>CM076998.1:38363225-39572280 GCA_039090855.1 Macrothele yani
GGTCTGAGCGATGGCTTCTGATCATTTGTCCTAAATGGGTCCGGGTTCAAATCCCGTTAAGCATGGCTGTTGTGTTTGTGTTATGGCATTGGCTCTCTCCCTTCCCGTGAACCAATGTCATTAAATTAGAGACTGGCGACTGCTTATAGCCCAACGAGTAGCTCCAAAAAAAAAACATTTCGCTCTCTTTTCTTAGATTTGCTTCCACTGTCACAGCCCTTTCAGCAGAACTAGCGGAGATACCCGGCGTTGCCCAGGATAGACATTAAGTTTTTTTTCAAGTAACAATGCAAATCGCACTATAAAAAATATCCTACCATGATGAACAACGCTCAAGTCGGGCCTCATGCTTTTCCAAGGTCTTTGCCGTCCTAGACACACTGGCTCTTTCCCGCTGATCCATAAGTCTCCCACCACGTTGTTCGGTTGTCTCACTCTCTCGAAGTAACTTTACTTTCTTTGCTCTCGGCTGAACTTGTCAGATGGGTTTGCGTTTTTTTTTGGAGGCATTTTACCACACTTGATGAACATTTCATTATAAAAATCAAAAATTATATTGCGCGTTCTGAGCCCTGAAAACTCGAAATAGCAAACATGCACATTAATGCACTCCCTGCAGTCCGCATTCAGCTTCCTAGAGTGTAGATATACAACCTGATCACACCCAACGCGAAAGAAAGTAGTTCACGATAATATATGGATTTTTTTTTATTAATCTCGGAAACTAAGCTGATTCGGAGAATTCTTTCACCGTTGGGGAGCTTTCCGGAGATCATAGGCTATTTCGTTAATTTATTATTTTTGGCTGTACTACCGAATAGCATCGCTTTCAAGTAGTTTCCAATTTCCCATGTATCGTTCCGCTTTGTTTGCATACAACCTGATCACACCGAACGTGAAAGAAAGTAGTTCACGAAAATATACGGATTTTTTTATTAATCTCGAAGACTACGCCCATTCGGATAATTTTTTCACAGTTGGGAAGCTTACTTCTTTCCGGTGGACATTGGCTATTTCTTTTATCTATACTAATACCAATACTAATCTTGTATTTAAATTTGATGTATGAAGAAGACCGTCTGTTTTAACTTCAACTTTACCTTGATGCTATTTCAGAGGACCACGCCTATTGGTGGGAATCTGAAGCTCTACCCATATTTGAGACACCTGCGCCAATTATTGGGAGTTTAGGGCCACGGGTGGCCTAGTGGACAACGTTCGTGCCTGCCACGGAAATGGCCTCAGGTTCGATCCCAGGGAGGTACGAACGCACGATCTACTAAATACCCGCCGTGCGTCGAAGGGGCACGTTAAGCTGTCGGACCCCAGGAACTGGCCCCCGATAATAAATAAGGACGTCTTCCTCCCTCTTTCTACTCTGCTTCCGTGTCACTTTCCTGTCGGGCGCTCTAGCCCAAATCTCCTAGCTTCCCCTTTTTAAGGGTTGTTTAAGACCTGGGGTCAGACACTCCGTTCCTCAAATCACCTACATATGATCATTTGATTATGTTGGGAGTCTAATGAAACCTAATCCTTACAAACAAATAACATGGTATTATAAACAAAAAAAATACTTGTGACAATATGGTCCGCCAGTGCGTTGTGTTTTCAAAAATCTGACTCTTCACCATATTCCCAATGGCGCTCATATGAGTACTTTCAGGGGAAGTGACATAAGAAAAATCGTTACCTCTTTCAAGGCTGTCAAACATTTTAGTAAATGTACATACTAAAATACAACAAAAATGATTGATGCAATCAATCATGCCGCCCCGGTGGCGCAGTGGTCTAAGGCGTTGGCCTCTGATCATTCGTCCGTAAGGGGTCCGGGTTCGAATTCCGGTCAGGCATGGATGCTGTGTTTGTCTTACGGCACTGGCTCTCTCCCTTCCCTGGAACCAGTGACCCTAAATTAGGGACGGGCGACTGCTTATAGCCCATTGAGTTGCTCACGGTGGTCGTTAAACCTCCAATCAACAACAACAACAACAATCAATCATTAATATCTTATTATTTTTAAAAACGCTTTAAAAAAATGTTTTGTCTCTTTTAGTGTTTTACATTTATCAAAAATTCGGCTATACCAACGGCTAGGGGGCTTGAGCCCGCCCCCGTCCTTATGGGCCTCCTTGCGTATGCCTGATCCGCGGAAGCTTGCGACGAGTGAGCCGTCACCTGACGACCGTTGCCCTGCCACGCGGAGTAATACCGCAGCAGCCAACTTGCACCCAGTCTATATAGAGCCACGTAAAAACACATTTGGCCCCCTTAGGAATGGAATTTCTAAAAATGGTCACGCCTGTATTTTAATCTAGGTGATGAAGAGTACGTACGCCAATTTTGGTGCTAATCCATCAAACCGTTTAGGAACGTATGCGGAACAAACATACAAACTTTCACTTTTATATATAGAGAGATTTGTCAGAAAGGGTACAAAGCTAAGGGAAAAGCAACGCTCTGGGATGCTTATTCGTTTCAGCCTCGTCTGGCCCATTTTTCAACCAATTATATTCATTTGTGCTAATTTCTTTCCAATTTTATATCCCCGAATTAATTTGTTCCAGACGGTTAAAGAGCTAAACGTTAATTCATACGTTTATCTATTTTTACCATATGCCGTTGCTTCTTTTAACATTTGAAAATCAGCGGACAAGAAATAAATGATGCACAAATACCGCTGCTCCATTATATCGTGATTCTATTACAAACGACGCATTCCAGCAGTTCCTTTTACCATTATCAATTTAAAAATTTGGGAATTGATAGTAGGAAGAACAGAAAACGCTCCTTCACTAACGCAGTACAAAAATGAATAACACCGAAATTGTTCCTAAAGTTTCTCTTTCTCAATGTAATTCCTTTACAACTAGATAAATTTCCGTCGGCGCTCGCAGACGTTCTTCACGGACTTTCAGGTTTGAGGCGTTTGTTTGTGTCAAGCGTCCGCTTTTCTCTCAGAATGATATTATAATTTGGTAATGAGAGGCACTGTTCGTCCACTCTGTTCTCCCAAAGGAATGTCACCCACTTATTTTGCTGTCGCTGCGGCTTTTCAACCCCCACATCTTGTTACATCACCAATTGCAATCTGTCTTTGATCTGACACGGGGATAATGAAACGTCACCTTCAATTAGTTCCGTTATCAAGGTAGATAATGAAAGCCTTTAGGCAAGAATCCTCATGCAGAATAGAATACAACGGCTAATTTGCGATGCTTTAATCGCTCGGCCGCAAAGTGAAATCAGGTGGGAAGGGACATGTCAAACATAAAACCTTCTTACGATTTCGCAGGCATCGTATCGGGTTTACAATGCGCCATTTGACTTTGCAATTTATGTAAGAAACAGTATGGCGTCATAATATATACATACTGGCATAAAAATTACGCACATATATGACGAGAGAGAAAGATATAGTACGCAGAATAATCACAGCCGTATCAGAAAAATACATCCAACTATATTTAATAATGGGAATAACCACCCTTGGCCCGGACGACAGCGGCGAGACGGCGTAGCATGGACGCAATGAGACCCTGGAAGGTTGCAAGAGGCACACATAACCATTCGGACTGCAGCAGAGGAAACATACCATGACGTGTTGTTGATCGGCACAACGAACCTGTCGATCCCAATAGTCCCAAAAGTGCTCTATAGGATTGAGAATGGACGATTTCTCTGGCCATGGAAGAAAGGAGATATCGCTGTCGTGTTCCAGGAGCCATTCATGCATATCCTTAGCGACATGGCAGGCCGCATGGTCCTGTTGGTAAACACCATCACCACCAGGGTAAACGTCCATAATGAAGGGATGCATGTAGTTAGCGAAGATGGATATGTAGCCACTGTGGCTCATTGACCCATCCGGTTATACCAGCTCTTCCAGTTGATACCAGGAAAACATACCACAGACATGCACACTGCCACCGTTGGCTTGTACTTGACAAAACAAGCGTATACGTGTTCTGGTACTCGTGTGTCTGGTGCAGTAACCGCCACCGCCTGTCACTTTTGTGAAGTAGAAACCTCGATTCGTCGGAGAAGGCAACATTTTCCCACTTTTCCACTGTCCAATGACGGTTGTCCCATGCGAACTGCAGAAGTCGTTTCCAACGGACCTGGGTTAACATGGACACCTTGACGCAGCGTTCACTCATGAGACCCATGCGTAACAGGGTTCGCTCTACTGTTGACCAGGACACGTACCTGGGTGCCCCAGCCGATCTCGTTCATTTCGTCGACACTATATATGCAAACAGTCGGTTCCTCAAAATTTTCGTAAAATCTACAGTTTTCAATTTAGAACCACCAAATTTGGTATACTATCTCATGGTACTCTAACTTAGACCGTACACGGTTTTTGGAAGGGGACGGAACCCGGGGTCAAGGGGACCCCATACAACATTTTCGTAAAATCTACAGTTTTCAATTTGGAACCACCAACATTTGGTATACTATCTCAGTGTACTCTTACACCAACTTAGATTTTTTTTTTTTTTTTTTTTTTTTGGATTGGAGGTTTAACGACCACCGTGAGCAACTCAATGGGCTATAACCAACTTAGATCATAGACGGAATGAGTCGGGGCCCGTGGTAAAGGGGCCCCCATACAAAATTTTCGTAAAATTTAGTTTCCAATTTAGGACCACCAAATTTGGTATACTATCTCATGGTACTCTAACTTAGACCGTACACGGTTTTTGGAAGGGGACGGAACCCGGGGTCAAGGGGAACCCCATACAACATTTTCGTAAAATCTACAGTTTTCAATTTGGAACCACCAACATTTGGTATACTATCTCAGTGTACTCTTACACCAACTTAGATCATAGACGGAATGAGTCGGGGCCCGGGGTAAAGGGGCCCCCATACAAAATTTTCGTAAAATCTAGTTTCCAATTTAGGACCACCAAATTTGGTATACTATCTCATGGTACTCTAATTTAGGCCGTACACGGTTTTTGGAAGGGGTCGAGGTCGTGGGTCAAGGAAGCCCCCATTCAACATTTTCGTAAAATCTACAGTTTTCAATTTAGAACCACCAAATGTGGTATACTATCTCATTGTACTCTTACACCAACTTAGACCATAGACGGAAGGAGTCGGGGCCTGGGGTCAAGGGGGCTCCAACACAAAATTTTCTTAAAATCTACAGTTTTCGATTTAGAACCACCAAATTTGGCATACTATCTCAGCGTACACGGTTTTTGGAAGTGGTCGGGGCCCGGGGTAAAGGGAGCCAAGTACAAAATTTTCTCAAAAATTTCCATTTTTTACTTAAGAACTGCAACACAATTCTGCACTCTAATACCCTATCTGCGAGCTAAGTTACAGTACCATGAGATAGTATACCTAATTTGGTGGTTCTAAATTGAAAACTGCAGAATTTACGAAAATGTTGTATGGAGCCCTTTTCACGCCGGGTCCGACCTCTTCCAAAAACCGTCTTACGATCTGAGTTACAGTACCATGAGATAGTATACCAAATTTGGTGGTTCTGAACTTTATTTCGTTTTTTTAGTAATCAACTGTTTGCGTATACTGTATAGTGTCGACGAAGTGAGTGTCGACAAATTGGCGTCGACGAAATGAGTTGTCGACGAAGTGAACATGACCCGCCCCAGCGTTCATTTGCGTGGCCGATTGCTGCAATTTACCAGTCGAAGGGCGCGATAGCCTTTCGGGCTCCACAGTTATGACCTCGGAATATCTGCCAGCAATCTATTCTTGGTACATCCTTACGCCAACAGCACACGAAGTCTGTTGCTTCTGAGATGCTTTCACCCTTGGCACGGTAGCCGATGACCATTCGTTTATGTGCGTCCGTCAAATCACACCCTCTGCCCATTGTGCTCACGTTACGCACTATGGTTCATCTGTCCTGGCCGGCAGCTTATATCTCCGTGTGGTCGACCTTGTCATGTGCTATCTGCGACGCCTTTGCGGTTACACTGATTCCGTCAGGGGGTCATATTATTCTGATACGCCCGAGTACATTTTGACGTAACTGCCCAGTAAGACGCACACGAAATAACGGCAGATAGCAGTCAGAAAGAACGCCCGCGTAGCTCAATTAATAGAGTGACTTATTCCGGAATGAGGGGACCCGGGTTCGAGCCCCGGCGTGGACAAACATGACGGAGAAATTTACTTCGTTATAATATATATAGTTAAAACTTTGAATAGGGTCACCAGGGCTTCAATAGTTTTCCGGCATTGGGAGATATCCACCATTGGGGACGTAAACTAGGCTCACAATACATCCTAGATTTTTTTCCTATTATTTTACAGTGAGATACAATACAATACGTGTGGATACATGTACAGTATTTTCTATTTTAAAATATAGTACATACAATGTCCGTATTTCAATTCATGCTCAAACATCCACACGTAAAAATATGTCACACCATGAATTGAAAAAAACACGTACATGCGGCTCATAATTAAAGTATATCAGTCTGCAATTTTTGCTTGAAAAAATATGAAAAAAAAGCTAGTGTTCTATAGTGTTTCGAAGCATGTTTTTCAAAATGTACTTTTAAATTATTCAATCATGTTAATTCCCCTGATCCCCCTTCGTTTACAAAAAAAAAAAAATTAACTCTTAACTACAAGCTATAGCGTCTTTAAATATATTTTACACCTCTTCTACAACGGCATCACATATTTCCTCAATCAAATCATTTTCTTCCCATGTTTTCAAAGCAACGCACTCGCGCATATCGCGCTGCCTCTTCGGTATACAGATCTTCAGCGAATGTAAAGAAATCTTCTGCATTTCCGTCACTGTTTAGATACGAAATTAGTTTCGAAAACTGCATCAAAATCCTAGTAATAATGAAAACCCAGCTTTGTTTGCAAGAAGTTGTTTTGCCCACTTCTAAGAAAATCTCAGCCATATTGAAAGAACAAACCAATAGTTCTTGTAATGGGAACATGCAGGACAAAAAGCACCCCTTTCCCGTCCGAAGAAGCTAAACGAAATCTTTGCTGCAAAAAGTCACCGATATTTTTCCCTTGATTGTTCATGTTGTTATGCCTTTTTAATGATATCACTCTCCGTTACATGAAGAGGCCCCTATTAGGGGAGTAAATACTATATATAGAGGGTGAGTCGAAATTTCGCAATATTTCCATAAACAAATTTGCTGCAGCGGTTATGTCACGTGTTTAAACTAGTTTAAGTAGCGCACTTCAGTCAGTCAAAAGGGATATAAAGAGGTAGTCGTTGCTGTGAACAGCATTGCATGTCGTTGTCCTGTCTACGGTTGGAACGCTTAAAACATGAACAGCCACAACCGGTTAATTAGGGAATTTTTGCTTTACGAGTTTGAACTCTGCCACAACGCTGCTCAAGCAACACGAAACATTCGTCATGCGAAATGGTAAGGTTCCGTGGACCACAGCACAGCACAGCAACCGCATGGTTCAAGGGATTTTGCTCATGTGAAAGAAACCTCGACGATCAGCCAAGGTCACAAAGGCCTCGAACCGTGGATTCGGAGACCGTACGCCAGGCCGTAGAGTCTAATCCGACAAACAGCACTCGGAGATTATCAGGGGAGCTGGGCATATCACAGACCTCGGTGTTTCGTCACTTTCATGACGGCAAGGTCAACAGGAACTGCCGCATTGTTTCTCAAGAAATGACGCCAGCGGACCGCCTAGTGGAAATGTGAACGAAACTCCAAAAAAATCCGTGCTATGTACGTTTCATCAAGTGAATTGATACGTGCGATGAAAAGTGGGTCTATTTCCGTCATCATGATACACAACGGCAGTGGTTGAGCCCACGCCAGCTTCCTTTACCTGTTGCCAAAGATGGTCGCTTCGAGCAAAAGGTGATACTCTGTGTCTGGTGGAATTTCAAGCGTATAATATACACTGCTGGCCACCCAAAATGCAACACCAAGAAGGAAATATCCTATTGGCCTGAAATTCGCAGCATGCGTCGTCCGCGAGAGGACATGCAAACGATTAGCATTGCAGTGCATATGAAAATCATATGCGCCCGGAACGCCACCGAGAATCACTATAAGAAGAAGGCGGAGTGTAAGTAGTGGAAGAGCGTTGTGCTGCCGAACCTGTGCGTAGGAAGCTTCCAGATGCCTCGTCTCAGAATACGGCAGTCATTCTAGCACGTTTCGGAGTTCGACAAAGAACAAACAGTGGCTTATCGCGACAGCGGTTTATCGTACCGAAGAATCGGCGTCCGTGTGGGACGGCATCCAGCCACAGTGAGGCGAGTAGGGATTCGGTGGGTGCAGGAGGGACGGACGGAACGACGTGAGCGATTACCGCAGCCGCGGCACACCACCGAACGAGAGGACCGGTACGTTGTGCAGCGGGCATTGACGGCTGGCACCTCCACATCACGAACGTTAGCGCAGGAATTAGGGTATGCTGAGCAACAACCTGTGTCAGCACGTATCGTTCGACGTCGTCTGCACGAGCGGGGACTTGTCGCACCGCGCCCATTGCTCCGATTACCAATGACGTTACACCACCGGCGAGTGCGGCGGCAGCATGCCGTTGAACGCCGCTCCCAGACTGCGGAATGGCACGATATTGTCTTCTCAGACGAATCCCGCTTCTGCCTGCATCACCACAATGGCCGGTTCCGCGTGTGGATGCACCACGGCGAAAGACGGTATGACGACTGCATTATGCATTGCCATACCGGTCCGTCGCCTGGCGTTGTGGTTTGTGGCGCAATTGGATATGACAATAGCACCCCTCTGGTACGCATCGCCGGTACACTCAACAGCCACAGCTACATCTCCGACGTTTTGGAGCATGTAGTCCTCCCTTACTTGCAGAACCTACCAGCGGCCACGTTTTAACAGTACAATGCGCGCCCGCACGTGAGATGCCTCGTGCAACAATTCTTCATGGCCCACCTGGTGTCACTGCTACCGTGGCCCGCGTGTTCTCCCGATATGTCGCCCATCGAACACGTCTGGTCACTTATCGGCAAACGAGTGACCCGGCAAGCACCACCCGCGGCTACGCCTGATGAACTGTGGCAACGTGTGGAAGCAGCCTGGACCGACATACCCCAAGCCCACATCCAAAGGCTCTTTCGTTCGATGCCGCGGCGTGTAGCGGCCGTTGTTGCCAGCCATGGGGGCCACACGAACTTTTGATGTCTGCGTGTTCCGCAAGTCGCACGGGCCTGTAAGCTCAATCGTTTCATCTTTGTATCTGTTGTTATGTGTCCAGTAAATCTGGCTTTGCTATCTCGTGTCCTTCTTGGTGTTTCATGTTGGGTGGCCAACAGTGTATATATTGCTTTTATATCAATATTCTTCCACTGCCATTCCAAGATTTCTGTACACTGTTGCAGTTTCGTCCTGCATGCCACCATTTCTATTCCTCTATTCTAGGGGAGTGCACAACTGTTTTTCCTTCCCTCTTTAAAAATGGTATTTCATTAAACTTTGCCATTTTGAAGCTTATTTCTCCCTCGTAAAATTCGGCAACTTCATTCATTTTTTTAATGAAAGCGGTCAAATTAGCTTTGAATTAACATTATACCAAACCGAAGTTCTACTTTTGCTCGTTAAATATGAAATCTCGCTAAATACGAGCTCATTAATAGGGGTTTAGCTGTATTTTAAAAACGGCACACTGGTGCAAGTACACAATAGATATCTCAAATGAATTTGAGGACTTGTCCAATGGGCTATTTGCTAGTCGGGTTGTTTTCCTTTGGTGTCTTGTGCTGTGGGTGTGCTAGTTGTCGGTAATTTATCCTGCCGTCATTTTGTTTGTCGGCCTTGTGTCTTCTGCTGCCGGCGTTTTGCTTGTCGGATTTGTGTCTCTTGGGGTTTTCTTTTGTCGCATTCAATTTTTCAACTGTTGGCGTTTTGTCTTGTCGGTGTCTTGATTATCAGGTTTGAATTTGTTGGTGTCTTGTGGTATCTTTATTTTAATTGTCGGTATTGTTTTCGGTTGGTGTCTTGTGGTATCTGTATATTAGTTGTCAGTATTGTTTCCTGTTGGTGTGTTGTGGTATCTGTATTTTCCTTTTCGTGTCTTGTGGTACCTTCATTTTAGTTGTCGGTATTGTGCTCTGTTGGTATCTTCTGGTATCTGTATTTTAGTTGTCGGTACTGTTTTATGTTGGTGTCTTGTATCTGTATTTTAGTTGTCGGTATTGTTTTCTGTTGGTGCCTTGTGGTATCCGTATTTTAGTTGTCCGTATTGCTTCCTGTTGGTTTCTTGTGGTCTCTGTATTTTAGTTGTCAGTATTGTTTTCTGTTGGTGCTTTGTGGTATCCGTATTTTAGTTGTCGTTATTGTGTCCTGTTGGTGTCTTGTGGTCTGTATTTTAGTTATCGGTATTGTTTTCTGTTGGTAACTTGTGGTATCCGTATTTTAGTTGTCGGTATTGCTTCCTGTTGGTTTCTTGTGGTCTCTGTATTTTAGTTGTCGGTATTGTTTTCTGTTAGTGTCTTGTGGTATCTGTATTTTAGTTGTCTGTATTATTTTCTGTTGGTCCCTTGTTCTGTTGGTGTATTAATTGTGAAGTTTTTATGCTTCTTTGTTTGGGGTATCGGCGTTTTAACTGTCGGGTTTATGCGTGTCGGTGTTCTACATACATATTACTAAGCCGTTCTCAGAGGTTAGCTTCTCAAAGAAAGGCCATGTGCCGTGTACGCATTTAACTGATAGAATTAGAATTTACCTACTGTTTGTGTATCAAATGTCTCCATTTACAACGATCTTGGCACACAGCTCGAGCTTCATTAACATCCATCACACGCAGCACACAAGACATTTTGTACTTCATACTCATAATCTTTTTCTCAAGCAGGTGTTCCTGAATCTGGTCCTCCCATGATTTCCTTGGCCTTCCTATACCTTTCTTTCTTACCACTTGGGCTGAAAAAACTATCTCAGCAGCTCATCACGCAGTCTTTCAACATGACCAAACCACTTAAGAATATTAGGCTCCACCTTACTAACAACGTTTTTCTTCACATTACACATCTGCAACACATCTCCATTCCTCACATGATCAGCGCGAGTTTTACCGCAAAACTTTCGTAAGTAACGCATCTCCCCAGCACACAAACGACTCCTACGTCTTTTCTGCAGTACCCAGGTTTCACTGCCGTACATCAGAGCAGGAACAGTTACACTTTCATACACAGCCATTTCGGACTTCCTTGAGAACTCATTATTCCTGTGAATTATTCCAAAGGCAGCTATAACTTTCAATGAAAAATGCACTCGCTTACTGATTTCGCCATCAAATTTGTTTTCTCTTTTAAACGTACTTCATAAATATACAAACTCATTCACCTGGCCAATCTCTGTAGCATTACGACTTATATTGCATTCAGTACGAACTGTTCCTCGCGTGTAGGTTTTCTGAATGTCTATATTCCAACAGAAACGCTTATAACAGTTGTAACGTATACTCTAGATTCAGTTTCCTTTTGATTTTACTATCTCTTATTTTATTTTCCTATGTAAATTATCTTCTCACTTAACGAGATGTTATTTCTCCCGCTGAATGATATGTGGCAATGAGTGTAAGTCATGACGTGGTGGTAGGCAGTATAAATAGGCGCGTTCAACGATACCGAGAGAGCTTTTGTTTATATGTGGAGAGGTTTTGTTTGATGTGAAAAGAGCTACGTTATTTTGTGCAGAGAGCTTCGTTTTATGTGATTAGGTTCTTCTTCATTATTGTGATGTGATTCTACGAAAGTTCGGATATTCAGTAGTAGTGTGATTAGTAGAGTGTGTGTTGGATGATACCAGGAGTTTTCCAATAAAAGGTTTTAAAGTGAGTACATTTTTCTCTGTTCAATTATTGTCAGACCTCTGTCTGGCAGTTAGGTCTCTTTCATTAAGTGTCTTCATTAAGTCTAAGCATAAAACGTTATTCATAATATTTACTACCACACAACCAGTAAAAACCGTATTCATTATACAGTAAGAGTTGTAGCATTTCGTCCTAGACGGAGGAATGCTTATACACAAAATGTCACGAAATGCATTTCGTCATCTCTGGCAATCATAAAAACGCACTGTAAAGGCGCACCCTTATCGAACTAAAAAATAAAGACCTTTCATGTCTCTAAAGGATAATCATTATCTTATCGTTTTGTCTTTTTAGCTTACACTCAGCAGATACATTTTGAATAAAATTATTCGACGAGTAATGACGTAAGAATTTGTTTTCAGTAGATTTAACACAGAAGCGAGGAAAATTTTCCCTGATACATGGGATATATTTTGTGATCCCTCAGATTCTCCATGATTACAGATTTCAACGAGAACACAACCTTCGGAGCAGTCATTAAGATCTCGTTTCATCCCGAAGATGGAATTTAGATATTCATTGAGCGTGATAGACATAGTAATCTCTTCCTTAAGTACAGCTAGTCTTCATAAGCTTCAGTTTCAGCATTATTCGTAATCTAATTTTGTTCCCTGCCTTCGGCGCTGTGAACATGGTTTTAAATGATTTATTGATAAATATCGGTGATACATTTTCGAATCGCATTTCCTAATCTTCGATCGTGCCGCCGTTACGTATTAACGAAAGTTTGATAGTTCAGCTTTAGAGCGGAAAAGGTTTCTCTCGAGCGAAGGCAATTTCCTTCACCAAAGATCGATTCACATCGCTGAAATTTCAAGAATTACCGTGAATAGATTCCCTTTTTCTTTTTTGCTTCCCATAAGGGACTAAAAGTAGTTGTAAAGATATTTTTGGAATTCGAAGCGCCCAAAGTTTCTATGGACTGAATTCTTTGATAATTTTCCGAGGGAGAAGAGGGCGGAATGGGATGCCGGAGGGAAGAGCAGTTTCCCCTACTTCGATACACTCGCTTATCACGCATAATGGATATGATTGCAAGTAACAAATGCATCGGAACCGAAAAAGAAGTTACTCACTATACAGACACACGAGCGATAATTTATCAGGGGCTTCTATCCCAAATTGTTTAATTAAGTTAAATAAGAAGAGCAATTAAATATCACTTTTGCATAACGCAATACATGAGGTTAGAGTATCGCCATGTCTCATATCTGCGTGGTGAACAAGTGCTGTGGGTTCTAATCCCCCTGCCGACTATTCATATGAACCATTTTTTGTGGTTGTTCTTGGATGCTTGATGAATTAGGCAATGGGAGTCTTGCCGATTGCAATTCTCATTACGTAGAATATTCGCCACCACGACTGGGCACATCCTATGGTGAAGATTCTTCTATGGTTTGTGCAGCATGGCACCTGAACAAGAAGCGGAAGGATAATAAGAAGTCATCAGACTTGCAAAAATCTTTCTACTTCAGTTGATTATTCGATTTCTTTGCAACAATTTTCTGGCTATCGCTACTGGATGTATTAATTTATTAGTATTGGAGCTTTAACGACAACCGTGAGAAACTCAACAGGCTGTAATTAGTCGTCTAATTTTTTTCAAAAATGATTTATCGACTATTCAGGTGAACCATTTTTTGCGGTTGTTCTTGGACGCTTGATGAATTAGGCAATGGGACTATGCCTTACTTCGTTTTAAATGGGAGTTGTGTGGTGCTCGGCAACAACAAACAGGATTTCGGACTCCGAATTACAGACATTTCCCGTCGACCCCTATAGCGTCACTAATAAATCACCCACAGTTTTGGAACGCATTATCGATAATGAGGTTAACTACTAATAATTACACTCAATTACTATAATCACTGCTTTGCTATTACAGGAATTATCGTAATTATAAAGTGTTCACTTACTTCTCGAATGAACTAATAGTTTAAGACTGTATCGAAAATACTGAGTTTTACAAACAATCCTTCTGCAACTTTAGACGTTTAAAGTCTTTGAATATGCACATGATAAAAATACACTGTAAACTGCATATAACAGCTTTATTTACACAATTTTTATGCATTAGTGTTCTTCAAATCTTGCTATTTCATTATAGTGTATTATAATTTATTTTCAGATACTTTAACCGTTGCAAAAGGGCGACAGTAGAATAAATTATTAACTGTGTGCAATGTTTTGCGACCTGAAGTCTATAACAGCTGTGAGAAGAAGATTCACTACTTATTACAGGAAAGATGAACCACATAGAAACTCATTTAAAATCTGGATGAAAAGATTTAAATAAACTGGGACAGTGACTGGTGAACAACGATCCGGGAAGCCACCGGGTCAACGCGGATACTGTGACCGTAGTCGAGGAACCATTTTATGGAAGTCAAAGAAAATAGCTTCTGCGTGTATCTGCTGAAATAAATATTTACCATCAACGGTGCACCAGATCTTCACAGTGAAACTTAATGAACATGCTTACAAGATTCAGGTGGCTCAAATGTCACAGGAAGAAGACTACCGTGCAAGATTGGATTTCTGCCAACAGATGATGTCAAATATTACCAATTCTTATGAATTTTCAGAAGAGCTGACATTTTCTGGTGAAGCAACTTTCCACATTACAGCTAAAGCGAATAGCCACAATTGCAGCATTTGGGCAAACGAGAAACCTCAAGACGTCAGGCAACATGAAAGAACCTCTCAAAAAATCAATGGCTGGTGGGCCCTCAGGACGTCATGCATTGTCGGTGCATTCGATTTTGCAGAAGCAACGGTTAATGATGAATACTACCTTGTAATGTTTCAGACTTCCCTCGTCAATGAATTAAGACGGTTCACTCATTTAGCTACCTCAAGGGTTCACTCTAGTGAACGCGGAAGTGGCGAACACGAGGTACATGATGCTGGACCATGCCTTACTTTGTGTAATATACGTCTGTTATATTATTTGTTGACTGGTCCTTACCTTTCTTTTTTTTCTTCTTCTTCCTCCTTCCTCCAATGCTATTAGAGTATTCGAGGACTAGGGTGAATCTTTCCTACTTACTTTTTTTTTCTGACTTAAGCAGTGGGAGTCTGCCTTCTCTCCTAGCTTGCAGAAGCTATAAAATGTATTGCTCAACCCGTTTGGTCATCGTGGAGGATTAGACCGGTTTACCCCCAAATGAAAATGAAACGGAAATGCACAGAGGTCTTACAATAGGCACAGCAAAAACTAAATATATGAACAATACAGAAAAGATTCTGACTGAAGGAAAAGAAATTGAAAAATATATGAATATATACATCTATTTAAGTCAAGTAATCCGCCTTAAAGAAAGACAAGGAAAAAGCATTCGTCTAGGATAATTCTTCTATGCATGAATAATACATGTACAGAAGAATTATCCAATATTTAAGAGACTATTTAACCGGTGATCTCCCATTGCGTTTAAAAAGAAAAATCTTCAATGCATGTTTTATCCCGTGTTTACTTATGGAAGTGAAACACGGAGTATCACAGAGCGACAATGAAAGAAAATAAGAGTATCGGAAAGAACGTTAGAGAAGAATGTTAGGAATAACAAGAAGAGATACAGTTAGAAATGAAATTATAAGAAAAAAAACAGGAAAAATAGATATTACAAAAATAATAAAAGAATCAAAGTGGAGATGGGCTGGAAATCTTGCAAGACTCAAAGATCGACACAGTTAAAAACAGAATTACAACTGAGAGACGGAGTTGACGAAGAGAGCGCCAGAGAATAAGATGGACAGATGACCTTCAGAAACTTAGAGATGTTAAATGGTGGACTGAAGCTAAAGATCGAGGTCTCTGGGGATTCCTATACCTTGCAGTGGGTGTCAAGGTATAGGCCTCCCTAGTCTTTCCCAAAAAGACATCCCAGTCTTTTCAAGACGAAGAAGACTTTCACTCTTTTGTATGGCCTCCCCGTTCGTTTCAAGACGAAGAAGACTTTTGCCAAATGACAGCAAAAACGGCCATTGTACTTCGGATGTTCGACGTGTTCTAAATGACGCCTTTCCAGACAAGTGGATCAATAGGTTTGGACCAATTGTTTGGCCACCCTGTTCTCCTGATTCGACCCCATTCGACTATTTTGTATATGGTCATGTAATATGATCATATAAAAAGTAATACATCAAATCAGATGTCTACTCGTCAAAGCCACATTCTTTAAATGAGCTTAGGGTCAGAATCGCAGAAGCAATCCATAAAATCCCTGAGCAACAACTAAGGAAAGTTTTCAACCAGCTGGAAAACCTGTTTGCACGATCTGCCACAAAAATAGGTCGTCAGTTGAATGTCAAAAATGGGAGCAGAATTGCATAAAAGCTGTATAAATGAGGCTTTTATATGCAGTTTACAGTGTACTTCTTTCATGAATACATCCAAAGTTTTTAACGTTTAAAGTTGCACAAGGCGTTTAAAAACATCGTGTATTCGCATGTTCAGTTAAAAAATGTGGTTGAAAGTATATGCTCATTTCTTGCAAGGCTTTCCTATTATGTACAGATGCACTATATTAACAAAGTCATCGGACACCCTTTTAAAAGCAAATGAACGAATCCGTTGCGCGGTACAGCTATAACTGATATAAAACAAGCCAGCAGCTGACCGCGATCATATCGCACTGTGAGGTTGAGTAAAAATGTCGCGGTGGGAGAGAACTGACTTTGAGAAAGTAAAGATTGTTGGGTGTTATATTAGTGGGGAGAAACCGAGAGGCGTTTAAACATACCCAAGTCAACTGTTTTGGATATACTGAATACGTGGTAGACACATGACGTGCCTGAGGCAGCAACACATACCGGCAGCCTAAAGAAAATCATTGATAGAGGACGTCGAAGCCTCAGGAAAGTCGTTACAGCTAATCGACGAAGTACTGCTCAGGACCTCAGTGTATAAGTGAGTAAAAATGCAGGAACCTCGGTATGTACATGAACTATTCGCAGAGAACTTCATTCCTTGAGTTACCGTGGTTGTGCGGCTGCTCATAAGCCTTTCATCTCCACTCGGAATGCTACTCGTCGTTTAGCATGGAGTAAAGAACATGTATCGTGGACCGTAGTTCAATGAAAACGTGTCCTATAGACTGATGAATCAAGATACACGATCCATCAGTCTGATGGCCGTGTGTGGGTATGGCGGCAGCCGGGGGAACGCTATTTACCACTGTGCTGTTCATACGGTCCAGTTTGGAGCTGGCAGTGTACTCGTGTGGAAGTGTGTTTCGTAATATGGTTCCTGCCCATTGGTTATCGTAGACAAACCTGTTAACCAGCACGTTTACCTCGATATTCTGGACAATTATGCCCTACCAACCCTGTGGCAATACTATCGAACCTTACCTTGTTGATACCAGCAGGATATTGCACCGGGTCATAAAGCAAGGACTGTTACGGCGTGGTTTGACGATATTATTGTATCGTGTGTGGACTGGCCAGCACAGAGCCCTGATCGTAATCCCATTGAGCACCTATGAGATGAATTAGAGCGCCGCACAAAAAGTTTTAAACCAAGGCCTACTATTAAGCTACAGTTAGAGGCAGTATTA
This sequence comes from Macrothele yani, assembly GCA_039090855.1. Classification (NCBI taxonomy): domain Eukaryota; kingdom Metazoa; phylum Arthropoda; class Arachnida; order Araneae; family Macrothelidae; genus Macrothele; species Macrothele yani. Next base: position 38,380,628 of record CM076998.1, read on the forward strand.
TGCACTGAATGGAAGCGCATACCTACTACCGTGTTCCAAAACCTTGTCGAAAGCATGTCTCGAAGAGTCAGTGCATGCATTAATGCCAAAGGTGGACCGACACCGTACTAATATATGTCAATAAATGTTATGCTGTGTTTCTCTTCTAGGTGTCCGGTGACTTTTGTCAATATAGTGCCTCATGTATAATGTTTTCATAGTTTCGTACTTGACGTTGCACAACTAGTCGAATGTTTAAACAAGCAAAACCGAGTTATTATGTCAACATTTCCACATAAACGATAAAAGAAATGCATTAAAAGAAAGGGTTTCTGCATTAATGTCGGTAAATCATGTTATACACTCACGGAAAATAACATATGTCACGTGGAAGCTTTCCAGCGGCAAAATATTGCACCGTTAAGCCGCAAATATTGAACAGAGATCCAGCATTTTCGTCAGGAAAAAGTGGGATGTTGTCAGTAGTTCGGGATAATACACCAGTGTGGAATTAATAGAGTGTTGTTTAATTTTGCAACGAAGTAGGAGAACTTTGTAAACGCTTACAACAAAATGCTTGCATAATATCTGTGTCTGAAAAACCTATTTTAGGTCTTCCAGAAAAAGAAAAAAACTGCATCGTGGTACCATTTATCAAGCAAGTTTTAGACTTTAAACAAATTTAAGTAAGAAGGATAAAAGTATTTAGAAATTTTTTATACAGCCTCAATATATTTGGCAAAGGACACAAAACATTTTTTTTTCTTCATACACATCCGCACAGAAAATAAATAAAATCGCTTTGTTTAGCGACCATAATGCACTTCGAATGCCGTTGGATTATCAAAAAACTGGAAATGAACGCATTGAGGGCAAATGTATGAATATGAATGGATTAAAAATAAAACATAAAACTTAAATCACCTTGGTAGAAGTATATTATTGGCAGTCAGTCAGTTTTGTTCTTGGCTAAGACATCTTCAAAATACAGAGCGTAAAATTCATCGGAATTTACGATCATTACCACGCCGACATGGCTGTTTGCCCTGATGAGAAGTTTATTACATTTTTGACGACCCAAGAAGGAGCAGCTCTATTACACCAGAGAGATGATAACATCAGACAAGAGGCATCTTCGCTCGCAGCTGAGACAGAAAGGCGTCTAGTAGAGAAACATCACATGCGTAAGAGTCCGACCCAAGTTCTATCAACTGACGTCGTAAAAACTGTATCAGGGACACGATCTTAATTCGCTATTCTCTGGTAGAAATCATCTTTACATTGGGCGAAATAAGAATATCTGAAAACAATTTTATCTCTTTGCAAATTAGCAGATAAAGATTCGATGCTCAAGGAGGCGATGTGTTTTTTTTTTGTCAGGGGGATGAACACTTTCATTATCGATTCACACTTTCCGGTGCTAAGCCATACAAAGCAATGGACTACAAATTATACCTCACATTCTTTCACGCACAAAAATATTTGGAACTCATTTCTCATTTACTTTTATGGTGTAATCTGTTATAAAAAGCCCACGCTGATTAATGTATTCGCTACAATTCACGCAAACCAAACTTCAGCTGTTCTCCAAAACAACATTTGAACACCTGTTAACATAAAATCAGAAACCCGTTGAAAATCCATTCCTTCTTAAAACACTTGCGTAGAAGGCGGCATATCTTCAGGTTGTGCGTAAGAACAACTCATATGGAAAATGGAATAACACTTTTTTTCTCGAAACTATGTACAGACACACACACACACACACATTAACGTCTATTAAGTTTACACAAATACACTCATCGTCAAAAAAGTAGTTGTAACCAGAAGGAAGCACCCGACAGGAACGAAACTTGGTGGGTAGGTTTAACATCGGGAGACATGCAAGTGATTTAAGTATCACGCTCTTCCGCGCATGTGACACCAGCAAGGAGCAGTCGCAGCGCTGTGCCCGACCGGCTGTTTAAGGTCGTCCCGTTGCTCGTACTTGCCATTCTAACTCGTGCTGTTCTGTTGGGTGCATCTTTTGCAAGTGAAGTATGCCTACGAGAACAATTCGAGCAGTTGGAGGAGTTTGAGATGGGCAGCATCATCGGATTCTGGGAAGCGGGATGGTTTTATTGCTGTATTGCGCGCCATACCGATCACGAGGATTTCACCATAGCACGCTGTTGGCGGCAGTGGATAGAACAAGGCACTCAGCAGCGACAGGGAGGGTCTGGGATATGTAAACGAACCACGGAGAGAGAGGACCAAGGGGGTGTCCGACATAAGCGGATCGACCCAACAGCAACGAGCCAGCGGTGGTGCCTTTCATGCATTGTCCGATTAGTGCCAGCACCATTGGCAGGCGGCTGCATGACGTAGGACGACACGCACGCAGACCGTTAAGACGACTGCCCTTAACACTATTGCATCGTCTCCAAAGACTGCAATTATGTCATGCCAGGCTGTCAAGGAGCCACTCAGAATGGCAGCGGGTGATTTTCTGTGACGAGCGCCGCTTTTGTATTTTAGGAGAGGACCAACGAATTCGTGTGTGGAAGCACCGTGGTCAGCTCCAAGATGAACGGTTTGTTGTCGAGCGTCACACGTCCAGAAGGTCTGGTGTCATGGTGTGGGGTGCAATTGCCTACGATGCCAGAGCACCTTTGGTGTTCATTACAGGCACTTTGACAGTCCAACGTTGCGTCAATGAGGTCCTGAAACCAGTGGCCCGACCTTTTCTGAACGCTCACTCCTGTGCGATTTTCCAACAGGACAATGCTCGTCCACATACTACTACTGTCTCGAAAGCTTCCCTTCAAGACACTGACACCCTTTCATGGCCACCCGCATCGCCAGACTTATCGCCGATTCAAAATGTGTGGAATGCTATTGGAAGCGCTATCTACACTTCAGCCCTACCGCACAATCTGCTGGAATTGCGTGAGCATATTCAAGCTACATGGGATGGCTTATCGCAGGATACCATTAGGAACCTGTACAACTCCATGCCGAGACGTCGGGCATGCTGGTTGAGCAAACATGGCGGCCCGACGCCATATTGAGAGAGACTAATTATTGGCTTGTAGCTCAATATATGTATATTGCCCATATCTGTCTCCATGTTTGATCATTTATAGTTCCTGGTAACTTTACCTTCCACCCGAATAGCATTGTAATCCGACACGTCCTTCTGCGTGCCCACATGACCGAGCACCCTGTGGTGACGCTGCAAGCAAGAACCGGCAGCCTTATAAACCGGCATGTTGTCGATGACCCATGAAAGCGAAAAGTTCCGGCCGCACACAAGCAAGAGTACAGTGACAAGAACATGCCGAGTAGACGCCAGAGACGTCGATTTACGCAATTTAAGAACTTTAAGAGAGGCCTGATCATCCGGCTGAAAACTGCAGTGGGGTCGGCGCATCGTACAGCCCGCCGTGTGGATCGTTCTGACCGTACCGTTCGACTGTGTTGGGAGCAGTGGTCACGTGACGGCACTGCCACACTGCGGGCTGGCGGAGCGGTTTGGACACACCAGGAGGATCGCCGTTAGAGTGGATCGATGGATCGTGCTCCAGGCACGAACGGATCCCACGGGGACTCGGTCCATTATACAGGCGATGTAGCTGCTTTTGTGTGCCCACGAACCATTTCCCGGCGCCTTGAGAAAGAAAATATGCGATCCCAGCGCCCCTTACGTGTGCTGCCATTAACACCGGAACATCGCCGTCTCCGTGTGCAGTGGTGCCAGGCCAGAGCGACGTGGAACGCCACAGACTGACGACGCGTGGTTTTTAGCGATGAGAGCCGCTTAGCTTTGAGGACAGATAATCATCGTGTCCGGGTGTGGAGGTCCCTGGGTCAACGGCAAAATTCCAACATCGCTATCGAGCGCCTCACCTCCCCACTGCTGGTATTATGGCCTGGAGAGCAATAGCCTACGATTGCCGATCAGCTCTAGTAGTGGTACGTGGATCATTGACGGGCCAGCGCTATGTGAATGAAAATCTACGGCCGCGTGTGCTCTTATTCCTAGCCGGGATCCCAGGTGCTCTATACCAGCAAGATAGCGCCTGCCCTCACAAGGCTCAGGTTGCCCAGGACTGCCTACGCCATGACCAGATACTTAAATAGCCGACACGTACCACGTCCCCTATCGAGCATATGCGGGACCAGTTCACACGCCGGCTGCCGCCGTGCCGCACTATCCGGGATTTGGAGCACACCGTCCAACGCGTGTGGACCAGTCTGCCGCAGGACAACATCATGCGTCTGTCCGCCTCCGTGCTAGACCGTATTGTAGCATGTATCGCTACAAGAGGCGGTGCGACGCGATATTGAAGATGACCGTACTGCAGGCTACAGATCCCTCTGTGGTTGTCCAGCAGCTCTGTTTTTACCTTCATGTGCATCATTCATCTGTATCATTACGTCCATAAAATTTCAGTTCAATCTGAGGCTTCCTTCTTGGTGCGCGAATTCCATTTTCCGTGAGTGTATTTAGGACGTGTGCTACCTATGGGCTCAACCGCAGAAAACACACTATCTAACAACAAGTAATTGGACACCTGTGATAGCAAAGGAAAACGAAGTTTATTCACCTTCAATAGTTGGTGGAGCCTGCACGAGCGGCGATTACAGCTGCGACCCTCTGGAGCATACTCTCAACCAGGCGTTGTACGACGGCTAGCGGTATTTTTTTCCACTCGGCTTGGAGAAGACAGGTCAGTTCCTTCACCGATTTCGGACGGTGGGGGCACCGCTTATGTCGACGCTCCAACTCGTCCCAGAGGTGCTCAATAGGGTTAAGGTCCGGGCTCTGAGCAGGACTGTCCATTCGATTAACCCCATTGTCAGCATACCAAGCCATGGTGGAGCTCGCAACATGAAAGTTGGCATTGTCATCCTGAAAGTAACATGGGTTTTACCCCGTAAAACTGCCATAACGTAGGAAACGCATGGTCATCCTGAAAGTAACATGGGTCCACCACGTAAAACTGCCATAACATAAGAAGCACATGGTCATCCAAAATGGTGTAGTAGGTCTCGGCGTTGAGTCTACCAGTAATTGCAACCATGGGTCCCGTGCCATACCAGGAGAATAGCATAATTCCACCGCCGCCAAACTGTGCATACTGCACGGAAACAAATTGCCCTTCCGTCTTTTGTTTTAATACGTTGACGGATCAACTAGCTAACCAAAAGAATACTGCGGCCCCATTGGCATATCGTTGGAAAATTATAAATTAAATCTCCTATTGGCGAAATTTAAGAAAATGCAGGTGAATCTTCCTGCTATTGACGGAGTATATTTTAGTACTGACCAATACTGCCTGTTCGACATATGTAGCCGTGTCCCCAGTGGAGACGTTTTGCTCAGCGTAGCACAGCCAACACTTGGAACACTCGGTCACCCTAGGTGGGTCAAAACGTCTAGCAGAATTCTCGTGCCTCCTAATCAAGAGAGAAACCCTTTAAAAGTCTTAAGATTCTGAGTTTGTTATGTTAAAGGGCTTAAAATTCTGAGTTTGTGGTCTTAAGGGTCTTAAGATTCTGAGTTTGTGGACTTAAGGTCTTAAGATTCTTAGTTTGTAGTCTTAATGGTCTGAAGTTTCTGAGTATGTGGTCTTAAAAGTCTTAAGATACTGAGTCCGTGGTCTAAAGGTCTTAAGATTCTGAGTTTGTGGAGAATGTGTATGGTCTTGTGTCATAACATTATTTCACTATAGCCACACAAAAATTTCGAAAAACAATGTTTCTTCGATCTTTTCTAAGGAACAACAAGTTTTGCGATGTGACAAAACCTTTACGCATTCTCCTCTATCGAAGTCTGTTTTTCTTCTGCTGAATCGATCCATTGCCTTCATTACAGGTTTCAGTAAGTTTGTTTTAGGTGGTGTTGGTAGATATAACTTGTCTTGTAAATCAGATATCAATTATAGTGTGGTAGATAGCAATAAAGGCTTTGCTTTTGACACAAACAGCATCTGAGTAGGCCATCCTGGAAACCCCGCTTGCTACCTATCTTCTTGGACCTTTTACAGAAAGAAATACCAACTTCCTTCTGAAAAAGTACTATGTCTGTAAATGACATGTGTATAGACAAGATTTTTTGTACCGTAGAAAACGTGCATAACGTTTTCTGAATTTGCCCGACTTCAGGTAGATTTCGAATTTTATACTCGACATCAGTCATCAGAATCTAATTTGCCCACTACTTATGTTATAAAAATCTCGACAGTATCGAAGATCTATTCTAAGTCCCGATATTATTTTAATAGAATTTTTTAGTCAAATGGTTTAGCTGATAATTTTGCAGCCAAGACTTAAAAATTCGGTCCGAATTAAAAATTTACAAAACTCCTTTATCCCATCAACGTCATCCGCGTCTGAGAATAAAGCTTCCGAAAGCTGATATGGCGCTGCTGTCACATTAACAAACACAAATATAAGTAAAGTCACGTGAGCGACAATACCTAGATGTTGTCAATAGTGAGTTCAGAGATAGATGCAAGGACTTAGAGACCAAAGAGGTTATATTACTGGAGATACCACTCCTATCCACGCAGCATTGGCCGCCATAAATCACCGTCCGTGCTGCAATTGACGTCATGTGCAGGCACGACGCAACAGCAGAAAAGAAGCTGCTTTGAAACCAATGGAACAAAAGCTTCTAAACGTATAAACAGATAAAATGAGTAATTCAATCATCTTTATCAATGACACACAAGCTTACTGTTTTATCAACGGTCTAATTTAGTTCATTTTTGCCTGCTTGTGAACCTCTATAAATTTGTTGAAACTAATTTTATAGAGGTTCCGTATTGTGTTGATGAGATCGTTTGTGCATACTATGTGTTCTTGCAGTGCGGTGAAGTTTTGACAATAAAAGACCATTTGCTAGTAAGTCTTTTCACAATTTCTTTGTTCTGGCCGTTAGGTCGCCTTATTTAGCTCAGTGTGCAATCAAGAACTGTTTATGAACAAACTGCAAACTATTCGAGGCTAAACACTACGAAGTTCTAGTAATACAACTGATGGTACGATGGATAATGTTTAAGGAGTGACATATTAAACAGGAAAACATTATACAAGCAAAACCGAACGTCTGTAACTCTTATGCACAGCGTCCGGGTCACTGCTTATAACCCATGGAATAGATCACTGTGGTCGTTAAACCTACAAACTTTAACCCAAAACCAAAAATTGCACTTTAACCCAAATCAGAAATTGTACTACAATGGTGAGCAAAACGTAAGAACGAAGTAGGTTTTGACCTGTAGTATCGCAACGGAGCTGCCAAGATATGTGAAATTCAAACCATAGGAACTCCATTATGTACCAAAATTATGGCGGAAACAATACCGACGCAAGTGCAGATTTTAAAGGATACAGTGAACCTTTATTCAGAATTGGCTCCATAGCATTTTGTGCCATGATACAGATGCATTGCTACCAAAGACGGTACGAAGGGAAGAGGAGATCATCAGTAGGTGATATGATTACCACTTGCATCGATGCATGATTTACGCCATCTATCCATATTAAACACTAGGTTCTTGATGAGTTCTTGCGGTAACATCGCCCATTCTTCCGTCTGCGCGTTTGCAGCTGTTGGACAATTTCCGGGGTGTGTTGACATGTGGTAACTTATCCCACAAAGCGTTCTAAACGTATCCTATGGGATTTAGGCCAGGGTAACTTGCTGGCCAACACGTTACAGACTTCTTCTCAGCTCCGTAACACCCGTCGTGAGCGATGATTTAATCCTGATTAAAGTTACCGTTTCTTCTCAGCAACCGTAAGGGTCGTTACTCTGCCACGAGAATCACTTACGCACACTTCTACTCTGTAGTAATTTCCTAGAACTTATTTCCTCCGTGAGTTTTGCAGCATTTTATAGAATTGAGAATCCTTAATGATTTTTGGCGTTAGTAAAACTCTTTACTAACGTTGACTTACTTGTTAGTCACTGGCTCTACAGGTTTTGGGTTTTTATTGTTTAACCTATTCCATACCCAATTGAATTCCACATTTGCATTACTCACACGCGGTTAGAAATTTAACTGCACTAGGGATCATGACGTCAGCATTAACGATACTAATCCACAGGACTTTTGACATTTTTGCACTTGGCAGTTAACTTGTTGACATTCTAGTGGACAAGCAAGATCAAGTAACATAGACAGTATAAATTTTTGTTTACGCTTTCCAACCGTACGTTGAAGAAGCGTATATGGTCCAGCTTTGCCAGTCCGCTCGATAACTCGCGTAAAAATGGTTCGATTTCGGTGAAAGTTCAGTATGTGGTAGGGAACCACCTGTAGACGACCCGTATTTAACATGGACGAGATGGGGTCAAAGGTCAGGACATAGGAGCGGGATCCATTTCGTTGCCCTTATGCGTTATAACTTGCGTAAAAATTGTTCGATTTTAATGAAATTCCAATATGTGGTAGAGGACAACTCGGGACGAACCCTATTGAAAATGGGCGAAATGAGGTGAAAGTTCAGGACATAGGAGCGGAATCCATTCCATAGCTCTTATGGGTCATAACTTACGTAAATATGCTTCGATTGAGACAAAACTTTATCATGTTGTTTAAGAGGTTAATTGAACCGGTTCTGTCGAATATCATCGAAATTGGGTCAAAGTTTAAGACACAGGAGCGAGATTTATTCCACAGCCATTATCCTCATAACTTGAGTAGCGATTTCTGGTATGTTGGAAAGCGTATCACAATCAAGGCATTGCATGATTTTACTAACTTGTTTCTTATGCAACTTGTGATCGACTAAAAAAACTAATTCTAAAATCAGATTGTTATAGGAGAATTTACGAGAGGGGAAAAATATGGGTATGACTAATATTTTTTCACATACGTACAGTACCTTACTAATAATATTGGGACTACTGCGTGAGCCTACCAATAAGTTTATGCTGATTACTTTCGCTCTTATGAAGGCTGCTGGTCTTCGTCGAGTACTCTCTGCCAGTTCTTTTTTTCTTCTTGTAAATGTCCAGAGGGCTTTGCGAAAGGAAGGGCTGTTCACCAGATATCTGTGCGTTGCTGCAGAAATTACCTTCCACTCTGACACAGGAGCACTAGTAAAGTCGGTCACGGATGACGGCCGGGTTATTCCCTGTATCTCAGTCGGCGTTCCAATTCATCCTACAAGTGTTCTATGAGGTTGAAATGGGGACGCTATGCAGTTCAGTTGATTTCTTCGAGACCCATCTCATTAAACAATTTTAATGGATCTCGTTATGTGGGCGTTTGGTAGAGCAAATGGCCCTCACAGAACTGTTCAGAATGACATTGTAAGCCTCTGAATTGTACACCACAGAGTTGTCGAGAATATCGTTATAAGCATCAGCTATAAGATTACCGGCACTGGATTATGACAGCCCAAAGCAAACCATGAAAAACAGCCACACATCATAGTGGCCCTCAACCAAAATTTGCCATTGGCACAATACAATCGATTAGGTAGCTTTCACCTGGCATCTTCCACACAGTCTCGTCGGTCGGACTGCTAGATGGTGCGGCGTGATTAATCACTCCACAGAGTGCGTTTCCACTGCTCTAGGATATATTCTTGCCGAACTATGCATCCCGACGCTCGATGCTGCTGATGGTAGACTTGTGTGCCACTTTTCAGACATGTAAATGATTCCGTTAAGCTCTCGACAAACTTTTGTGATACTGGCGTTGCTTTCAGAGGCATTTTCGAACGCGGCATTGAGTGTTCCTACGAAAGGTAAGCGATTTTGTCATACCATCCACTTCAACACTAGACTGTCCATCTGTCTGATTTTACGTGGCCTACGACGAAGTAGTGACTGCGATGTTGTTCTTTCCAGCAGTTTCCTTTTCTCAATAACATCACTTACAGTTTACCGCAGCTTTTGCATCTGGGTACAACTATTTTCTTGATTGGGGCTCTAACGACCACCGTAAGTAACTCGATGGGCTATAAGCAATCGCCCTTCCCTAATTTAGGGCCACTGGTTCCAGAGAACCAGCGCAGTAAGACAAACACAGCATCCATACCTCACCGGGATTTGAATCTTGATCTATCTCTGGCGAATGGTCAGGAACCAGTGCTTTGCTCCACCGGAGCGCCACAAATTTCTCAAAATGACTTGCTGTTAAGATGGCATCTTACGACCGTGCCATGTTGAAAGTCTATGAGCTCTGCGGTATGGCCCATGCTGCCATTCATGATTGTCTTTGATGTTTGCCAGGACACGTTCGGTCTTTTTGTTTATCTTGTTGGCCACGGCAGCGACGTTTATGATAAAATCCAGCACTCAAAATAGGACATCGCTCTTTCCACGTTAATCAGTGAGTCTCCAAAAAATTATCATCGGCCGTCACCGAGAATCGAACCCAGGGTTTTCCAGTTACGCGCCAGACATGCTGCCACTGCAAAGTGGTAGCATGCTACCACTGCTACCACTTTGCAGTGGCAGCATGTCTGGCGCGTAACTGGAAAACCCTGGGTTCGATTCTCGGTGACGGCCGATGATAATTTTTTGGGGACTCACTCATTAACGTGGAAAGAGCGATGATTTCTGTTTGGTGTTCCTGATCCACGTCGAGTGTTTGAATTAACTCAAAATAGGCGTCCAGATACCCTTCGCCATATAATGTATAGCTCATATAAAAAGTACATCGCCCCAGTGACCTAGCATTAACTCTCTGGCTTTTGATCAATCGTCCGATTAATGCTCGGGTCCGATCTCCGAGTGCTGGATGGGCGATGTGTTTGATTACGCTGGCTGTGTCCCTTCGCTGGAGCCACTGGCCCAAAGTTAGGGATAGGCGACGTATAACCCTGAGTTGCACACTGTGATTATGACCCCCCCCCCTCCTTCCGAAAAAAAAGAAGAAATTTCGTTAAAAAATAGGAACACTTCTGAAAACCAAGATTTCTTGCTGAAGAACAGTGTTAAAAAATGGCATTTTGAAATACTAGAATCTGAAAAACAATACGTCTAAAAGTTTGAACTTTTATCCCATTTTGCTGCAGCAGTGAAACCTGATAATTGACACAGCGCGAGTGTGTATCACTTTGGTTTGTTGTCATAGCAACAAAAACCGATTTTTCACAGCGGGTGCTGTGACGTCATCTCGTCGAAATCATTCTGGCATGACATCTTTGATGCGTTACGTCACACGATTAAAATCGTTTCAGCAACTCTTTTGAAACAGGAAAACGTTACGTGAGGAATTTCGGTTCTACTTTGTCGTTCATAAACGACATACAGAAATTTTCATTTAGAATCCTATCCTATGAAATTTAATATTACGATTCCCCTTGCGAACCTAAAATGATCATTGTAGATTGACAAACTAGTTTCTTTTCTCGTTTAAATCTAGAAATTGAGAGTTCCAATACAGTAAGTAACAGTGTGTTATTGTTATTTCATTCATATGATGAAGAAATATGATTTCGGAACATTGTTTTTCCTTAAACCACGAAATTTTCAATATATAAATATTTTTTTCGCAGAATATAACCAGGTATTATTTTTACATCTACTGAAGAAATGAAAAATAAAAAATTAAAAGAAAAATACTGTTTGTGCTCCTAAGCATGAACTACCATAAAATTTTAACATTTGCAACTGCGCTATTCTGATTTTCCGAAAATGCTTTTACCATTTTAACACTTTTCTACTATCTGCCAACAGCAAGAACAAGTGACCATGCAAGAACAAATGAAAGGCTTGCCATCTACGAAATTTTTTAACAATAAATGAATCAATACGATTTTTTGGGGGAGGGGAGGAGTTTGAAGGACGGAGACGACACTGACGAGCAAATGAAGAGAAATATTGCAACTGGCTACTGTAATTTGTTTTCGATATTTCATCGGATGTTTACAGAAATATCTCATGTGCGGTGAACAAACACTGGGAACGTTGTTGTCTTACTCATATATTTAAGCTTAAGAAATGTTCGCCGCCCGTTGTCAACGCGTACAAGTATATTTTTTACCTGACTATGATCAACAAATGTTCAGGGAAAATGTTGTGATTAAAGAAATATTCAATAATGAATGTTTTAAAAAATTACTCTGCATATCTTATTTCTCCCCACCGTTATTATTGGCGAGCTTTTACCTGCTATATTATGTTTTCTTTGATGCACTGGAAATAAGGAGTATCTTTTCATGGGAATTTTTACTGCTATGCATTCTGTTATCTTTAAGGAATTCTAAAGCGTACATTTTCAAAATATCTGCTGTAGTTTCGGTCACAAATTTGCAGAATAGTTCCTCCAAACTGTGTGGTTCCACATCGTCAGCATTCTTTTTGCTTTAAAGTTTTTGTATTTGTTTTCTTGCAGTTTCTAGATTCTTGTTTGCAGCACTGTGGAATGTCACCGAGACATATCATTTCTTCGTTTTGAAATAAACCAGGTTCCCTACAGGCTTAGAAAGCTAAAAGAATATTTCAAACGTTCTTCGTCCAGCGATGATTCTCTTCCTTTCATTTCAACATAAACATATAGATTTTTCTAAGTAAACTTCGCGATTCTTGCGATGCACTTTGCCACCGAATAGCTTTGGAAAATATTTTGTATTCCATTTAGGTGCACTATTTTCTAAAAACCTATTTTAAAATTTATCATTCAAGCCGAACTTACGGAGTCAACTCTTATCTCATAACCTGGAGATGGTGAGTCGACAGTTTTGCAATATTTAAATCACTTTATGTCTTTATACGTACCTTTACGACGAAAGCTGAGTAGAATTCAAAAGTATAAGCCATCGTGCTGCATAGTCTTCAGCCATCGTGCTGCATAGTCTTCAGCCATCTGTCTGCCAGTTCTTCGATTACGCGACGGTACCAGTTCTTTTCTTCGAGGTGAAGAACTCCTTCACCGAAGGTGCGACCTCCTCCTGGTTGTTCAGGTACCGCCCACGAAGGAAGCGGGCCATGGACCCGAATAAGTAATAATCTTACGCGCAAGGTCCGGAAGGTCCTATATGCTGCGTGTGGCATTAGTTCGATGCCTTCAAGTTCCTGCAGGTTTGTCTGGGTCGTTCCCGCGGTAGGAGGCCGAGTGTTGTCCTGCTGTGAGAGAGCGCACTTTCTGTTCACCAGTACCGGCAACTTCTCCTCCAAAAACGGCATACATCCGCTCCAGCTGTTCAGAGTAGAGGTTGCCGTTGATGGTCCGACCGTCTGGAACAGATTCGTGATGGATTATCCACTCGACATTTCAACAGACGCGGAGCATCACTTTGTGATCGAAGCGCCCACGTTTGACAACAGGTTCAGGTAGCTGATCCGGGTTCAACCATTGCCGTTGTGTGTTAGGATTACGGAAATAGACCCACTTTTCATCGCACGTAACAATTCTTTTGGTGAAACGTACATCGTACGGGTTTTCTAGGAGTTTCGTGCACGCTTCTACTAGGCGGGTTGCTTCAGCTAAAGTCAGTTCGTGAAGGACAATGTGACAGCTCCTGTAGACCTTGCCGATGTCCTGAAGGTTACATCCCCTTCCTGGCACCTTCCAGCTAGCCTGGTATTCACCGAGTGCTGGTTATCGGATCTGCCTCTACGGCCTGGCGAACGGCCTCCGAATCCACAATTCGTGGCCTACCAGATCTTAACTGATCGTTGATATTTCTGTCACCTCAGCGAAATTTTTTGGACCATCTGGTGGTAGTGCTGTTGTCCACGGAACCTTCCCCTTTCGCATGACACATTATTCGAATTGCTTGAGCAGCGTTATGGGCAAGTTCAAACTCGTAAAGCAAAAGATCCCTAATTGGCCGGTTGTGGTTTTTCATCTTTTAGGCGTCACAACCACAGACATAACGACGACATGCAATGCTGTTCACAGCAACGACGACCACTTTATATCCTTTTTGACTGACACGACTTGAACTAGCTTAAACACCAGCTATTTTACATCTTTTTTTGACTGTGAGCGAATTGAACTAGTTTATACACGCGACATATCCGCCGCAAATACATTCATTTATGCAAATATTGCAATACTTTCAACTCACCCTCAGTAGCTTACGCACCACAACGCATTAAAAAATAAGAAAAAAATGCCATGCAAAGAACCCTCCAGTTTTTCGGTTTAATGCTAAATGACAAATTCCACAATCTTTTAAGCAGTTAAGGTAAACGTGTTCGGGTTATCGGCACGCGGCAATAAATGAAATGCAGATACCGAAGCTAAAATATTGCTACCACATAACGACATACACTGAAGAGCAATTGAATTGGAAATACCTGTCTAGTAACGTGTAGCACCATCTTTCGCCCTGATGACGGCGGCAATTCGTATCGGCATTGACTCGACAAGACACCGGAAGCGTTGGGAAGCCATACGGATCCACGACCCCAAAACAAGCTCCTACGGTTCACGAAGATTTGATGGAGGGGGTCAAAGCCTGGAACATCTCTCTCGATGGCATCTCAGATGTGCTCGATGGGATTGAGTTCAGGTGACCTAGCTGGCCAAGGAAGCGAGGTCACGTCGGTGGAGTTTTCATCCAACCATTCGGATACAGTTCGGGAGCTGCATGGTCTTGTTGCAGGATGAGGTCCCCATTGGGATGTTGAAGACGCACAAACGGGAGCAAATGGTCGCCCAGGATATCCCGGAAACGTTGATCTATGAGGGACGATGTCACACGTACCAGGGGTCCCATTTCAGTCCACGTAAACAGTCTCCAGACGACAGTGCCACCCCCACCAGCTTGAAGAGTACCCTGCTGGCAAGAAGGATTCATCGCTTCATGTGGTTTGCGCCGTACTCGTATCCTGCCATCCGCATGTACCAACGTGAATCTCGACTTATCAGTCCATGCAACATTTTCCCACATGTCTAGGGTACAGTGGCGATGTTCCCGCGCCCATGCTAATCTTTACATCCTGTGATGTGCGGTCATCAGCGGTACCCTCGTGGGACGATGGATTCTGTACCCCATAGCGAGGAGATGGTTCTTGATGGTGTGGCTGTTTACACGTTTTTGTGCACCAGCGTTAAATTGCCGAGTGATTTCTTGAACTGTGGCCCGTCTATCCGCTTTTACATGCGAGCTAGCCGACGATGACCCCGCTCATCCACACGCTGTTGTCCACGGCAGTTGGCCTTTGCAGGGATGGTTTTACCGGATTCGATGCACTCAGGGTGCACCCGTGACACAGTGGCTCGTGAAAATCCCAGTGCCTGCACGACTTCCGAGATGGAGTGACCCATTTGTCGGGCCCCGACAATTTGCCCACACAACCAAATGCGCTTAGATCCTTCTTGTTGCCCATACTGCGTCCGACTCTTACTGATTCCCGTCGCACCACTCCTTATATTGTCGGATCGCTGCTCACGTCATGTCGTTTCCATTTACAGAGCCGCCCACAGCGCCACATTTGCCTAACGCCAGCTGTCTCTAATTCAATTGCTCTTCAGTGTATTTGTAATTGATACTCCTGAGATGAAAGAGGGAAAATAATGTTTTGCGGTAGTGTTCGTATAACCAGGTCACTATAAGAACACTTCTGCTTGAGGAGCGTAGAAAAATTTGGGCAGCTTTGGTTTCATGTGACCCTTAAAAAAAGGTGGGCAGCCTTGGTTTCAGGTACATCGAACGCTTATAAAAAGGTGGGCAGCTTTGGTTTCAGGTACATCGGACGCTTATAAAAAGGTGGTCAGCTTTGGTTTCAGGTACATGGGACGCTTATAAAAAGGTGGTCAGCTTTGGTTTCAGGTACATGGGACGCTTATAAAAAGGTGGTCAGCTTTGGTTTCAGGTACATGGGACGCTTATAAAAAGGTGGTCAGCTTTGGTTTCAGGTACATGGGACGCTTATAAAAAGGTGGTCAGCTTTGGTTTCAGGTACATGGGACGCTTATAAAAAGGTGGTCAGCTTTGGTTTCAGGTACATGGGACGCTTATAAAAAGGTGGTCAGCTTTGGTTTCAGGTACATGGGACGCTTATAAAAAGGTGGTCAGCTTTGGTTTCAGGTACATCAGACGCTTATAAAAAGGTGGGCAGCTTTGATTTTAGGCTCATCGGACGCTTATAAAAAGGTGGGCAGCTTTGATTTTAGGCTCATCGGACGCTTATAAAAAGGTGGGCAGCTTTGATTTTAGGCTCATCGGACGCTTATAAAAAGGTGGGCAGCTTTGGTTTCTAGTACATTGGACGTTTATAAAAAGTTAAATTTAAATCAGTTATATCCGTGTATGTTTTTTTACCGTAATATCCTCACACATATTTATTTTAAATACTTAGTGTTATTTAGATGATAAATGTAATTACAGAGGCGTAAAACGTCGTATCAGAATAATATGACAACCCACCTGATAATGGGAATAACCACTCTTGGCCAGGATGACAGCGACGAGCCGTCCTGGCATGGACGCAATGAGGTTCTGGAAGGTTGCCCGATGCACACGCGCCCGTTCGGACTGAAACACAGCAAGGAGGTCCCGGAGACAACGTGGTTTTGTGTCAGGGCAGCAAACCTGACGATCCAAACTGTCCCACAAGTGTTCTGTAGGATTGAGGTCCCACGATTTCGCAGCCCATGGGAGAACGGAGACATCACGCACCCCTTAGCGACGTGGCATAGCGCATTGTCCTGTTGGTAGACACCATCACCACCAGGATAAGCGCCCATCATTAAGAAATGCATGTAGTCAGCGAGAAGGGACAAGTAGCCATTGGTGTTCAGTGACCCATCCAGTGGTACCAGCGGCTCCAGGTCAAACTATCAAAACATCCCCCAGACATACAAGCTACCACCTCTTACCTGTACTTGACCGGTGGGCGTATTCGGGTGTTGGTCCTCGTGGTTAGAAGCCGTATCCGCCACGGCCCGTCACTTCTGCGGACTAGAAACCTCGATTCGCCGGAGAAGGCGACCTTTTTCCAGTCTTCCCCTATCTAGTGACGGCAGTCTCATGTGAACTGCAGGCGTCGTTGCCGATGAACCTGGGTCAGCATGGGCGACTTGAAGCAGCGTCGACTCCGGAGACCCATGCGTAACAGGGTTCGCTCTGCTGTTCTCGGGGACTCGTACCTGGGTGCCCCAGCGTTCATTTGCGTGGTCAATTGCTGAACTGTTGCGTGTCGATTGCCTTTTACCAGTCGACGGAGGCGACGTTCTCCTATGGAGCCTATGGCCTTTAGGACTCCACCGTTGGAATGTCGAGAGGGGGACTGGTACAATTCGTCCAACGACGATTGGTCTAATGCCGATTCGCCCAAAGGGACGATTTGTCCAATGGACAATTGGTCCAAAGGTACGATTGGTCCAATGCCGATTCGTCCAATGGACGATTGGTCCAATTCCGTTCTTTCTGTCCAAAGTGCTACTCGTGTTATAAAAATCTCGGCTGTTCTGATTTTATCTCCGATGTCATACGAAAGTGCCGGTACTACAAAGAATGTAAAATAATGTTACATTTCATGCGTAATATTGTGGATACAATTTTTTTTTCGGAATCGCGTTTTTTTTATACTGTCCTTGCTGCCGTATGAAGTTGCTGATGTACGAGCAGTTCAATCATTAAAAAGGCCTAGACCTTTTTAACATTTTTTATTCTACCGATGTCATATTCATAACGTATACCTATCAAAAGAAGTTAATAATGCGTTTTTACTTAAGCACGAAATATTAATTCACAGGCCCTAGACCTATCCCTTTTTGACAGTTTTATCCTACCGATGTCAGATTCATAACGTTTACCTATCAAGAAAACTTACTAATGTTATGCTAGTATTTTTAACTTTACTGAAACGTTAGAATATGGCATCAGTAGAATAAAAAGTGTTAAAAGGTCTAGACCTATGTGCGTGTAAAGAGCTAAGAAATGATACGATGAGTGCCTTTTATTAGGTTTTATAACATATTTACAAATACCAAATACCATAGGTTGTAACTTAAAGTCTTCTAAAAGGGCCCGCGGCCTAGGTGCCTGGTAGAGAGCTGAGAAATGATCCGTTGAATGCCTTTTATAAGGTTTTATTAAATGTTTACAAATATCAAACATCTAGGTCGTAACCTAAAATCTTCTAAAAAGGCCCGCGGCATAGGCGCCTTGTATAAAGACCTGAGAAATCTTGGAATCGTTATGTCTAGAAGAGCATTGCCAAGCACGAAATATTAATTCACAGGCCCTAGACCTATCCCTTTTTGACAGTTTTATCCTACCGATGTCAGATTCATAACGTTTACCTATCAAGAAAACTTACTAATGTTATGCTAGTATTTTTAACTTTACTGAAACGTTAGAATATGGCATCAGTAGAATAAAAGTGTTAAAAGGTCTAGACCTATGTGCGTGTAAAGAGCTAAGAAATGATACGATGAGTGCCTTTTATAAGGTTTTATAAAAGGTTTACATATACCAAATATATAGGTTGTAACTTAAAATATTCTAAAAAGGCCCGCACCTAGGTGCTTTGCAAACAGCTGAGAAATGCTCCATTGAGTGCCTTTTACCAGGTTTATGTAAAATGTTTACAATTACCAAATATACGGAAATGATCTTTCAAAAGGATATAATGAGCAGAATAATTTAAATCCTCCTTCCTTTCTGGAAAATTAAACAGTTTACCGTTGGTAAGATGATACCATTGGACGAATCGGCGTTGGACCTATCGTACCATTGGACCAATCGTAGCATTGGACGAATCGACATTGGATGAATCGGACATTGGACGAATCGGCATTGGACCAATTGTCCCTTTGGACGAATCGGCATTGGACGAATCGACATTGGACCAATCGTCCTTGTACGAATCGTACGGGCCCGGTCGAGAGGTACTCGGTGTGCCAGCGGTCTATCCTTGGTACACCCTTACTACTGCACATCGCGAGCAGTCCATGAAATATGCTGTTTCTGAGATACTGCCACCCTTGGCGCAGTAGCAGATGATCATTCCCTTTTGAATGTCCATCAGTTCACTACCAGTACCCATTGTGCTCACGTGACGCATGGGTAGCGGACTTAAGTGGCCTCCAAATTCACCTGAGATGAACCCAATCCAACATTTGTGGTTCGACTTGGAAAACGGGTTTGCGCTAGATCACAACCCCCACGAAATGTACGAGGAGGGGAGGACCTGGTGTTGACATTATGGTACCAGATACCCTAGGATACCTATCGCCACCTCATCGAATCGATGCCTCGCCGAGTGGCCGCTGTTTTGCGGGCTAAAGGGGGTCCTACAGCTTATTAGGTATGCGGTCATAATGTAATGGTTAATCGTTGTATGTTCTATTTGATGGTGGTAGACATGGCAGTACGAAGGCATTGCAGGAAGGGATGGCGCTTTCATTGATTACTTGACGGCCTGCATATTTGTTGCAATGCTTTTTGTGACATATGTTTACGTCATTGTTCACTATGATAAATATTTTCCTGTCACTGTTTTCAAAAAGAAAGTATTTCACCTGAATACGAAACAGAGCTTGAATTAATGGACTCGGATTTAGGGAAGTGTTCTCAACAATCATACTCAGTGACTTAACATGCGTGATTAGTGTGTGTGATTTCAGACATTATTGTTTGGTTACAGAAGTACCCTTGGGGATTTTCTTTGTTTTTCAAATTAACCGGTTATTCGTTTCTTAAGCGAAAAGCAGAAACTTCCGTTTTTGTTGTTGGCTTAAGCCACCGAACAGAAAGTCATTTGAAATTTGAAAATTCAACCACGTCGGCATTATAAATGTTTCAGTTTCAAAGGAAAAATAAAACATCTGAGAACATTGCGTAAAGCTATCTATCGGTTACATGATGTCTCCCGCAAGTGTAAGATTCATTATGATCACGGTGAGTTGCTGGAATAATGGGGTAGGAAAATTATAGAATGGATGTTAACTCCCCAGAGTTCTTATGTTCGACGGCAGAAATTTAGCTCTGATCACCACGGCAGTGAGATGCCATTATTGTTGCCATGCCAACGACAGCGTGTCCTGTCTTTCAAATACACGAGCTGAAATTTCATTTTGGAGATTGCGGAGAGCATCGTAGAGAATATCAGATTACTTGCCATAGCAGATGCAATTTTTAAATCGCGATATAAACTGAGACAGAGCTTTAAATTAGAAAATGGGTGAGTCTAATATTGCCTTTGATTAAATATTTGCTACATGGCGATACCTCTTTTCGAAACAAAATCCAATCGGAAATCAAATCTTGGAATCGTTATGTCTAGAAGAGCATTGCCAGTC
Organism: Macrothele yani; assembly: GCA_039090855.1. Taxonomy (NCBI): domain Eukaryota; kingdom Metazoa; phylum Arthropoda; class Arachnida; order Araneae; family Macrothelidae; genus Macrothele; species Macrothele yani. The sequence continues at coordinate 38,400,820 of CM076998.1, forward strand.
TTTAAAGTTGAAGATCAACATTTTTTAAAAAGAAATATCATGTGATGAACGACTCAAAATGCTGCCTGAGAACTAAACGTTTACTTTCTCAGCAGGATATATCTATTAGATATCCATATACCACCAAAATACTGATGGACCTTTCATGAATGATTCGTTCATAACGAATCACTCTTCACTGTGAACGGTGAATGTTTCGCTCTCACCCCTGTGAATGATCATTCAATCCGCCATTACTGCAACGTATGAATCTTCACCGTGAATGGTTCGGTCTCACCGCTGTGAGTGACCATTTATTTCGCCATTACTGCGACGAATTACTCCTAATCCCAAATGGTTTGCTTTCACAGCTGTGAATGATCATTCAATCGGCCATTACTGCGGCGAATGACTCTTAATCCTGAATGGTTTGCTCTTACCGCTCTGAATGATTATTCAATCTGCCATTACTGCGACGAATTACTCTTCACTTTGAATGGTTCACTCTTACCGCTGTGAGTGACCATTCAATCCGCCATTACTGTTACGTATGACTTTTCACTGTGAATAGTAAATGGTTTGCTCTCACCGCTGTAAATGATTATTCCCTTCGCTATTACTCCGACGAATGGCGGTTAACCGTGAATGGTGAATAGTTCACTCTCACCTCTGTGAATGATCATTCAATCCGCCATTACTGCGACGCATGACTCTTCAAAGTGTATAACGAATTGTTCGCTCTCACCTCTGTGAATGATCATTCAATCCGACATTAAAGCGACGTATGACTGTTCACCGTGAATGGTAAATGGTTCGCTCTCAACAATGTAATAACCAACGTCACTTCCAGTGGATGGTAAATGGTTCATTCGAACCGCTGTGAATGATAATTCAATCCGCTATTACAGCGACGAATGCCTGTTATCCGTGAATGGTGAATGGTTCACTCTTACCTAGGTGAATGATTATTTAATCCGCCATTACTGCGACGTATGGCTCTTCACCGTGAATAACGAATGGTTCGCTCTCACCTCTGTGAATGATCATTCAATCCGACATTACAGCGACGCATGACTCTTCACCGTGAATGGTGAATGGTTCGCTCTCAACAATGTAATACTCATTCAATCCGCCATTATTCGACCAACGACTATTCGCGTGGATGGTAAATGGTTCGCTCTCAACAATGTAATACTCATTCAATCCGCCATTATTCGACCAACGACTATTCGCGTGGATGGTAAATGGTTCGCTCTCACCGCTGTGAATGACCATTCATTCCGCCATTACTTCGACGAATGACTCTTCACCGTGAATGGATTGCTCTCACCGCTGTAATTATCATTCAGTCCGCCATTATTCGACGACCGACTGTTCACCGTGAATTCCGAATGTTTCGCTCTCACCGCAGTGAACGATCTTTCAATCCGCCATTACTTCGAACAATGACTCTTAAGCGTAAATGGTTCGCTCTCACAGCTGTGAATGACCATTCAATTTGCCATTACTTCGACGAACGACTCCAATGTGTATGGTGAATGGTTCGCTCTCACTACTGTGAATGTTCGCCATTACTGCGACACTCACTAAGGTCGCAGTACATTTAACTATACTCAGTATCCAAAACATTAGGGGTGTTGGCAGCTGACATGGGCATCCACCGCGCAGAGTGGAACAGACCGAACCCGAATGCAAGCGATAAATTTGAGGACAGCAGGACTTCACAACAGTGTATCGCAATAGACTGTCATGGGTAAACATGGCGACCTGAACGACTTTGATGGTGGACGCATTGCCGACGCAAGGCAAATGGGCTATTCTATCACCCAAGTAAAGAGAACCCTGAGGTTCCCGAGCAAAACCGTACCGGGAGTATACCATCGACGGATACCAGCGCTCAGAGAGCAAGATATGGTCGACCACAAGCCTATTTTTACTGGATTCGAAGTTGAATATCCAGGCTCGTACAGACCGGCCATTTGGCTAAGGCGGGGCATATCACATCCAGGTTAAATTTCGGATGTCGAAGCAACGTTAGAGAGCAAACGATACGACGCCCGTTGCATACCCTGGGGTACAGAAGGAGACATCCTGCTCGTGTGCCACTATTGACTGCTTGTAATCGAACATAACCCTTTGCTTGGTGTCAGGAACATTAAAAATGGGCCTCTGCAGTGTCGCGCCGCCTCATGTGGTCATAGAAATTCCGTTTTCAGTTGTACCGAGCTGACGGGAAGTTGCGGGTGTGGCGTCGGCATCATCACGCTATGGTTTCTTTGTGCCAGCTCGGCTGTATTGGTGACTCTGTGATGGTTTGGGGAGACTTCTCTCGGGATGAGTGTCTGGAGATTTCATTAACAGCTATGCGCTGCACCATGTGCTGGTTGATTACCTACATTCCTCTATGGCACTCGCGCATTCTACGGCGCATGGCCTGTTTTAGAAGGACAGTGCACCACCCCACCTTGTGGGAACCACTCAGGCATGGCTTGAGAGACACTCGTCTGAGTTTGAAACCATTCAGTGACCCTCAAGGTCCCCGGACTTAACCTCTGGGGAAATTCTCTGGTGGGATGACGTAGAGGAAAATCTGTACCGACATCTAAGGCGGTGCTGTTGATAATGCTGCAACAATCATGACCGTCACTACCTACGGAAACCCCCGGTATCTAATGGAGTCAATGCGTCAGCGTGTATAGCCTGTTATTCGCGCTAGAAGAGGACCAACTCGTTATAAGGTAGGTATTTCTAATGTGTTGTCAATTGAGTGTATATTCATATTATACCTTCATCGATATGTTATGTTATACACGTCAAATAGCGAAGAAATTTCTTTTTGTACTGGCCAGCTCTAACAGCAATGGTATCAACATTTATTCTTACTATACGGTCGCAAATATTTTCCACCTAGTGACATTTAATTGGATCTGAATTTCATAAAACATTTGCGCTTCAGAAAGTCCTATTTTTTAATTCCTTTTCCGTTCAATTGTTGTAATTAAGACTATGATTTTCCAGGCACTTTGCAGCTTTGCCAAAGCAACAACTTTTAAGTGGAAATGAGATTTAGAAATCCAGGCTTCTCCCTACTTTCACACATAATGCCTACTCGACAGTCATGCTTTTCCTGCTGTTGTATGGGCATGGGTATAGAAAATTTGGATTTTCATCTACTAACTGAACAAAACGGTTAAATGAGAAGCAAAATGTGAACATATGGAATAAATTTTTGTCTTTACTTAAAAATCCTCAATTGATCCGTAGTCGGATCAAAACGCTTAAGTAATTTTAAGCGTCAGAGAAATGCACCGAAGACTCAAAACATTATGACCAGCGTGTCTTAATGCAAACCGAAGCAACTGCAGGAAAACGAAAACAGCCGGTACAGATCTCTGTTAAATCGGTGTTGTTCTTGTTCTTCAGATGGCAGAGAGAGAGAGAGAGAGAGAGAGAGAGAGAGAGAGAGCTCCGTTAATCAGTGGCCTTTGTTAAACGAGTTTGACAAAGGCCAGACAACTGGGTCAAAGTATTTCTGAGACCGCAATGCTTACGGTTGTGCGTGGTTAGTACCTTAGAAAATTGTTCGGAGGATAGAAAAAACAGGAACCACTAGCAAAGGGTTTTTCGACCTCGATTCGTCGATGCTAGAGGTGAGAGAAGGCTGCCCTGAATGGTACGAGCTAACAGAAAGGATACTGTGGCGCATCTCCCCGGTAATTTGAATGCTAGTTACAGGAGTAATTTACCACCACACACAGTACATCGAACCTGGTTGAAAATTGGGCTGCTTGAACGCAAGCTGCTTCCAATAGCCACACTAACTTAGGTTCACCCCGCCAAAAGCTCCTACAATGGGCACTTGATCATCGAAACTGGATCTTGAATGATTGGAAGAAGGCCGTCTGGTCAGACGAATCTTGTTTCCTGTTGCACTATGTGGACGACCGAGGTCGTTTGCTCGAAGCGCTATTCGTGGTACATTTTACTCGCCCACAGTGCTTGCAGATCAACCCACTCGCAGTACGAGTGGGTTGATCTGCAAGCATTGAGTTGAAGTGCGACCCAGACGCCACATAATCGGTTGAGCTGCATTTATTGCTACTCGTCGTGTGAGAGTGGTCTGCACTGTATGTTAGAAAGGAATGAATTCTGCCTCATGAAATTGTGTTCGTCGTGCGACTTTACCGTAATGTGGTCGATGCATGGGGCAAGAAGGCAACATCTGATTGTACTGCTCGTTGGTGGTTTGAAATGTTTCTTTCTGAGCCTACAAGATGAGGAGTGCGAAGGACGACATTCGGTCATTGATAACGACGCTCTGAAGGCAAATGTGGAAGCCCTCGCGTCACATTCAGAGAACTCGCCAAACAGTACGATGTGTCGCTGACAATCATTCCCGAACATCTGCATCAAATTGGTAAGGCCAAAAATCTCGATACGCGGGGCGCACGCGAACTGACGGAGCATCAGAAACAACAACGGTTTGAGATGTGTAGTAACCTGCTTTGCAACTAAAAGGAGTCCCTCCGTGATCGCATTGTAATCTGTGACGAAATGGGTGCTATAAGATACCCGTAAGCGGCCTGGACAGGGACTGAACGATGGTGAAACACTGAAACAACTTCCTAAACCGGTTGACGCCAACAGTTTTGTTGACTGTGTTGCGGTGAAAATCCTCCAAATACGAGGCGTCAGTGAATAAACAAAGACATCGCTCTTTCCACGTTTAACAACGCACAGCAATCGAACAATTGTTATAACAATTTTTCGGTTGCTGTGCGTTGCTAAACGTGGAAAGGGCGATGTCTTTGTTAATGACAGTGTTGGGGACTCTTCACGGTGTCATACACTACAGGTTCTTTAATGCTGGTGAAAGCCTCACCTCAGGCACATACTGTGAAGAAATTAAACGAATGCACCAGATGTTGTGTTCCAAACAGCCGTCTGTCTTTGGTGAGCAGGAAAGGTCCTATCGTCCTCCATGATAACGCGAGCCCACACGTGTCACAAATGACGTAGCAGAAACTACACGAACCGAGGTTCGAAACCCCCCACATTCAGCCTACTTGCCTCACTTGGCATGACGTAGCAGAAACTACACAAACTGAGGTTCGAAACCCTCCCACATTCAGCCTACTCGCCTCAATTGGCATGACGTAGCAGAAACTACATGAACTGAGGTTCGAAACCCTCCCACATTCAGCCTACTCGCCTCACTTGGCATGACGTAGCAGAAACTACATGAACTGAGGTTGGAAACCCTCCCACATTCAGCCTACTCGCCTCACTTGGCATGACGTAGCAGAAACTACATGAACTGAGGATCGAAACCCTCCCTCATTCAGCCTACTCGCCTCACTTGGCATGACGTAGCAGAAACTACATGAACTGAGGTTCGAAACCCTCCCACATTCAGCCTACTCGCCTCACTTGGCATGACGTAGCAGAAACTACATGAACTGAGGTTCGAAACCCACCCACATTCAGCCTACTCGCCTCACTTGGAACCTACCGATTTCCTTGCATTTTAGCGATTATCTCAAGGACAGTACTTTCAGAAACCGAGAGGATACGTTCCGGAACTTCTGTTTTGCCTCCAAAGACCTAGATTTATTCCGGACTGGAATATAAATACTTGTCACTCGGTGGTATAGGTGTGTAGCTGCTGAAGACGCCCATTTCGAATAAAACAAGGCTGTGTGCTATGAGGTATGTCTCTTTCATTTCCCCCACCAAATCGGCCATTATTCTCTGAACACCTGGTATTAGGAAAGTTGTTGTAATCTTTTACCTTTTCGCTGTATGTACGTATATAACTGCAAGGAAAGTTTTTCAGAGTATGAATGGACTGAGCTTGGTTGGCAGCAAAAAAAGTGAATGAAGTCTTCATCTACCTTGGGCAGAACTAAACTATCACGAAGGAAAATAATCCATATCAATAACGGAGTTTCAAATTACGTAGATCTGTTAACAGAAATACTCTTGAATGTGCACTTTAAGGGCAATTTATTACTATTAACCGCCTAATAGCGAGGGGATATCTCAACAAAACATCATGACGTGGAACACATCAGGTGTTGAATACTGAGTCCCTTAATTCTCTACATGATAGCAGTCAGAATAGCTCTAAGAATAGTTAGTGGTGGATTTATGGCTCGAATGCATCGCTCCACTTCATTCTACGTATGCTCAATTGGGTTCCAATTTCACTAGGCCATTTCAGGATGGTGAACAACTGGAATGCTTCAAGAACCAGTCCTTCACGGAACGAAATTCATAGATACGGGATTGCTGTCTTGTTAAAAGAAGGCAACATTTGGTGCAAAATAAAAGGGTTGTACCAAAAGCAATGCAAAAGCGAGTATAACCTTTTTGTTAACTGACAGAGGTCGTTCAAATTACACATGTTGGTAGAGTAACTGTTTCTCTATACAAAGGTACTATTAAATGTAGTCTCCATTACAATTTCTGATTCGAATAATACGAGGGTTTTACCAAAAGCAATACAAAAGTGGACATATATTTTTTATCAACTGCCAGAGGTCGTTCAAATTACACATGTTGGTAGATAGAGTACCTCTTGCTCTATACCAAGGTAGTACTCAACATAGTCTCCATTACAATTTCTGATTCGAATAATACCGGGCTTGTACCAAAAGTAATGCAAAAGCGGCATAACTTTTTAATCAACTGACAGAGGTCGTTCAAATTGCACATGTTGGTAAAATAACACTTTTTCTGTACAAAGCTACTACGCAACATAGTCACCATCACAAGCGATGCATTTACGCCATCGTTGAATCCAAATCCCGAATTATCTTTGAAAAATTTAGGTCAGGACTGTTGTACCCACTTCTTCACAGACACTTCCACCTGATCTGTGTCGTCAGATCCTTGTCCCCGGAAACTGTCTTTCTTTGTACCAAACAGATGGAAGTCAGAAGGTGCCAGATCTTGTCAGTATGGTGGATGAGGAACTACCGACCAGCCTAATTGGCTGATTGCCTGATTTGTTGGCGAAGATATGTGTGCTCTCGCAGCCTCATGGTGAATATGGATCCTTTTCAGATTCTTGTTCGGTCTCTTCCTTCTTATGGCTTCTCTACGCTTCTTGAGTGTATGAATGCATCACTTGCTGGTCACGGTACGGCCACGTTCTAGAAAATCTAGGTGAATGACACCCCTGTCATCCCGAAAAACAGTCACCTTGACTTTCTATGCTGATCTCTGGCTCTTGCCCTTATTAGGCCTTGGTGAAAAGGTGCGACGCCAGTCGATGCATTGATTCGTCATTCCCTGGTCGTAAAGATACGCCCACGTTTTATCGAAAAAAAACCCGTCTCTTCATTGGCTTCAAACGCTTCCATCAGATCAGACGAAACGTTCACCATTCTTTCCTTCAAATCGGGTGTCAACTGCCTAGGTACTCACTTTTCATACATCTTCGGATGCCCTATATGTCTTCCACCATCTTCTGTATGGCATTGTGACCACAGTCTAGTTGTGAAACATGCTCACGGATTGTAACCAGTCTCTCCACGCGAGTCAAGTCATCCACTCGCTGACAATTCGTGTCAGTGGTCACTAAGGATTTTCTCAAACTTCGCGGTTTCTCTTCAATACTGGTTTCCCCTTCTTTAACTTCTTCATCCCTTGTCAGTGGTGTAATCTCCGTAAATATTCTTTAGCCTTCTGTGCATGTCGGACAGCCTGCACCCTTCCTTCGTCAAGAACTCAATGACGGCACGTTGCTTCTGCTTGGAATCCATTATTTACCTGCAATGAACAAGAAGGGTTACTATGGAAGAAGAGTTACTCTACCAACATGTGCAATTTGAGCTACATCTGTCAGTAAATAAGAAGGTTATGCCCACTTTGGCATTTCTTTTGGTACAACCCTCGTGGATATACACTGGCATGCAAAAAATTAAAGACGAGGCGGTTTTTCGAATGTAACGTCGTGCAGAAGTGCTCCATATCGACTCAAATCATATCATAAGATCCCCAAGATGTAAGAATATGGGACAAGTGAGCAAAACCGTCCAAACGAGGAATCCAAAGGATACAAAGGCACTTTATTAAAAAGGTAGCTTCGAGAACAGCTGGACAGGATACAAAAACATCCATGTGACAGGCAGCTGCCAAGAAAAATGCAGTCTTTCGTAGGGGATATGATCACCCCTGACTGCGTTGCAGAATTTATAACGTCTGTCCATGCTGAGGACGAGGTTGTCAAGGAGATGTTGAGGCATCGCGGCCCATTCCTCTTGTAGCGCCAATCGCAGCTGCGGAATCGTTGCTAACGGCTGGTGGCGTGCTACCAAGCGTCTCACGAGAAGGTCCCACACGTCTTCGATTGGATTTAGGTCCGGGGACCTTGCGGGCCAATCTATGCGTTGAATATCTTCACTCTCCAACAGCTCTGAGACAGCCACTGCACGATGAGATGTAGCGTCGTCGTCCATGAAGAGGAATTTTGGACCCACAGCACCTCTAAACTGACGCATGTGAGGCAGAAGAACATCGGTACAATAGCGGACACCAGTGACTAAACCTTCTTTGAAGATGTGGAGGACAGTACGGCTACCAAGCATGATACCGCCCCAAACTAGAACACCGCCACCTCCAAACCGGTCCCTTTCGATGATGTTGGAGGTGTGATTGCGAGTTCCCTGCTCTCTCCAGGTGTGTATACGTCCAGAATCGCTCGTCAGACTAAATCGGCTCTCATCCGTAAAGAGAACTCGACCCCAATGCTGATGTGTCCAGTTCTTTTGTTCCTGGCAGCACAAAAACCGGGGTCTCCGATGAGCAAGCGTTAATAACACACACCGTACTGGTCGTCGTGCAAATAGACCACCTTTGTGCAGCCTCCTGCCCAGAGTAAAACGCGATAACGGACGTCCAGTTGTCTGTTGCATGTGCCTTGCGATTTCTTCCGTTGTCTGCCGTCTGTGTATTCTCGCCTGTAGGATAATATACCGGTCGTCCGCCGCCGTAGTTTCTCCTGAACGACGACCATTGCTAAACTCGCGGACAGCTGTTCCTGTCGTTTGAAATGCTTTCCAAGCTCGTGAAACGATCCTGTGAGCGATCGCGAACTCCTCGGCCACACTAGTAAATCTTCGACCTTCATCCAGCTTCCCAATGACGCGACCTCGGGTAAAGTCATCCAGATGTCGTCTACTGGATTGCCTGTTGTCCATATCACACGGTGGCAGCATGTCGACGTCGTTCAAACCGATGTACACCGTGCAATAGCTTTCACCGAATTGCTGAGCGTACACCGCTCGTGTGCTAATTATACTCTGCCGACACTGCCCCCCTCCCCCCACGGCATGCTGCATATATGCGCATGACCTACCGTACCAGACCCTAGACTATCTCCTGAGTAGTCTTTCGGTCCGTTCGCCTGCTCGTTCCGCTGTTACGCTAATTTCTCCTCTGCGTTCTTAAGTTTTGTACCCCAGTATAGATGAACGTGTGTGTGTGTGAGAGGGAAATGAATGTCTGATGATAACATTGTTCGGCAATTGTGGAACTCGGTTGCCTACGTAAACACACTGTAAAACATTACTCCTTTTCCTAACTCCTGTAACACCACAACTTGACCGTTAGTGTGTATGGCCTCGTGTGGACAACAGAGTTCGGGCTCAATTTTAAGAGCCCGAGCCCTGATTTTATATTGCAAGATAGAGCCCGGACTCGAACGAGCCCCAAAACTATGACTAACCTGTTTAAGTATTAAAAAAAATATCTTCTTTTAGACTTCCACTCTTTCCTCCCCGTGCAAATAACCGATGTCTTCCTAAACTGCTGAGTGGGGAATGGATGGATATCTATTTCTATAGTTTTCTTTGACCATTCATTTCTTCCTGTTTCTGGGGCGGGGCATCAGGAAAAATCGGGAGGCACAACGATCTATACAGATCTATACAGCCCGAGCCCGGTTCGGGCCCGGGCTCGACTTCGGGGTTTTGGGCTTGGGCGCGGCCCGTCTCAGCACCGGTGGACAGCGACTCACGAGCACTCTACCGTCTGCATATTGTCCTTGAAACGCGCGTAGATTCGTTCAGCCAAGTTAACTACTTCCAGTATTCCACCGTTTAGTGACGAGGCTCCTGCGACCACTGCTGCCTTATAGCTCGTTTTGATTCTTTTTAAATGTGGGCTCATCGCATCGAGCCCACATTAAAAAAAATAACAGTATTTGTTAGATATCCTCTTTATTTTGTCTTTTCGTTTTGAAGTTGTTCTGTTACTTCTGTTTGTTTCAAGGTTTAAGTCTCCCATCTTTAATCGCAACTCCTCAATTTTCTTATCTTTCCTTCATAAACCCAGTCGCCTCTCCTTAAAATGGGCCTCCGGCTTAATGAAGGAAAGAAACAAAAAGCCACAAAAAAGAAAAAAAAAAAAAACTTGGGAAGACGGTGGAAAAATTAGCTGAGTGAAGTAACAATAGCTGTGGATTGGTTGGAGATATTCGAATAATGTACCAGTTGGCTTTCTCAAAGTATCCAGAAGCTCTTTCTTTTCATTTGACCTTTTGGGTATAACAAATCGACAAAGATTTAACACACTGCATTGTATTAAATAAGGGAAACCCAGAGAATTCCCGATTATTTGTGAACGACGAGTTGGAAATGCATGAATGTGTGGGAAAAAATTATTTTCCAGAGCACTAATAAACATGTCAAAGAATAGTGCATAAATTGAAATCCTGTATTAATCTTCCGGGTTTACAGTGTTTACGTTACAGAGTTGGCTTTGTTTTGATGTGAAACTTGGTACTTTAATCAAAATTCTTTGCTTTTCAGCTTGCTTTAGAGTAATTCGAAATAAGTCATGAACTCAAATTTGGCATTGCCTCGTCGCCTCAGAAACTTTCAGTATACCCATGTATTGGTTTTTCATTGCAATGGGATATTCTGGTCCCTGCCGCTTCCACGCCTTCATGAAGAACACACGTTCAGTTCTTGCCATGATACATACAAATAATTTCAAATACCAACAAAAATTAACCTTTTAAAATAGCGTTTTCGAAATATCGAAAGGTACCAAATTTTGGGGGAGTCCACACCCTCCCCTCCCCCTTCAGGCACGAAACTGCATGAATAGCTATCTTCCGAAATCACTAAAAACCCTTTACACCAAAACTTCCCGCAGCATTGAGGCCTGAGAGAAGTACTTGTAGGTGGCTTGAGATTAACGCTTATTTACGGCGAGGAATGCATTCTGTCTCCACTTGTGTAATGAGTTTTGTAATGAGTAGATTTAGGTAGAATAAAACAGAAGGAATATGTGGACACTTCCTAATTGTGAATAATTTTGGAAGTCTCAAGCAGCGACGACATTAGACGGGGAGTACTCATATCAACAGAGATCTTGATATATCGGTTGGAGCAGTCAAAATGCCGCTTTAGTGAAATACGGCTCTTTAACTACTTAACGTGTCGCTTCTACCGAAATTGCTGTTTAACTCCAGTAGTTTCGCTTTCCTTTGCATTGAAGCCTATTTTGCAGACTTTACATTTATCTACGTCTTATTCGGATTACTCTGTTAGAATATCATTTTGTGGCAACATTTGGTCACGTAAATAAGGAATGGGTACATTTTCTAAAACTGCCTCAAACTTTAACAATAGCTAACACGCTAAAATTCGCCAGTGCTTTGTCCCGCTTGGTATGTGCCTCTGACCAGTAAACGAAGTGTAATTAGCTTCGTACTCCACCCTAAAATCTACTGCCACTCGCGAAATATTGGAGATCATAACCAACAGCGAGTCGTGTAATGATAGCATCTCACTGGAGTTGCCACGAGTTTGGAACCAGTTCTTCAAATAATGATTGCCTTTTGGTTTCCCTTCCACAAATCCGCTTCCTAAACGAGCATAACACCTCGTGTCTTTGACTACCTGATTTCATTCGCATCTCTTCGTTATTGTAAACTCAAGTCACCGCGTTCAAATTATTGAAGGGTTCTATTATTCACTTTGCAGTCTACCTTCCTTGAAAAAGCCATCTGGTTGATGTGCGATATCTTGGAAACTTTGATTTATATTCTATACCAATAAATTTCGGATCACAAGTATAGTTATACAGGGTGATTCATAAAGAAGTATACAGTTTCAATGCACTATAAAACAAGAACAATGTAAGATATTTTATGCTACCTGTAACAGAATCGTAGGGGAATGTTACAAGTTTTTAGTCAGTCACAGATGTTCTATGTGTACACCCTTAGTTACACGACACACATAATCCATTTCCGCCAAACGTGAGGTAAGATATCTGAATCAAGTGCAATGATAGTGGCTGTGATACGCTGTTTTAGCTCCGCTAGATCAACAGGAAGGCGAGATGCGAATACCTTGTCCCAGATTTACAGTGCAACACGTGCGAGATTCCCCTAAGGTAAATGTGTTCAGTGTTGTGTCTAAAAAGAAAGTGCACGGCCCCTTCTTTTTCAAGAGAAAACTGTCGCGAGAGGCTCTTTTCTGGATATGTTAAGTCTTTGGTTGATGCCACAGTTGCAGGACGACAGTGACAACTTTATTCTCCAATTGGATGGTGCACCACAGCACTGGTTAGGCGACGTGGGAGATTATCTCGATGAACATCTTCCTCACCGATGGATTGGACGAGCCGCGGACTACAACATGCCACTGACCCAATGGCCACCAAGAAGTCCTGACTTAACACCTTGTGACTTCTTCCTGTGGGGCCACGTAAAGGACAAGGTATTCACCCCTCCCCTTTCTGTGTACCTAGCGGAGTTGAAACAGCGTATCACAGCCTTTATAACCGCACTTGATTCAGATAGCGTACCTCGCGTTTGGGCGGAAATGGATTACCGGCTCGATGTGTGTCGTGTTACTAAGGGTGCACACATAGAATATCTGTGACTGTCTCTATAAAGAACTTAAAACATTCCCCTACAATTCTGTTACACACTACATAAAATATCTTACATTGTTCTTGTTTTACAGTGCGTTCAAACTGTATACTTCTTTATGAATCACCCTGTACTATTTAAGTAAAAAAAAAAGTGTCGCTGACCACTAAACAATGAAACACAGTATAAGCAATTCTGTGCAGTTTTAGAAAACCCTTTTCATGTTTTTGAAGTTTGAAAGGTATATAACAATAGTATGCTAATGTTCTCAGGCTTCTCAGGTCTGTTCTCAGGTTTATTAAATTACCATAGTATTGTAATAGGGCTGTTCACTGTATTTCTTTCAGTGCTTCTTCGCGTGGGCACGTTAGGCTTTCGTTTGTAATAAAATTCAGAAGTTCCTAGATTTCAAATGTATTTTTTCCGATTATGAAACAAACAAAAAAAAACAGAGAAAGTATTGATTTTCTTTTTGGGAGTGAAGACGAGTTTTATTGAATAATGTACACCGAGTAGCCATTCCATTATGACCACCCCCAGCTAGGACACATAAGCGCTCCTGGAAACAGAACGGTGGCTCAAGTGAAGTTCTGAGAGCAGTATATATATATAACTGGAGGGACGGCTTTCGGTTAGTAGAGTTTTGGAAGTAAGAATTGGGAAAAGCTGCCGATTTATCGGAGTTTTTTTTTTTTATTGGATGTTGAACGACCACCGTGAGCAACTCAATGGGCTATAAGCAGTCGCCCGTCCCTAATTTAGGGCCACTGGTTCCAGGGAAGGGAGAGAGCCAGTGCCGTAAGAAAAACACAACATCCATGCCTCACCGGGATTCGAACCCGGACCCCTTACGGAAAAATGATCAGAGACCAGCGCCTTAGACCACTGCGCCACCCGGCTTATCGGAGTTTGATAAAGGACAAATTGTGATGGCACGACGCCTCAGGACTTCGATCGATCTCGGAAACGGCGCGGCTTCTGGGCTCTTCACGTGCCGCTGTAGTGAGTACGTATCAAAAGTGGTGCTCAGATGTCCAAACGACGAACAGTCGTCCAGTCGTGTGTCGTCCGCAGCTCATTGATGCGAGAGGGGAGCGGACACTATCGCGCATTGTTCACAGCGACCGCAGGGCCACAGTGGGACAAATCACCCGCAGCTAACAACAGTGGTGATCAGGGCAATGTGTCACAGCACACAGTTCATCGCAGCCTTCTGCGCATGGGCCTACGTACCCGAAGACTCAATCGGGTCCCTATGCATAACTGCACGTCTTGGCCATCAACACATGAAATGGGCCCAAGATCATCGAGTTTGGACCGTGGAATGATTGGAAGAAAGTGGCCTCGTCTGACGAGTCAAGATTCTTGGTGAATCACGTGGACGGCCGAGCGCGGATACGCTGATTACCAACGGAGGCTAAGGCACCTGGATGCACTGTTGGGCGGAAAGCGGCCGGCGGCGGCAGTCTTATGCCGTGGACGATGTTTTCCTGGGCCTTTTTAGGCCCCATTATCCCTATCGCATTATCGCTGACATCTGTCCTGTATCTGAACATCGGTATGGACCAAGTTCACCTATTCATGGCAACTGTGTTCCCTGCTGTTGGTATCCATTACCAATAGGATGACGCACCATGTCACACTGCCAGAATCGTCAAACAGTGGTTTGAGGAACATGCTGGTGACTTCCGTTAATCTGCTGGCCTCCAAATTCACCTGACATTCACCCAATCGAACATTTGTGGTTCGACTTGGAAAAGCGGGTTTACGCTATATCACCACCACCCCGAAATGTACTGGAACTAGAGGACCTGCTGTGGACATTAGGGTGCCTGATATTTCAGGAAATCAATCGCCACATTATCGAATCGATTCCTCGCCGAATTGCCGCTGATTTGCGTGAGAAAGGGTGTCTGTCCTACGGCTTATTAGGTAGGTGGTCAGAATGTAATGGCTTATCGTTGTATACGGTGAAAGTCACATGCGAGGTTTTTTTATTTCTTTACGTTCCTTTAAATGAATAAAACCAGTAATTGGAAAATTACTTTTAAAAGTAACGAGCTACTACTACAATACATTCTTTAAAAAGGAGCTTGGTACAACTACTTTTTCTGAAAAGTCGCTACCAAATACACTATTTTTTTTTTTTAAAGTAGCGAATGTTGCTACTTTTCAGCTACTTTTTTAAGTTTAGATTTAAATTAAAAATGAAAATTCTGAGCATGATAGTAGTTGTATTATAAGGGTTGCTAAACAGCATAAGAGAATAAATCTAGTAAATAATTCCGTTTATTGGCAGAAAGACGCAACGGAATGCATTTCCCGCAAGCTTTCGCCGCCTTCGGGCGGCTTCATCAGGAGGATAATATGCTGTAAGGAGAAAACAGAATCAAATGGCAATTCAATTATTTTGTTTTCAATTAGTTTGAATTGTCATTTTATTCTGTTCTCTCTTTATAGCATATCATCCACCTGATGAAAGCGGCGAAAGCTTGCGGAAAATGTATTCCTTTGCCTCTTTATGCCAATAAACGAAATTATTTACTAGATTTATTCTGAGGATGATATTTACATCCATATTATTACATATGGTATTCATATTTAAAAACCAAAGTTACACAAGTAATTTATCTTTGCATATGTAACACATTTTGACACATTCAGTGCTGCATATTTCAAGCTAGATAGACTAGCTAGGAAGCCCAAGGAATTCAATTAAAAGTCGTATATGATTCTATATCTGCGAATTCATTTTGTGGAGTCGAATCTCGCAATCAAAGAACAGTCTTAAATAAAAACTACTAGCGGCATTCCAAGTGGACAGCGGTCTAATAACTGATTTCTGACCTTTCGTCCGAGATGGGGCCTGGTTCGAATCCTGTGAGGCACCTTTCCTGAGACAAATGGACCGAAATTAGGGACAGGCGATTATTTTAGTCATTAATCCGACAACTTTAGAAAGAAAAGCTGCTGGAGTGATTGACTTGTATTCGCTGTTTTCACAGTCTAGATGAGGTCAAATATGTTATTGTAAGCATAGGACACTCGGAACCACTGTTACAGCCAATTATGCTTCAGCAAGACTGGAAATGTCGCGCGATTTGAAGAATACAATTTTTAACCACTTTTTCAAAATAGTAGCACGATATGCAGCATAATTTTCGGCTCAAGCTACTTTATTTTGTAGCGAGCTACTGCTACATTTTAGCACGTCTTTTGTAAAAAAAAAAAAAAAGATTGTGCTTATGTTATCGGTTTGGCCTTCCGTCCGTCCGTAGACACCATATCACTGCAACTGTTAGTCTGATTTAAAAAACTCTTTTTGCGTTAGGAAGCGTGAAATGTGCAAATCATGATCCTTCATTTCTTTTTTTTTTACGATGTACAATTTCTTTTTTTTTTTTTTTTTTTTTTTTGATTGGAGGTTTAACGACCACCGTGAGCAACTCAGTGGGCTATAAGCAGTCGCCCGTCCCTAATTTAGGGTCACTGGTTCCAGGGAAGGGAGAGAGCCAGTGCCGTAAGACAAACACAACATCCATGCCTCACCGGGATTCGAACCCGGACCCCTTTCGGACGAATGATCAGAGGCCAACGCCTTAGACCACTGCGCCACCGGGGCGGCATGTATGTACAATTTCGCCGCTAGAAGACGTAAATGCAGATGATGTCGAATTCAAAATAAATTTTATTCCATATATTTGCTTTTAAGTATCCGATTGAAAAAAAAATATCTTTCGATTCCATTTAAGCCGAAGAGTATTTTAGGTTTAGTTACTTTTTCAAATTACGCATTGATTTTCCTCTAGGGGGCGTAAAAATAAATTACGTTTCCCCCGATAACTCTTCTTCTAAAACTCCGATTTGATTTTTTTCTTCTTCAGTGGATACAGTTTCTGATAGAAAATCTTTTGTATATAACTTCCAGTTTTTGGTAAAAAATACTTTGACCACCACGGGGCGTAAGGGTTAATTTTTCCTTCTAATGTATTTGCCATAAAATCTGAGCTTCTAAAATCGCGATTGAAATATTTGGTTCGTGAACCAATACTGCTTATCTTGACAAACCTTTTCGGAATATTTTCTTCTTAAAATATTGCGTGGTTTCTCCGACAGGGGGCGTAGATATGTATCTTATTTTTTTTATTTTTTTTTTTGAGGTTTAACGACCACCGTGAGCAACTCAGTGGGCTATAAGCAGTCGCCCGTCCCTAATTTAGGGTCACTGGTTCCAGGGAAGGGAGAGAGCCAGTGCCATAAGACAAACACAACATCCATGCCTGACGGGATTCGAACCCGGACCCCTTACGGACGAATGATCAGAGGCCAGCGCCTTAGACCACTGCGCCACCGGGGCGGCATCTTATTTTTGTCAATATCTTTTCTTCTAATGATCCGAGTTGAAAAAATTCTTTCTTTATTGGATATAGTTTCCGGCGTTACATGCTTTCCATATAATATCAAAAATTTCAAGCAATTCCTAGACTTTCCGCTTGGGGGCGTAAAGGTAAATTGCGTTTTCCCCGATATCTCTGCTTCTAAAACTCAGATTTGAAAAGTTCGTTCTATACCGGATACAGTTCCTGATGGGAAATACTTTGCATATCATTTCTAATTTTTGGCCCCCAAGTGGTGTAAGCCTCAATTTCCGCTTCTGATGTATTTGCAGCAAAATCTGAGAGTCTAAAATCTTGATTAAAAAAAAATCGTTTGTGGACCGATGCTACTCACGTCGACAAACCTTTTAGGAATATTTACTTCTTAAAATAATGCGTGGTTTCTACGCCAGGGGGCGTAGATATATATATTATTTTTGTCAATATCTCTACTTCTACCAGTCCGATTTGAAAAAATTCCTTCTTTGCTGGATAGTATTTCTGATGCGAAATGTGTTTTATATACATTCAAAATTTCCAAGTAGCTCATAGACTTTCCTCTAGGGGGCGCAAAGTTAAATTGCGTTATCTCCGATATTTCTGCTTCTAAAACTCCGATTTGAAAAATTATTCCTGTATCGCATACTGCTACTGATGGACATTGTTTTTCGCCCAATTCCTAATATTTCTTAGAGAATAGTTTGGCCACCAGGGGGCATAGGTGTTAATTTCTGCTTCTGGTGTATTGCAGCAAAATCTGAGTTCCTGAAAACTTGACTAATTTTATTTTTTCTTCGACCGATACCGCTCACATCGAAAAACCTTTTGAAAATACCTTCTTAAAATAATGCTTGGTTTTCCCGCTATGGGGCGTTGATGCATATCTCATATTTGTCCATATCTCTGCTTCTAAGAGTCCGATTTGAAAAATGTTTCTGTGTTGGATGGCGTTTCCGGTGCGAAATGTTTCTCATATAAATTCATGCTTTTCTTAACGCACAAGTCTGCACCCAGAGGGCGTAAGCTCACGATTCCGTTTACAGCAATATAGGAGGGTTTAAATACCCGATTGAAAAACTTCTTTCTTCTGTAAGATACTATTGTTTTCCATACCGGTTTTATTGACTTTGAATAGCTTTGATAAATATAATTTGCGTCAGAACGGATTAAAAAATACGCGCTCATTACACCCGAAAATTCGGTGTCATCTTTCTTGTTGCTATTGATTGCAACGCTACATGCCACGCTACTCTAAATTTAGCGTGCTACTTCCAATCACTGGCTAAAACGTTGATCTGCATGTGTACATTATTATGTTAGGCTTCTTTCTGAGTTACATTGCTGGTAAGTCTATTTTTCCCAACTTTCTTTCTCTTTATATCTACCATCTCGACAACGGATATTCTCTCAATTTTCATCTTCACACGGACTAAGAATACCCCTCCTCCCTGAAAGAAAATCTCACCTCCAACTTTTTTTTTCTTCAAGAGCTAGATAAAACCCCCATAGTGTTTTTGTTCCTCCTCTCTTCTTTGAAAAAAACGCCCAGGCCCCCTAGCAATATCCTCTTCAGCTCCACTGTCAATTTGACCCTCTTAAACACACATCGTTAACGCCACGTGGAGACACCGTCAGGAATATAAAACAGGTTACGTGTGCTGATAAAGTTCTGACGTCAACACTCTGAGGTGATTAAGTACTTGCAGCGCCATTTGCTTTTATCTGGTGGCCGAAATTGGAACTATGCTCACCGCTATCGCACGATACGTAAAATCAAGGAGAAATACCGGAAAATAAAATAAAGTTAGTAAAACAAACGACTTTATCTGTAGCAACACGCACGTGCTCCCACAACTATCTGCGAAGTTTGTTCTGTTACGTAGGTGTTATGTCGTTTTTATTTCATTTTCTTCGCATTGCAGCGTAACTTCATAAAAAGGAACAAAATAAAAAAAAGGAATAGCCGTTATTTTGTTTCGTAAAAAGGAACAAGTAAAATTGTAAGAAAGTAACTGCAGGCGCAGTTTTTATTTTTTGATTGGAGGTTTAACGACCACCGTGAGCAACTCAATGGGCTATAAGCAGTCGCCCGTCCCTAATTTAGGGTCACTGGTTCCAGGGAAGGGAGAGAGCCAGTGCCGTAAGACAAACACAGCATCCGTGCCTGACCGGGATTCGAACCCGGACCCCGTTCGGACGAATGATCAGGGGCCATCGCTTAGACCACTGCGCCACCGGGGCGGCGTAGTTTTTGATTCAATCGCAGCTAAAATCTGAATATTAAAAATTCTTGTGCTCCCTGCAAGAATTCTGACATTATGTAGCGATTAGAACATTTATCACACATTCACAGAGTAATGAAACCATTCATCTGAAACTCTATGAATCTCTAGGATCCAACAGCAGTACGGTTCAAGATACTCCTAGTAGAAAACAACAAATATCGAGGCAGACTAATATCACAAACCTATGTTGTTGTTTTTTTCTGCAAACATTTGTAGTACTTTTCAATTTCAGTATAAAGACATCCGAAAGTGTGCGAAAGCTTGCAAATATCAGTTGTTCACGGTAAGATATTACAAAAATAGATTTTTAGTAACATCGTGTGATAGTTTGGTGGGTAATTGTGCTTCTTATTTATGAATTCGATTAAATGATAGTTTATATCGTTTAACTTTTAGAATGCACGACATTACAGGCTTGCATGGAAAGTAAAAATATAAACAAAGCGGATTCGGGAAGTCAAAATCTTTAAAAATAAAATATAAACATATTATAAACCTTCCCTTCCAAAAGTGATGGACTAGAGGCAATCCAACCACCAGCCTCTCTGCCTCTTCTTACAGTAATGAAGCGTTTATTCTGTCTCCATGGAAATTCAAGAAGAAGAATGCCCAAATTATCGTTTAAAAAGCATGTCATGCGTCAAAGCAAAGGAAATGCTGTAGGTCTGAAGGTCGGAGACTCGCCTAAAACACAAGATTAATGTCCCTATATACAAACTAAGCAGCTTATTTATCACGAAGACTGCAGATATTATGTTACAGAGGCAATACAGTACGCAGTACTCCTCCGCCATGAGCTGGTGTCGTTTCCGAACAGGTTTAAAGAGCGATGACCAACTTAAAACTCAAATAATAATCATTGAATAAATGCAGTAATTTCTCAAATGTGAGTGTGAGTGAACGTCATCTTTCTAATTAAGTTGCACAGACCGTCTTTAAGTGACATTTAGACTCCAGGCATCCCATTAAAACATCCAGTGACTTGCTGCAGTTCTCCTTATCTCGAGATTTACCAAAACGTTTTATCTCAAAAATAATGCTAAACAAGAAAGTAGACACCGAATTTTCGGGTGTAATAAGCACGTCTTTTGAATCCTTTCTGACGCAAATAAAATTTATCAAAGCTATTCAAAGTCAATGAAACCGGTATGGAAAACAATGGATCTCACCAAAGAAAGAAGATTTTCAATAGGGTTTTTAATCCCTCAGATATTGCTGCAAACGGAATCGTGAGTTTAAGAACTCTTAGAAACACAGATATCGACAAAAATAAGATGTGACTTTACGTCCCCTGGTGGAAAAACCATGCATTATTTTAAGACGAAAGTATTCTCAAAAGGTTTTTCCATATGAGCGGTATCGGTCAAAGAAAAAAAAATTTAGTCGAGTTTTCAGGAGCCCAGATTTTGCTACAAATACATCAGAAGCAGAAATTAACACTTATGACCCCTGGTGGCCAAACCATTGTTTACCAAACATTCGAAATTATGTAAAAAATATTGTCCATCAGGTCTTGTATGTGATACAGAAATAATGTTTTCAAAACGGAGTTTTAGAAGCAGAAATAAGGCAGAAAACGCAATTTACTTTTTTGCCCCCCTAGCTGAAAGTCTATGATTTACTTGAAAATTTTGAATTTATAGGAAAACATTTCGCATCGGAAACACTATCCAACAAAGAAGGAATTTTTCAAATCGGACTCCTAGGAGTAGAGATATTGGCAAAAATAAGATATACATGTAAGCCCCCTGGCGGAGAAACTCTGGAATATTTTAAGAAGAAAATATTCCGAAACGTTTTATCGATGTGAGTGGCATCAGTCCACGAAATAATTTTTTCAATCGATATTTTAGAAGCTCATATTTTACTGCAAATACATCAGAAGGGGAAATTAAGACTTACGGCACCTGGTGGCCAAACAATTTTTAAAAAAAATTTGAAATTATGTGCAAATGATTTCCCATCTGGAGCTGTATCCGGTGCAGAAAGAATTTTTCAAATCGGAAATTTAGAAGGAGAGATATTGGGGAAAGCAATTTACCTTTACGCCCCCTAGCGGAAAGTCTATGAATTACTTGAAAATTTTAAAATTATATGAAACACATGTCACACTGGAAACACTATCCAACAAAGAAGGAATATTTCAAATCGGACTCCTAGAAGTATAGATATTGACAAAAATAAGATATATGTCTACGCCCCCTGGCGTAGAAACCATGCATTATTTTAAGAAGAAAATGTTTTTAAATGGTTTGTCGACATGAGTACTATCTGTGTACAAACGACGTTTTTTACAATCGAGAATTTAGAAGCTCATATTTTGCTGCAAATATATCAGAAACGAAAATTCAGATTTACGCCCCCTGGTGACAAAACCATTTTTTTTAATTAGAAATTATGTGCAAAACATTTCCCATCAGGAGCTGTATCCGGTGCAAAAGAAGTTTTCAAATCAGAGATTTAGAAGCAGAAATTAAGGAGGAAACGCAATTTACCTCTACGTCCCCTAGCAGAAAGTCTATGAATTACTTGAAAATTTTGAAATCATATGAAGAACATGTCACACTGAAAACACTATCCAACAAAGAAGACATTTTTCAAATCGGACTCCTAGAAGTAGAGATATTGACAAAAATAAGATATAAATCTAAGCCCCTGGCGGAGAAACTGTGGAATATTTTTAGAAGAAAATATTCCGAAATGGTTTATCGATATGAGTGGCATCAGTACACGAAAGAATTTTTTTAATCGATATTTTAGAAGCTCGGATTTTATGGCAAATACATCAGAAGCCAACATTAAATCTTACGCCCCCTGGTGGCCAAAGTATTCTTTACCGAAAATTTGAACTTATATGCAAAAGATTTTCCATCAGGAGGTGTATCCGCTGAAGAATTTTTTTTTCAAATCGGAGTTTTAGAATATTTATCGGGAAAAATGTAATTTATTTTACGTCCCCTAGCGGAAAATCTACGCGTAATTTGAAAAAGTAACTATATCTAAAATAGTCTTCGACATAAATGGAATCGAATCATAAAATAATGTTTTCAATGGATGAAGCATAGCAGAAGCAAATATGTGGAATAAAACGTATTTTTGAATTCGACATCATCTGCATTTACGCCCTCTAGCGGCGAAATTGTACATTGTAAAAAAACGAAATAAAGGATCATCATTCGCATATTTCAAGCTTCCCAATGCAAAAAGATGTTTTCAAATTGGACTAATAGTTGCAGAGATATCGTGGGTACAGACGGATGGACGGATAAACCGGTAACATAAAAACGATCTTTTTTTACAAAAGACGTGCTAAAAAAGTCCCGCCAGCGCAAATTTAGGAAACAACCATAAGTAACAAAAACTGTGTTAAAGATAGTGTTCCGGTTTTTAAGTACTTGAAATACGTGATCATGAGTATCAGAAATACGAACTTCACATTTTAAGGTTGCGCTTTACGCGGTAGGTAGTATCAGAATAATATGACCACCTACCTAATAATGGGAATAACCAACCTTGGCCCCGATGACAGTGGTGAAATGGCGTGGCATGGACGCAATGAGGCTCTAGAATATTGTCCGAGATACACGTGCACATTCAGACTACAGCAGAGCAAGGAAGTCCCGGAGATGACGTGGTTGTGGGTCTGCACGTCGTACCTATCGATCCAAATAATCCTACAAATGCTCTATGGGATTGAGTTCGGGCGATTTCGCCGGCCAAGTGAGAACGGAGACATCGCTGTCTTATTTCTGGAACGGGTATCGTTCACTTGATCGGAAGATCCCTTGACCGAAAATCACTTCGCCGAAAATCCCTTGATCGAAAGGTACATTTTACCGAAGGACCACTTGACAGAAAAGTTCATTTCACCGAAAGGTCACTTCACCTAAAAGTTCATTTCATCGAAAGGACATTTGATTGAAAAGTTCATTTCGCCGAAGGATTACTTTACCTAAAAGTTCATTATATCGAAAGATCATTTAACCGAATGGTCAGTTTATCGGAAACTTAGAATTTTGTTGTTGGACTGTTTTGCGGGTTTTTTGAAAAACTGGCCACCTAAACATTATCGGAATGTATAAAAAATACACCCTTAATTTCTATGAAACACCTCCCCATGAGTAGGTTTTTCGAAATATAACATTAATTACAAGGCCTAGATCTGTGCCTTTTTGTCAAATTTTAATCCTCCAAGCACATATTAATAAGGGTTGCATAGTAAATCAAGTAAATAATGTACCACTTTTACTCAACTACAAAACATTAATTTTTTAACCGTATACCTAGGTACAGGCCATTTTAACAAATTTTAATAATACTCATATTCGTAAGCATTACATAAAATGCAAAGTGTAATCCTTATGAACATGAGCACGCACGGTTAAAATGTGTTATGAAGGCCGAAGCCTAGACATAGGGCCCTAAAATTGATTCTTTTTGACTGAAAAAATGTGCAACATTATTAACTTGACTTTTTATGTAAACCTAATGAACATGAGTTCGTACGATTAAAGTTGGGTAAAAAGCTCTAAGGTAAGGCCTAGTGACTTAAAATTGATTCTTTTATGTAAACCTTATGAACATGATTAAAACTTGCGAAAAAGGCCTCAGCCGAGGCCTAGAGATTTAAAAAATTAATTATTTTTGTCTTAAAACTAAATATTTGCGTTCTCTGTGACACGGAGAAATCAAAAGTGCAATTGGAATATGAACACCTAACGTTTCGGTGGTGTGTCTTCCGAACTTGCACCATGCTTCAACAGATCCTTTAATTAAATCCAAAGTTTTCGATAAATTGACCCTCCGGTAAAATGGCCTTTCGATGAAATGAACTTTTGAGTAAAGAGACCATTCGGTGAAATGAAATTTTCGATCAAGTGAACCTTCGGTGAAATGAATGTTTCGATCAAGCGATATTTCGGTGAAACAATCTTTTCAGTGAAGTGAGTTTCAGTCAAGTGACCCTTCGATGAAGTAAACGTCGGGCAAATGAACCAGACCCTCCTGGAACAAGTCATTCATCCCCTTAGCGACATGGCAGGGTGCATTGTTCTGTTGATAGACACCATCACCACCAGGGTAAGCGTCCAACATGAAAGGATGCATGTGTTCAGCGAGGACGGACAGGTAGCCATTGGCGTTCAGGTATCCATGCAGTGGTATCAGCGGTCCCATCGCATACCGTAAAAACATCCCTTGACATGCATACTATCACCCCCGGCCTGTGCTTTACCGACAAGCGTGTCCGGGAGTTGATTCTCATGTGTCTTATGCCGTATCCTTCACCGCCCGTCACTTCTGTGGAGTAGAAACCTTGATTCGTCAGAGAAGGTAACCTTTTTCACTCTTCTACTCTCTAATTACGGGAGTCCCATGTGAACTGCAAGCGTCGGTGTCGATGGACCTGAGTTAGCATGGGCTCTTTGACGAAGCGTCATCTCCAGAGACTCATGCGTAACAGGGTTTGCTCTACTGTTATCACGGACAAGTTCCTGGGTGCCTCGGCAATCATTTGCGTCGTCAATTGATTCAATACTGCGCGTCGATTGCCCTTTACCAACCAACAGAGGCTACATTATCCTCTAGGGTTGGTGGCTTTTGGGACTCCACAGCAATGACGTCGGAAGTAAACGGTGTGCTAGAAATCCATTCTTAGTACACCCTTACTACAGCACCTCGCAAAAAGCCCACGAAGTTCGCTGTTTCTGAGATGCCTCCACCCACCCTTGGCGTGGCAGCCAATGATCATACCTTTTTACACGTGCATCGAATTACTACCTCTGCACTTTGCGCTCACGTTACGCACTATGGCTCATCTGTCCTGGTCGGCCGCTTATATTTTTTTCTGGTTGACCTTATCACGAGCACTCTGTGTCGCATACACTGAAAAACAATTGAATTAGAGATACCTGTCCAGTAACGTGTAGCACCACCTTTCGACCTGATGACGGCTGCGATTCGTCTCGGCATGGAATCGACAAAACACCGGAAGCGTTGGGAAGCCATACGGATCCGCGACCCCTGAACAAGCTCCCACAGTTCACGAACATTTGATGGAGAGGGGTCAGAGCCTCGAACATCTCTTTCAATGGCATCTCAGATGTACTCGATGGGATTGAGGTCACCAAGTAAGCGAGGTCACGTCGGGAGAGAGTTCATCCAACCATTCGGATACAATTCGGGAGCTGCATTGTTGCAGGATGAGGTCCCTAGTGGGATGTTGAAGACGCACAAACGGGAGCAAATGGTCGTCCAGGATATCCCGGTAACGTTGAACTGTGAGGGACGATGTCACACGTACCAGTGGTCTCATTTCAGTCTACGTAAACAGTCTCTAGACGAAAATGCCTCACCCACCAGCTTGAAGAGTATCCTGCTGGCAAGAAGGATCCATCGCGTCATGTGGTTTGCGCCGTACTCGTATCCTGCCATCCGCATGTACCAACGTGAATCTCGACTCATCAGTCCAGGCAACATATTTCCACATGTCTAGGGTCCAATGACGATGTTTCCGCGCCCATTCTAATCTTAGCACCCGATGATGTGCGGTCAGCAGCGGTACCCTAGTGGGACAATGGCTTCTCTACCCTATGTCAAGGAGATGGTTCTGGACGGTGTGGCTGCATACATGTTTTTGTGCACCAGCGTTAAATTGCTGAGTGATTTCTTGCACTGTGGCCCGTCAATCCG
The DNA here is from genome assembly GCA_039090855.1 of Macrothele yani. Classification (NCBI taxonomy): domain Eukaryota; kingdom Metazoa; phylum Arthropoda; class Arachnida; order Araneae; family Macrothelidae; genus Macrothele; species Macrothele yani. The sequence continues at coordinate 38,427,045 of CM076998.1, forward strand.
CTGTTACAATGCGAGCTAGCCGACGATGACCCAGCTCATCCACACGCAGTTTTCCACAGCAGTTGGCCCTTTTAGGGGTGGTTTTACTGGATTCGATGTACTCACGCTGCACCCATGACACAGTGGTTCGTGAAAATCTCAGTGCCTGCACGACTTCCAAGATGGAGTGACCCATTTGTCGGGCCCCGGCAAATTTGCGCACGATCAAATGCGCTTAGATTCTTCGTCTTACCCATACTGCGTCCGACTCTTACTGATTCCCGTCGCATCACTTCTTATATTGTTGGATCGCTGCATACGTCATGTCGTTTCCGTTTACAGGGTGCCCCACAGCGCAACATTTGCATAACGCCAGCTGTCTCTAATTCAATTGATCTTCAGTGTATATTCCGATACAAATGTGTATGTTTTTCATTGTATGCTGAAATATTTAAATTGCATTATCTTTAGCATAGGAAACACGCAAATTGTTCTCATATTGAAGAATAATACTCCGTGTTAAATTTAGATGGTGAGTTGACACCTCCAAATGCACTGCACTAGCACATTTCAAAAGAAGCGCAAGTTTTTGAGGACAAAGGTGAAGCTATTTGAGCAGACGATGCTCAAATAGTGAAGCTATTTGAGCCTCGTCTACTCAAATAGCTTCACTTTTATGATGTCTTTCTTACCCTATCAATTCTTATGACCTTTGTAATGTTGCGTTGGTAAACAGTGTCATATTGTTGTAGAAGAGTTCAAAGATTTTGCATATTGCATGTCAAAGAGATAAGTTATTGTTGAGTGAGAATGTGGTACAGATATTCAAATGATCAAATCTCAGCAATCGTTGAATACTTCAAAAATTCAATAAATTAATTTAAAGTCACCCAGTTGGAATATTAAATGAGGGGATCCCCTTTGTGCTCGTTAGGCCTCCTTTATGTTTTCCAAATTTCAAGTCTCCACATTCAATTGTTCCTTCTATAAGTGACCGACAGACAGACATGGCCATTTTATTAATACATTGCAGCTATCAGTTGTCATTATGTTAAAGTAGTTTTAAATAACGGCTTTACGTTTGAAGCGTATGTTTATCATTTTTCATTACAAGAAATTGGTTTCATAGGAGCACCAATATTTACACTTCCTCCCCTGTCTCGTTTTCGCCCCAAGATGCGTCGTGGTGCCAACGCTGCTTCAGGTAAACGACATAACATGCACCCAACGGTCCACATGGTGCAACAAGAAACAAGGTTCATCGGACCAAGTATCCACCTTTCAATCATTCAATGTACACATTTGATGCTCGCCTGCTCATTGTAGAGGTTTCGACGATGAACCAAGGTTAGCATCGAAACACCGGCTAGCCACCTCGGTGGTGCAGTGGTCTAAGCGACGGCCTCTGATGATTCGTCCGAAAGGGGTCCGGGTTCGAATCCCGCTGAGGCATGGATATTGTGTTTGTCTTACGGCACTGTCTCTCGCCCTTCCCTGCAACCAGTGGTACTAACTTAAGGACGGGCGACTGCTTATAGCTCATTGAGTTGCTCACGTTGGTCGCTAAACCTCCAATCAAAAACAACACCGGCCATGGCCGGTGTTTTTTTTTAAGGGCCCGACCCGGCCATTCAGGCCTGCATAGATTTTATTTGCGTAACTGCCACTTGCTTTAACATAGACGGTATGTGTACTGTAACTTTATAGAGTAACTCGAATCTCGTGTAAAAAGAGGGCATACGCAAGTTAACTAACCCACCAGTAACCAGAAATACGGCAAATGCAATAAATAGTATTCAGTGAACTTAAGTAAATTATTGTCATTTCATAATCGAGCTCTTTGTAGGGTCAGATCACTGTTTATACGAGTCAAGTACTGTCTTCTTTGACACTTTTGCCCAGAACATAAAATAAATTGATGCTCAGTTACACACACGCACGCACAATAACATGCTTAATGGTTAATAGTTAATACAACGCACTCTCGTATGCAAAATATGATTTCGTTCAGCCGGCCCGACGTCTTTGATTTCAATTCTTCAGGTTCAGGATACAACTCCCAAAATCCAAACGTAACAATTTTCCGATTGTCTTGCTCCTCGAACCTCTAATTTACACAGACCAGTGTTCATCCATATTTAAAACAAAGCAAGTAGCAAATCAAAATTATAAAAACAGAATAGTTTACTAGCGCATATTGAATCTTTAGTTGATTTTTAATTCCTATAAATGCAAATCATCGCACGGTGCAAACGTTTTTTCTAGTGTAAACTTCCGAAATAAATGAAATATGTATTCAGAGGGGAGAGGGATTGCCAAAGATCAAAGACGAAAAGACGCGCGCTAAATAAAAAGTAAATAAAAATAGTACAAAGTGAGAAGAATGATTGCGAGAAACAAGAAATATGATCACGGAAAGGGGAAGACAGAGATTTCAAAAGCAGAATGACCTAAATTTATCAACAACCTGACTACACGGTCTACTTACAAGAGCAAGCCCGTCCAAGACCGCCTAAGAAATTTTAGGTCCGGTCCGTACAGGGTTCTACCACGAGTGACTGTGAGCGCCCCACATGCCTTGCCGGTCCGGAAATGCCCTGACCCTGTGGTCTGCCCTTAATAATTTGGCCTTTCTCAAACTTTCTGCCTTTCCCATCTGAATAACAATAATAACACTGATTAACACAGCTCAGTATCAGGTTATAATTATATGGTTTCATGACCCTCATAGGCGCCATCGTTTACCTTCCGCTGCGTGGCTTTGCATAAAGACGCGATAGTCATGTGGTGAAGGTTGTGCGTCTAATTATTCCTTGTGGGTGTTAACACTACAAGAAATTGTTAAGTAAGTTCGTCGTGCCATATAAATCAAACAGATCGCTTTGTTGAGCATTACGATAGCCGTAACAAAAATCCTCACACGTTAATCTCGGGTGATGCAATCGGGGAAATGATTGCCTCATGTCAAGGTCAGACTCTCAGCAAGAGTGGTGTCAAAACATTTGCTTTGTAAACGTGAGAGGCTTTGGACATTGAAGTGTGCAGCTCCTTAGCTCGCGTCATGGCGCTAAACCAGTGCTCGTACGTGAAATAAGAATTCTGCGGGGAAAAATTCTACGACACAAATCCACACGGCCTCGCAAAAGGTTTGTGGGGAAGAAACTCTTGATTAAAGCCCAATTGTTTTCTGAAGACAAAGTTGAAACATAAAATTCGTCAAACTCGCCCCGACTTGTTGAAAGCGGGAGCGATCTTGCTGCATTACAACGCATCGTGTCATGGTTAAGCGTCGGTACGGGGGCTTTTGTCGAAATATGGCTGGGTAACTTTATCCCAACCACCATACAGCCCTCATTTCAGTCCACCCGACATTGATCTTTTTCCAAAATTAAACAAGTCAGTAAAATCATGCAATGCATTGATTATAATACGCTTTCCAATATACCAGAAATCATTACTCAAGTTATTACTCAAGTTATGAGGATAATGGCTGTTTAATAAATCTCGCTCCTGTGCCCTGACTTTTGACCCCATTTCGATTATATACAACAGAACCGGTTCAATATACCTCCAAAAGCCGCGCCGATGGCGCAGTGGTCTAAGCGATTGCTTCTGACCATTCGTCCGAGATGGGTCAGGGTTCGAATCCCGGTGAAGCATGAATGTTGTGTTTATCTTACGGCACTGGCTTTCTCCCTTCCCTGGAATCAGTGACCCTAAATTAGGGACGGGCGACTGCTTATAGCCCACTGAGTTACTCACGGTGGTCGTTAAACCTCCAATCGAAAAAAAAAAAGTAACTCCGAAATAACATGATAAAGTTTTGTCGCAATAGAAGCATGTTTACGTAAGTTATGATGCATAAGGGCTATACAATATATCTCGCTCTTGTTTCCTAACCTTTGACCAAATTTCACCCATTTTCAATAAGATTCGCCCCCAGGAAGGCCCCTACAACACACTAACATTTAATCCAAATTGAAGCATTTTTGCATAAGTTATGACGCATAATAGCGATGAAGTGATTCCGCTCCTATGTCCTGACCTTTGACCCCCATTTCGCCCATTTTTAATAGGGTTTGTTCCCAGGTGGTTCCCTACCTTATACTGAAATGTCATCGAAATCGAACCTTTTTTACGTTAGTTATGACGCATAAGAGAAGTGGAATGGATCCCGCTCCTATGTCCTGACCTTTGACCACATTTCGTTCACTTTCAACAGGGTTAATTCCCAGGTGGTCCCCTACCACATACTAAAATTTCATCGAAATCGAACGATTGTTACGTGAGTTATCGTGCGGACGGGCATACACACACAACGCGTGATGTAATGAGACAGATGGGAAACGCGACCATCAGCTCGCAAGGGTGTGGCGTCATCAAACTTTAATAGGATCCACAAACAACGCATGACGTAATGAGACAGATGGCGTAATTGCGCGCCAGCATCTAATGGGACTACGCCATGACACTACACTAAAAACGTGGTAATTCGAGGTGGTTATTTACCCACTAAACAAATTTTCCTAAAGTCGAGATCAAGCTGAATCGATTTCTAGTACCAGAAAACGGTAGGTTAACGACTTTCATCAAAATCCTTAGAGCCGTTTTCAAAATAAAGTTTACATTGATACAAGAATTGCTCCTTTAAGGGGGACGTCAAGTAATTTTGCTTCCTATACTTCCAATGGAAAAACTTCTGTACACATTTTATTCACAATTAATGAGTTCCTAAGGATGAAAATTTGAACATCGATTAAAATAGCTTCATTTTATAGCTTGGAATATTTTATGTTTTCTAAAACATAACCATAATTATGCAATCCAACATTTATTTGTCTACTGGCGTCATCAAAGTACAGCTCGCGCCATCTTTTTTCTGGTTTCAATACCACCAAAGGAAACGTTATTGTTTTTAATATAATAATGGTTATGCTTTAGAAAATGTTAAGTATTCCAAGTTACTCGTATAATATGAATTCATTTTAATCGATGTTCAAATTTATATTCTTGGGAACACACTAATTATGGAGGAATTGTGTAGAAAAGTTTTTTCATTGGAAATACAGGAAGCAAAATTACTTGACGTCCACTTTAATTTTATGGGATAAGGGCGATTGAATGGATCACGATCCTACGTCCTTACCTGTGATCCCATAACGTTCGACTGAGGTTCGCAATGGGCAAAACGATTGATTTCGGGGACTTTCAACGTTGCGAGAAAGTTGGCGCCACGCTCACGTGTTCGAGCATATTCTTAAAATCCGACCTCCTGGGCTATTCGTACATAACCGTAGAAAGGGATTAACGTGAATTCTGTGACCGGCTTTTGCCGGTCTCAGGTCACAACGCAAAATATCACAGACAGAGGAAGCACGTGTCGTTAAAGGAAGAGTTTTACTAACCTATCTCCGAAAATTGAATGATATAGTCCAAAGAACAAACCAACGCCATGGTCATTTGTTTGCTTAACGACAACAATGACGATTGTGGGTGACTTCTGCTAATCCCTCAGACGCCGTGCAAATTCAATGAATTTGAGTGGTAGGAAATACTACTCATGCTATCAGGGCGACTCGGGTGCTTCTTGTTATTTGCGCGTAACAGCGTGTTGGGCGCTATGGACGCGAAATGATTAAAGTGATGAATGCATTTTCTTTCTTGAAAGACGTATTTCTTAATAAGAAAACCTGTTTTTAAATCGGATACATCTTTTTTTGGTACAAAGGAAATAATATTTTCGTGGGCTTCGTTATTTCTTAATTGAATGACGTTAAGTTCTCGGGTTGGGGGAACAGGAAATAATATCGTTTTTGGGGCGGCTACGTTTTAAGAGCAGTTGCGAAGTGTTTATGTACGTTCAACGTAAAGTAAGTGTATGTACAAGTTAATGAACTATTCAACGTTAACTTATTTACGTGTTTTTGTCTTCCAGATTAGCAGAACAAAATGAGCTACATAAAAATCGAGGTTTTCGCTCTGTGTTTGACGGACTATCGCTGGCATAGCTCACTTTGAGCTCTTGGAATCCTGACAGACCGTAACGGCAGACCTTTATTTTCAACAACTGGACCGTTTGAAGCAAATTCTTACTGTAAAACGTCCAGTACTGGTCAACAGAAAAGGTGTCATTCTACAGCATGACAACGCGAGACCTTACACGGCGAGACGGACCCAGCAGACAATCAGACATTTTGGCTGGGAAGTTCTGCCACATCCCCCTTACTCCCCTGACATTGCACCATCTGATTACCATTTGTTCAGGTCTCGGCATCACTTTCTTATTGGGAAAAGATTCTATAATACTGATTATGTAAAAACGGGGTTCTCGGACTTCTCTGCGTCACAGCTAGCGTCTTTTTAGAAAGACGGCATGGAAAGTTTGGTTTCCCGATGGGCAAGTGTGATCGATAATGATGGCGGTTATATAATTGATTACGAAATAAATTTCCACTGTTTCAGTGTTTCTCTTCTTTTCCAAAAACGACATTACTCTCTCCCCCTTATATTTATACAGAATAAGAAAATTTCAACTGTCCTTTAATTGAATAGGTAAAAGCTATTAAAAGCATGTCCAGCAATTTTCGCGACATATAGCTTTGGAATAATAATTTCAAATATAAAAACTTTATAGCGGTAGTAAATTTTTTCTTTACCTAACTCCCCATCAAAATAATTACGACTGTCAACTTTGATAACTTTAGAACGTCCTCGAAGAAAGAGCGACCATTTAAGAGTTGTATGCAGTTTCTGCTTGGCTTGCACTCGGAAATCGAATAAATCTTTTATAGCCATGAAAGAGAAAAATATTCCATTGTGCGCATGTGCTGAACCTATTTTAGGAAGATTTGATACTTCCAACTACCCAACCCATACCACTTCAAACCTTGGAGTAGTAAAAAAAAAAAAAAAAAACAGAAAGGAAAACATATAACGGTGGCTAATAAAAATTAACAACAGAATTTATTTGCTGCTAAATACCGTAACCTATTTGGTGAATGTCGCTGCTCAACATTATGTATATTTGATTTATGAACAGACAGCATTAACACACGCCTCTCCAGCATTTCCTCAAATGCGATGGCGATTTCTTTTAAGTGCTCAGCGGACAAACGTAGTCAGAAGTAAAACATGTCACATTACGCAGAAAAACCACGCCGTGATTTATGTAAAGGGCACAATTAAAAGACCACTGTGCAGCTGTTTTCGGTTCGAACTTCAGAAGTTCTTGCGTGCGGCTTCGGTCCTTGACAAACCTCCCTACCCCCCAATTTTTACTCCTAGTTCTGGAATTGAATGACGAACTTTGAGACTGCGACATATTTTGTGATTTATGAGGCAATGCACCCCCCTAACGCTTTGCATAGAAGGAATAACGGCAACTAAAATAACAAAGCGGCGAAAGAGTAAAAATTTATGATGACATGTAGATGAAATATGGGTGTTTAAAATCCGTAAGTAAGTACTATGGAGGCTGGATGGACGTGATGTATGGTGGTAACACCCTACAATGTACAACTGAATATATTAGTGAAAAACACATTTTATTTTTGCGCCTCGGTAAGAAAAAAGAAGGAAGAAATAAGAAAAAAAAAGGCTTGAGAAATATAGGAAGCACCCATGAAGCGAGAACATTACAATCCACGGAGGTTTAAGCAGTAAAGCAAAAATTGGATCATTTTTCTTTGCTCTGAATTCCGGACATAAAACTGGGAGAGAGAGTAATGTATTACAAAGGAGCAGCTTAATAAAAAGTCCGAGGAGCACAAACTTTACTGTTTTGTTAAATTTTATTTAGTCCGTGTTGTGAAATATGTACAGTCTCGTTTATCACTATGTCTTTAAATAAATCAGTAAATGAAAATTACTGGCGAGTTACCGCTCGGTTCCTGAAGATTTATTAGATTCTTTTCAAAACCGAATCAGCTATCAGGAGACTACCCAAGTCTCAGGTGAAATAAATATGTTTTTTGAATTCAGAATGAAGACGTTCTGCAAGAGTTCAGAGTCGCCTTCAGCAGTCTAGTAAATTCCAATATGCAACAATTAACTCTCACATTTAGTACGTTTAATGATACACTAGGCATGCACTTCATTATTGGTCTGATACGTGCTGAAAAGAAACTTAAAGGACAAATTACACTGGTGTGCAAAAAATTAAGGACGAAGAGGAGAAATTAGCATAACAGCGGAACGAGCAGGCTGAACGAACCGAAAGACCGCTCAGGAGATAGACTAGGGTCCGGTACGGTAGGGCATGCGCATATATGCAGCATGACGTGGCGGAGGAGGGGGTTGTCGGAAATGTATAAAACACACGGGCGTTGTACGCTCAGAAATTCGGTGAAAGCTATTGCATGGTGTAAATCGGTTTGAACGACGTCGAGTTGCTGCTACCGTGTGATATGGCCAACAGCCAATCTAGTAGACGACATCTGGATGACTTTACACGATGTCGCGTCTTTGGGAAGTTGGAAGAAGGTCGAAGTGTGACTAGTGTGGCCGATGAGTTCAGGATCGCTCACAGCATTATTTCACGAACTTGGAGAGCATTTCAAACAACAAGAACAGCTGTCCGAGAGTTTGATAGTGGTCGTCCAGGAGAAACTACGGCGGCGAACGACCGGTGTTTCGTCCTACTGGCGAGAAGAGACAGACGGCAGACAACGGGAGAAATCGTAAGGCACATGCAACAGACAACTGCACGTCCGTTATCGCGTTGTACCGTGGCCAGGAGGCTGTACAAAGGTGGTCTATTTGCACGACGATCAGTACGGTGTGTGCTATTAACGCCTGCTCATCGGACACGGCGGATTCTGTGTTGCCAGGAACACAAGAACTGGACACATCAGCAATGGAGTCGAGTTCTCTTTACGGATGAGAGCCGATTTAGTCTGACGAGCGATTCTGGACGAATACACATCTGGAGAGAGCAGGGAGCACGTAAACACACCTCCAACATCATCGAAAGGGACCGGTTTGGAGGTGGCGGTGTTCTCGTTTGGGGCGGTATCATGCTTAATGGCCATACTGACCCCCACATCTTCCAAGGAGGTTCAGTCACTGGTGTCCGCTATTGTACCGAGGTTCTCCTGTCTCACGTGCGTCTGTTTACAGGTGCTGTGGGTCCTGAGTTCCTCTTCATGGACGACAACGCTACACCTTATCGTACAGTGTCTGTCGCGGAACTATTGGAGAGTGAATATATTCAACGCATAGATTGGCCCGCAAGGTCCCCGGACCTAAATCCAAATGAACACGTGTGGGACCTCTTCGAGAGCCGCTACGCAGCACGTCACTAGCCGCCAGCAACGAATCCGCAGCTGCGATTGGCGCTACAAGAGGAATGGGCCGCGATGCTTCAACAGCTCTTTGATAACCTCGTCCTCAGCATGGACATATGTTGTAAATCCTGCAATGCAGTCAGGGGTGATCATATCCCCTACTAAAGACTGGATTTTCCTTGGCAGCCGCCTATCACATGGACGTTTCTGTCTTCTGTCCAGTTGTGCTCGAAGTTACCTTTTCAATGAAGTGCCTTTGTATCCTTTGGATTCCTTGTTTGGACGGTTTTGCTCACTTGTCCCATATTCTTACATCTTGGGGATCTTATGATATGATTTGAGTCGATGTGGAGCACTTCTGCACGACGTTACATTCGAAAAACCGTCTTGTCCTTAATTTTTGCACGCCAGTGTATTACGTACGTCCCGGTGAAAATACGCAGAGCAACAGGACAGCAGCAAATCGCCGTGTGCAAGAAAAGCGGTAGGGACTATAAACAGAGTGGGTCAGTACACACAGGAATACATTCCATCAAGTGTCGAGGACGAGACTTAAGTAAGTTTGATCGAAGTAAAGTCGTGGGAGCCAGGAAAGCCGGATGTTCATTCAGCGCAACGACGAAACTGTTATGAATTCCGCAACAAACCGTAGCAAGTGTGTACCAGGAGTACGTGAAACGCGGCAAAACCGCTAACAGTCGGATGATATGTGGCCGTAAAAGTGCATTGGATGACGGAGGTTGTCTACGATTAACCAGCATATTACAGACAAATCGGATGGCTTGTTTGCAGCAAATGACGTCACAATTTAATGAAGAAGCCTATGCTCAAAGACAATCCGTCGACACATGGCACAGCTCGGCTGGGGCAGTCGACGACCTCATTGTGTCCGCATGTTAACGGCACGGCATCGCATGATTCGGCTGAAGTTTGTGAAGGCCCATCGAAACCGGAGCATGGATGAGTGGAAACGCGTCGTATGGTCTGACGAATCCCGTTTCACACAGTATCTCGCCGACGGTAGGCAGCGCATGTGGCGTAAACCACATGAAGCCATGAAAACAGAATGGGAAGTTGTTGTATTACAGGCAGGCCGGTGGAAGTGGTGTAACTGTTTGGGCAGCTTTAGTGATGACAGACGGGCAGCTTTAGTGATGATAGACGGGCAGCTGTTTGGGCAGTTTTAGTGATGATTTACTGTCACAGGACACAGAATGGGAAATTGTGCTATTACAGGCTGGTGTAACTGTTTGGGCAGCTTTAGTGATGATAGAAGGGCAGCTGTTTGGGCAGCTTTAGTGATGATAGACGGGCAGTTGTTTGGGCCGTTTAAGTGATGATAGACTGTCACAGGACCCAGAATGGGACGTTGTGCTATTACAGGCTAGTGTAACTGTTTGGACAGCTTTAGTGATGATAGACGGGCAGCTGTTTAGACAGCTTTAGTGATGATAGACGGGCAGCTGTTTGGGAAACTTTAGTGATGATAAACTGTCACAGGACCCAGAATGGGAAGTTGTGCTATTACAGGCTGGTGGAGGTGGTGTAACTCATTGGGCAGCTTTAGTGATGATAGACTGTCACAGGACCCAGAATGGGAAGTTGTATTATTACAGGCTGGTGTAACTGTTTGGGCGGCTTTAGTGATGATAGACGGGCAGCTGTTTGGGCAGCTTTAGTAATGATAGACTGTCACAGGACCCAGAATGGGAAGTTGTGCTATTGCAGGCCGATGGAGGTGGTGTGACTGTTTGGGCAGCTTTAATGGTGATAGACCGGCTGCTGTTTGGGCAGCTTTAATGGTGATAGACCGGCTGCTGTTTGGGCAGCTTTAGTGATGATAGACTGGCTGCTGTTTGGGCAGCTTTAGTGATGATAGACCGGCTGCTGTTTGGGAAGCTTTAGTGATGAAAAACTGTCACAGGACCCAGAATGGGAAGTTGTGCTATTGCAGACCGGTAGAGGTGGTGTAACTGTTTGGGCAGCTTTAGTGATGATAGACGGGCAGCTGTTTGGGCAGCTTTAGTAATGATTGACTGTCACAGGACCCAGAATGGGAAGTTGTGCTATTGCAGGCCGTTGGAGGTGGTGTAACTGTTTGGGCAGCTTTAATGATGATAGACAGGCAGCTGTTTGGGCAGCTTTAGTGATGATAGACTGTCACAGGACCCAAAATGGGAAGTTGTGCTATTGCAAGCCGGTGGAGGGGCGGTGTAACTGTTTGGGCAGCTTTCACGTGTCCGGTCCATTGGTACTTCCTGAATCTTTTCCGTCACTAGTTCCAGCTATGTGTAGCTCCTGGCCGACCATCTCCACCCTTTCATTAACTGCCTTTCTCCGAATCAAATTCCGATCTTTCAACAAGACAACGCTCCACTCAATTGGTCCCGACTAGCGACCGATTGGCTCCAAGAGCATAGTAGTGAGCTTACCACACTCACATGGCCCCCTCGCTCACCGGATATCAACCTCATATAGAATTTATGGGACGTATTAAAAAGAGCTGTTCGTGATCAACCATCCCCACCTACATCTCTGCCTGCTCTACCCCAAGCACTCTTAGATTGTTGATCAGCGTTACCTGAGTCTATGTTTCGGAACCTAACGGCGTCCGTACCACGACGTTTGGGTGCTGTCGTGCGTGCAAAAGGTTGTGTCACACCTTATTATTTGGGTGCACGTAATAATTTGTCCTTTCAGTGTATGTCATAAAAGAAATCTAGAACAAATCTATATACACCGTAGACACATTATGACCAGCGCATCTTTATGCAAATTGACACAACTGCAGGTAAACGCCAGCGCTTGTGAAAGTGAGGAAATTGTATAAATAACACCTCAAACTGGGCTGTGTGCATCAGTGTTATTCTTGTTCTTATGAAAACCGCATTGGATATTTCACAAAGACCAAATTGTAATGGCTAGACGACTCGTTTAGAGCATTTCCAAGACAGCATGACTTGTCGGGTGCTTACGGTCAGCAGTGGTTATAGTACAGAGTGTCCAAATAATGACTGTGCACTGAATGTACTAATTGCAGAAATGTAACAATAAAGAAAGTTTGAATGGAATTACAGTGGAAGTGACCCGCCACGCGGAAGTGTTCTGAGCCTTTTAACCTTCAGGTTTCCCTTCGTTCCGAGCTAAAGTAATTCCCGAGCGCTTGGTCGAGGGAGACAGACGTATCCATTGATCACTCGTCTCGGCACAAGGACACTGGTATTGACAGCTGAACAGAGAGTGTTTTTGGTGGAACATGACTCGCCATGACGACAAGTACATGGACGAGCTGCAAAAACAGTTCACTAGGTAACTTCGTGATGCAGACACCCCCAACGTAATGCAGAACGTTAGCTCATAACAAAGTTTCGGGAAACCGGCAGCGTTCTTAATGCCCCCGCCACGGTAGGCCATTCACGGCAGATAAAGGATATCCAGCACAGGACATGGCGGAGTCCACACATGTTCGTGAGACGGCTGTGTAACAAGTTAATATGCGAAAGAGTACTGCCCACGATATTCTGAAAAGGAAAGGTTTTCACCCGTACAAAGTGTCTGTTGTGCATCAGCTGAAAGAAACAGACCACGTGGCCCGTGTTTGGTACTACAGGTGGTTCCTAGAATTCCTGTCTGAAGAAGATGAAAACCTTCATGAAGTAACTTTCTTTACAGATGAAGCATGGTTCCACCTGTCCGGGTACATCAACAACCAAAACACTCGTCTGTGGGGTACTGAAAATCACAATTAATTTACGGCAGTGCCTTTCAGCAACCAGAAGGTAGGTGCTTGGTACGCCATGAATCGTACGCGCATTATAAGGTCCATTTTCTTCAGTGAAGCCATTAACTCAGAACAGTACGTTGCCCAGATTATCCAAACATTCATATCCTAACTCACGGAAGGGGAAATCAACGAAGGATGGTTCCAGCAAGACAGTGCATCTTCTCACACTGCTGACACATCAATACATATTCTGGAAGAACTCTTCGGATATCGCATCATCTCCCGGGGACTGTGGCCTGTCCGGTCACTGAATCTGACACCGCTTGACTTTTTTCTGTGGAGAGCACTGAAGGGGAAGGTGTACGCAGGTAATCCGCATACACTTCAAGAGCTACAGACTGCAATAACGACCCACATCTAACAAATCTCACCACATACCCTGAGAAAAGTCTTCACCAACATACAGAAGTGTGTGCAGACATGTATGGACGTTCAAAAAGTGGTTCGAGGCCCTAGTGAAAACGTAGAACCGCAGGCAATTTGTGGGTCAACCACGGCTCATTGATGCCATTGTCGGCTCACAAATCATAATCGGCTCATCATGATCGATGAGCGAAGTCTGTCCCTTATGGTACGAGCAAACTAATAGTATACTCTGGTTCAATTCTTGGTGACGGGAGTAATGTGTCACAACACACAATACACCGAACCCTGCTGAAAGAAGGGCTGCGTAGCCACACATCGATCAGAGTACCCATGCTAACTTAGATTCACCGCCGAAAAGACTTACAATGGGCCAGCGAGCATCAAAACTCGACCATGAATTATTGCAAACAGGTCGTCTGGTCAGCTGACTCTCGTTTTCTGTAGTACCATGTGGATGGCTGGGTACGTGTGTGTGTCGTTCACCAGGGGAAATCTTGGAACCAGGATTCATATAGGAACGAAGACAACCAGGTGAGGAAAGCGCGTTGCTTTAGTCAATGCTCTAATAGGAAGCCCTGGGTCCAGTCATTCCTGTGCAGGAAATTATGACGAGCACTACCAACTTAAAAACCACTGAGGACCAGGTACAGTCTTTCACGGCAATGGTATTTACCTCTAATAGTGCCTTCCTTCCGCAGGGAAATATCAATGCGGAAAGGTACATCCTTTCACGGCAACGGTATTTACCTCTAGTAGTGCCTTCCTTCCGCAGGATAGCATCAATGTGGACAGGTACATCATGTGACTTAAACGGTATTTACCTCTAGTAGTGCTTTCCTTCCGCAGGATAGCATCAATGCTGAAAGGCACATCCTTTCACTACAACGGTATTTACCTCTAATAGTGCCTTCCTTAGGCAGGATAACATCAATGAGGACCAGGTATATCCTTTCACTGCAACGGTATTTACCTGTAATAAGTGCCTTTCTACTTCATGATAATATTAATGCAGACCGATACATCTTTATACGTCAACGGTATTTACCTCTAGTAGTGTCTTTCTTCCTCAAGATAATGTTACGTACCACATTGCCCGCATTGTTCGAGAATGGTTAGCGGAAAATGAAGACGATTTCCACGTCCTCCCGATTCACCAGATGTCAATTCAATCGAGCATCTGTGGTTGGTGTTGAAACAGCAATTCTGATGTGCGGCTGCTCAACCACGTGACTTACAAAAGTTGAAGGATTTTCTAGTAACGTTTTGGTACCAGATACCACAACACACCTTCAGAAAGCTTGTAGCCTTCCTATCTCGCAAGGTACATGCTACATTGGCGGGACATGGAGAATCAACATTATATTAGGCAGGTGACCACAGTATTTTGGCTATGTTTTCTCTGTGATTATCTGTCGCATTTAGTAACTAATGGCACCACCATAAGAGTAGGGAAGGTAACTAGCACCAGGGGTTAACTTGTGTGTAACAAATGACTTCTGGAAAGCGGTTTCCAGAAGTCATTTGAGTATCAGTACGCAGCTAACCGAGAAAAATCGGTTCTATTTCCCATGCAATATATTCTGAGAGATTATTAAAGGCAAATTTGATTTTGTATAGTAATAATCTTGAGAATATTACCTCTAATTGAGTTAGATAGCAGGAAAAAAGTATGTGGCAGCCCAGGGAAGAATCACGGAGTACCAAATATTCATAGTACTGAACAAACTAGAAAACTAAAAATAGAAACGGAATAAATAATACCATCCATATGGCTGAGAGCTTTGAGGCACTGACTTCTGACCATTCGTCTGAGACGGGCACAGGTTAGAGTACCGGGTGAGGAATGGTTATTGCATTTGTCTGGTTTTTTTTTTGGTTTTTTTTTATTGGAGCTTTAAAGACCAGCGTGAGCAACTCAATGGGCTATAAGCAGTCGCCCGTCCCTAATTTAGGGTCACTGGTTCCAGGGAAGGGAGAGAGCCAGTGCCGTAAGACAAACACAACATCCATGCCTAACCGGGATCCGGATCCGAACCCTTCACGGACGAATGATCAGATGCCATTGCCTAGACCACTGCACCACCGGGGCAGCCGCATTTGTCTGTCCACACTGTCCCTTTTTCTTTCGTAGAGCCTATGGATTTTAATTAAGGACGGATAGCTTCCTAAATCACTTACATTTGCTCATGGTGATCGTTGGCCTCGGGAGGAGAAAAAGTGAGGTAGACATTCAGTTGCAAGGAGATTTGTTACTTGTGAAAAGAATACATTTCCATCTGTAACAGCATTTCATCCTCTTCTAGGTCCCCCATAGATTGGCGCCCGGGATGAACTGCCCATATCTGCACCAGTCGTTGTAATGCCTCTAGACTCAATAGGTTTATTTCGCTCTGATTTCATTTTGAGTCTGGCGAGAAGAACTGAGATCAAATTTACATACGACTACTCCATTATTATCTCTAGTATTTAGTAACTAATGACTCTGCGGATTTACTAAGGTCTTGCATCGCTAAGAATACGAGACGAAAACAACTTCAGGATTTCTTTTGGATTACCTCTTGCATTTCTTAAATAAGGGCTCTAAAGATTTTTCAGGATTTTTTTCTCATCTGGGATAGGATATCTGTAAATAGGAGACGAGAAACAGATGTATGATTTCAATGTCGATATTTCTCGCACTTAGTAGGTAGTAGCTGTTATCAGATTCTTTTTCTACACGCATGGTAACATGAATCGAGAATAAGGATAAGATTTCTCTGTAATTATTCTTGGCATTGAGTAAAAAATGATTTTAAACGTGCCAGTAAATCGATCTTATAACGTTTTGCTTTACTCTTTGCTTATTTGTTTTGTTCGGCGGTTAAAACCAACATTTCCGGCGCCTCAATTGATTATAAGCCAAAGCTTAGGTCACTGCGCTGTCTGGGTGACTTACTATTACATTACTTTAACATAATATAACTCTAAACATTATGAAATAAGCTATTCAACAATTTGAACGACACACTTTTTCTATTAGAATTAAATCTGTGATAAAATTAATCCTGCTGGCAAATTCTCTTCTTCAAATCTTTGTGATTCTAGAAACAAAAACATGGAAAGATTTCTCCAAATATTAGAAAACAAAAACTTCCTGAAATAATTCTATTAATAAAATCGAGTTATCTTGCAGCGCGTTTAAGCGTAGCACTGAGGTAAAGAAACTTCGCTTAGTTGCCGATATATACTATCTTAACAAAAGTTGATTTACACCCATATTTCAAAGGTCAAACACCACCGAAAAATATCTACAAAGGAAGCAGTGCGTTAATGTTGACATTAACTGAAAAGTGAAGCGTGGCTGTGAATACAGGAAAGTAATGAACATCTTTGAAGAAGCGTTACAGTCGAATGGCATGCTGGCTAAATGCCGTTGCTTGAAGTCATGGGCATTAAGCATTGCAAAACAAAAGATAGTAATGTACTCAGTTGTTGTTGATATAATAATGTAATTACGCAGAATAAACTACGGTGTACAACAAAAATACTGACTGACACACGTTTGTGGGACTAGAGGTTTCAGCTTCTGAAGAAACGCTACAATATCTGTTTCAACGTTCTCTGGTCAGGAGAGTAATGATGTTGGAAATCAATGATTTTACATATTCTTAATTCACCCCAAAGATAATAGGAAGTTATACACAGTGCGTCAAAGAATTTTTAAGACTGGCGCTAGATTTCAGCCTACGGTGGTACCACCAGTGTAATCGCGAATGCGTTATAAACCGTGTCCATCTGCTTGCTTTCTGCCAAAAGTACTGCGCAGTTGTTAAAGTAACTCAAACGAAATGGCCTTTCATTAGAGAAGTAAAATTGTTTCCATGTTGTATTATTAAGATGGAACAAAGGGCTGTTATTAAATTTAACGCAAAACTTGGTAAAAGTGCCTCGGTAACGTACCAAATGATGAAACAAGTTTACAGTGAGTTTTGTTTAAATAGATCAAATGGTTTCCTGTGGCACAAACGTTTTTTGGACGGAAGAGATACGCTAGAAGATGATAAGCATACCAAAAGACCAAGTTCATCTAGGACACCTGAGATTATTGAAAAAGTGCGTGATTTCGTAGCGAACAAGTGATTCCGTCACTAAGAATGATGGAAGAGTCTTTAAACATCGACAAAGAAACGATTCGAACCATCCTGCATGAAGATTTGGGCAAAACAAAAGTCTGTGCTAAATTTGTTCCACACACGGTAACCAATGAACAAAAATCAAGGAGAAGTGCACATTGCAGAGACCTCATTTCAGCCGCTGAAAATGATACAAACTTTGTAAAATCGATTGTTACAGGTGCTGAAACATGGTGTTTTGAATATGATCTTAAACCAAAGCGACAAAGTGCGGAATGGAAATCTAAAAACTCGCCACAAGCGAAGAAAACAAGAAAAGTTCTATCGAAAATCAATACAATGCTCATTACATTCTTCGATAGTAAGGGTATTATCGACAAAGAATTTGTTCCAAAAGGACAAACAATTACTGTTGAGTTTTGTTTAAATGTTTTAAGGCGTTTCATGGGCAGAATTCGTCGCATTCGTCCAGAATACCGGCATGAAAACAGTTGGTGTTTGTTGCACGATAATGCACCCAGTCACACCTCACTTCTTGTTCGTACATTTTTGGCGAAAAATAACGTCTGTGTGTTGAATCATCCACCGTATTCGCCTGATTTAGAACCCTTCGACTTTTCTTTGTCATTTTAAGTTCCCAAAACTTAAAATGACGTTAAAAGGGTGTTATTTTGATGATATTTCGACCATACAAACAGCTTCGACGCACGCTTTGGAGGCAGTTCCGCAAAGTGAACTGGAACAGGCATTCGACTCATTATTAAATCGCTGTAACAAGTGTATTGAAGCCGGAGGGACTTATTTTGAATAACAAACCAAACGAAATTATAATTTCTAGTTTCTATTTCATTTTACAGACCCAGTCTGAAAAATTCTTTGCCACACTGTGCATGTTAAATCAGGCTGCGAATACTCATACTTTAAACATATTTTTTTCGTACCCACAATAGAGCAACACGGTTCATCGGGTGCTATCTAGAGCTCATGTCACCCCATTTCTGCGAGATTTTTTCAGCAGGAATGCACGCAGTCGGGATGACAGCTATTAACATTGCAGAACTCCGTTTTCGGGTGCAAATTCCCACCAGGTAGAAATACGCAAGCATGCATATATACTTTGATATTATACCGGGTGCCTCAAAAAAGTTTGAAAAAACAAGCTTTCATCTTTTCAACGGTTAATCACAGATGCATACATACTTTCAATTAGAAAACTCCTCTTACGACATGTCAATTGCACTCGTGTGGATGGCATTTGCATAAAAATGTTTTTTTTGTTTTTTTTATGAAACCCTTGAAGAAAAGAGGTTCAATCAGAAAAAGTTGCGCAATATCCTAATTAGTCGAAAAAAAAACCAAAAAAAACCCGTTGTTCTGCTTGCAAAACACGCGGATAAGTTCGCGATGAAAATTGTAGAAAAAAGTGTCATCTGGAGCCCGTCTTCGGGCGAACGGTAGCTTGTTACACTGCATAGCTTTGCAGCACTTAAAGCGAATAAGGGAAAGGCTCTCGCGCGTGCAGGAAGTCGTCGTTCCAGACGATGCATTATTTTACAGTTTTCGTCATGAATACCTCAGC
This sequence comes from Macrothele yani, assembly GCA_039090855.1. Taxonomy (NCBI): domain Eukaryota; kingdom Metazoa; phylum Arthropoda; class Arachnida; order Araneae; family Macrothelidae; genus Macrothele; species Macrothele yani. The sequence goes on from CM076998.1 coordinate 38,446,149, forward strand.
GTGTTTTACAAGCAGAATAACGTGGTCTGTTTTCCTCGACTAATAAGGATATTGCGCAACTTTTTTTAATTGAAATTTATTTTCTGTGCAGGCCTTATATTTTGTTTTTTCTATTTTTATGCAAATGCCACCTACAGGAGTGCAACTGCCATGTCGTAAGTCTTTACGTCATTTTGAATGTCTTTCTAACTGAAAGTATTTATCTGTGATAAACCGTTGAAGAGATTTTTTTTTTTTTTTTGATTGGAGGTTTAACGACCACCGTGAGCAACTCAATGGGCTATAAGCAGTCGCCCGTCCCTAATTTAGGGTCACTGGTTCCAGGGAAGGGAGAGAGCCAGTGCCGTAAGACAAACACAACATCCATGCCTCACTGGGATTCGAACCCGGACCCCTTTCGGACGAATGATCTGAGGCCATCGCCTTAGACCACTGCGCTACTGGGGCGGCATAATTAGCTTTGGGAAAGTCCGGTTTCAGTAAGTCTCGATTCCTGGTATAATAGCTTTGCACAGATTTAGAAACAAGTGAACATTCAATATTTGTATTATTTTATTGCTTTTGTACATTATCTTACCTAAGTTAAAATTGTGCCTCGTAACATAACTATAATAATCATCATCATCATCATCATCATTGTCAACCATTATCAATCCACTGCTGGACGAAGGTCTCCCCAAGTTTCCTCCACAACGGTCTGTCTTGTGCCAGTCTCCTCCATGTCACCCACGCATATTTACGAATTTCATCCACCCATCTCCCATGTGGTCTTTTTCTGGGTCTTTTCCTGTCCCTTGGAATCCAATCTAAAATTTCGGCTGTCCATCTATGGTCTGTCCTTCTGGCAGTATGTCCAGCCCATTGCCATTTCAGGGATTTAACTCTGATCATGATGTCTTCCACTCTCGTCATTTTTCGGATCCACGAGTTCCTCTTCTTATCTCTCCTGGTTATACCAAGCATGCACCTCTCCATGCTTCTTTGAGTTGTCTGCAGCCTTTGTATGTCTCTTTTAGTTAAGGTCCACGTCTCTGCACCATACGTAAGCACTGGAAGGATGCATTGATCAAACACTTTTTTTAAGACATAATGGCATATTGCTCTTGAAAATTATGCTGTTTCTTCCAAAAGCTCTCCAGGCAAGTTTTGTACGCCGATTAATTTCTTCATCAATGTGACCCTCACTTGATATCTGCTGTCCAAGATAAACATACGTATCTGTTATCTCCAGTTGTTCTCCATCAATCGATAAATCTTCATTTCTTGTAAAAGCATTGAACATCACTTTTGTCTTCTGAAAGTTCATTTTTAATCCCACTTCTTTACTCTTGTCAGCAAGTTCCTGGATCATACTCTGCAGCTCTGATGGGGTAGTTGCAAAAATGACTACGTCATCAGCAAAACGAAGGTGGGTTAGATAATCTCCATTAATCTTTATCCCTTTGTTTTCCCAGTTCAGTGATTGAAAGACATTTTCCAATGTGGCATTAAAGAGCTTCGGAGATATGGTGTCACCTTGTCTCACTCCCTTTCCAATTTTTATGTGTGTTGTATTTTCAAACAGCCGAATCTTTGCACTTGCATTTTCATAGATGTTATTAATAATATTAATGTATGCATCTTCAATACCGCAGGATTTCAGAGCCGTGGTAACTGCTGATGGTTTCACCGAATCAAAGGCTTTTTCATAATCGATAAAAGCCATGCACAATGGAAGTTCATATTCCCTCGCTCTTTCAATTAGTTCTCTCAGTACGTGGATATTATCTATTGTGCTGTAGCCACTCCTGAATCCAGCTTGTTCTCTCGGTTGAGCCATGTCCAGTGTTACCTTCAAGCGGTGTGAAAGAACTTTAGTGAAGATTTTATAAACCACTGATAGGAGGCTGATAGGTCTGTAGTTCCTGAGATCCTCAATGTCACCTTTTTTTATGTAGCAGGATCATTGTAGCATTGTTCCAATCCTCAGGAATCTTCCCTTCATTAAGGCATCGAGTGAAAATTTGGGCGAGTACTGTTTCAATTTCTCCACTTGCTTCTTGTATGATGTTTATAGTAATTCCATCTTCTCCTGGAGCTTTTCCCCGCTTCATGTTCTTGATTGCATGAGCAACTTCTGCTGGGAGGACTGGAAGAACTCTGGTACCTTTCATGATGTCTGGAGTACATGTATCATCCCTTTCATATAATTTGGAGTAGAAATATTTCACTCTTGTCAAAATTTCGCCTCTATTTCTTGTTATAGAACCATCTTCTTTTCTCAGAGCCATAATCTGTTTTCTTCAATTACTGAGATGTCCCTTTGCTATCTTTAGGCTTTGGTTGTTTTCAATTGCTTTCCTCACTAGCTCACAGTTGAATTTTCTTACGTCTTCAGTGATACTTTTTCGAGCTGTCTTGCATAGCTCTATATATTCCACTTTGGAAGTCACATCTTCTTTAGTTGTCCTCATCTCTCTTCTTTTTTGCATCAACATTTTGGTTTTTCCTGATAATTTGTTTACATGCAACTTGTTTTTAGACCCAGCTAATTTTGTTGCTGTTTCCATAAGAGCTTTGGTTACTTTTCTGTTAACTTCCGAAATATCCACTTCTTCCGATGTTAGGCCTTCTAAAGCAGAGAATCTGTTCTTCAGTTCCAACTTGAAAGTATTATGGTGTTTTTTAAGGTTGGTTATGTCAATACATTCTGTTTGTCTTATGAGCTTGCCACGTTCCAGTTTAGTGTTGAGGTGCATCTTACATCTCACCAATCTATGGTCACTACCTGTGTTGAACTTGTTCAGCACACTGCAGTCTTCGATGACGAATTTTTTGTTACACATAATAAAATCAATTTCACTTGTCGTCCCAATTGGATGTCTCCATGTCCATTTCCTGTGTGGCTTTTTCTTGAAAAAGGAATTCAAGATGAAAAATCCTTCTGCCTCTGCAAACTCAACGAGAGTATTTCCACGCTGGTTTCTGTTGCCGTGACCGAATTTACCTACTGAAGTTTCATTCTGTTGCCGGTGCCCTATTTTTGCATTGAAATCTCCCATAATTATCTTCAAGTGCTGCTTACCTTTATTATTTAGATGACGAATTTCCTCATAAAATTCTTCAATTTCTTCTTCAGGATGACTTGTGGTGGGTGCATAAGTTTGAATAATCTGAGCCTGGTATCTTCTCGATAGTTGGATAACGAGTCGTGCAGCTCTGTCAGAGGAACTTTCAACTTCTACCACTTTATGCTTCAGTTTCTTGTTTATTATAAATCCAACACCACTAGTTCTGCCAGTATCTGTCCCACGATAATAGAAGAGATGTCCACTTTTCAGTTCAATGAGATCTTCTCCTTTTCTCCTTACCTCACTTAGCCCGACGATGTCCCACTTGATCCTTTGTAGTTCCTCTTCCAATTCAAGAAGCCTTGAATCAGAAGATAGGGAGCGTCCGTTGTAGGTAGCCAAGGTCAGCATCAAATGGCAGCCTAGTCCGGTCCTCCGGGGATTCTTAGCACCCTCTGCCTTCATGTCGCACTGGCCGCTGCCTTGGCCAGGTACATTCCAGCTGCCGGAGACTGAGGGCCAAGATTTAAGTTGTAGAGTCATTTTGGAGGTGTTTGGCCATAACTCACCACGCTGGCCAAGCGGGTTGGTGAGTGTGGGATAGCATTTCCTCTGATCCCGATGGTATAGTTATACCGCTATTTGCGGTCGTCAGAGCCCCTTTAGTGGGAACAGGATGCACCACGAGAAGGCGGGGTTGACATTTGTCAAGGAGAGGCTGTGATGTTACGCATCACCTGACCTTACATCCCTATAATAATAATAACTGTCTAATAATAAAATAACCATATTTCCCAGAGAATGTCGAAAACGGAATTGTGCTTCATTTGTAGGTCTGAAACATTTGTTTTTTTAATTTTAAAAGTCTAGCAATTTTATTTTGTGATATTTGGAGTCTGGAAATATTCAGTAAAGCAGTCTGCCCCCCAAGGCAGAACGTAAATAATAGTCAAGATGAGGCTGTAGTAATGAATAGTATAATAACTTGAGAACCCTAAGCGACAAAATTGAGATTATCGAACCAATTATACTTGTCCACATATTTAATAATTCCATGAAGGAAGAAATATTCTTGATAATACATGGGAAATCAACAGAATAACAAGCAAAGCAAACGATTTTGCCTGTACCACTTACTTGTCATCTATATAACACTTCTCAGAAAACTTGAAAATTTCATCGTTCTAGAGCGGAATCGAACCCCGCATCTCCTGCTTACCGGTCGATTTTTCAAGTTTTCTGAGAAGAGTTACATGGATGACCAATAAGTTGTATAAGCAAATCTGTTTGCTTTGCTTGAATATTCAATAACTATGTTGTCAATTTTTATTAGTAATACCGGCGATAATTCAATTGCTGGTGTTCAGAATATCGATGCCTTAGATTTGTTAGTATTAATTACAAGATCATTCACAAAAAGCCCATTTAAATAGATGCCACGTTGTTCGGTAGCATGTGTTACAATTTCATGTATGTATATCATAACCAGAAAATGGCAGTGATGGTTTTTCTACACCTCGTCTGGAATTAACCGGAATTCTTTGTTGTTCAGCGAGCGGCTTCAAGCATGGCATCCGGCTGCTCCGGAAACAAAGGATTCCGATCCCGCCCTTTCTGAAGGGCGATGGGGGGGGGGGGGTATATATAAAACGTAAGACAGAGGTGAAGCACATGTCAACACGGGAAAGTTGTAGCTTCGTCTTAGCTTAATTGGAAAAGCATTCGGCTCCGAAGCAAAAGGATGCGGTTTCGTGCCGGTTACGGGCGGATCTGTGTTTTCACAAAGTCTTTAAAAATCGAAACTGACTTTCGTCTTCTAAAATATAAAACAGTCAATATTGGAAAACAATTCACACGAAAATAAATTTATGACAGTTTATCACAAGCCAATTAGACTTGGGTTTTCTTTAAAATATCAGATTCCTCACTCATACTCCACTATTTTTTTTCTCTCCATTTCATTCCCCCTCCTATCGTCGAGCTGTTTACTTGATTTTGTCTTGTATCTGTACTTGAAACTTTCAAACAAAACCTGTCCTCTTTTATTTTTAACTGTAGATATAAATTAACAACCAGTTAATTTTATGTTTACAGTTAAAAAATAATGAGAACAGGTTTCACGTAGCTGATGCATCTTTCGTACGTTTGAAATGTCGGTACCGTTGAGAAAGCACAGATAATGGTTTGTCTTCTAAAAATGAAAACTGTCAATACCGGAAAAAATCCACACGAAAATACGACGATGACAGTTTATCATAAGCCAATTAGACTTGGGTGCTAATATTTTTCTTTCAAATATTAGATTCCTCACACATGTCTCCTCCTCCCACCCCCATCTTTTTTGCTCCATTTCATTTTCCCCGCATGGCATTTCTCCCTCCGATCGTTCGCAAGTCATGCATAATTGATTCATTATTCTAAAACACTTTTTCTTTGTCCATGTAGGAGATGCGATTTACACGCTTCCTAATGCCACGTCCAATTCTTTCTTTTTTATTAATGTAAAAAATGAGCTCCAAGTTATTTAATGGCATTACGCTGATTAATAATCAGACGGTTCCTTTGGGAGAACGAAGGAGAACAACCTCTTGAATGCATCTACAGAACCTCTCTCTGTTTATTGGGAAAATTCCATTTCATAAAGTATGTAATCTGTTAAAATGATAACACAAGTCCCGAAAGGCTTCAACAATAGTCTGACTGTGCCAGTTTTCTCGAAGTTCTCCCAACCTCAATGGCAGAAAAGTCTTTTTATCGATCTCCTTTGCCTCTATGTGAATAACTTCCACAGCCTTTTCTCGCCACTTTTGCGTGCGCCAGCTCAGTATTGTATCACGGAAAACCGTGGTCAATAACACTGCAACTGTTCCTTGGCGAAGCGCTGCTATTTTCAGAGCCCCGTTTGAGTGATGTTACCTGGGCCAACACACACACACACACATGTATGCGTACAGAGTTATAAACAAGCACTTTTAGAAGATGCCTGCCATTCATACATAATGTGTAATACGGGGAAGAAAAGAACAGCAGGGATTGCATGGATGAGTATAAAAAAACGTTTGCAAAGAAAAAAATACGATTGATATCAGCAACGAATTGCTTTAAATATTCACGAACGCGTTCCTTTCAAGCTTCGAGTCGGTTTCTCTTAGATGTTTGCCTGTTTCTGATACAATGATGTCCACATACTTATTTATCATAAGGTTCCCACAGGGAAAATATTTGGAATATATATATATATATGTGTGTGTGTGTGTGTGAGAGAGAGAGAGAGAGAGAGCGTGTAATCCAATATAATATTCGGAAGAATCTTATAGAATATCTCAAGATCAATGTTAGAAAGGCTATACTCACAACCGTGCAAAACAAATAAAAGTGAAAAAAAAGTGTTCAAGTGGGAAATAAACAGAAAAGTGGGGGAAAAAAACAGCCTTCTTTCTGCGAAGTTGTCTTGCAAAATAAACAAAATGCAGAAGAAAGTTTTTTAATTGTGTTCGACAATCAAACAATATGGGACTCTTTAATTGTGTTCGACAATCAAACAATATGGGACTCTTTAATTGTGTTCGACAATCAAACAATATGGGACTCTTCATTTAATTGTGTTCGACAATCAAACAATATGGGACTCTTCATTTAATTGTGTGCGACAATTAAACAATAAGGGACTTTTTAATTGTGTTCGACAATCAAACAATATGGGACTTTTTAATTGTGTTCGACAATCAAACAATATAGGACTTTTTAATTGTGTTCGACAATCAAACAAGAAGATAGACTACGGTAAATCTCGTTTAAAACGAGCCCGCATTTAGGAAGATCCCAAATTTAAAGAGCAAAACATGAACTTTTTGTTTGGTGTAATTTTAATTCGAAGTTAATTTGATCGTTTTAAACAACCGAAATTTAGAAAAATTCCCGTATTTAGCGAGAGAGAGTAGCTAAGATGATCAGTAAATAACGACGAACTACACATCAAACATATATTAAATAGTAAAACTAAACTAGTTATCCGAATTTAAAATACAATTCATCCGAATTGACGTAAAATAGAATTCAAAGTTTCCAAGATTTCGCATATCAACCGGACGGATTTTTCAAGGAAGGTAGACAGCAAACTGCACACTGAATGATAGAACACTTCAACAATTTAAAGGCGGTGACTTGAAGAAATTCAAATAATGAATACGTTTTCTTTTCCTTAAAGGACGCTTAATGCTAAAACAAAGTGACGCCTTCTAATTACATTCGCATCAATTCGTATACTGTCAAATCAAATCACAGCGTTCAATTTTTGAAGCATTCAATTATTCAGTTTACTGTATAACTTAATCGAAAATGTGCGAAACCTTGGAAACTTGTAATTATATTTTACGCCAATAAATTCGGATTACTAGTACAGTTTTATTATTTTCAGAATATTTTGGACAAGGGAAATAATAAATTTAATGAAATCCCACATTTAACGAAGCAGAGAAAACCTGTTACGCACTGCCCTGAAACGGATGACTGTAAATGGAGGCATATAAGATAAAATTCCGTCAGCACCGCGGAATCTTGGTGTTCTAGTTGAAGAATGTGGATAGGAAAGCAACAGGGAGGGAGCACATCAAATGCTCAACAAGCGCGTTGTGTAAGAAAATTTCTGCCACCCATTCCAACGGGATATGCGTTGTCAGTAACGCGTCAGCAGGGTTGAAAACAGATGCCTTACTTCTAGGCATAAAACGGATAGGTTGGTTCACGCATATTTGTATTGAGTGGATTTCTTGTCGACGACTGTTGAGAGGAATAATAGAGTAAGGAAATGGGAATCTTGCTGGAGGTGAAAAAAGAGCTAAAACCTGAAATTTTTCCACATTACCTCTTTCACCCTCCAAGTGAGCGATACATTGGGAAGATCAGTGCTGCTTTGGCTTCGTATGTGTCGTAAAAAAGCGATCAATCTCATGTAGCCGTCAAATAAGAAATCCTAAACTTTTATAAGGGAGAAAATGTCAAAGTGTTATCCAAAAACGACAAGGTAACCATTATTGGAGAGTTCAAAATGCTGAAAAAATGTTGCCATATGTTATGATGTATGTGAATATATAATTCGATTATTAACATATATGCATATTGTCACGCATGCATGTTTTACATGGTGGTATATCACACACCCAAAAGGATTTAGCGATGCCCCGGATATAACGAGAACTTTCGTCGGTCCCGAGAAACTCGTTATAAGCGGGTTCTACTGTTTTTATATCATCGCTCTTCCGACGACGTTTGCCATTACACACAAATCCTTTGCTTAAAACTGGAAACAGCCAACTACAATGGTTTCCACAATTTAGGAATAAATAGGAAACTCGCAGTAACACAAAAAATGCATGATGAAATGTTACGAAATTTTATAAAAACAGGTATTATATCATGCATTTAAATAAAACGTAAAGGATTTCGTGAGAAACACTTTATTCCCACAAAAATGATCACATAAAGAACCAAATGAAAAAATAAGGTGTCAAAATGAAATAGCTCAATAGTAAGCGAGGTCACCCATCAGAGCCATGGAGACTTTGCAGTAATGTTTCATATTGTTGAAGATGGTGTCAGGGAATGCTGTAGGAAACAACGATCACTGTTCTTGCAAAGCTTGTCCAAGCCTCTCCAGAACTTGGGAAGGAGCCGGCGGTTAAGAGCAGCTGCAAGTTTCCCTAGAGCAGGGGTTCTTAACCTATGAGTCGCGACCCACACTTATGACGCCTGAGCTTCCGAGATGGATCCCCGTAGCTTCTCAAAAAAATAAATAAATAAAAAATTAAGTAAAGTGCTAATTTTTTTACTTAAAAGTTCAAACCTTTTCGTGTTTAGCATGTGTAAAGACCCTGGAAAGTCTGGAGATGACGTCAGAGGGACCACCAGCGTTGCTACTTCCGATCACTGGGATCGTGGGAATTTTTAGGACGCCACAACATTGCAAACTTTTCCCCTAAACCTAAAATTTCCCTCTAAATTAAACGAAAAACTCTCCAACTTGGCAACACTGGCCGGCCCCCATAATTTTATGCCAAACAATCAACAAATACGCAACGAAAGGCAGAGAAAGTATGGACTATGGAGGCTTTCATGGAACATTCATTAATAATAATAATAAAAAAATGCCTAACTTCTAAAGTTTAAATCGGATTTTGACGAAATTTCAAATGGGTGTTTATTTTGACGTGTCTTGCGTTACTGTAAAAATAGCATTCGGTTATTTAAAAAATTGGAGAAAAAGAAATCTATTTTATAAAAGGCTTTAATTTCCAATTATTCATATTACTCGTATTTTTGTGGTATTATTCATACCTTCCCACTATGAGTATACAGATAAACAAAACCTCCTCCCCACCGCTTGGCGCCACTGGTTTGACTATAATTTCAAAAAACCAAAAATTGTGTTTCACTGTGTGCAATAATGAATAATTACTACACTTATTTATACACTCACGGACAATGAAATTTGCGCACCTAGAAGAAAACATGCTACAACCGCGAAATTTTGCAAATAGCCAGAGTGCGTGATAGTATGCAAATAATCCACATTTTGGTGCGAGTGCGCATGACCGCAAATCCTGAGGTGGCGCTGCAAGCACGAAACGCAGCCTTATAAACCGGCGTGTAGTCGATACCCCATGAAAGCGAAACGCACCAGCCGACGCAGGCAAGACTAGAGAGTGACACGAATGCCGGGTAGACGCCAGAGACGTCGATTTACGGAACTTACGGACTTTGAGAGAGGCCTGATCATCAGACTGAAAACCGCAGGGTGGTCTGCGCGCCGTATAGACCACCACGTGGATCAATCTGACCATACCTTCCGACTGTGTTTGGAGCACTGGACACGTGACTGCACTGCCACATGGCGGAGCGGCTCCCGACGGACCAGGAGGACCACCGGTAGAGAAGATCAACGGTTCCTGCGCCATTCACGAACGGATCGCATGAGGACCCGGTCTACTCTATAGACAGATGTAACGGCTCCTGTGTGCCCACGAACCATTTCCCGATGCCTCTAGGTAGCGAATCTGTGATCTCAGGGCCCTTTACGTGTGCTGCCATTAACAGCGGAACATCGGCGGATCCCTGTGCAATGGTGCCAGGTCAGAGCGACGTGGAACACTAGACTGGAGACGTATGTTGTTTAGCGATGAGTGCCGCTTCGTTTTGGAGACAGATGATCATCGTGTCCGGGTGTGGTGGTCCCCGGGTCAACGGCACAATCCCAACCTCGCTATCGAGCGCCACACCTGCCCAACAGCAGAAAATATAGTCTAAGGAGCCATTGCCTACGATAGCCGATCAGCTCTAGTAGTGGTACGTGGATCATTGATTGGCCAGCGGTATGTGGATGAGATCCTACGGCTCCGTGCGTTATCATTCCCGGCGAGTATTCCAGGTGCAATATAACATCACGATAACGCCCGCACGCACACGGCTCGGGTTTCCTAAGACTGCTTACGTCATGTCCAGACACTTCCATGGCCTACCCGCTCCCCGGACATGCCCCCTATCGAGAATGTGTGGGATCAGTCGAAACGACGACTGCCGCCGTGCCGTGATTTGGAGCTCAATGTCCAACACGTGTAGGGAAGTCTGCCACAGGACAACATCAGGCATCTGTTCGCTTCCATGCTGGACCGTATTGCAGCATGTATCGCCGCACGAGACGATGCGATGCGCTATTAAAGATGACCGGACTGCGTGCCACAGATCCCTCTGTAATTGACCTGCAGCTCTGTTTTTGCCATCATGTGTACCATTCATTTGTATCATTACGTCCCTAAAAACTTCAATTCAATCCGATGCTTCCTTCTTGGTCCGCAAATTTCATTGTCCGAGTGTGTATTATTACATTTACATTAGCATTTTTAATTTCAAAATAGGCCCATGGGTCGCGAAGCCGATAGTCTTGTTGATTTTGGGTCATGGCCAAAAAAGGTTAAGAACCCCGTCCCTAGATCGACTGATACCAGGGAAGATATCCCGTCCTTAATTTAGGCCCATTGACTCCAGGGAAGGTCTCCACACATTCCTGATCAAATTAAGGTCGGGAGACCTAACATGGTAATTCATAAGGATACTGTGATCTTCCTCTTGAAGATATAGTTGTACCAGCCTCGCTCAGTAGAGACGAACGTTATCGTCTTGTAGGAGAAATGTATTTCTTATGGCACCTGCATAAGTGTGAATATATGTGTCGAGGACTTTATCCCCATAGCTTCGAGCATTCATGTCCTCTTGGAAGCATATTGAACTATGCGCATCCACCTTACACGATGCATCCTCAACCCAGCATGTCCACCCCATAGATCTCACTTCCGCGGGTCACAGAGAGATTACAGCGTGTCCCTTGTACTCTCCAGATCAAAAAACGCCTGAAATCGCTCTTCAAAGTAATTCTGGACACATCTGTGATTTTGACTTGCATTGGTTTTCAGTCTAACTGATGTGATGTCTTGTCCAATTCAATTTTTTTATTGTAGGTTGAACAACCATCGTGAGCAATTCAGTGGGCTAATTGGGCCCACTGACTCCAGGGAAAGTCTCCCGTCCCTAATTTAGGCCCACTGACTCCCGGGAAGGATTCCGTCCCTAATTTAGGCCCACTGACTCCAGGGAAGGTCTTCCGTCCCTAATTTAGACCTACTGGCTACAGGGAAGGTCTCCCGCCCCTAATTTAGGCCCACTGACTACAGGGAAGGTCTCCCGTCTTTAATTTAGGCCCACTGACTCCAGGGAAGGTCTCTCGACCGTTATTTAGGCCCACTGACTCCAGGGAAGGTCTCTCGTCCCTAATTTAGGCCCACTGACTCCAGGGAAGGTCTCCCGTCCCTAATTTAGGCCCACTAACTCCAGGGAAGGTCTCCCGTCCCTAATTTAGGCCCACTGACTCCAGGGAAAGTCTCCCTCCCCTAATTTAGGCCCACTGACTCCAGGGAAGGGAGAGAGCCAGTGCCTTAAGACAAACACAACATCCAGGCCACGGCTTCATTGCTTCTGATCATCTCGGACGTATGATAAGAAGCCACCGCTTAGATCACTGAGCCACCGGGGCGGCCTTGCCTGATTCAAACATACCCATCTGTGTCGTGGGATTAGAAGCAAGCAGAATGCTGATTACTTAGCATAAAATCCTCCTATGTGAAGTCTTCTGAGCGCAGTGGAAGCAGATGCCACAGTTCCTGTGCAACCGCAGCAAAGGAAGATCTTAGCTAAGTTGGGGTATCCATCCTGTTCCCTCAGCGCTATTAATCGGAGATAAAAATAATCCGGAGATCTTGTTGCCCAAGGCCTTCCTTATCTCCTAGGTTATGGGGGGGGGCAAGATGAATCCGGCCCCTTTAATAACTTTACTGGAATGGCAGTGCCCACCCAATATGTTTCGTCCTGTTTAATTAAATAGTCGCTTTAGCTTCCTAAGGTGAGCCAAACTCCACCTCATGAGGCCAAAGCGATTTATTTTCGAAAAATTAATAAATAACAAAATAAACAAAAACTTTTTTCCCATATTCAACATTGCTGATTGTATAAGAAACTGGATTTCCAGTCCCGTAGTGTGTTTGATGTGGTCTCGTGATGTGTGGTAAATGTTTAAAACGATTGTCAAAAATAAAATAAATAAAAATACAGAAAAGTAGCGTCTTTACTTTACTTATCTCTAGCGTCTTTACTTTACTTATCTCTAGCGTCTTTACTTTACTTATCTCTAGCGTCTTTACTTATCTACGTGTATTTTTTTAGCGCTTCTTGTTCTTCTTCTGAGTAACCCAGCTAATTTATCATATAGTTTTTATAAACGTTTTCAAATAAACGCTCTGAATATTTTTTTATAAAATCACAGGCTAAATTTTATTTTATTTTTAAATATTAATATTGAGCACAAAAATTTTTTTTATTTATTTTCCTCTTCTTTATTTGCTTATGACAGTGGAAGAAACGTGGCCCTCCCAGGTCTAATCTTTTAAAGCAAGCCCCCCCCCCCCCCAATAATTTGGTGAAGTCTGCGTCTCTATTTTAGCCCGCCAAAATTATTTAAGAAGTTAGAGCACATGGAGGGTGACGCCATCTGAGATTCTAAAGAATTTGGAAAACTGTATGTGAATTTCTCCCTGTTTAATTAATATAATTCGGAAAAAAAAAGGATTCCTCTGAATGAATTTCTAATAGAGTAGGATAAACACCACATTTTTGTTATTATGGTTTAAAAACAATGAGCGAGCGAGCGAGCGGGAAAGAGGTATTATTTTTTTTTCTTTTTTGAATGGAGGTTTAACGACCACCGTGAGCAACTCAATGGGCTATAAGCAGTCGCCCGTCCCTAATTTAGGGTCACTGATTCCAGGGAAGGGAGAGAGCCAGTGCCGTAAGATAAACACAACATCCATGCCTGACCGGGATTCGAACCCGGACCCCTTACGGACGAATGATCAGAGGCCAACGCCTTAGACCACTACGCAACCGGGGCGGCGAAATAGGTATTCCTTGTGTATTCTTTGTCTAGTTACAAACGAAAATTTGTAAACAGCCTTATGAAAGAAAAAGAAAAAAGGCCGCCCCGGTGGCGCAGTGCTCTAAGCGATGGCCTCTGATCGTTCGTCCGAAAGTGGTCCGGGTTCGAATCCCGGTGAGGCATGGATGTTGTGTTTTTCTTACGGCACTGGCTCTCTCCTTTCCCTGGAACCAGTGGCCCTAAATTAGGGACGGGCGACTGCTTATAGCCCATTGAGTTGCTCACGGTGGTCGTTAAAATTCCAATCAAAAAAAAAAAAAGTAAATAAATAAATAAATTCCAAGTAAGTCAAAATTGCGCAAAAAAGTAACTTACCATAGAGATTCGTACCAACGGTTTCCGTACTACATATATTGATTAAATACTAGGCACCGTTCTCACTTGAAAACTTATTTGTTACGAGGGATAACATTATCAGCGAGGGTAAAATGTACAGGTGCGGAATTTTTTTACCAAAAGTTCTGCAAGGTACTTTAAAATTTATGCCTTTCCCCCTTTCTCCTCCCATCATGATAAGCCCTCCTAATTTTTATTTAGTTTTATTTTTTGATTGGAGGTTTAACGACTACCGTGAGCAACTCACTGGGCTGTACACAGTCCCCGGTCCCTAATTTAGAGCCACTGGTTCCAGGGAAGGGAAAGAGTCAGTGCCGTAAGACAAACACAACATCCATGCCTTGCCAGAATTCGAACCCAGACTCATCTTGGACGAATTGTTCACAGGCCAGTGCATAGATCACAGCGCCAAGTACTTTCACCTTTTCACCTCAGCTCATCTATTAAATGATGTCTTCCAAACACTGCAACAGATCTTCCATTTCAAAACCTTTCTTTACACTCCACAAACAATGCGATGTACACCTTGTCATCAGCTCATTTTCTGCTGCGGCTCGTTTGCATAAACAGATGCCAACGCCACTTATTTCCATATGGTACACTGACTCTGCATCACATTTCCCGTCATAGAAACACGTTTCGCGTATTTCCAACTCTTCAATCAAAAATAATGCCAATTTTTCAGAGAAACCTGTGTAATTTAACTGGAACATTATAGAAAGGGCATTATCTCCATAAAAGGAGATTTTTAATACCACTGGATTAAAGTCTTGGACGTACTGCTCTTGACAAAATTACTAGGCGATCTAAACGTTTCTGTTGTACATTTACATCAAGCAAAACACAATTTCATGAACTGTTATTTCCTGTTTCTCTTCACACGACGTCCCCATCTCACTACTTTCCGATCCCGCTCTGCAATTGTCGCCCAGAAATCTACTTACATGTGCGGGAGTTTCACACCATCATCTCTTTGATGGGGAGTAAGTCGCGACTTTTCAACTGTGCTGACGCCATATTCTATAGACATAGACGCTCCCCTTGGAGTGGGTGGCAGACAGAGTCCTTTACAGCGATGAGCCATTACATTATGACCACCGGCAGCCTAGAGAAATGAGCGCGCCTGGAGACCAAACTGTGGCGCAGGTGAAGTTCACATATATACAACCCAAGGACGGCTTTCGGTCAGTAGAATGTTAGGAATCAGAATGAAAGAAGCTGCCGATTTGTCGGAATTTGATAAAGGACAAATTGTGATCGCACGAAGCCTCGGAACTATGATATCGAAAACCGCGCGGCTTGTGGGTTGTTCGTGTGCCGCTGTAGTGAGTACGTATCAAAAGTGGTGCACAGATGGCTCAACGGCGAACCGTCGTCCAGCTGTGTGTCGTCCGCAGCTTACTGATGCCAGAGGGGACCGAAGAACGTCGCGCATTGTTCACAGCGACCTCAGAACCCACAGTGCGACAAATCATCCTCAACTACAACAGTGGTAATCACGACAGTGTGTCACAGTACACAGTTCATCGCAGCCTCCTGCGCATGGGCTTGCGTAGCCGAAGACCCAGCCGTGTCACCATACTCTTAGCATGACATCGCCCAAAACGCATCAAATTGGCCGTAGATCATCCAGATTGGACCGTCGATGATTGGAAGAAAGTGGCCTGGTCTGACGAATCAAGATTCCTTGTGCATCCCAAAGACGGCCGAACGCTCATAGGCTGATTACAAACGGAGGCTATGGCATTTTGATGCACTCTTGGGCGCAAACAGGCCGGCAGTGGCGGGGTTAGGTTCAGGTCAACGTTTTTTTTGTTTTGTTTTTTTAATTCGACGTTTAACGATCACCGTGAGCAACTCAGTTGGCTATAAGCAGCCGCCCATCTCAAATTTAGTGCCACTGGTTTCAGGGAAAGTAGAGAAATAGTGCCGTAAGACAAACACAACATTCCATGCCTCACCGGGATTCGAACCCAGACCCCTTTCGCACGTATGATCAGAAGCCATCTCTTAGACCACAGCGACACAGGGGCAGCGGCTATGTTTTGTTGTGGCACTTCAGGCCTCATTAATCCAGTAGCACAATTTCTGACAGTTGTCAGGTATCTGAACGTCGTTGCGGACCACATTCACCCATTGCCGCCTCGGTGGTGCAGTGGTCTAAGCGATGACTTTTGATCACTCGTCTGAGTGTGGTTCGGGTTCGAATCCCGGTGAAGCATTTATGTTGTGTTTGTCTTACGGCAAAATCCCGGTGAAGCATTTATGTTGTGTTTGTCTTCTCCCTTTCTGGGAACTAGTGGCGCTAAATTAGAGACGGGCGACTGCTTATATATACCCATTTAGTTGCTCACGGTAGTCGTTAAATGTCCAATCAAAAAAAAAAGTCCACTCATTCATGGCAACAGGGATTTTTCTGGTGATGGATTTTACCAACAGGATAATAATGCTCCATGCCTCACTTCCAGAATTATCAAGGAGTGGTTCAAGGATCACGCTAGGAACTGCTATGGTCCTGGTCTCCAAATTCACCTGACATGAACACAATCGAGCATTTGTGGTTCGACTTGAAAAAGCTGGTTAGCGTTAAATCACCACCACCCCGAAATATATGGAAACTGGAGAACTCGCTGTGGACATTTTGGTTCCAGATATCCTAGAATACCTATCGCCACCTCATCGAATTGATGCCTTGTCGAGTGGCTGTTGTTTTGCGTGCTAAAAGAGAGTCCTACAGCTTATTAAGTAGGTGGTTATAATGTAATGGCTCATAGATGTACAGTACTCGTTTGTTGAGCATTTGATGTACTTCCCCGCTTGACTTTCCCTCACTCCCGTCTGTGTCAACTACGTAATTTTCTTCGTACGAAGCAAATTTCGCCTATAGACTATTCATCCCGTCAGAACTTCTTTTTCCCACGTTACACACGATTTCGTTCCTTAGAATATTGTAAATGTATTTATAATCAAAGAAGCATAATTATTCATTTTCAAGATGTGTAGGTACAATGATAAATCAAAAGGTAAAAGAAGATCTTAAGTATTTACCAAAACCCAAGGTAAACCTACACCTTCGACATTATTTTTCTTTAATGTAATCTGCAGGCAATAGTTTTAATATGGTCTACAAGATTCTTGGCACCACGGCGTGGAATGTTTTCGGCTGACCTTCATGCCAAGTACACACATGCACTTTCACTGTTTCATCAGTACTAAAACACCAATAACATGATGCTTCTTTAATTGAACATAATTATATTTAATTATAAGAAAATTGCTTGGAGCGAGATCTAAGTTCCAAGGTGAATGTGGTAAAACCCCAAACTTGTATATTTGAATTGTCGCCATTGTTGCAGCCACTGTATAGAACTGAGGATTGCGGTGGTGCAAAGGATATTTATTTTACAAAAAAATCCTAATGTTTTGTTCTTAATGGAGGTCTCAACATGTCTGTTTCGCGGTAGGAGGTTCACGACTACAGTGAGAGAATCTGAGGGCTATAAGTACTCACATTTTCCTAATTTAGGACATCAGTATCTAGTGAAGGGAGTGAGCCAGTTCCTTATGACAAACACACAACCCATGCCTCATCCAGGTCTCAGCCCCGTGCTCGCTCGGGATAATGGTCAGAACCCAGAACTGGGACGTTTGCGTCACTGGGGCGCCATCAGCTTGTCTTAAGTATTTCTGACACCAAAATATGCCCATGCACCTTCAAACACAAGGTTACCAAATTTTGTTGTAGCAGAGGGGACGGTTTTGATGCTGGGAATGAAGGGTGTTTTCACTCAATATTTTGTCTCTTGCGTCCACGACAAAATTATTGCACTTAGATCACGTGTTCAGTGGCAATTGTTTGCAGTACACCTGAATTTTCTTCATAGCGCCGTTAAACCTAGATGGAAATCTCAATACCATGTTGAATTTCAGGTATTTCAGGACCTACCAGACGCACATACAGTTTGTGGTATTCTGGATTCTCATACAGGTATGCCTGCTTAAGACTTTATTTATTTATTTTTGATTGGAGATTTAACGACCACCGTGAGCAACTCAATATGCAATAAGCAGTCATCCGTCCCTAATTTAGAACCACTGGTTCCAAGGAAGTCAGAGAACCATGGCAGTAGGACAAACACAAGATCCATGCCTTACTGGGATTCGAACCCGACCACATCTCGGACGATGATCAAAAACCATCGCTTAGACCACTGCGCCACCGGGGCGGCTCTAAGGCTTTAAATAATATCTAATGTATGAGCGATTGTAGACTCAGTAATTCATAGAATTTTTTGAATGAAAGAGTTTACATAATGTACATGCCGTGAGTTTTAAATGTTGACGGCAGCATTGATCGAGCTTCGTCAGTCATATTTACTATTCCTGATTTAAAGCTTCATAACATCAGAAATATATCTTTTACGCTTTCCAACCGTAGGTTGAAGAAGCGTATATGCTCCAGCTTTGTCCTCTGTCTCTCCGTCCGTACGATAACTCGCGTAAAAATGGTTTGATTTCGATAAAATTTTAGTATGTGGTACGAGGACCAACTGGGTCTAACCCTATTGAAAATGGGTTAAATTGGGTCAAAGGTCAAGACATAGGAGCGGGATCCATTCCATCAACCTTATGCGTCATAACTTACGTACAAAGGCTTCGATTCCGACAAAACTTTATCATGTTGTTTCGGAGATATACTGAATTGATTCTGTTAAATATCATTGAAATTGGTCCAAAGGTCAGGGCACAGGAGTAAGATTTATTCCACAGCCATTATCTTCAGAACTTGAGTAATGATTTCTCGTATGTTAGAAAGCGTATCATAATCAATGCATTAAATCATTTTACTACCATGTAATTTTTTTTATCACATGTAGCATCAGGTTCTCGTAATTTAGGTAGATTGAAATGAGATATTGTTACATTTGTGCAAAACGTAATGAAATAATATTAGGAGATGGTTTAGTAAATTATATTGTTGAGTAAGAATGAAATTAAACGTTGTTTCGTCACTTCATAGGACAGCATTAAAAAACCAGATTTAAACAATGGTTTTGACAATTTCCGTTATCCATTTTTGCTATGGCGATTTTTTTTACTACTCTCGGGAAAGACACATAGGACCGAAAAATGTCTCTCAGCTATTTTGACGTAGGACTACGTCTCCGAGAATATTATGGGGCGACTTACGGCCAACCACCTGTTACAAAAAAATAGGTCCCAATTGAAATCATTATAACGTTAAAAATACGTGCCAAACACTAATGGTGTTAGCATATTAGTAAACAGCATGGCGTCCAATTAGCGTTCTGCGAAATACATCGTGCGGACGACGCTTCCCTCGTTCTCTGTGCGCAGAGAAGATGGTGTAATATTTCTGGGGGCGCCGCCGCGTTTCGCTAAGTCTAACTCGGCAACCGTAAGAACAACACAACTGTGCGTGATACCGTTTTAAAGCTCTCGACAAGATCTATTCAAATATACGAGGAGCATTTCGCAGTGGTTTGAACTGAACACTTACAAAATCTTTTCTTGTGAACAGGTGAACACTTTTGACAGTATTTCGGTTTATCTGGACAATCATAAGTGCAAAGCGACTGTGCGTGGTATCGTATTAAAGCTCTCGACGAGATCTATTGAAATATATGAAGAACATTTCGCATTGGTTTAAACTAAACTCTTAAGAAATTGTTTTCTTGTGCACAGGTGAACATTTTTGAAAATATCGCGGTTTATCTAGACAACCATAAGCGCAAAACGACTGTGCGTGGTATCGTTTTAAAGCTCTCACCTAGATCTATTCAAATATGTAAAGTATATATCTCAGTGATTTAAACTAACATTTTAAAAAATTGTTTTCGTGTGTACGGGTTAACCTTTTCGACAATGTCGCCGAATTCGCAGAATCAACGCAATCAAAAGTGGAGAAAATCAAAACGAGAGGCAAGAGCAAGTGATGACGAATGTAAGAAGCCCAAGAAGACAGAGAATCGTCTTGGGTAATTCGTGTATCGATCTGCTTTGTGTTCGCAATGTATCCAGCATTATTTGCAAAAATTATGTAAGCTACTTTTCATATCATAGACCTGTATGTGTTAGTAATAACAGATTAAATAAACGCTTTGAAACCATACTCGACTAGCTCATTTCAACTCACCGATGTGGAAGTTGTAGTCCTACATTCCAAACTGACGGTTCAATCAGAACTGAGCCAACCTGTACTTTTTTTTTCTTGTATGCGAAAGAACGATGCAAAACCGGGGTATATCTAGTTTGGAATCATAGCTTGTTTTGTGTTGGATTGAACAAATCCTGTCAAGTGAAACCTGAGAAAGTAGCGAGTGTTATCCACATATTTTCGTTCAGGAAGTGAAACGTACCTTTTTGTTAAGGTCCGTGATACTGCTGTGCATATTGATGTATCTTACTTTGCTCGTCAGTATGTTGTACTGGGACAGGAAGTATTTGCTGATCCTACCGTTTGTGTTCTTCCTAATTGCTTAAATTACTTTGCGTGAGTATTTACTAGTAATTGAATAATTAAAAGCTTCCGTGACTGACATTATTAAGAAAGAAACAACGACTTGTCGAAACACCCAATATCATTACCGGTCTATATATGCTTCCTACATCCAAAACATTTCTTCGCTGACTTCTAGACTCTGCTGGGTTCTGGTAATCATGCGATAAAACATTTTATTCTTTTTCAATACTGAAAGCTACAGTATATTTTTCAGACGCAAGTGATCGGACACATTACTGCATAGGCGGGTTTAATTTCCACAATGTGATGCAGTACTATTGATTAATCTTGCATTAAATTAGTGTCACAGTAATTTTTTTCGTCTAGGAAGTACATTTAACTTTTTTGTCTGGGAAGTACATAGTAATTTAGTTTCTTAACTTTAGTTCATTACCCTTCATTAATGAATATTATGGCGATATTTAGGACCTTAAAATTGCTAGAAAACGCCCTGTAAAAGGAATTTGTTACCAAAGAAACTAAAAAAAAATTCAGTATGAAACAAAAACAAAAACATACCTTAACCTTGCATTAACTTAGTGTCTCAGTAACTTCTTTTAATCTGAAAAATACATTTAACTTTGCGTCATAGTCATGCGGTTTTTTAATTTCCGTTTATTATCTTTCATTGATGAATAATATGGCTAGGGTTTTGATGGCCTTAAAATTGCTAGAAAATGATCTATAAAATACACTTATGACCAAGGAAACTGAAAACAAAATGCTGTATAAACAAACTAACAAATGCATATTTCTTATTTCCTTGCAAACCTAATTAATTAGAAAAACGAAGAAGTGCATGAAATAAAAAAAAAATATCCAAAAATATAATTCAATCTGTTGACTGCTGCTGTGTCAACTGAAGTTTTTTTATTTTACTAACGAAAGCATTTCTTATGGAACAAGAAAACAATAAACAAGAAATACAAATTAGTACAACTTAATTATTTTGCAATTTTTGTGCCAAACTAAAAATTAATTACCCAGAAACCTGCCATATAAGACGAAAAAAAACCTTAAAATACAATTTATATAAACCAAGTAAACATGTACCCTTCCTCGGACTGAACCTTACTTTCCGACATAATAGCAACGGCCTTATTCCAAAATGGGAGAACAGCTCATTACAGTCTTGAAGGAAGACAAGCGAGGGGTAGAAGTTATTTTGCCACCGTCATAGTGCCCCGTTTGCTGTGACGTGTGTAGATGTTCTCAACACGAGCACTCCCCCTATTCTCTTAGTCTTATATTATTTTTATTTTTTTTATTAGAGGTTTAACGACCACCGTGAGTAATTCCATGAGCTATAAGCAGTCGCCGGTCCGTAATTTAGGGTCACTGGTGAGAGAGCCAGTACCGTAAGACAAACACAACATCCATGCCTGACAGGAATTCGAACCAGGACTCCTTTCGAACGAATGATCAGAAGCCATGGGTTAGACCAACGCGCCACCACCGGGGCGGTTTTCTCAGTCTTGCTACTAGCTTGAAGGTAAAAATGGAGTTCCCGGGAATCTCATCCAAAAATGTCTTATTTATTGGAAATACCAAAATATGTAAAATAATGACTCAAAAATAATAACAAAAATGCCTCAAAGTAACCGAAAAACCTGAAAAAAATGCCACATCGCGTAAAATATTAGAAAAAAATGCAGAAGAACGGTTTAAGGAAAATAATAAAATCAGATAGTTTTGAAAGCGGCGCATTTCAATAAACTTGAACAACGTTTCAGCATTGCCAAAAAAAATGCAAAATCATAGAAATCCTAACCCTAATGAATACTATGACTTTTTTTTATTTACACTCATTATCATAAAAATCCGCGCACCACGAAAAAACCGTCCGATCAACTGGAAACTCGGCGAATCGCTACGAGAAGCGCAGACATGCAAATGATTAAAGTTTTGTGCTATTACTCATGCCCGCGCGTCCAAGACCGGCGCTGCAATCGCAATCCTTGGGGCTTATAAGGCGGTGCGCAAGGGACTCCACATTCGTGCCGAAGTGCACGGTAAGAGACAGGTGAGATTCCTGAGCGATAGACGTGCCGAGGAGCCGCCGTAGATGTGAGTACGGACAACTGACACGTTTGAATGAGGCCGTATCGTCGGGTTGAGAAAGACAGGGTGGCCGGCGCGCCGAACCATCCACCATTTGCGCCGGTCGTGGAATGCGGTGCGATCGTGTTGGGAGCAATGGACACGGAAAGGCATCCAGACACGGTGGACACGCTGTGGACGACCCTGACACATCACCAGAAAAGAGTACCGTGGGATCGTGAGAGCGTCACGTACAGGTGCAACGACGTCCTTGTCCAATATATAGAGACATGTGGTGGCTGCACAAAGTACTCCTGTGTCCGCCAACACCGTTTCTAGACGCCTGGCATAGCCAAGGCTGCACTCTCGACGGTACGTACGCTTTCTTTCATTAACACCTCACTATCGGCGGCGTCGATTGCAGTGATGTCAGAAACGAGCAATGCGAAATGCTACTGACTGGCGACGCATAGTGTTTAGCGACGAATCCCGCTTCTGTATGGGTACAGACGACCACCGTGTCAGAGTGTGGAGGACCGCAGGTGAGCGCTACAGTCCCAACCTCACTATACAGCAGCACACATCCAGAACTGCAGGCGTGATGGCCTGTGTAGCCATCGCGTATGACAGCCGGATTTTCTTCGCAGTGATCCTAGAGGCGTTGATAACCCAGCGCTACATACAGGAGATCCTGAGGCCCCATGTGCTGCCTTTCCTTGCTGGGCCGCCCGGAGCCATTATCTAGCAAGGTAATGCCCTACCGCACATGGTTTGGCTTTCCCAGGACTGTCTACGTCATGCTTCAACGTTTTTGTGGCCTGTCAGATCGTCTGATCTTTCGCCCATCGAGCGCTTGTGGGACCAATTGGGAGGCTAGCTTTCTCCACGTCCAAGTATTCGTAACTTAGAGCGTCAGTTGCAAGAAGTGTAGGTCAATCTGTCCCTGGATAACATACGGCGTCTCTTTGACTCCATGCCGGACCGTATCATGGCATGTATTCAAGCACGAGGCGGTTCGATGCGGTACTAACGCTGACCGGAATGTGCACCATATGTCCGGGTGAAATCGTCCTGGGGCTGTGATATCATAATCACTTCTGTCCTTGGTATGTATCATCTCACTATTAAAATCTCATTTCAATCCGATGCCTCCTTCTTGGTCAGCGGATTTTTATGACAATGAGTGTATATTGTTACGTATTTATGCTTCCAGAAAATGTTCTGAAATGAAGCCCGTGCTTATATTATCCCATTGCTCTCCATCCGTATATATGGTGTATATATGGCTTCTGATAGTTTTGCATCTAGACTCCAAAAAGTAGATTTTACTAGACGTAAACTGCTTTTTGAATCTGGAAGATATCTGAAGTTCTAAAAAACTGGATGACACTTGATTTATATATTATAGTAAATCCAGTGTGGATTTCATTGGATGACTGAATTTTATACTGCAGTTATTTATATTTTTATACTGGATTTTACTGGATGACTTGATCTATGAGGAGAGGTCTTTTAAGTTCAAGACGTTTCCTGATTGCCACGGTGCAGTATTTTGCTAGAACTCTAAAACATATGTCAAACATTATGATGGCTTTTAAATAGGGTGCTTAAACTAATATAATTAAAACACAACGCTGTTTATCTCTACAATCCGCCAGCGACACCCACTGAAGGGATTTCCATGACTTTTTGAATGAAAGCTACTGATCCACAAATTTGTCATTTCTCTTTTTTATTGTCATAAGTATTTTTTATGTTACCATGGTATTTTGTTTGTACAATCCGCCGTTCGTTATTCAGGCGTTTGTTCTCGTTTCAGCACTTGCAGCGCCATCTGCCTTTCTGCAGTGTTTCAACTTGGAACTAAGCTCTCCGCTATCAACTACCTAGTTGTAATTATCCGAAATGGTTCAGTAGTTTTTGAGATTAGTAAAAAAAATTCCGTATATTATCGTGAACTACTTTCTTTCATGTTGGGTGTGATCAGGTTGTATGTAAACAAAGCGGAACGATACACGGGAAATCGGGAACTACTTGAAAGCGATCTGATTTGGTAGTACAGCCAAAAATCATAAAATCATAAACGGAATAGTCTATGCCCACCGGAAAGAAATAAGCTTCCCAACAGTGAAAGAATTATCCAAATCGGTACAGTAGTTTTCGAGATTCCCTCAAAAACACAAACTTTCTCTCTTTACATATTAGCATAAATTATATTGTAATACCAAAAATAAAATGTTAAAACAAAACTGGCAAAATCAAACACGTTTTTAACTCCATTGTAGTTATCTAGGCACGATATCATTTCGGGTCCCTGAAGTAATACATAAATATTCCAATGTAAGCCCATCAACGACGGGTGAGTACATGTTTATACAATAATGAGGAACGCCATCGTTAAATTCGTATACGAGTAGTTGGAAAAATTAAAATACTTGGAATACTTCGAAACTTTTTTTTTTATTGGAGGTTTAACCGACCACAGTAAGCAACTCAATGGGCTATAAGCAGTCGCCCGTACCTAATTTAGGGCCAATGGTTCCAGGAAAGGGAGAGAGCCAGCGCCGTAAGACAAACACAACATCCATGTCTCACGGGATTCGAACCTGGACCCATCTCGGACGAATGATCTGAGGCAATCGCTTAGACCACTACGCCACCGGGGCGGCCTTTTTTTGTCGGTGACACATCTTATAGAATGCCCATTAATAATTCAGCCGTTTATTATAGTTATGCATTTTATTACGATTCATTTTATACGATAAGAAAAACTTTCAGTCGCAGCTTTTTCACCCGCTACTACATATTAAAAACTATGGCAGTTCTTAACTACGACGCTGTCGCTAGACGTCATAGAGCACTTTGATCGATATTCCCGAACAGTTTCCAAGACAGTTAAAATTTCGATGGAAGTTTTGTTAGGTAATTTTCATCTATTTTAGCTGTAAAATTTGCTGCTTTTGTTTTTAACCACTACTAATGCTTTAATGATTTGTGTCATATGTCCCTAACTTTGCATTGCTTTAGCATTTCCATTCGTATGTAAATATTGTTACTTCTCCGTTTGAGTTTCATTCACTTCTTCTAATTTCTTTTCCAGTTTTTGGCAATACTGGCAGTGGATCAAAGACTACACCGAATATAAATAATATGGTGTTAATAGTAAGGCTAATCTGAGATGTCGATACGATGATTTACTGATTCGCACATGTCAAATGTGGCAGAGTAACAACGACTCACTGTAAAGAGGGAGAGTGTGCCTGAGTGGGTACTTCGACAACAGGATACAAACAAATGTAGCAAGTTATATCCCTTGACACTCCTTTGTTATCGATCTCTGTAAAGTTAGTAATAACATAGATTTATAACAAAGGAATTCCAAAAAATATGTATAACTTGCAACATTCAAACGAAGAAAAATATAGACAAAAATGTGCAAAAAAAAAAAAAAAAAATCTTGTACCGATTGCTCTTTGCGGTTGTTCAAGTAATCTTGGCAGAAAATAAGAATGACGTAAGTAGTAGTAAATGGGGGTTTTGATGACAAAGGAAGCTCCCACTGCGGCCCACGTGCTCCTACGACCCCGCCCACTGCGGCCCACGTGCTCCTTCGGCCCCACCCACTGCGGTCCACGTGCTGCCGCACGGACGGATGTGGTCAATCATGACGTCAGTCGCCGCCATTTTTTTCATGTGTTCTTTCCGACCATCTTTTGTACGCCACGTGTTTTGAGATGAGTCATCGTTTTCTCCGACCATACCATTTTGTGTGCCACGTGTTTTGAGATGAGTCATCTCAAACCACGAGGCGTACAAAAGATGGTCGGAAAGAACACGTGGAAAAATGGTGGCGACTGACGTCATGATTGACCACATCCCTCCGTGCGGCAGCACGTGGACCGCAGTGGGCGGGCCCTGGGAGCACGTGGGCTGCAGTGGACGGGGCTGTGGGGAGCTTCCTTTGTCATCGAAACCACCATCTACTACTGACGTAACTTATATGTTTCGTAAACTGATCTCTGAATATGACCGTTTGGGACTTCAAATTAGCGAAAATAAAATTGAACACTTGTCCTATGATCCAAGAAACTTCATTAAAATAACCGATAATAATACGTTGAGAACAGTTGAGGAAATTAATTACCTCGGATCCATGATACAATACGATGGTACATGTCATCATGACATTGATGGGAGAATTGTGGAGAGAAGAAAAGCTATTTGTGTTTTGAATCCTGTTCTTTGGAGCAGCAATGCCTTCCAAGAGTATAAAGACACATTTTTTCTGCAATTGTACAGAGCATCATTTTAAATAGTTCGGAGACATGGACACTGAATAAAAGTCATCAACACAGATTATTGGCTACAGAGATAGACTTTTGGAGGCGTTCTGCAAAAAAATCAAGATGTGGAAAAGTGCGTAATACCAAATATCAAGATATTATGAGTGTTACAGTAGACATTCTTCAAACTACTGAGATGCAAAGATTGCAATTGTTCGGCCATGTAAGAAGAATGTCATCAGAGAGACTTCCCAAAATGCTGATGGAGTAGGAGGCTCCAGGAAAGAGGGAAACAGGAAGACCAAACAGAACGTAGATGGAGGAAATTAAATCAAGTTAAAAAAATAATAGACTGGATGAAATGATGGCCTTGGATAGAAAAAAGCGGAGGAAGACTTTTGTCTGGTCAAGGAAATCCTCTTAGTAGTGGAAAATCGCGATGATGATGAAAATGTGCATGTTAATATTGTTTTTAGGTTATGCTTTTCCTTCGTATTTAATTTATTTACACCTAAAATGGAGATGGATAATTTTTATTTATATTTTTCATCGTTTAAATCCTCTGGAATAACATCATCCGAAGTATTTGTTAAAATTTAAAGGCGAGACACTGTTTATAACCCTGATAGTTCTTGATCGTGGTAATTAAATCTCAAGAGTAACATCTCGATGACTGAAACCCTGCCTCCTTACATAACTGTGTACTAACTGCTTTATACAAAAAAAAAAAAAAAAGATTTTTTTCTAGCATGGTCTAAATATTTCAAAGGGATTCCCTGTGTGCATAGTAAAGTTTATTTAGGCTATCCTTTCCTATCTCACTTTATAAATTTACACCTGAAATAAAGACGCACAATTTGTTTCGGAGTCTAAGTATTCTGGAATAATATTTTCTGAACTATTTGGTAAAATTTAAAGACAAGCTACTACTTATAACCCTGATAATTTCTAGTAATGATCATTAAACCTCGAAACTAATATCTTGGTTTCTGAAACTACGACTATGCCTCCCTACAGGACAGTATAATAAATGACTGTTTTATGCAGAAATAAATATTTTAATGATTTTTTTCGAGACACTGCAAACGTTTAAATGGATTTATACAACGGCCGTTACATAACAACTAAGATTAAAATCACAAAATATGAAGAAATATAGGTACAACAAAATTTATATTATTTTTTCTCAAAGTATCTTCACTCGGATGATATGCAACGGTCGCATCGTTCAGTCCACTTTTCAAAGCATGTGGCGAAGGCATTTTGTGAAAGCTGCTTTAGCGACTCCTGTACAGCTTGAATAACGTCAGGATCTGTGTTGAATGTTGTGCCACGGAACTTCTCCTTCATTGCTGGAAACAACCAGAAATCGCATGTGGCGAGATCAGGACTGTAGGCAGGCAGTGGCATGATTTTAATACTGCATTTCGTAAGAAACTATTGAACACAAGCAGCCACATGTTGGCGGGCGTTATCTTGGTGAAGGGTCCATTTGAACTCTGTCTAGCAATTGTTCTCTCGTCAGGTGATGAGCAGTACTTATCTGGAACACACACACAATGCAGCAGTAATTTGTCGCGCAGAATGCAGACGCTTTTGAAATATTAGTTGACGCAGCTATGTTTTCTTACGTTATTCATCGATCGTCTTGCAGGATTCCCTAAACAGTTTTAACAATACGCTCCGTGACAGCACTTTCAGGTCGACCAGGCCTAGGAGCGAGTTCTGCGGATAACGCCCTTTTTTGAAATCAAGGTGCCATCTAAAATTCGTTGGCAAACCCAGGGCCGGATGGAGCTCTTGTGGGGCTCTGGGTGAAATTTCATTGCGGGGCACAGAGCAAAATTTCATTGTGGGCACTAAAAAGTAAATCTCATATTTTAATAAAGTCGTTTCTGAAAATTATCGTTCGTGAGGAAGACACAAGAACACTACCGTAAAGATAAAATGATTATCTCAAAGAACTATTTGCTTTAAGCTTAAGAAAAAGGCCATAATTCGGACTGAAAGTTCAGAGAGAGAGAGTTAGGTTGAAAAGAGAGAGAAAGAAAGAAAGAAATAGAGAGAGAGGAGGGAAGAGAGAGAGAGAGAGAGAGAGGGAGGGAGAGAGAGAGAGAGTAAAAAGTGTTAAAATCTACGATTTTCTTTCCCGCGAGAAGACGTTTAGGTTGCATTGTGACTCTTATAACAGTTTATTCACAAAATGATAAAAATATACCTTCTTAACGAATATTTCCGCATTGCGAATATTTTTGTATAAGAAATATAATAAGGATTCCTCTAAAATAAATTGGTATAAACAGTTTTTTCCCCCGATACATGTTTAGTGATTGATTTTTAATGCACAGTGGAGTAACTAACAAATTAGTGACATTCTAAACTTTTATACGCGTTCATATATGAAAGCTGCCTTTTTTTTTTTTTTTAATTTCTTGTAATGTTGGAAAAGTGGCCTCCATATGCAGTCCGAAAGTAACTTGGATATTGTTCTTTTTATTTCCTTAAATTTAAGTATCAGGTTTTCACACAAATTGTTGGATATATAAAAGTAGGGGACCACAAAATGGTGAGCCGCCCCGGTGGCGCAGTGGTCTAAGGCACTGGCCTCTGATCATTCGTCAGTAAGGGGTCCGGGTTCGAATCCCGGTCAGGCATGGATGTTGTTTGTCTTACGGCACTGGCTCTCTCCCTTCCCTGGAACCAGTGACCCTAAATTAGGGACGGGCGACTGCTTATAGCCCATTGAGTTGCTCACGGTGGTCGTTAAACCTCCAACCAAAAAAAAAAAAAAAAAAAAAAAAAAAAAATGGTGAAATTTAATTTGCTATTTCATGAATGCGGAAAAGGTTAAGGTGGCTACAGAAATCATTCGGAATCTGCAAATCTCAGTGTTCTTATGACGAACAGGGGGCTAACGTATTCAAAAATGGGGACATTGGAAACAAACAAAAATACATTTTTAAGGGCCTTGCGCCCCCCCAAAAAATGTAGTTAAATTTTTTTACCAAAAATTATTTTTTCTAAACTGCGGGGCCCGGGGCGACAGCCCCGGTTGCCCCTATGGCCCATCCGGCCCTGGACACAGCCAAATCTTTGTAATATTTTTTTCAATAAATTCAACCGTTCTTGGAGCCGTTTTACCCAAACGATAGCAAACATTTTATCGCACAACGCATTTCACTTCTTAACTCTGAATCTCTCACTTCGGTAGCTGTATGGGGGAAAGCAATCGTATGCCTGCTTATTTTTTCCCTTCGCACAGTTGCCAGTTCAAAAAAACAAATTCCTCTCAGTTTTCATAGAACGGCATTTGTATGTGCATGCTAAGAATTTTTAAGTTATCCTTTTCTTTCTTATTTCATTCATTTACCCCCAAAATAAAGAGGGCAATTTTTCGTTTATGTTTTTCCGCGTTTAAGCATTCTGAAATAATATTGCGTGATATTTTTGTTCCACGGTTCATTTGCGTATGGTCATAATTGAGAACTATTCACACGCCAGATGAAATTTACGCCAAAATAACGGAACTCTTCACACGTATACATACCGATGAGATATAAAATCTCTTTTAAGTCATAAATAAATTTTACCTGCCTATTAAGGGTAGCATAAGAGCCCGCGAAGAACATTTTTACACCGTCGTTAATCTTTAGGGACTGCGAACTCGTAACTTGTATGCTTTACTGATTAACTGAACTAAAAATATAATAAAAAATAAAAAGACCCAAAGCATAAAATCGAAAATTTCGCTCAGAGGCTTTCTTTTATGATAATACAATGCCGTTGGTATGATTTAACTTGGCAGTGATGGACTCATAGAGAAAAAACCCGCCAAAAGTTGAGGACATTTCACGCTACATTATCCCCCACTAGTATCATTCGTTCACATACGTGATGTCGTCTTGCGCCTGGTTTCTGTAATCAGCTCGGTAGGATTTATCCCAGTCTCGGGTAGTTTTCGGCTACTTAATCCCGTACGGCGCCGACGGGAGATTAAATCACCATGAAATGGCCTAACATTTGCAACGCTGTTGACGTAATAGGAAGCGGCCGAGCGCCTTACCGGAATACGGCTGCCGCGCACTGGAAGCGGAAAAACCTTCGTAAATATGAAAAGACGTTGGATCAAGGGATACGCAGCGCTGATTTAACTCATTCGGCTCGGGAAAAATGAAAGAGACACGCACGTGCAAAGGAGCCGTGTATTTGGAGATACGATGATGCTTCTTTATGCAGGCCGCTGATAAAATTAAATACTAGCCTCTTAGATAGAAGCGCTCAATAAATGACTAATTATTTATAAGAATCCCGATGGGCGAAGTCAGAAGATGCTTATTATTCGAACTTGCAAGTTTCGTAGCAAAACTTATTGCACATTTGTCGCCTTAATATTAGGGGATATGCAAACGTTTCCGCCGTTTTAAGGAGAAAGGAGCAATCAAGAAACCAGTACACATTTATTCAACGAAATATTGGTCACTGAATAGAAATCATCGCTCTTTCCACGTTAACAAGTGAGTTTCGCAAATCAGGGTCTTCCAGTTACGCGCCGGACATGCTACCACTGCACCACAGCGACCTAGTATTCATCAGACTCACATGCGATCAACTACCAAACCGCATGGCAGGTTGCTTCATAGAGACACGCACAATTCTGGGGAATCACCAAAGATGGAAAGCAGCAACTGAACAAATAACTAGGAGGAGAATGGATAATTAATTCAAACACTCGACGTGGATCAGGAGCACCAAACAGAAGTCATCGCTCTTTCCACGTTAATAAGAGAGTCTCGGCTAAATTCTCATCGACCACCACTGGAAATCGAACCCTGGGTCTTCCAGTTACGCGCCGGACATGCTAGCTCGGCAGTTAATTACATGTGAGTCTGATGAATACGAGGCCGATGTGGTGCAGTGGTAGCATCTCCGGTACGTAACTGGAAGATCCTGGGTTCGATTCCCGGTTATAGCCGATGAGAATTTTTCCGAGACTCACTTATTAACGTGGAAAGGGCGATGATTTCTGTTTGGTGTTCCTGATCCACGTCGAGTGTTTGAATTAATTAAATATTCGTCGCTAGCATCAATGACGTGTTGCCATTTTTCAGGCAACTAATGAATGTCCCTGTGATAGAAGGACTCGCGTCTTGAGCTGAAGAACGCAGTGACGAAATTTTCCACCTCTGGAACTGTGGTGAACCGCTGTTGGGCTAGGGCATGTTGCATAGGGCGAAACAGATGAAAGTCTGAGGGTGCAATGTCCGGGAAGTAAGCCGGAGGCGGTAAAACCTCCCAGTGTAACTGTTCCAGGGTTGATTTCGTAGAGGCACCGATATGTGGTCTGGCATTATCATGCAACAGGATGACTGAGCGGCGTCCTTTACCTGCCCATGGACGTTTTTGCTCGATTGCGGCGTTCAGTTTCATCAAGTGATCGCTATATCGTTGTGCAGTGATTGTTCCGCCCGGTTTCAACAGTTCGAAGTACATCACTTCAAGCATATCCCACCACACACAACAGCACTTTGTTTCCGTGGATATCCTGTTTTGTAATGGATTTTGATGGCTGGTCTGGGTCGACCCAGGATCGCTTGCGCACGGTGTTGTCGGAATAGAACTATATACTTACAGAAAACAAATTTGAAGTGGGGTGCTTTCTTCAAAAACTGAAGGTTTAGCGTCTGTTGCAGCAATTCTACAAGTAACAGATGTCTGCATTTACTTGGACAGTAGATATCAAGGAAGGGCCATATTAAAGGAGAAAGTAAAAGGCGTATTAGAAAGGTGCGTTTGGAAGGAATAGTACAAGAGCATAAAACGTAACTCTTTTTACGTTATGCGAGATTTGTTGTTATGCTAAGTTCCAAATGTCCGACTGAATAGATGTTGAACTAAGAGTAAATGTGATACACTAATTGCCCTGGAAAGATCTATTTAACCCTTTAACGACCATAACGCCCAAAACGCCCTTACTTACAAACTGACATAGCAGGCCAAAACGCCAGTCTAGAGTGAGTCGGATTTCGCACACTTGCCTGTTCTTCAAATTTTCTCGACCTGTGAGGGATCAGAAGGAGTCACCCTCAGTCACTATCGTTGTTATTAAACAAAGAAATGAACCAACAGATAATTTCGGGCGTTATGATATTTGGAGAGAGAAAAAGATTTGAGGTCATGGCCATTAAAGGGTTAAATTAAGGTTTTTAGGGCCAGACGAAACATATACAGAAAACAGAATCACTTACGGAACTTGTTATTGGTCCAGCAACTTTAGACTTCAAGCAACATTAGACGAAATCACATAATATTGTCTATTCTGGTGCAATCAATAAGTTCAGCAATGATTTAACATCTCCACACACAAACAACAGCTTCGCAAAATGTATATCTTTTCTCGTTCTTATCAAAAAGCATACGTCACTTACATACTGACCTCAGGGGTGTTGCCGAACCTCCATGCATGTGAGAGAGAATATATCACGTTAAGTTTGGAAAGTGCTAAGGAGAACAAACTCAAATCGACATAGAAAAGAAACTAAACATGAAACGTAAAATAGAATATACGTCACAAGCAATTTGCCGATATGTCTTAAAAGAAAATTGTTTAGTCAATGCATCCTTCCAGTTCTTACTTATACAACTTACGTCCAATAAGTTCCAGGACTGACCACATAACTGACGTAA
Source organism: Macrothele yani (assembly GCA_039090855.1). Classification (NCBI taxonomy): domain Eukaryota; kingdom Metazoa; phylum Arthropoda; class Arachnida; order Araneae; family Macrothelidae; genus Macrothele; species Macrothele yani. The sequence continues at coordinate 38,479,602 of CM076998.1, forward strand.
CAGTAGTGGGATAAAAGTATCACACGTATCACAGAAGAGAGCAGTCCTTGGCCAATCAGCGAACAGCTGGAAACAGGTTTATACCGGCACCTACATGCGATGGACGGGCGTTAAGGAAATCATATCAAACATTCTCATCCCATTTCAGTTCAGCCATGGAAGAGCAGAAAGTAAACATTTGTTTTTGTTTGAAACTTAGTAAATCAGCTACTGAAACTTAAAGAATGTTAAAATAAGTGTATGGAGACACAGCATTATCCAGCAGCAGAGTTTTTTGTTTTTTTAACAGTGTTTTTTTAAACAGTTTTTTTAAGTTTTTAGTAAAAAAACTGTTTTTTTTTAGTTTTTTTTACAGTTTTTTTTACAGTTTTTTTTTCTGTTTAACAGTTTATAGTTTCAGAATAGAAGAGCTTTTTAATAGTTTCAGAATAGAAGAGCTTTTTAACAGTTTTAACAGTTCCAGAATAAAAGCTTTTTTAACAAAAGCTCTTTATTCTGAAACTGGTCGAAGTGTGACTTTTTTAACAAAGCTCTTTATACTGAAACAGTTTTAACAGTTTCAGAATAAAAGAGCGTTTTTAACAGTTTTTAACAGTTTCAGAATAAAAGAGCTTTTTTAACAGTTTCAGAATAGAAGAGCTTTTTTAACAGTTTTTTTTTTCTGTTTAACGATTTTTTAATAATAACTTAGTTTTTTTAACAGTTTTTTTTCATTGACACTTCACACAAACTGAAACAACAGTTGCTGTTTTTTTAACATTTTTTTTAACATTTTTTTTCAGATTTTTTTAACAGTGGTTTTTTTAACAGAGTTTTTTTTTATTAACAGCTTTTTTTAAAGATCGCCGAATTACAGTGAGACTCTTGGCTGAGTGAAGTTCATCGGTCATGAGATTCGATTCTACAAGAGGATCTGGGAAAACCAAACCTTCATGCCAGATTTGTACTCCGCATTCTGAACGATGACCAAAAGGAACCTCGTTCATCGATCTGTCCTGATCTGCTGCGCAGTGCAGCAGAGGATCCTGATCTTTGCCCCAGAATTACTGCAGGAGGTGAAACATGGTGCCTGCAGTAGTATAATGCATAAACCTGATCATTGTTCTCCAGGGTAAAACAGGCACTAAAAGTACAGTATCATGCAGACATTACATCTATTAAAGCAGCCGTGACAAAACAACTGCTGGGCATCCCGCAAAGTGCGTTCCAGAACTTTTTCAAGATGTCCAGTAACGCCGTAAACTGTGTGCTGACTCAGAAAGGTAACGCCGTAAACTGTGTGCTGACTCAGAAGGGTAACGCCGTAAACGTGTGCTGACTCAGAAGGGTAACGTATAAACTGTGTGCTGACTCAGAAGGGTAACGCCGTAAACTGTGTGCTGACTCAGAAGGGTAACGCTGTAAACTGTGTGCTGACTCAGAAGGGTAGTACTTGGAAGACCAGCTTTAATTGAGAATGATACTTTTTTTTATATTCCTTTTTGTACCGGTACTGATACTTTTCTTACGTAGGTTGTAGATCAGAGATATGGACTCGAACTAAATGAGGAATCTAGATGATGCAAACTACTGAAAGAAGCATGGAGTAGTGCATGCCAGGTATACCCAAGAAAGATAGGAAGAGGAACTTATGGAGCAGGAAAATGGCGGGAGTTGATGACACCATGATTTTGGTTGAAGAACTGGTAAACGTTGCACAACTGAAATATTAGACTGGATTCCAAAGGACAGGAAACGATCCAGAAGAAGACCATATGAATGGGATATAGGTGAATAAAAGTCGGTATAACGTGGGAGTGACATAACGTCAATTAGCTCAAGACAGAAAGTTGTGAAAGAAACTTTGCCATACCTGCATACAGCAGTGGATTGTAAACCGCTGATAATGATGAGGAATATACAAAAGGCATCCTGAAATAATGCCGCGTCCCTCATAAGATTTTTAGTTGTAGCAGCAAAAATGTGAAACTTGGTGGCAAAATACATGGACGTATTGTTAATAATGCTAGACGATTCAAGGTATCTTCCGTTAGATTCTATACACTTCCGCCATCATTGAACCAATTGGTATAATCCAGTCTGGAACAAAGCTGTCGTTTCACTCATGAGTTCACAGCCTTTTAACGTCTGTCACATCGTTGAAACGTTCCGCACGAGGAGTGTTTTCAAAGGGGCAAACAGAAAAAAGTCCGAGGGAACTAAATCACGACTGTAGGTAGGTTGGGGCATCACCGTCCACCCCAATTTGGCAATAGCCTGTGAAGTCTCCCTTGAAGTGTGGGGACGTGAATTATCATGCTGTAAAACAACACCACGAAGTGGAATGTCACGTCTTTTCCTTCTGATAGCTTCCTTTAGCTTCTTCAATATCTGCACATAGTAAGCATTGTTTATTGTTGCACACTGTTCAAGAAAATCAGTCAAAATGACACCACGTTTATCCCAGAAAAGGGCCACCATCACTTTCCCTGCGGAACGAGATATTTTCACCTTTTTCTCTCGATGTGAAAATGTGCTGTGACATTACATTGACGCACGTTTTGTTTCTGGGTCATGAGAGATTCCCCCGGATTCACCCCCCCCCCCATCACAACGTTATAGAAAAACACCTGACCTTCCCTCTCATAACAGTCCAATAGGTTCCGACACATGTCCACCCTTTGCTTACATTTTTCACGGGTTAAGTTTCATAGGATCCGCTTTGAACTAATTTTTCTTTAGCTCAGATCCCTAATTAATATTTCCATAGCACTATGACCACAATGAATTGCATCACACAAATCCTGGATGGTGACACAACGATCTGCTGTGATGAGGTCTTTCACTCTTTACCAGTTGGTATCTGTCACTGCAGTTGTGGTTCTTCCACTCCGTTGTTTGTCCGACACTGAACTTTCTCCCGCGGTGGCGCAGTGGTCTAAGCTATGGCTTCTGATCACTCGTCCGAGATGTGTCCGGGTTCGAATCCCGCTGATGCATGGATGTTGTGTTTGTCTTACGGCCCTGGCTCTCTCCCTTCCCTGGAACTAGTGGCCCTAATTTAGGGACAGGCCACTGCTTATAGCCCATTAAGTTTCTCACGGTTGTCGTTAAACCTCCAATAAAAAAAAAAAAACTTTATCCCTCCCGAATGCTCTTCATCCATTTTCTGACATTATTGTTATCTATTGTGGCAGCTCCATACATCGCCAGGGATCTTCTGTGGATTTCTGGAGCCTCATATCTCTTTTTTTTTCCAGGATTTCAATTACGGATTGCTGTTTTTCTCTGTTATTCATGATCTTTATTTCCCATTCTAAAAAAAAAAAAATGTTCCAGCATTGGTAACATATCTTAGTACATGTGAGTGCAGTTTCATAAAAATTAATTCAAAGTTTCAAAAGTTATTAAGGAGGAAGCATTACTTTCAGGATTCCCCTTGTAAATATAAATTCTTTAACAAAAAACAAAGAAACAAAATAAGAAAAGAAAAGAAACGAAGCACCCGGATGAAATCATCTAACTGAGATCAAAATTGGTATGAGTCATGCACAAGTCCAGTAAAAAAACTATGATCACCTGTTGGCATTAGGAAAGAACTCATTGTGTGGCCAATATCAGAGATATACGGCATGGCATTGATTTAAAGAAGGCTATGAAAGCTTCTCTCTGTCTTTCTACATGTGTGTCGTAAGAGCCACTAATAGGGCCCTGACGACCGACACATAGCGGTATAACCATGCCACCGGGATTAGAGTAGATACCATCCCATACTCACGAACGCGCTTGGCCAGCGTGGTGAGTTATAGCCAAACCCGCTCATGATGATTTCAAAACTGATTACAAAGGCTGCAGAGAATTGAAAGAAGAATGGAAAGATGCATGCTCGGTGTAACCAGGAAAGATAAGAAGAGAAACTCGTGGATAAGGAAAATGACAAGAGTGGAAGACATCATGATCAGAGGAAAATCCCTCAAATGGCAATGGGCTGGACATGTTGCCAAAAGAACGGACCACAGATGGACAATCGAATTTTTAGACTGGATTCCAAGAGACAGAAAAAGAACCAGAAGAAGACCACACGGTTGATGGATGGATGAAATTCGGAAATATGCCGGAAAGGCATGTACGGCCAAGGGGTAAGACAGACAAATGTAGAAGAAACTTCGGGAGACTTCCATACAGCACTGGACTGATAATATTTGAGAATGATCATTTATAGATCATGATACACGTCACGGCCGCCCCCGTTAAATATCGTGTGGGAAACAACAACGCAACCAGTCACACGCAAGATACCACGCAGTTCGGTGCTCTCTGATTTCGATGAGGTGTAATCGTCGGGTATCACAGAAATGGCCGATTCATACGTGTCATATCCAGCGAGTTGAAGCACCCAAAATCCACAGTGGCCTACGTGATTGGCAAGTGGAAGTTCAGAGGTGACTGTCGGAATGTGCCCCGACCCGGCAGACCCACAAAACTGGGAGTTAGAGACCCAACGGGTGCTGGCCAGAGAAAATCGGAAGAACCGCACCAAATCAATGGCCCACATCCGTGAGGAGTTTCAACAGGCATCCGGGAGTGTTCTTTCCATGAATACTGTCCGTAAGAAAGCCCATCTGCTCGGTTATCATGGACGTGCCGCCCACAAGCCTTTGATCATCAAGTCCAATAGCGCTGCTCGGCTAACGTGGTGCAAAGAACGTCGACAGTGGACCGTTGAACAGTGGAAACAGGTTTTATGGAGCGATGAATCAAGGTTCACCCTCTACCGCTCGGATGGCAGGGTCTAGGTTTGACGTCTGCCTGGAGAACGTCTCCTGCCGGAATGTATTGTGCCAACTGTGAAGTTCGGCCGCGGTGGATTTATGCTATAGGGGTGTTTCTCCTATTATGGCACAGGACCCTTGGTCGCAATTTATGGTAGACTCAACGCCAAGATCTACTGCACCATTTTGGATGACCATGCGCTTCCTACGTTGTGGCAATTTTACGGGGTGGACCCACGTTACTTTCAGGATGACAATGTTACCTGTCATGTTGCGAGGTCCACCATGGCTTGGTATGGCAACAATGGGGTTAATCGAATGGACTGGCCTGCGCAGAGCCCGGACCTTAAAGCTATCGAGCACCTCTGGGACGAGTTGGAGAGTCGACTTAAAGGGTGCCCCACCGTCCAAAATCGGTGAAGGAACTGACCTATCTCCTCCAAGCCGAGTGGAAGAAAATACCGCTAGCCGTCGTACAACGCCTGGTTGAGAGTATGTTCCGGAGGGCCGCAACTGTAATCGCCGCTCGTGGAGGCTCCACCAACTATTGAAGGTGAATAAACTTCGTCTTCCTTTGCTATCACAGGTGTCCAATTACTTGTTGGTAGATAGTGTGTATATATATAAAAGCCAAACATCACTAAACTTTCCAGTTAGTCTTTTTATTTAACTTTTTCAGGTTATGGAAATATCTTCCCCAAATCATGACCTGTTACGAGCAGCAAATTCTAGACCTCAATTAGGAATTGCTGCTACGGTGGTCTAAGCGCTGGCTACTGATAATACGTCAAAGTTGAGTACGGGTTCTCAAATTCTGGTAAAGAATGGATGTTATGTTTGTCTTACGGTCCTGGCTCTGTCCCTTCCCTGGAACCAGTGGCCCTAAATGATATACTGGCGACGGCTTTTAGGGCTTTGTGTTGCTCATGGTGGTCGTTGAACCCACAAGCCAATCCAAATTTGGAATTACGATAATGGGGGCCTACTTACGATTTCTTTTTGTTTCACGGTCAAGCGACCCCCGTGTGATTATCAATAGTCTGTATGCTTTCTTCGGTTCCTAATTTGGTGCCATTGGTTTTAGGGAAGGGACAGAGCCAGTGCCACAAACACACCATCCGTCTCTCACCTGGTATCCGGAGTCAGACCCATCACGAGTGAATGTTTAGAAAACAACACTTGGTAACACCCGTACAGCGCGGCGGCTAAATTACGATAAGCGTACGCAATCTTCGGGGCTTCAAAAATGTTTTTCAACATTTGCCGTGTTGACATTATGCTTTAAAAAGCAAGAGTATATTTGTCTTAAAAATAATTGAATCTGTCAGAGTGGTTTTCTCTTCGAAAACGAGACGTGTTCAATAAGTAATGCTCCATGTATGACTTGTTGCCTAGCAACCAGTCAGACTTCAAACGATTCTTTGTGCCATTAGCTTCATTTTGCTACGTAATAAAGCACGGTGTCTCTATTTGTTCGTATTTACTTGTGCATAAAATGAATGATTCTTTTTCATCTGTGTCGACAGGTGTCAAAGAATAATGAGCTATAGAGATTTGATTCATGAAAATATACCGCCCAAAGAAACTCGCCCTTGATTAGTGGCAGTTAATGGTTCAGAAACATTTGGACATACGCACTGTTCCTCGTTCGGTAAGAAAACCCAAATGGCAGTTGAGGAAATTTAACCGTGAAGGATCAGCCAAGGAGTGGGAACCCCGTAATCGCAACTCGCGACTAACCACGGAATGGGATGCACGTAATCGCAACTCGCTATTAACCACTGAGTGGGAGGCATGTAATCTCAACTCGCGATTAACCACGAACGGGGAAGTACGTAAACGCAACTTGCGATTAACCATGCAGGGGCAGGCACGTAATCGCAACTTGCGGTTTGACCTGGCAAAAAAGTCTTTGAGCTCATAAGGGAAATTGCAAAATAACTCGAAGCACAATAGCAGATAAGCTGAACATTAGTTTAGGTAGTCTCAATGTGATTCTTAACGTTTTTAGATACAACAAAATGCGTGCTTGTATGGTACCGCGTCACCCAACGTCTGAAATGGAGAAGTCAAGACTTGAAACACTCGAAAGTTTTATTGATCCTTATGAAAAACGTGAAAGTAATTTTCTTTAAAGTATTGTGACTAATGATGAGAGTTGGGTTCAGCATTATGACCCAGAAATGAAAAATCAATCACTGGAATATCGACACCCATCTTCCCGAGCAAACATTTTGAAACTGAATTTTCTGCTGGTAAATCCATGTGATTTGGGACTACAGAGGCATCCTTCATCCGGAGTACATGGTCAAAGTTACGACTGTCGACTCTGAGAGCTACGTGTATACCTTAAAAAAGTTAAAGAAAAGAATAAAGAGCTTACGTTGGAGGGGGGGGAGAGGCAATTATTCTGTAAAATAACAACGCCAAACCTCACGTCAGTGCTTTCACTTCAGAGGCCACACAGAAAATCAGGTTTGAAGTTCTTGTACTTCCTCCTTACTTCCCACAATTGGGGCCGTCCGACTTCTGGTTGTTTTCTGCTCTCAAAAGACATCTGAAAGGAATTCAGTTAACTTGTGACGAAGATCTTCAGTCCGCCTGAATTCTGGTTGTTTTCTGCTCTCAAGAGACATCTGAAAGGAATTCAGTTCACCTTTGGCGAAGGTGTTCAAACCGCTAGGAAAAATGGTTCCGAGAAAAACCTGAAGATTTTTACAGAGACAGGTTTGAACAGCCTCTTAAAATTTGCCGTCTCTGTATCGAGCGTTAGGAGGACTATGTAGAAAAATAAAATATGTGGATTAAAGTACACAGTTAAAAATTGTGTGGTAGGTTTCACCTAAAACTGGTGCTACACCAGCTACACCCTTTCCTGAGAAAAGATACGCCATCGTGTATTGCAAACAAAACCCAACAACGTGGTTAAACTCTTCGCAACATCATGGTACAAGGTTGCAGACAAGGTTGTGCAATGTTTTTGGGTTTATTTTGCACCACAGAATGATGTAACCTTCTTAAGACGGTGGTGCAGCTTCTGTAGCATCACATGTTGGTGCACGTACCACAAAATGTTCAACAGTGTAGATATTCTGAGATTTGTTCTTGTTTTGTTTTAATTTGATATCTTGCTACTACGTTTATACGTAAATATTGATGCGTTATTTTCTGAACACCTTCCGTAGTATGAAAGATTAAATCATGGTATTATATTGTTACAGACAGAAGCAGCACGACGCTAAAAATGCAGTTTTATTTCTTCTTCCCAACCAGCCGCTGTTGAAGACATCTCTAAAACTCGAAAGCGACAATTCTGGCAACATAGAAAACACATTCAAATAGATTGGTCCGATGAAGATGTACATGAAGTTAGAGGGAAAGTATAATAAACCAAATACGGAAATAGTGTTAATGAGTTTCCATTTCCAATATATTTCAGTGCGTATGAGGAGCAACTAAATGAAACGTAAAATTCTTAATGCTAAGCAACCCTAAAAATATTTGTGTTACCAACCATTTGGCGGCAGAACATTTCTACTTCTACTTTAAAGACAATTACAAAAATGCGCCCGAAGGACATTTAAACAATCAGTATTTTTGTCAAACGATAATGAAAGATAGAACTCGCATTGCATTCACCGACATGGAAAAAACGTTTCCAATATTTTTGAGGGCTATTGTTACAAATTGCTCGGAGGTATGATCGTTTTCGCGTTCATGAAACACAAACGCGAGGACACCAGGATCGCACGAAGGGCTCTCCGCTCTATGCATCATGGGCATCGGAAGTAGCAGCAGCCGTTAGTTTAAGGATTAAATCAATTTTCTTATTTTCTGAAAGCCAGAACAAAATGGGTTCTAATTTTAATTTATCTATTGCGCTGTTTTGAAGAATTATTATCCTACACTTCTACTATCCTTGTCGTACTTAAGCGAAAAAGCACTTCACCAACATCTCAGTTCCATGCTTATTATTTGTTGGTCTTCATTCGTTGTCACAACATTGGTTTTCTCTTTACGAATTTTAGCGTCAAACCTAAAATAGTTTTGACGTCAATGATCGAGTTCCTGCACAACCTTCATCTCACTGTCTATAAACAAGCAACACCAAACGATTTGGTATCTAAGAATCTCAGTTGTGGAAAGTACATTAAGCTACAGTGCGTAAAATGTCCAATATTTATAGCAATTTCAGTTAGCTAAGGACTGCTTGTTTACGAATCACTAAGCCCGGGCATTCTCTTACATTATTTTTGCCCAAGTGTTTCTCTATTTCACTTAAAACTGCATATTTAGAAGATTTGCGGTGCCATTTTGGTTTTATTATCTGTCGTGGAATAGAAGGTATCGTCGTTATTTTAAAGAAATACAGGTAATTTCAGAAACCTGTTCGCTACCGATCATGTGCTTTAAAACTAACACATCAAAGAAAGTAAGTTTACTGTTGCCATTTACTGTGGACAAACATAAACAAGAGAAAATATATTTGTTCATTTATTATCGGGGGATTCTTTTCTGCGTGTAGTTCTATTATACACTATATTGACAAAAGTCACCGGACACCTCTTCAAAAGCAAATGAACGGGTCCGCTGCGTTGTCAAAATTCGCGGTACAGCTGTAAACGGTATAAAAACAAGCCTGAAGCTGACCGCGATCATATCGCACTGTCTGGTTGAGTGAAAATGTCGCAGCGGGAGAGATCTGACTTTGAGAAAGGAAAGATTGTTGGTTGCCATACTAGTGGGCTGTCCATAAGAGAAACCGAGAGGCGTTTAAACATACCCAAGTCAACTGATTTGGATGTACTGAATGAATGGAAGACACGTGACGTGCCTGAAGCTGCAAAAACGTACCGGCAAGCCAAAGTAAATCAGTGAGAGAGGACGTCGAAACCTCATGAGAGTCGTTACAGCTACTCGACGGAGTACTGCACAAGACCTCAGTGTACAGGCGAGTATAAATGCTGGAACCTCGGTATGTACACGTACCATTCGCAGAGAACTTCATTCCATGGGTTATCGTGGTCGTGGGGCTGCTCATAAGTCTTTCATCTCCACTCGGAATACTACTCGTCGTTTAGCATGGTTATAAAGAACATTTATCATGGACCGTAGATCAATGGAAACGGGTCCTATGGAGTGGTGAATCCAGATACACGACCCATTATGCCCTACCAACTGTGTGGCCGTACTATGAAACCGAGATTTTTTGGTACCAGCAGGATGATACACCAAGCCATAAAAGAAAGGACTGTTATGGCGTGGTTTGAAGATTATTCCGTATTGTGTGTGGACTGGCCAGCATCGAGCCCTGATCTTAATCCCATAGTTCACCTATGGAATGAATTAGAGAGCCGCATAAGAAGTTTGTAACCAAGACTTACTACTGAGCAACAATTAGCGGCAGCATTATGTACTGAATGGAAGCGCATACCTATCGCTGTGTTCCAAAACCTTGTCGATAGCACGTCTCAAAGGGTCAGTGCATGCAATAAGGCCAAAGATGGACCGACACCGTACTAATGTATGCCAATAAATGCTATGTTGGGTTTCTCCTCTAGGTGCCCGGTGACGTTTTACAATATAGTGAACATTGGTGTTCCAAATTGAAAGGACATCTGCAGAACCCTACATTACTTGCCCTGAACGAAAGGTAATGCGAATAAATTTAATAGAAACCTATTTCAAGATTTACATATCGTAGAGTTATATTAGATTTTTGCTTGCAGCCGCACAGACTAATATTTTCGAGTACTTTGATTTCGAAGCAGCCTGATTTTGTATGATTCCTGGCCACCTCTTCAGTAGGAAATAAGTGGTGAAAGAAAATCGTATGACTTCATGTACTATAAAAAGTAGACATCCTTTTCCCGCTGCCTAGTTGAGAAAGACAACAACTAATTGCATAGAGAGATGCTAGTGGCGGTATGAAAGAGGAGATATCTTTTATTTATGACGAAACATGTTAGTCACAATTTTTGTGCTCGTTCGGTCTCTAGCTGAAGTTTTTCCACAGGGCGAGCTTTGATTCTTAGAACTGAGTCCGAACGCAGCACTGGTATATAGCTCTCCATATCTCCTTTGCCAGATGGCCTTCTTTCACAAATATATATACACTAAGTGGCCACTTTATTATGACCACCTGACAGTTTTAAGCAAATGAGCTATGGCTGCACCTTGTTGCCGCCAGAGAGCGAGGTTAGAATAAAAAGGGAAAGCTTAGTCCTTGCGACAGTAGTAGAAGTGATTTTTGGGTGACGAGATGGGTAAAAAATACGATTTGACGGACTTTCAACGTGGGATGATTGTAGGAGCTCGGAGCCATGGAGCGAGTATCACCGAAACCGCCACATTCGTGAAATGTTCCACAGCAGCTGTTGTTCAAGCGTTTAAAGACTGTACTTTCAGCCAAAAAACTGGGTCTCTACGTGCAACGTGTAGTCGTCATCGACTAGTGCCTGCTCGAGCGGAACGGAGAGTGTCCAGACTGGTAACAGACAACAGAAGGGTACCACCGCAGCAAATTATGGACCATCTTAATCAAGGATCCCTTCAAATGATCTCTGTAGGCACTATTCGCCGTACACTGCATCGGATGGGATATGGCAGCCGAAGGCCTGTACGAACACTTTTGCTCTCTGCAGTTAACAAGAGAAAACGTCTCCAGTTCGCACAGGAGCACAAGGATTGGACAATCGATAATTGGAAACAAATGATGTGGTCCGATGAATCACGTTTTTAGTTGCACCATGCAGATGGCCGAGTGAGAATTTGGCAGAAACAGCATGAAGGCATGGACCCCAAATGCATTGCTACATCCCTTAAACTGGTGGAGGCAACGTTGTGGTTTGACGGATGCTTTCCTGGCATGCTTTGGATCCTTTAATTCGTGTTGATCAACGTCTGACTAGCACATCATATCTAAACATCGTTGCGAACCAAGTGCATCCTGTCATGTGGATGGTTTGTCCCAATGGAGATGGCTACTTTCAACAAGATAATACATCCTGCCATAGCGCTAGTATTGTACAGGATTGGTTTCAGGAAGATGCCGGGGAGTTTACTTTGCTTAGGTGGCCCCCACAATCTCCAGATCTCAGCCCCATTGAGAATTTGTGGGATGAAGTTGAACGAGCCATCAGACAGCTGGATCCACAACCCTGCAATCTCACACTACTGGAAAGTGCTATTCGTCAAGCATGGTCTCTGATTCCACAAACTACTTATCAACATCTCGTGGTGTCCATGCCACAAAGAATCGACGCAGTATTAAAGGCAAAAGTGGACCAACGAAGTACTGAAGGGGTGGTCATAATAAAGTGGCCACTCAGTGTATACTCCAGTTTGGCGAAGGACTAGTTGCAGAAGTATTCGAATGGATTTGCATCCATTGAGTGTCCCTCTCACTTTCCGGGTTTGAACCAAAGTAAACATGAGGGGAACAAAATGGAGCAATGTATTCGAACTCGGAACCCACGAGCAAATCTGTGGGGTTTCAGGAGGGTTGTTTTCAGAATCATAGTAAGCAATACTACCCGAACGTTTCCACTCTATAGTGAACTCCATGCCATAACGCACTGCTACCGTTGCGAAGACGAAAGGTGGTACCTAACGCTATTAAATGGGTGTGCTAAAAATGTTTCGAACACGTGGTAGAGGCAATGATAACGTGTGTTGCACCTGTTGCGAGAGGGAAAGGTAGTCCCACACGCTAGTAATTGGGTGTGAGGATAATAATGTCTCGAACACCTGGTATAGCCCATGCCACGACGTATCGCTTCTGTTGTGGAGATGCTAGGTAGTCCCACATGTTATTTATCATCATCATCATCAACCATGGGACACATGCCCGTAGGGGCCTGCCACCAGAGAGCAGCAGATTACAATCGTCTTGTATCTCTACTACCTGCGCATCAACACTCATCTGTTAAACCCTGTAAGTGGGGGGGACAGGGACTAAGTGCTTCAGAGGGAAATATCCACGCATTACGCCAGGGAAGTCTGCGGAAAACCCGGAAAAAATCACACACCAGATGACCGGCAGGACGGGATCGAACACCCGTCAGAAGTGTCAGCCCCCACACTGAGCACAGCGCGTTTGCTGGCAGTGCTATGCCAGCGTTCCACATGCTATTACGCGAGTGTATACAAAATCATTCCAAAAGCTCATAGAGTCCAGGCCATGACGTTTTGCTGCTATTGCGACAGAGAAAAATGGCCACATACGTTGTTACGTGGGTGTGTATAATAATGTTTCCAATACCTGGTAGAGCCCATGCCACGTTGTGTTCCCGCTGTTGTGAAGGTGTTAGGTAGTCCAACATGTTATTGCGTGAGTGCATACTAAAATGTTTTCACCAAGTCGTGAGTGTGTCCATACCACGATGCTTTGCCGCTTTTGCGACAGAAAAACATGGTCACATACGTTGTTACGTGGGTATGTATAATAATTTTTCCACTATCTGGTATACCCCATGCCACGTTGTGTTGCCCCTGTTGTGAGGGTGCTGGGTAGTCCCACATGTTATTACGTGCGTGTATACAACGAGTTAGTAAAATCATGAAATGCATTGACTATGATATGCTTTCCAACATACCAGAAAACATTACTCAAGTTATGAGGATAATGGCTGTGAAATAAATTACGCTCCTGTGTCCTGACCTTTGATCTAATTTCAATGATATTGAACAGACTTGGTTCAGAATACCTCCGGAACAACATGCTAAAGGTTTTTCCAAATAGCAACAGTTTTAATCAAGTTATGAGGATAACGGCTCTGGAATAAATCTCACTTCTGTGCCCTGGGGTTTGCCTCCCATTTCGATGATATTCCACAGAACAGGTTCAGTATACCTCCGGAACAACATACTAACGTTTTGTCGCAATCGAAACATTTTTACGTAAGTTATGTCGCATAAGGGCAATGGAATGGATCCAGCTCCTATGTCCTGACCTTTGACCCCTTTGCGCCCATTTTCAACAGGGTTCCTCCTAGGTTTTTCCCTACCACATACTAAGATTTCATCGAAATCGAACTATTTTTACGCGAGTTATCGTGAGGACGGGCGGACAAACAGACAAAGATGGAACATATACGCTTCTTCAACTTACGGTTGGAAAGCGTAAAAGCGCGTTTCCAACAGCTCATAGAGTCCACATCATGACGTTTTGCCGCTATTGCGACAGAGAGAAGTGGCCACATACGTTGTTACATGGGTGTGTATAATAATGTTTCCAATACCTAGTAGAGCCCATGCCACGATGTGTTGCTGATGTTGTGTAGGTGCTAGAGAATTCCGCATGTTATTACGTCACTGTATATAAAAAAGGTTCCAATATTGGGGCAGAGGAAAGTGGTCACATACGTTGTTACGTAGGTGTGTATAATATGGTTTCTACCACCTGATGGAGTCTATGCCAGGACGTGTGGCTGCTCTTGTGAGAGGGAAAGGTGAACGTACTCGCTATTAGGGGACTGTGTATTACAAATCCCACTGTCATTATATATTTCGAATGTTTGCGATCCAAAGAAAAAAACTCTACCACACGCCCTTAAGCAAAGCTTGGAATATCTGTGTTTTAATAATATATCGCATTAAAAATGAGAAATTTCATTTTACATGTGTGCGTCATTTAATATCGACGAAAGAATTTGTTTGCTATTTTCAAACTACACCATTTATCACAAAAACAAATGTCGCTAATTTTATTTTTGATCCCCTATTGTTTATATTTATTGATGTTTTGCCAATCAGGCGAATTTCTTGATCTACTTAAAATCACAAAATTAATCCTAAAATACAAATCTGGGTCAATAAACGATGCAAACAACTACCGCCCTGTACCTAATTTATAATTTTTTCTAACATTTTAGAGATATTGATTTACAACAGATTGATCTCGTACATTCATACTCTAAACGTTATCCATCCAAATCAGCATGGTGTTCAATCCGGAAGGTCAACCTAAACAGCCTTATTATACCTACAGCAAACAGTCCAACATAATTTTCAACTTAACATATATACCATCGCTTTATTTTTAGACCCATCCAAAGCTTTTGATACCATAAATCCCAATATCTTACTACACAAATTACACAATATACGAATAAGGAGCAATGAACATTCTCTTTTTAAAAGTTATTTACCAGGTAGGCAACAATATACACAAATTGACAAACAACAATCCACTCTTCAATTCAAACCAACTGGTGTTCCACAGGGTTCAATTTTGGGACCTATACTTTTCAGTACATGTATATATATTAACGACATCTTTATTTCAATAAGTGATATTGATAAACTCCTCTATGCAGACGACATAACCATCCTCATTTGACTTAAATCAACGACTGACACTATTATGAATGTTAATACTCAACTTAATAACATCTCAGATTGGCTAAATTCCAATGAAATAATAATAAATACTACCAAAATAAAATCTTTAATTTTCTCAAAATAAAATATTTCACAACCTTCATGTATCACATTATCAATCAATGATACAAATATAGAAGTGATTAACTCCATACTTTATTTGGGGATTACATTACATAGAGACCTTAGATGGAACCAACATGTGGACTCTCTTCTTCTCAAACTCTCCAAAAACATTGGAGTTATCAGCTTGGTATTCACAAACCTTACCAATAAAACACTAACTCATTTATACACTGGCGTGCAAAAATTAAGGACGAGACGGTTTTTCGAATGTAACGTCGTGCAGAACTGCTGCACATTCACTCAAATCTTACCATAAGACCCCCAAGATGTAATAATATGGGACAAGTGAGCAAAACTGTTCAAACAAGGAATCCAAAACATACAAAGGCACTTTATTGAAAGGTAGCTTCGAGCACAAATGGACAGAAGACAGAAACGTCAATGTGACAGGTGGCTGCCAATTAAAATCCAGTTTTTAGTAAGGGATATGATCACCCCTGACTGCGTTGCAGGATTTACAACGTCTGTCCATGCTGAGGACGAGGTTGTCAAGGAACTGTTGAAGCATCGCGGCCCATTCCTTTTGCAGCGCCAATCGCAACTGCGGAATCGCTGCTGGCGGCTGCTGACGTGCTGCCAAGCGTCTCCCGAGAAGTTTCCACTCGTGTTCGATTGGATTTAAGTCCGGAGACCTTCAGGGCCAATCCATGCGTTGAATATATTAACTCTCCAACAGCTCTGCGACAGCCACTGTACGATGAATTGTAGCGTTGTCGTCCATGAAGAGGAACTCAGGACCCACAGCACCTCTAAACAGAAGCACGTGAGGCAGGAGTACCTCGGTACAATAGTGGACATCAGTGACTGACCCTCCTTGGGAGATGTGGAGGTCAGTACGGCTACCAAGCATGATACCGTGCCAGACGAGAACTCCGACACCTCCAAACAGGTCTCTTTCGATGATGTTGGAGGTGTATTTGCGTGTTCCCTGCTCTCTCCAGATGTGTATACGTTCAGAATCGCTCGTCAGACTAAATCGGCTCTCATCCGTAAAGAGAACTCGACCCCATTGCTGATGTGCCCAGTTCTTGTGTTCCTGGCACCACATAAACCGCCGTCTCCGATGAGCAGGCGTTAATGGCACACACCGTACTGATCGTCGTGCAAAAACACCACCTTTCTGCAGCCTCCTGGCCAAGGTAAACTGCGATAACGGACGTCCAGTTGTCTGTTGCATGTGCCTTGCCATTTCTTCCGCTGTCTGCCGTCTGTCTCTTTTCGCCTGTAGGACAATATACTGGTCGTCCGCCGCCGAGGTTGCTCGTGGACGACCACTGCTAAACTCTCTGACAGCTGTTCCTGTCGTTTGAAATGCTCTCCAAGCTTGTAAAATGATGCTGTGTGTGATCCCGAATTCCTCGGCCACACTAGTCACACTTCGATCTTCTTCCAACTTCCCAATGACGCGACCTCGGGTGAAGTCATCCAGATGTCGTCTACTGCATTGCCTGTTGGCCATATCACACGGTATCAGCAACTCGACGTCGTTCAAACCGATGTACACCGAGCAATAGCTTTCACCGAATTGCTGAACGTATACCGCCCGTCTGCTTTATTTATACAGTTCCGACACTCCCCCTACCCTACTTCATGCTGCATATATGCGCATGCCCTACCGTACCGGATCCTAGTCTATCTCCTGAGTGGTCTTTTGGTCCGTTTTGCATGCTCGTTACGCTGTTATGCTAATTTCTCCTCTTCGTCCTTAATTTCTGCACACCAGTGTACTATACCATGTTTCAGACTCATATTAGTTATGCTATCTTATCGTGGGGACAGACGACTAAATATAATTTCAATAAACTTCAAATTCTTCAAAACAAATATATAAGATTAATAGATCTAAAATTTGATAGAAATACACAACAAACACTGTATAATAATACAAGAGTTTTTCCAAACAAATACAGCATTCTTACGATTAACCAATTATATTACTTCAATATCGGGAAAATTATGTTCAGACGCATTAAGAATAATTTACACGCCGACATCATGTAAATTATACCACACATACACACATATGACACATGCACTAAATCACATATTCGACCTATTCATCCGAAAACCGAGACTACGAAGCAAAGTATAAACTACATTGGCCCACCCTACTGGAACTAAGTTGTTTAAATAATTTTAACCTTTTTAAAAGAACACTAAAAACTTCATAATGAATTGCAGCTCCTCAAATTAATGGTAACAGTGGAAGGAAACTATGAAGCCGCCCCGGTGGCGCAGTGGTCTAAGGCGATGGCCTCTGATCATTCGTCCGAAAGGGGTCCGGGTTCGAATCCCGGTGAGGCATGGATGTTGTGTTTGTCTTACGGCACTGGCTCTCTCCCTTCTCTGGAACCAGTGACCCTAAATTAGGGATGGGCGACTGCTTATAGCCCATTGAGTTGCTCACGGTGGTCGTTAAACCTCTAATAAAAAAAAAAAAAAAACTATGACTAATACTATGACTTGTATATCGTGATGAAAATTGTTTTTTCAGTGATATTATCTGTAATGTTAATGTTTATTATCTTTTCATATACCATTACCTTATTTTTTTATAATTGTTACTACGAACCTTTGGTTTGTAATTACAACTACCGATCTCAATGTAAAAACTAGCCTAGGGAGCATGGGACCTTGTCTGGCCTGGCAAACCTTCTTCCTCTGATTCCTTGCTGTGCAGTGTTTTAATAGATATTTATGTAACACTACTTCTTAGCTCAGCAACATAAATGAATTGAATTGAAATCTCATCACAAATTTCAATATTCGCAAACCAAAGCGCTCGGGATGTAATGGTTTAAGACAAAGGAATTCGCAGTAATTTTGTATCGAAAGTTGCTTCATCACGTGCACAGAAATCCAAAGGGGGATAAAGCAAAACGTGTGTTGGGGGTTCCATAACAAATATTGGAGAAACAAAGGTTGAGAGGAAGCAGTGATATATGGCACACTCGATCAATCCCTCCTCTTAGTTTTGAAGTTTTGTGAATGTACATATTTTTCAACAAGTTTTCTTTCATACTTCTGACTTCTTGTTACGTAAGCACATGTTTTTGGAACAAAGATTAACTGACTTTAATTACTTTTCTCCAGTTTCCGCCGAGTAAAACCTAATCGACTGATCGCAATTCTTATTGTTTCTCTTGTGTTCTTTATCGTCTTACAAAGTGGGAGTCACCATCATTCTCGTCTTTGGAAGATACAAAGCTGCAGGTGGCAGTTTTCCTTTAACACAACCTTTTGTTCAGCCCACTCACAGAAACCAATACTTTGGGTGGAAGCAAGACTGCGAAACTGACACTTAAACACGATTCCTGGCATCGCATTTTATCAAGTGCACCGCAGCAGCATTATTACTTCAATTTTTCAGGGATTTAATTGTTTCCGTTATTTTGGTTTAAGAAACGAAAATGCAGTCGCTTGAAACAAAGTGAATAAGATAATTCTCGTTTAAAATCCTTGAGGATAAATAGGGAAGTAAGTGTTCATTTTGGCAAAGTCATTAGACGAGCAAATGTTTTACATTTTTGGAAACAATAATACGCTGATTCGGGCAATAAATGATTGGCTAGGATTTAACACTTTCGAAGAATAACTTCGTGTGTGTCCAAACTCAAAGTCACGCAAGCACTTAGGGCGAGAGAAACTTGCTATGAAATGTATGCCTCAGTGGATTAATCAGTTGAATTTAAGAAGACGAAAATGAATCAACTACAAAAAAGTTAGACGAATTATGAAGTAAATAACGGTCTATTTGCAATAGAATAAGTGAATGATATCAAGCAAAAGAAAACACGTTAGTGTACGGCACCACTGATCTCGGATTAATTATTATCAATCGACCTTTTTTATGCATGAAACTAACACTGACATTTACACAACTCGGCGAAACCGAAACTAATAACTGCGTGACTTCATGAAATGAAAGCTGATAACTATGTAACTCCTTGAAATGAACATTGATGCCTCTGTAACTGTATGAAACGCGTACTTATACCTATGTAACTGCATGAAATTCTTGCTAGTATTTATGTGACTGAACAAAATTCAGAGTGATTTCTGTGTAACTCAATAGAATGGACAGTGACACTAGTTTCAAAGTACGAATTTGACATCTATGCGTATGTAGAAAGGCCGTTCCATAAAAATTGAGAGTAATTTTTTTTTTGTTGGAAACAGTCCGAAGGGAGAAAATAACCACTCATACGACTAACTGAATTAAGAAGGTATCTGGGGAAACAGTTATAAGCCGAGGAAAGCGATTCTGGTTTTGTTATTACGCAATTGTTTAAGTTACGTCTGCATTTTGCCATACAGATATGAAAGTGAGTGATTCAAAGTTAAGAAGTGAAATGCTTTGTGCGATAAAATTCTGCTATCGTTTGGGTAAAACAGCTCCAGAAACAGTTGATACAGGGTGATCCATTTAAACCAGTACCGTGAAAAAAACTTCCATTTTTGCAAGGGATCGCGCAAGGAACTTCTTTTTTCAATAGAAGCAGCAACTCCTGGAGAATGAAAACCGCCCCCGTGAAGAAGATTGTTAACCGTAACTCAGCTCGTGATTTGTTTGTTGTTTGCGTTGTCATTCACTTGCGTGCATTCGAAAACATGCAGTACTCTGATCTGGAGCGTGTTTTCTTAAGTGAAATCGTATTGGGTAACCAATTCTGTCATCAAAACGCAACGAGCATTTCGAAGAGAGTTTGGAGTTCGAAAAGTGCCAAGCAAGTCAACAATTCTGTCGATGGCAAAAAAACTAGAGCAAACTGGGTCTCTTCTCAGCGGTAGCGGTAGACATCACCCTCTGATGCCCCAAACGCGTGTGGACGATATTCGGCAACGTTTACTTCAATCTCCGACGAAATCGTTGCGCAGTTTAAGCCAACAGACAGGATATTCATACGGAACTTGTCAAAGGGCAGCAAAAAAAGCGAATATTCGACCATTAAAAGTGCAAGTAATCCATCAGCTGTAGGAACCGGACAAGGGAAAGAGAGTAAGTTACTGCAAATGGTTTCAAAATTTTCTTAATTTGCTATCTGATATTCTCTCCATCACATGGTTTACGGATGAAGTCTGGTTTCATCTGTCAGGCTACGTCAATTCGCAAAACAGCAGATACTGGGCTGCCGAAAACCCACACGTTATGTGTGAAGCACCGATGCATTCACAAAAGGTTGGTGTATGGTTTGCGGTTTCGTCTACGAAAATTATTGGTCCTATTTTATTCTCTGACACTGTCAACACTAACGTTTATTTCCGCATATTCAATGAATTTGTGGAACAACTTGATGACATTGAATTGACAGAGAGCTACTTTCAGCAGGATGGCGCTACATGTCACACATCGAAAGTCTCAATGGAACTCATAACCAGCTTCTTTGATGACAGATTAATTTCAAAAAAAACATATGGCCTCCCAGATCTCCGGACTTAACTTCCCCTGACGTTTTTCTATTGGGCTACTTAAAGGATAGAGTTTACAAAACCCATCTAAAACATTGGATGCATTGCGTGAAGCAATCACGACTGAAATTGGCAATGTTACTGCTCGTACTCTACATGAGACATCACTGAATATGGTGCGGCGTGTTCAACTGTGTTTGCAAGAAAATGGAGGACAATCCAACATTTGCTTTGATAAAATGATTCTCCAATACCATATGTATAATTCTCAACTTATTGTAGGATTTTGTTGTTATTTATAAAAAAAAGTTATAAGTAAATCCCATGGTACTGGTTTAAATAGATCACCCTGTATAATGAAAAAAGTTTCAAAAGATAAATGCTTGGGTGAGTCAACGATTTTTTGATGGCACCATGATTTAAGAAAAAAGGGTGTTTGTCGGCAGAACTGGTTCCTAGGCCTGGTCGACCTGAAAGTGTTGTTACGCAGAGCATTGTTTACACTGTTTGGGAAATCCTGCAAGAAGATCGACGTATGACGTGTGAAGACATAGCGGCGTCGACTGATATTTCAAAAACGTCGTCATTCCGCATCATACGCGACAAAAAACTGTTGCATCGTGTGTGTCCCATAGGGTACCTCATCACCTGACGAGAGAACAATTGTTAGCCTGAGTTCAGGTGTGTTATGAGTGGCAACAAATGATTGCAAAGAATCGAAACTTTCTAAACACAGTAATAACTGCCAGTAAAACAAGGGTCCACTATTTCGACCCTCTCACAAAGCGTGCAACTAGTGTCTGGAAACAAACAGGCTCCCCTCCACCGAAAGTTAAAAGTCCGCTACACCAAATCACCTGGGAAGATGATGATGCTACTTTTCTTTAATCATAAAGGGGTAGCCTACCAGTATGCCGTTCCTCCACAAATTACTGTCAATGCTCATTATTACATTTCAGTCCTGAAGTGTCTGCGACGACACATATAGATTAAGCAACCGGAAGTGGTGGACAAGTGGACGCTACACCATGATAACGCCCGCCGACATGTGGCTGCTTGTGTTCAACAGTTTCTTACGAAATGCAGTATTGAAATCATGACACAACCTGCCAACTGTCCTGATCTCGCCCCGTGCGATTTCTGGTTGTTTTGAATAATGAAGGAGAAGTTTCTCGGTGAAGCATTCAACACATATGCTGCTGACGTTATTCAAGCTCGCAGTCGCTAAAGCAGCTTCAACAAAATGCCTTCGCCACATGCTTTGAAAAGTGGATTGAACGATGGGGCAGTTGCATATCATCCGAGGAAAGATACTTTGACAAAGAATAACATATATTTTGCTGTACCTAGGTTTCTTCATTTTGTGTGACTTTACTCTCAGTTTTTATGGAACGGCCGTCGTATATAAATCTACGAAATGAGTAGTCATACCAATGTAGCTGCATGAAATTGATCTTTATACTTGTGTAACAGAATGAAATGAACATAGATACCTCTATTATTTCGTGAAACGGACAATTTGCACTTGAGCAACAGCATGAACTGGTTCCTGATGCCCTGCTACTGCATGAAACCGATATTTGTACCTCTGTAACTGCATGAAATTAATATTGTTTACATGTTTAGCAGCATAAAATTGACACTCATCGGGTTGAAACGGCATGCAATGATAACTGATGCTAGCGTTAACCTAAAAATTGTGTACCTCTCTCTCTCTCTCTCTGTACCTTTCTCTCTCTCTCTCTCCGTGTGTGTGTCTCTCTCTCTCTATCAATCTGTACCTTTCTCTCTCTCTATCAATCTGTACTTTTCTCTCTCTCTCTGTGTACCTTTCTCTCTCTCTCTCTCTCTGTGTCTCTCTCTCTCTCTGTACCTTTCTCTCTCTATCTCTCTCTCTTTCACTATGTGTGTGTGTGTGTCTCTCTCTGTGTGTGTCTCTCTCTCTCTCTATCAATCTGTACCTTTCTCTCTCTCTCTCTCTCTCTCTCTCTCAATCTGTACCTTTCTCTCTCTCTCTCTACCAATCTGTACCTTTCTCTCTCTCTCTCTATCAATCTGTACTTTTCTCTCTCTCTCTCTGTGTCTCTCTCTCTGTCTCTCTCTCTGTGTGTCTCTCTCTCTCTCTCTGTCTCTGTCTCTGTACCTTTCTCTCTCTCTCTCTCTCTCTCTCTCTCTCTCTCTCTCTCTCTCTCTTTCTCTGTGTGTGTGTGTGTGTCTCTCTGTCTCTGTACCTTTCTCTCTCTCTCTCTCTCTTTCTCTGTGTGTGTGTGTGTCTCTCTCTCTCTGTCTCTCTCTCTCTATCAATCTGTGTGTGTAAATATATGAAATGAGCGCTGATACTTTTGTAACTGTGTGATATGGATATGACACCAGTGCAAATGGGTAAAACGTACATAAATACATTGCTACTGCTGTTAAAACCCACATTTGTTGGTGGTGAGTCCTTCTCCTCCGGAGATGAATTATTTCCAACTTAAGCTACACCGACGAAATTTCTCGCTGGAATTTTGCTCTCCTGACAAGTAATCAAACATGACGGAATCATCAAACAGGATCTACGTCATGTTTGATTATCCCATGGTGCTACATGCGAATACTTTCTGTTCATGGATAAAGACGCGATACTCAATCGAACAAGAGAGTAACGCATACACCTCTGAAGACTGAGGATATTCATCGCATCGACTAGTAAGCACGATCCCCAGATCTCAACCTGCTCGAACACGTCTAAGACGCAATGGGGAGAGGCACTAGTGCTAAAAAAACCCCCGTCCAGACATTGCACGACGTTGTGAGAACTGCATCGCAGTTCGGGGTGAACATATTCCATACAAAAAAATCTCTGCGCCTGGTTATCGGTGAGTACTTTACATCCATTCTCCAACTATGTCCTTCGTAAAGACTAATTACAATGTAATTTGTGTGTCATTTTTAACAATTTGTTTGCGTTTTTTCATGTGTTCATATATGCTAGCAATATACACTATCTACCAACAAGTAATCGACGATATCTGCAGTCCTGATACATGTCACGGCCGCCGCCGTTAAATATCGTGTGGGGAACAACAAAGCAACCAGTCGCATGCAAGATGCCACGCAGTTCGGAGCTCTCTGATTTCGAGAAAGGTGTAATCGTCGGGTATCACAGAAATGGCCGATCCATACGTGACATATCCAGCGAGTTGAAGTACCCAAAATCAACAGTGGCGTACGTGATTGGAAAGCGGAAGATCAGAGGTGAGTATCGGAATGAGCACCGGCCCGGCAGACCCACAAAACTGGGAGTTAGAGACCGACGGGTGCTGGCCAGAGAAAATCGAAAGAACCGCACCAAATCAATGGCTCACATCCGTAAGGAGTTTCCTTTCCATGAATACTATCCGTAAGAAAGCCCATCTGCTCGGTTATCGTGGAGGTGCTGCCGCCCACAAGCCTTTGATCACCAAGTCCAATAGCGCTGCTCGGCTAACGTGGTGCAAAGAACGTCGACAGTGGACCGTTGAACAGTGGAAACAGGTTCTCTGGAGCGACGAATCAAGGTTCACCCTCTACCGTTCGGATGGCAGGGTCTGGGTTTGGCGTCTGCCTGGAGAACGCCTCCTGCCAGGATGTATTGTGCCAACTGTGAAGTTCGGCGGCGGTGGAATTATGCTATGGGGGTGTTTCTCCTGGTATAGCACGGGACCCTTGGTCGCAATTCCTGGCGGACTCAACGCCGAGACATACTGCACCATTTTGGATGACGATGCGCTTCCTACGTTGTGGTAGTTTTACGAGGTGGACCTATGTTACTTTCAAGACGACAATGCCACCTGTCATGTAGCTAGGTCCACCATGGCTTGGTATGGTGACAATGGGGTTAATCGAATGGACTGGCCTGCGCAGAGCTCGGACCTTAACCCTAACGAAGCACCTCTGGGACGAGTTGGAGCGTCGACTTAAGGTGTGCCCCCACCGTCTGAAATCGGTGAAGGAACTGACCTGTCTTCTCCAAGCCGAGTGGAAGAAAATTCCGCTAGTCGTCGTACACAACGCCTGGTTGAGATTATTCCCCGGAGGGTCGCAGCTGTAATTGCCGCTCGTGGAAGCTCCACCAACTATTGAAGGTGAATGAACTTCGTTTTCCTTTGCTATCACAGGTGTCCAATTACTTGTTGGTAGATAGTATAATTCTTTCCCCATTTGGCTGCAGTCATGTATTGCTTTTCTTATAGATGTAAAAATGTACTCTTTCCTTAGGTTCTGGATACCTGTGCACAATGGGTACATGTCATTTTTATCGCCATGATTAAACCGCTGAAACACGTCACTGCCACGCAGCTGATTGTTTGCTGACAATGGTGCTGACAGCCGGTAGCGCATGGGCTTTAAGAATAGTAGTGACTATCTGATAGCGAAAGCACCTTTTTTCCTCTTTCATTCTTTCAGTTGTATCTATTGACTGAATTATTAAAATCAGTTATTGCTTGCATTTGCGTATTATGCTTATCTTAATTTATTTCATGATTCCGATTGAAATCAAAAGTTTTTTTCGTTTCTCATTTCGGCCAGTGTGTTGCTCCACTGTAGCGTGTCGATCGGCCCTCACGCACCTTCGCAGCCGACGCTCACCTGTCACATCAATGGCTTGTGGTGCTCCGCTGTTTACACGTGGCTTATTCGCATTGGTGCCATTTCTGCAATCGCGATACACTTTAGCCACAGCAGCACGCGCACAGTTCACAAACTGCGCTGTTTCATAAATACTGCCACTGTTGGCCCGAAAGCCAATAATATCCTTTTTTGCCAATATGATGAATCGCTCCCTTTATCCATGACAGCATTGAGTGATATGTTTTCAAAATGCCTACAGCACACCTTATATACCCTCAAAGCCAGCTCGTGACAAGTGCTTTCTTTCATTGGCTACGCGCTGTTGACGTCAAAAGTAGGAGGTGGTAACAATAATGTGACTCGACTGTGTATATATTCAAAACAATAAAAAGCTCCAATAGGAAACAGGATGAATTATTCAATCGTACTAATAAAAACAATCTTCAATGCCTATTTAGGTTTAGCTTGAAAGTGCGTTTTCTGTGACTTTCTGGCCCAGTGGTTAAGACGCGCGGATTCACCCAAACCACCTGGTTTCCATCACCGGCGCAAAAGGATTCCCTCGTGTAAGTGCTGAAATATTCAGCATGTTGGATTTTCCGAACTTTCGGTCTAAACACGGGCAAACGTGAAACGCACTTTTCGGAAATAAACAGAATTACTGACTACGGAAAATCTGTAAAAATATGGAAATTAACAATTACTGGGTCTTTTAAAAACGGAAATCCTATTAAAATATGGAGACTTACTGGCTTTGCTGTTCGTTAATTTCAGAAATGTTCCGTGAATTCTCACCACCTATCTTGTATATATACACTGGCGTCCAAAAATTAAGGACGAGAAGGTTTTTCGAATGTAACGTCGTTCAGAAGTGCTCCACATCGACTCAAATCATACCATAAGACCCCCAAGATGTACGAATATGGGACAAGTGAGCAAAACCGTCCAAACAAGGAATGCAAAGTATACAAAGGCACTTTTTTCAAAAGATAGCTTCGAGAACAACTGGACAGAAGATAGAAACGTCCATGTGACAGGGGGCTCCCAGAAAAATTCAGTCTTTAAAAGGGGATATGATCACCCCTGACCGCGTTGCAGGATTTACAACGTCTGTCCATGCTGAGGACGAGATTGTCAAGGAGCTGTTGAGGCATCGCGGCCCATTCCTCTTGTAGGGCCAATCGCAGCTGCGGAATCGTTTCTGGCGGCTGGTGTCGTGCTGCCAAGCGTCTCCCGAGAAGGTCCCACACGTGTTCGATTGGATTTAGGTCCGGAGACCTTACGGGCCAATCCATGCGTTGAATATCTTCACTCTCCAACAGCTCTGCGACAGCCACTGTACGATGAGGTGTAGCGTTGTCGTCCATGAAGAGAAACTCAGGACCCACAGCACCTCTAAACAGACGCACGTGAGGCAGGAGAACCTCGGTATAATAGCGGACACCAGTGACTGAACCTTCTTGGAAGATGTGGAGGTCAGTACGGCTACCATGCATAATACCACCCCAAACGAGAACTCCGCCATCTCCAAACCGTTCTCTTTCGATAATGTTGGAGGTGTGATTGCGTGATCCCTGCTCTCTCAAGATCTGTATACGTCGAGAATCGCCCGTCAGACTAAATCGGCTCTCATCCGTAAAGAGAACTCGACCCCATTGCTGATGTGTCCAGTTCTTGTGTTCCTGGCACCACAGAAACCGCCGTTTCCAATGAGCAGGCGTTAATGGTACACACCATACTGGTAGTCGTGCAAATAGACCACTTTTGTGCAGCCTCCTGGCCACGGTAAAACGCGATAACGGACGTTCAGTTGTCTGTTGCATGTGCCTTGCGATTTCTCCCGCTGTCTGCCGTCTGAGTATTCTCGCCTGTAGGACAATATACCGGTCGTCCGGCGCCGTGGTTGCTCGTGGACGACCACTGCTAAACTCTCGGACAGCTGTTCCTGTCGTTTGAAATGCTCTCCAAGGTCGTGAAACGATGCTGTGAGTGATCCCGAAGTACTCGGCCACACTAGCCATGCTTCGACCTTCATCCAACTTCCCAATGACGCGACCTCGGGTAAAGTCATCCAGATGTCGTCTACTGGATTGCCTGTTGGCCATATCAAAGGGTGGAAGCAACCCGATGTTGTTCAAACCGATGTACACCGTGCCATAGCTTTCACCGAATTTCCGAGCGTATACCGCCCTTGTGCTTTATACCCTTCCGACACTCCCCACCTTACGTCATGCTGCATTAATGCGCATGCCCTACCGTACCGGACCCTTGTATATCTCCTGAGTGGTCTTTCGGTCCGTTCTGCCTGCTCATTCCGCTGTTATGCTAATTTATCTTCTTCGTCCTTAATTTTTGCACACCAGTGTAGTTTCTGTAGGCTTTAATACACTTGCGATGTACCTACCCCAGAGATGACACACATATGAAACATGCAATTTGCAGCGATAAGCCTTCGTCGGTGTATTTCAAGCGGTGGAACACTGTACACTCTCAACAGAGTCTGTTCCGAATATTAATTGTATTATTGAATACTTCCAGGTGGTCGGTGGCATTTTCTTATATGCTGCGGGGCTATGGGACAGTTCATTCGTGGGGTCGTGGGCGCTCATAATAATCTGGTTCTTATGTGTAAGTTTATCTCTAGTGAGTTGTTTCTTTACCGTGATGATGTTCTATTCATTGTCTTGACATTTCATCTAGTAAAATGAAACATGAGTTTTTCAAAAGTGTCTTTGCACTTTTAAATATTTTACAGCAGCATAAAATTTCTATTACTCTCATAATTATTCCATGAATACAAGGATCATTTCAAGCGTTTTCCGCCGCCCTGGTGGCGCTGGTTTATAGCCATTCGTCCAAGACGGGTCCAGGTTTGAATCCCGTTCGGGGATGGGGTTTGTGTTTGTCTTACGCCTCTGGCTTTCTTCCTTCCCTGGAACCAGTGACCCTAAATTAGGGACGTGCGGTTGCTTATATCCCATTGAGTTGCTTGCTCACAGTGGTCCTTAAACCTTCAATAAAAAAAAAGAAGTTTTGCTCACCGTGGGTTATCTCTTAAAAAGCGAATTTATTTCACAACATGGCATTCGAAGTAATCTCCATGTTTCTTTGTGGCAGCGGAACCAGCATTTGGGCAAGTCTTGTATTGCAGACAGGACACCTCCATTGTTGAGGTGTCGGATTACTCAGGTCACCTCATTACAAACATCCTGAATCGTTTACCGTGGAGTGGTTTCTTCAGTTTTGGGAACAAGTCATAGTCTGGTGGACTCATGTTAGGACTATATGGTATGTGGGGAAGCAATACCCATCCATACTTTTCCAGAATGTCTCTCACTGTACGGGCAACATGGCGTCTCGCGTTGTCGTGCAAAATGATGACACCACCTTCGAGCATGTTGGGCCTTCTTTGGCGAATCTTTGGGCGCAAAACATTTTGCAGAAACGATCTGTAGTATTCCGATTTTACAATGGTAACCTCTGGCACTCTGTCTGTTGCTATCACTACAAGCTTGTCATAGGCCTTAATTATGTATCATCAGATTAACCTTCGATTTTTGGCGGCGGAATTTTGTCTGGCTAAGTGATTCTGGATGTTTCCACTGAGAAGACTGAGATTTCTATTCTGGATCAAGATCTCATCTCCAGGATTCTGAAAACCGAAGCAGTAGACGCGTTTGCTTCATACGCAATCTCTTCACATGTTGTCCGTCGATCTTCTTCCAAAATGCTGTTGACGATAACCACAGAAGTGTTGTCCGTTGCATCTGATTCCCGGCCACTTCTTCGGGTCGTCTTCGATACTGACCTTAGCGGAAACGCAGAGCCCACCGTGACACTGTGCTACGATCCACTGCACAAACTCCACAAACTTCAAACAAAGTTTTATGAATTTCGGTAGAGGAATTTCTTCACAAATTTTTAATTTTAATATAGGATCGCTGGTCTCTACGCGATATTTGACCTAACTCATTTTCTTTCTCCATTTCTAGGGGGACTTCTTCGGAACAGGAAACATTAGCCAGCAAACGTAGACACAACTTTGTAAACTGAAGTCTATCTCACAACTGGCGCAACGATTGAAGCGATTGCATCATCCTACGCGCAGCGCCTGCGCAGTACGTCCGACATGACCTACGTATAATCTTCTTATTTTTTTATTGGAGGTTTAACGACCACCGTGAGCAACTCAATGGGCTACAAGTATTCGCCCGTCCTTAATTTAGGGCCACTGACTCCAGGGAAGAGAGAGAGAGCCAGTGCCGCAAGACAAACACAACATCCATACCTCACCGGGATTCCAATCTCGGACGAATATTCAGAAGCCATCGTTTAGATCACTTCGCCACCGGGGCGGCCTTCCTATTTCCTTTCAGTAAATGTTTTGTACAAGAACGTTTTTGCCCTTTAACGACCTTGACCCAAAAATCTTCTATCACTCTAAATACCATAACGCCTGAAACTGTCTGTTGGTTCACTTCTCTGTTTAATAACAAAAATAATGGCTGAGGGTGACTTTTGCTGATCCCTCACAGGTCGAGAAAATTTGAAGAACCGGTAAATGTAGTTATTCTGACTCACTCTAGACAGGCGTTTCGGGAGGCTATGGCCGTTTGTATGTACGGGCGTTTTGGGCGTTATGGTCGTTAAAGGGGTAAATGCAATGAGCAACATAACCCATTCACCTTTCAAAAAGATCAAATTTCTTCAAAAAACGTATCTCGTGTTGATTTGATTGATTTTATCTATTTCCTTTACGTTTATTTGCCCTCTACGAGTTCTATTTTTGTACTTCTTAAATGTATACTTCTGTGTGATATCCTCTGATGTGTTTCTTATGTGAAGAGCGCTTCTTCTGATTTACTCCACTCTCAGATTTTACTGTCCACTTTGTGCATTTTTGTTTCAGTATTTGTACATTCGACTTCGCAAAAAAATCAACACATTGCTGAGCTTGGCAAATTACGCTGCCACATTTGAATTGTTAATATGTCAGTTATGCATTAACAATTCAAATGTGATAAGCTTTCGTTTGTTAGCTGATATTCATTTTGAAATACGATGACTTTTCAGATGAGACACCGCGCAAAGCAAAACTAAAAGATCGAAAACGTGACGGCTGAAGGAAAACCAATAGTTTTGAGAATATTGGGTTTTTGCAAGTCAAGAATTTTATTAGCGCGTCCTTCTTATGCCAAAGAGAAGGATGGATCCTCCAGTTTAATGAAGAAAATAATACTAAACGAAGAGTATGAACTTTCTTCTCCCAATTTATTAAAGGGGATGGTGTTTCATAT
This sequence comes from Macrothele yani, assembly GCA_039090855.1. Lineage (NCBI taxonomy): Eukaryota > Metazoa > Arthropoda > Arachnida > Araneae > Macrothelidae > Macrothele > Macrothele yani. The sequence continues at coordinate 38,510,161 of CM076998.1, forward strand.
TCTCAAAAGTGGAAGATATTCGAAATATTTCAAACGCATACAAATGAAAGGATATTTGTTTAACAAAACTCAGTACATCTTTCGGTAGACGTTTTCGCAATATTATGGAAAAATAAATCAAATTGTTTTTTTCAAAAAATTGCACAGATACCTGAAAATCAAAAAGTCATGCTCAACCGTTTATTAAGAAATACTATCCGGTGAAAAACAGTTTGAGATGTCTCGTGTTGAAAAGGGTTATTCGTACTTTCATATCGTTCTGATAAGATTCTTAAAACACGACAAAAATTAATTTAAAATCTTATTTGTTTTTCAACGAGTACCACTACTTAAAATATAACCTCGAGAAACATCATGAGTTCAGAAAGCTTTATTGGAATGAATTTTTCTACAAACCGCATTTCCAATCCAGGTAAGATAATTGCATTGCCAAAAGAGATTAAAATATAATTCAAACGATTTGAAAAATGCTTTGTTTATATATAGAGAGAGAGAACAAAAAACAAATATAAAGGAATGAAAGCAACAAATTGAAATTACATATAGATCTACTTTTATTGGCCTATTATAAACAATTTTGCATTTCTTATTTTTTTCGGGGAAGGGCATGTAATGTTCACCGTGAGCAACTTAATTGGCTCTTAGTACACGCCTGTACCTAAATTTGGGCCACAGGTTCCAAGGAAGGGAGAGAGCCAGTGCCATAGTACAAATATAAAATCCATGCCGCACTGGGATTTGAACTCGGACCGAACTCAGACGAGGGGTCAGGAACAGCTCTTAATTAACTTCGCCACCGGGATGGCCGAACACACTTTCATTTTTCATTTCATTTCTTATTTAAATTCTTGATTGAAGGTTTAACAACCACCATGAGCAACTCGATGCGCTATAAGTCGCCCTTTCCTAATTTTGGGCCACTGGTCCCAGGGAACGAGGAAAGCCAGTGCTGTAAGACAACCACGACATCCATGCCTCACCGGGATTCGAACCAGGACGCTTCTTGGACGAATGACCATAAACCAGTGCTTAGACTACTGCCACTCCATCACGGCTTTTAATTTATGAAGAGGATATTTTCGACCTTCTCCACGTTCACAAGTGTGTAAAAATCAAAGTGCTTCTGCAGAGAAGAAAACTCGTTTTCAAGTACTATAGATATTGGATAGTTGATAGCATGCCAACGATAATTTACCCCCTATCTCCACGTAGTAGCTCCCTGCTAATGGTATTTAGCAATGTACATATTGCTGCGCATTATGACGCGTTAATATTAGCATTTAACAATTACAGCACCACCCGATCATTTTGTATTCCCAGCGACCCGAAGCACTTCAGGTGGAAACGAACAGTCAAAGAAAGACGTACAGTTACACTATAAAAATAGACTAAGATCCCTTAGCCACTCGCCATTTGAGAAATACATTGGTTAAATGCAGGAGGAGGAGAAAGTGGAAGTGTGGAAAAGGAGATGTGTTTTATTAATGGTTGAACAGGTTAGCCAGTTTTCGGGCTCGTTCTGGCCCGAGCTCTATCTTGCAATATAAAAATTGGGTTCCGGTGGGCTCGCGCTGTTATGCCACGCTCACCGATGGGCTCGAGCTGATATACCACGCTCACTGGCGGACTCGGGCTGATATACCATTCTCACCGGCGAACTCGGGCTGATATACCACGGTCACCGGCGGGCTCGGGCTGATTTACCACGCTCATCGGCGGGCTCTGGCTGATTTACCACGTTCACGGGCGGGCTCGGGCTGATTTACCACGCTGACGGGCGGGCTCGGGTTGATTTACTACGCTGACTGGCAGGCTCAGGCTGATATACCACGCTCACTGGTGGGCTCGGTCTGATAAACCACGCTCGCGGACGGGCTCGTGCTGAGATACCACGCTCACCGGAGGGCTCGAGCTAATATACCACGCTGACGGGCGGGCTCAGGCTGATATACCACGCTCATGGGCGGGCTCAGGCCGATATACCACGCTCATGGGCGGGCTCGGGTTGATATGCCATGCTCATGGACGGGCTCGGGTTGATATACCACGTTCACATACGGGCTCGGGCTGATATACCACGCTCACCAACGGGCTCGGGCAGATATAACACGCTCATAGTCGTGCTCGGTTTGATATACCACGCTCGTCGGCGGTCTTTGGCTGATTTACCACACTCACGGGCGTGCTCGGGCTGATATACCACGCTCACAGGCGGTCTCGAGTTGATAGGCCACGCTAACGGACGGGCTCGGGTTGATATACCACGCTCACGGACGGGCTCGGGCTGATATACCACGCTCACCGACGGGCTCGTACTAATATACCAAGCTCACGGACGGGCTCGAGCTCCGTAAATTGAGTACGAACTCAGCTCTTTTTTCTTTGTGTTTTTTGGATTGGAGGTTTAACGACCATCGTGAGCAACTCAATGGGCTATAAGCAGTCGCCCGTCCCTAATTTAGGGTCACTAGTTCTAGGGAAGGGAGAGAGCCAGTGCCGTAAGACAAACACAACATCCATGCTTCACCGGGATTTGAACCCGGACCCCTTTCGGACGAATGATCAGAGGCCATCGCTTAGACCATTGCGCCACCGGGGCGGCCGGAACCGAACTCAGCTCTGTTGCGAACGTACCGTTAACAGACAGATGAGACTTGGCCTCAGGGAAATCCCGAAAATGGACCGAAAATTCACCTGACTACACGAGAGGACATACACCTAAATCGCAAAGCAATGTCAGATCGCACAGCAACATCCACGGTGTTAGAGAAGTAGTTGAGCACTGTCGCAGGTCAGAGGTTGTCCTCCATAACAGTTTGACGTTGTCTTCTTGACAGAGGACTGGTAGCTAGCAACTCATTGCTGCACATTCCTTTGATCCTCAACCACAGACGCCTCAGACTGAAGTGGCGCCTCTGACACGGATTCTGGCACGCTGATTGGAAACAGGTCATATTTTCTGACGAGTCACAATTCAATTTGATGCACCATGATGCTCGCATCCGTATTCCAAGACATTGTGGAGGACGGCACATCTCAGCGTGCATTTTGCAGCGGCACACTGGCCCAACGCCAAGTGTCATGGTTTGGTGCATTATTGGGATCATTCGCAATCTTTCCTGATGCGACTTCAACAGCGAATGATACCCCAAGTATGTTTTAGAAGCAGAGGTGATACATTTCCTTCAGATTTGGAGTTGTCCTGCCGCTGTATTCCAGCAAGACAATCCTGCACCACATGTCTCGCGGGATGTCCAACACCTTTCCTATGCACCACAGATATCGCTTCTTCCCAACCCTGCACGTTCACCGGATATGTCGCCGATCGAAAATGTCTAGCACATGGTAGCTGAGAGGCCAGCCCGTTTAACGTCTCCGCCAGACACAAGAAATGAACCCTTGTCTCACATAGAAGCAGAGTCGTAGGCTATTTCCCATTCAAATCTCGTTCCATTCAATGCCACGTCCTGCAGATGCTATTATTTTTGCTCGAGCTGGCTTCAAACGACACTGGGTTTTGAATCGGAAAAAATCTTGTGTAGCTCTACAAATGTATTCCGTTATCTCCTGTAACGTGAGGAATCTTTGGAATAAATTTGATTAGAAAAGCGCGATTCATTCTTGCTACTGCAATTTTCACAAACAGAATTGTATCTGAAATACTTTTTTAATCTCCCGAGAATATAACTTTGATTTGCAGTTCTTGTTCTCAAATGAAATCTTTTCCAACAGAAGACTAAATTCCATCGCTTGTATTATTTTTGTTCATTTTACATTTCCCAATTTACTTTCCTTAGTTAATTTATACTAAAGATTCCTCATGTTATCTCCTGTAACATGAGAAATCTTTGGTATAAATTTGATTTAAATAGCGCGATTCATTCTTGCTACTGCAGTTTTAACAAACAGAAGTGTATCTAAAGTAGTTTTAAATCTCCCCAGTTCTTGTTCTCAAATGGAATCTTTTCCAACAGAAGATTAAATTCCATTCACTTGCATTATTTTTGTTCATTTACATCTTCCTATTTACTTTCCTTAGTTAATGTATACCAAAAATTCCTTATGTTATCTACTGTAACATGAGAAATCTTTGGTATAAATTTGATTAGAATAGCGCGATTCATTCTTGCTACGGCAATTTTCACAAACAGAAGTGTATCTGAAATAGTTTTAAATCTCCCCAGAATATAACTTTGATTTGCAGTACTTGTTCTCAAATGGAATCTTTTCCAACAGAAGACTAAATTCCATCGCTTGTATTATTTTTGTTCATTTTACATTTCCCAATTTACTTTCCTTAGTTAATTTATACTAAAGATTCCTCATGTTATCTCCTGTAACATGAGAAATCTTTGGTATAAATTTGATTTGAATAGCGCGATTCATTCTTGCTACTGCAGTTTTAACAAACAGAAGTGTATCTAAAGTAGTTTTAAATCTCCCCAGTTCTTGTTCTCAAATAGAATCTTTTCCAACAGAAGATTAAATTCCATTCACTTGCATTATTTTTGTTCATTTACATCTTCCTATTTACTTTCCTTAGTTAATGTATACCAAAGATTCCTCATGTTATCTCCTGTAACATGAGAAATTTTTATACCAAAGATTTCTCATGTTAGGAGATAAATTTATACCAAAGATTTCTCATGTTACAGGAGATAACATGAGGAATCTTTGGTATAAATTTGATTAGAATAGCGCGATTCATTCTTGCTACGGCAATTTTCACAAACAGAAGTGTATCTGAAATAGTTTTAAATCTCCCCAGAATATAACTTTGATTTGCAGTATTTGTTCTCAAATGGAATCTTTTCCAACAGAAGACTAAATTCCATCGCTTGTATTATTTTTGTTCATTTTACATTTCCCAATTTACTTTTCTTAGTTAATTTATACTAAAGATTCCTCATGTTATCTCCTGTAACATGAGAAATCTTTGGTATAAATTTGATTTGAATAGCGCGATTCATTCTTGCTACTGCAGTTTTAACAAACAGAAGTGTATCTAAAGTAGTTTTAAATTTCCCCAGTTCTTGTTCTCAAATAGAATCTTTTCCAACAGAAGATTAAATTCCATTCACTTGCATTATTTTTGTTCATTTACATCTTCCTATTTACTTTCCTTAGTTAATGTATACCAAAAATTCCTTATGTTATCTACTGTAACATGAGGAATCTTTGGTATAAATTTGATTAGAATAGCGCGATTCATTCTTGCTACGGCAATTTTCACAAACAGAAGTGTATCTGAAATAGTTTTAAATCTCCCCAGAATATAACTTTGATTTGCAGTATTTGTTCTCAAATGGAATCTTTTCCAACAGAAGACTAAATTCCATCGCTTGTATTATTTTTGTTCATTTTACATTTCCCAATTTACTTTTCTTAGTTAATTTATACTAAAGATTCCTCATGTTATCTCCTGTAACATGAAAAATCTTTGGTATAAATTTGATTTGAATAGCGCGATTCATTCTTGCTACTGCAGTTTTAACAAACAGAAGTGTATCTAAAGTATAGTTTTAAGTCTCCCCAGAATATAACTTTGATTTTCAGTACTTGTTCTCAAATGGAATCTTTTCCAACAGAAGATTAAATTCCATTCACTTGCATTATTTTTGTTCATTTACATCTTCCTATTTACTTTCCTTAGTTAATGTATACCAAAGATTCCTCATGTTATCTCCTGTAACATGAGGAATCTTTGATATAAATTTGATTTGAATAGCGCGATTCATTCTTGCTACTCCAATTTTCACAAACAGAAGTGTATCTAAAATAGATTTGAATCTCACGAGAATATAACTTTGATTTGCAGTACTTGTTCTCTAATGGAATCTTTTCCAACAGAAGATTAAATTCCATCGCTTGTATTATTTTTTGTTCACTTTACATCGCCCTATTTACTTTCCTTAGTTACAATGGCGAACAACGAGTTATTTGTATGAAAAGTTGAAGCAAAATCAAAAAGACGAAATTTTTCTTTTACGGATCTAAAATGTGTTCCCCGAGAGAAAAATATTTTGTTGTTCTTGTACTCATAAATTAGGATTACTATAAAGATGAATGCACGTTTCATACGTACTTGCTGTTCATTTCATTTTTCTTTCCTTTTCAGAAAATAAAATTTTGTGATCTTCGGAGTAACGACATCATGCTTAGCTTTAGCCATACATTCCCAATGAACCATTAATCATAGATTCCTTTTTTTTTTTTTTCTTTCGTAATTCGGAATATCTCGAGAAAGGATTTACTTGATGTCGCCAGCCGCACAAAGCCAGAAATATATATATATATATATATATATTATTTTTCTTTTTGCGGAGCAAAACCAATAAACCTAAGTTTCCTTTCTCCCTTCTCAAGCGCACTATAAATTCTAGATATTTACTGATATTTTTACAGACCCATTTTGCTGCGACTAATAATGGGTGCATTACAAAATGCTTGGCTAACTAATCTGAAGGCGTCAGTTTCATAAAAAGGGACTTTCAATTTCCCCCAAGTTTTGTGAAGAAGTTTCGCATCAAGAAAGCCTTCATAAATTCTCGTCTTCCCCTTGAATCCAATTTCATTCTTGTAAAAATAACTCATCTGTTTTTCCATGCTGTAATTTCCCTGTCAATAATAAATTGAGTTTTACGATAATTCGTGGTCGAGAAATTCGCTGATTTCGTTTTACGTGGATTAGAGAATGAATCATTATTCCCCAACTTGGTGTTTTTTTAGTTTCTTTTTCTTCCTTGAGGGAAAGAATAAATAAATAAAGCAGATACGTTAAAAGAAAAACCTTGGGAGAAATGGGGGGAAAAACGGTTCGTTTCTGGCCGGAATACAGATAAGGCTCTGTATGCCCAAGAATTTTAATCAACTCGCTTCCATAAAAATGAAAAATTTCAGTTAAGATGTTGTTTTTGGTTTTAATAAAGTAAATGCAAGATTAATTTGAAGGTATGTTTTAAAATTTGCTTCATGTAATTAACGTTATGTCTTAGTCTGTCTTTCTCTTAACGGAATGAAACGAACAAGAAAAAAAGTGCATGAAAGTATCCCGGCTAAAAAATTACTGCGACACAATGATGCGGATTCTGAGATTAAGAAACACCGCGTGAACGAGGAGAAGCTAATAATTAAAATTACTATCGAAAGTGAATAGGCTAATTGAATGCTTATGCAGCTCTGCTTAATTTTCGCATTAGTAACAGGTGCAGGTGTTTACGGAATTCTTCCTGTTACTCGGTAATTTATTTCGAAATCAAAGTAGCTCTTTTAATTTACTCCCTAATATCATAGTACACGATTTACACACTCATGTAAATAGTTTATACACTGCTATGTTGTATTTGGATAAATTTAAACTTCGGAGTTAATAAACTTAAAGAAGAATGGCGTCCCGATATGTCTTTGGACAATTTTATTTTTTATACAAAGGACGTTTACACATTTTACAACGATTTTACAACAATCATCATCATCATCATCATTGTCAACGATTATCAATCCACTGCTGGACGAAGGTCTCCCCAAGTTTCCTCCACAACGGTCTGTCTTGTGCCAGTCTCCTCCATGTCACCCCTGCATACTTTCGAATTTCATCCACCCATCTCCCATGTGGTCTTCTTCTGGGTCTTTTCCTGTCCCTTGGAATCCAATCTAAAATTTCGGCTGTCCATCGATGATCTGTCCTTCTGGCAGTATGTCCAGCCCATTGCCATTTCAGGGATTTAACTCTGATCATGATGTCTTCCACTCTTGTCATTTTTCGGATCCACGAGTTCCTCTTCTTATCTCTCCTGGTTACACCAAGTATGCACCTCTCCATGCATCTTTGAGTTGTCTGCAGCCTTTGTATGTCTCTTTTAGTTAAGGTCCACGTCTCTGCACCATACGTAAGCACTGGAAGGATGCATTGATCAAACACTTTTTTTTTAAGACATAATGGCATATTGCTCTTGAAAATTATGCTGTTTCTTCCAAAAGCTCTCCAGGCAAGTTTTGTACGCCGATTAATTTCTTCATCAATGTGACCCTAACTTGATATCTGCTGTCCAAGATAAACGTACGTATCTGTTATCTCCAGCTTTTCTCCATCAATCGATAAATCTTCATTTCTTGTAAAAGCATTGAACATCACTTTTGTCTTCTGAAAGTTCATTTTTAATCCCACTTGTTTACTCTTGTCAGCAAGTTCCTGGATCATACTCTGCAGCTCTGATGGGCTAGTTGCAAAAATGACTACGTCATCAGCAAAACGAAGGTGGGTTAGATAATCTCCATTAATCTTCATCCCTTTGTTTTCCCAGTTCAGTGATTGAAAGACATTTTCCAATGTGGCATTAAAGAGCTTTGGAGATATGGTGTCACCTTGATCATTCCTTTTCCAATTTTTATGTGTGTTGTATTTTCAAACAGCCGAATCTTTGCATTTGCATTTTCATAGATGTTATTAATAATATTAATGTATGCATCTTCAATACCGCTGGTTTTCAGAGCCATTGTAACTGCTGATGGTTTCACCGAATCAAAGGCTTTTTCATAATCGATAAAAGCCATGCACAATGGAAGTTCATATTCCCTCGCTCTTTCAATTAGTTCTCTCAGTACGTGGATATGATCTATTGTGCTGTAGCCACTCCTGAATCCAGCTTGTTCTCTCGGTTGAGCCATGTCCAGTGTTACCTTCAAGCGGTGTGAAAGAACTTTAGTGAAGATTTTATAAACTACTGATAGGAGGCTGATAGGTCTGTAGTTTCCGAGATCCTCAATGTCACCTTTCTTATGTAGCAGGATCATTGTAGCGGTGTTCCAATCCACAATATAACTAATTAAATAAGGTGTATTTCGTGCATTCTACTAACTGCGTAGACATTTAATCCGTCCAAACACGATAATTAACCAAGAGGCAGAATGGAGCTCACCGCATCCACAAAGCTAAATTACTCAAAACTATAATTTCATGACATGGATTCCATTTGATTGACCACGTGAACTGACTATACCAATCAGATTCACGTATGCGGCAAACAAGACCACATAAGACAGACGTCCTCGGCTGCTTGCTCTAGGCCAAAAGACGAACCAATAGTTGGTCCGAAAGTACTTGCGTTTTAATTGTATTTTAAATAAAACCTTTTAGCTTTGTGGATGCTGTGAGCTCCATTCTGCCTCTTGGTTAATTATCGTGCTTGGGCGGATTAAGTGTCTACTCAATATAACTAATATTTAAAATAAAATTATATATTTCTTAAATGTACTGTATGATAGCTCCTTCTCCTGATATGAACGTATTTCTAGTTTTTCGAGATAACAGGGCATTTCTTAAACATATTAGTGGCATTTTATTCCAGTCCTCTTCCACTGCTTTCCATAGTACAATCATTGTTTCAGGTCCGCGTTTAGAAAGGGCGCTTTTCCGCAGTCTGAAGGCAAAATAATCCACTGGTGACACATCTGGAGACTTTGAATGGATATGAAAAAAGGGTACAGACTCGTCCCTTATTTCAAGAAAGATTGCGGTAGATTTGGATGCATGATTGGTAGCCTTATCCTGATGGAGTTATACTCTTTAAAATCTTTGTGGATAAAGGAATGGATAACCTACATATTTGTCCGCGCCGGGAATCGAACTCGGGTCCCCTCGCCCCGGAGTAAAGCGCTCTCCCAACTGAGATACGCGGACATGTGCTCTCAATCATATCTGCCTTTATCTGGTGTGCGTCCTGCGGTGCAGGCGCGTTACATCTCCCGCTCCCCCCGAAAGAGTGCCGGGGATATGGCCCAAGGGTCAGCCTGGGCCATGTGTCGCTGTAGGCAGTCATCCTCTGAAGAACGTGCATTTGAGAAATCCCAGAGACAAGTTGGTGGTGTGGAACGTAACATCACACCGATTGTTTTTTTCGAAGCACTGAAAATTGGATTCTCATCTTTCCTGTCTCGCCGTGTGGAAAGGACATCACATCATTGAGAGAAACTTAACAGCTGGGTCCTCCTGGAAGTTCGGGAGCCAATATAACGTACACGTTTGTCCGCGTTGGGCATCGAATCAGGATCCCTTCACTCCGAAGTAAATCCCCCTCCCAACTGAGTTACACGGACATGTGCTCTCACTGCTATCTCCCTTTATCTCGTGTCCTTCCTGCGGCGCAGACACGTCACAAATGGTACATATTTCCTCTTTAAATACAGGAGTTAAAACATTATTTTGGTAATATGTTGAATGGATTTAAACACTCTTTTCAACTTTTCTTAAATTTAATTTCCCATTGTACAAGAAACCAACAATAATCGTGGGTCCTTTACTGAAACTTTCTTTGGATTCTTGCAACCAAGTTTATAAGCCAACTTCTGCTTTTTGCAATAATACGAGTAATAAATTGATCTCATTTTGTTACACTCGCTTATGTAGATACAGGGTGGCCAAAAAAAGGTGTTACAAAGTAAAGTGCTCTCATCAGGTCACTGAGCTCTATAATTGCGGTATGTTTTTTTACAGGGCAGTATAGAGATTGAAATATGAAAACGTCTCACCATTTCCGGAAAACGTCTTTTCAAAATGGAGTCCCTCAGCATGGAGCAGCGACTGTGTATAGTGCAAAAATATTACGATTTTGGCAGCAGTAACGCTATGGTTCGAGTCTAATTCAACAAAGAATATGGTGCCAAGTCTGCCCCATCGGAGATATCAACACAAAACGCATAATTGGACACATCTTCATCAACGGAACTGTTTCTGAAGCAAGTCACAGGCAGCTAGTGCCCGAGGAGTTCCGCCTCCGAGCAAGACGTCATCGGATGGTCAACACCTACTGATTAATGAAGGATAGTGCACGTCCACATAGAGTTGCTGATGTGTTTTTCTGGCTACAGACCACTTTTCAGGAACAGAACCGTATCATCGCTTTGGACACTGCGAGGTTCATTGGACAGGGCATTGAATGGCTACCCTATAGCCCTGACGTGAACCCATGTGATTTTTTCCTGTGGGGTTATTTGAAGGATCGAATCTTCAGTACTAGCCATAAGGCACTGGAGGACATCAATAAAGCCATTGCAGACAAAATCCAGTCCAGCAAAAAAGACGTGTTGCAGCATATTATCGGCGGTTTTCAGTCCCGTCTCTATACGTACAAGGAGTGTTCAAATGAAAAGGTACGAAACGACACTGTGGGTATAAATGAAGACTTTATTCAAAGTATGCACCATAGGCCGTAGCACAACGATCCCATTGATTAACGAGCCGAAGGATTCCTTGTTCCCAGAATTCCTGTGGCCGTGACGAGACCCAGTCCTGCACAGCGTCCTTGAGTTCGTCGTCCGAGTGGAAGCGCTTCCCTTTCAGATGTTTTTTCAGGGGACCAAACACATGGAAATCGCAGGGCGACATGTCCGGGCTGTAGGGCGGATGGTCAAGCTGCTCCCACTGGAACTTGGCCAGTTCCGCGTGTGTGACCCTGGAGACGTGTGGAAGCGCGTTATCATGGAGCAGAACCACACCCTCCGCGATGAATAGCTGCCGGTTTAACACCTTCCGATGTCAGAAATCGGATAACACCTCGCTGCTCCTCAATCGTCGAATTTTGCAATGCGAACGGCATCCTGTCCTCACACGCACTGCCGCGTCAATTGGACGGCGCTCTTTATAAGAGCATCTGCTCTCTTCTGCGCATGCGGGCGCCCGCGCATGCTCCGATCCACGCCGGCGACTCTAATCGCATCCCTAGATGTGTCGCTACGTTCTCCCATACCGGCATAGGCAAATATGTTAACGGTTATGTTCTTATGACGTTTCGTACCTTTTCATTTGAACACCCCTAGTAGTTTCTGGAGACGATGGCTATTTTGAAAATCTGTTCAATTAATTTCACTTATTGCTTGAGTTTCTCTGAAAATTTCAGTAAATTTGATCCAGTAATAACGAAGTTGTGTCATTTTACTTTTTAACACCTTTTCTTGTCCACCCGGTACATACGTCATCAATACTCAAAATAAATTTCTATCTGTCTCCAAGTAATTGATTTGCATAAAGAAGTCTACACTGTGTTATGCGCTCACCCACGTACCTAGGTAAAGGGAGGTAAACATGACGTTTTCCGTTATTTTTTTGCTTTTTTTTTCAAATTCAAATGTTTATTTATTGCCTTGTTTATATTTGATACAGATAATTTTAACGATTTAGCGATTGCTCTGTAAGTCGGTGAATTTTCTTTTGAGACCAGAGACCTTACTTTTAAAATAAATATATATTCGTTCGCTGTTCTGTTTCCTGTTAAATGCACTGCTTGACAATTTTCCCTCTATTATTATTAATATTGCTTGTTTTACATTTAGAAGTGCGAATTCCACGATTTTGAGAGCGCTTTGTAATTACAAAATACAGCTATTTCTCTTCGTAAAGAGCAAAAACACACCTTCTATCCACAGCTTGTTTACGTGCGCCAATTTCTTAGCGGACGCTATTTGACTGCTGCAGATGTTTCTTTTGTACTCATCTAACGCGTTTTGTTGCCTGTTTTTATTTCTTCGAACTTCTTTTATTTTCTGTAGTTTCTTATCAAAAACGTTCTGGAAATGCGTGGACATTTTCTTTATATCGTAAAATTGCGTCTAACGCCTTCTCCTTGTGTTCTGTAAAACATGGTTCACACATCTGACAAAATAATGAATTAGGGTATTCCTATGTATCTTGCTGAGAACATTGATAAAACAAGGTGTTTCTTGCTCCTCAAGGAACTAAGAGAACAAGTAAAACTTCTCGCGATGAGTTTCGCCGCCGTGAATAATTCAGTACTGAAAGCAAAGCTTTTCTTTGCCGTTTGATATTTATAAGCATTTAATAAAGAATAACTATGCGCATCCTTTAAAATTTAGATCTTATAAAATGAATAATTCATCTATCGTAAGAAATTATTTCATGTAAAAGTAGGGTTTCTGCATATTATGACACATGAAAATTGCCAAAATGAAGCGGCACAACACCTATATATTCTTTTTCTCAGGTCATCAATGCAAAAACGCATATTTTATTTATCTCCCTTTCAGGAATTAAATTTGACTGTATTTCCCCTGTTTGCTTCGGAAATGAAAACTGATCGCTGTAGCTTCACGTCGTTACGTTATCCTAAAGAAATTAACATCAGAATCGCTTTCATAATGCACTGTTTTCTCCAGAGACACAATTGAAATAACAAATACTGTAACGCTTTGAGTCTTGAAAAAAGTACATGCAGACAATTTCAAAAGCCGAAAAACTATTATTTTCTAATGAAAAACATTACTCGTGTTTTCGGTTTCGCAAAAACGTCGTTTTTGTTGTTTCTAAACCCGTGAGCGAACGAATTTCTACATCGAGTAATTTTATTTTCGCAAATGTCTCGTCATTGTCGGTCCAAGTACCATAGCATGCTAATATACACTCCTTGCAAAAAAAAAAAAAAAAAAAAAAAGAAAAGAAAGAAAGAAAGACCCAGAAGGATCCATTTAACGAGACTAAAATTGGTTACGCGCGATGTAAATGCACAGGAAAGGAAATGACTGCAATTCCAGAGCATTTAAGCCATTCGAAAAAAAAAAAAAAAAAAAAAACCAGCTCCGCGAGTGGATCAAGTCAGTATGTTGTAACGCCACCTCTGGCTCCGACACAAGCAGCTACCCTGGGGGACATAGATGCATACAGTTCAAGGATACTGTATGCATATTTTGTGTTCACGGATACTACATGAATAGGACGAAGATTCATACTTTATGTTTGTCGATATCTCTGCTTCTAAGAGTGAGATTTGAAAACTTCTTTCTTTGTTGGAGAGCGTCTCCGCTGCGAAATGTTTCTAACGTGATCTAATTTTTTTGAACGTGCAAGTCTGCTATCAGAGGGCTTAAGTTCAAGATTCCGTTTACAGCAATATCTGCGGGATTAAAAACACGATTGAAAAACTCCTTTCTTTGGTCAGATACTACTGTTTTCCATACCGGTTCCATTGTCTTTGAATAACTTTACTAAATTCAACTCGCGTCAGGACGGATTCAAAAGACATGCTCATTACATCAGAAAATTCGGTGTCATCTTTCTTGTTGCCCACTGTTATTGCACCCGAAGGAGTTTTTAAGATTCGCACCCAAACGTTTAAAGCTTGAAAATGCAGGACAGTTTGAATGTGGGCGTAGGTTGCATGCCATCATGTCCCAAACAAGTTCGATCGGTGAGAGATCGGGTGGGCCATGGGTGGGTGTCAACATTTACGGTACGGGCCTTGGGGAGCCGTACCGTGAGTGGCCATAAATTATCCTGTTGTAAAATTGCTCAGTGATGCTGTGACAGGGATGGCAGCAGAACAGGTCTTAGAATGTGTTTGACGTACCGTTATGCCGTGAAGGGGTACGGATGAATACCAAGTTTGGCCACCCCGGTGGCGCAGTGGCCTAAGCGATAGCTACTGACCATTCATTCGCGATGGGTCTGGATTCGAATTCCGGTGAGGCATGGATGTTGTGTTCGTGTTACAGCACTAGCTCTCTCCCTTCCCTGGAACCAGTGGTCCTAAATTCGGAACGGACGACTGCTTATAGTCTCTTGAGTTGCTCACGGTGGTCGTTAAACCCCTAATCTAAAGAAAATAAGTTTGTCAGACTATCGTAGGAAATGGCACCCCAGTGTACGATCCATGTTCCCGTTCCACGGTAGAGGCAGAACCTGTGCGCTGGCTGGCTCTTCTCCAGTCACATATGCGTTCGTCATCAGCGCCAAGAGCAAACTGTGATTCATCACTGATCACAATACGCCGCCTCTGGACACTAATCGGTGCCAACACCACTGCAACCAGGGACGGCGATGCTCTCTGGTCAGTGATAGCCTGCGGAGTGGCCTCCTCGAATTTAGTTTCCAAACGAAAGTCGTGTGGCAACGGTCCGAATGGCCACTTCCGCACCTGTATACGTCACAAAACATGGCTACGGATGGTTGAGAACGACGCATGCGCTTCTGTTCGTGCGGCTCTCACAATCACTCGATGTTGGTGTTCTGTCGTTTTCCTCGGCCGTCCACTGCCTCCTTCTGTTCTGTCGTTGTCCCCAGCCGTCCACTGCCTCCTCTTGTTCTGTCGTTGTCCTCGGCCGTCCACTTTCGTCCTTGATCACCTCCGGATGTGCTTGTATCGACCCATTAGCGCCACATCGTCTGATTACCACGTCACTCCGACCCAAATGCCTGGCTATACATCGACTTGACAAGCCGCCTTCTCTCAGGCCAATCATACGTTCACTCTCAAACTTGCTTAACTGCTCGTACTGTGCACGGATCCGACGTCGAGGTTTCGTCATAATCCGTGGAGGTTAATGAAACCTCATTCGCTGAAATAATTGTGCCTACGTGCGAGCTTTGCTCTTGACATACCTTTCCTGGATACTCAGCTCACATGCTCTGGCGGCCTACTATTTCGTCATTGGTCGTGATTTTTTAATCATTTGCATGTTCGGCTTTGAGGTACTTGTATGCGGAATTTCACCAGGATCTAACAACTGTCTCGGGGTGCTTCGTTTCGTTAATTTTTTTGCAAAGAGTGTATATTAATGGGTATATTTATAATATACCAAACAACACAGTCTGCGTTGTTAGAAATATAAGCTGAGAGATAACTATGCTTTCGAAACAGTAAAAAATAACCCAAATAGTTATTTTATTTTCAGTGTGAAAACCAACGTTCTTCTTTCTTTATAACCAAATTCTGTTTCGAGTCTTCGTTCATTTAACGGATAAATATGAGTTTCCCAAAACAAATTTCGTTTTTGCGTGGTAAGAAATAGGTTGTAAAATTTTAGTCTTAAAAATTAATGAGCGATATTGAAAATTTAGGAACGTTCAGAAAGTCCTAAAATATTTGTTATAGCTCACGAAACTAAAATTTTGGAGCGAGTTAAGAAATATCTGTTCTTCGATTTTCCACTTCATCTACAGAAGACTGTTAAGACAGGTTTCTTGATGAAACCAATCGATGGTAACTTTATCTGTCTTTACGAAAGAAAGTTTTCTGACATTTCTTTAGCGTGCACCGCTTGTTTACCCTTCATTTGCTCTGGGTGATTACTCACTGCTTTGTTACATAAATCACCCCCTACCGCTATTCATGTGAGCTACTATCAGGAATCTCCTATTGCAATTAAATCACCGTATCGTACCTTACTTTCTCATTCTGTGCTACTCCATTTGCTCTCTTTGTTCATTTATTGACTAACTTTTCCTTTAGTATCCACATATTTTCCTTTGCTAGCTTAATTTCCCTTTGGCTTGCACTAGGCAAATTCATTTTACGTTTAACTAGATAAGCATTCGACATACACTAAGCGCCAGAGTTATTATGACCAGGAGACCATTTTATGCAAAGCAGCTATCAGACGGATGCTACTGGCTCAAGATGGCTGAATCGCTATAAAGCAGGAACGCTGAAGGCGTGCAGAGACCAACGAAGTGCTTTACGCTAGAAATAAAGGGTAAAAGACCGGATCTGACGGACTTTGAACATGGAAGGATAGTGGGTGCTCGAAGCATTGCTGAGAGCACTAGCGAAACCGGCTGCGTTTGCGAAATGTTCGAAGGCAGCAGTTGTTAAACTTTACAGAACTGGACTACCAGCCAAAAAACCAGGTCTACATACAAGGCGTGTAGTCGTCAAAGGCTATGTTCTAGCTGAGCGCAGATTAGGCATATTCGTTCAGTCCGATAGGCAGCACTTCATCAGATTAGAGATAATCGAAATCAGGGACGTACATCGATGACCTCTTAATCTGCAGTTCGCCGTACAGTATATCGTATAGACTACGGGAACAGCTATCTGCGGCGAAAAGCAAGATACACCACCAGTCCACTCAAGAACAAACAATTTGGACAGTAAATGAGTGGAAAAAAGGGTAATGTGGTCCGACGACTCACATTTTCAAGCACACCATGCAGATATAAGGGTGAGGTCAAGGAGACAGCAGCACCAAAGAATGGACACATGTTGCATCGACACTGCTCTTCAAGCTGGCGGAGGCATCGTTATCATATGGGATATGTCTTCGTGGAAGTGATTGGGTCCTTTTATATGTGTGGAGCAACGTCTGGCCGCCCAATGGTATTTAAATATCGTTGCCGAGCAAGTCCATCCTGTCATTTAGATGGTTTATCCAAATGGGGATGAATACTCTCGGCAGGACAATGCTCCATGTATTAGTGTTCACAGTGTACGCGAATGTTTTGAGGAACACATGGAGACTTTTTGCTGATACATTGGCATCCTCAATCAAGTTATTTCAATACAATGCAGCATTTGTGGGATCAAGACGAAAGGGACGTCATGCAGCTGGATCAGCTACCAACAAATTTTCAAGAGCTGAAAGATGCAATTCATGGCAGTCGTGCTAATAACACACCCTAAGCCATTTACCGACACTTAATAAAGTCCATACCAAGACGAATTCAAGCAGTATTAAGAGCAAAAGGTGGACCAATAACGTACTAACCACTTGGTCATAATCATTTGACCACTAAGTGTGTATCCATTGAACAGTTGGTTGTTTTCTAGATTTCTGTAGAGAGATTTCTTGGAAGCAAAAGTGGGGCAGTGATCTTAGGGCAGACCTCTGACCGTTTGTCCGATTGGGTTCGGATTCAGGTATCAAATGGGGTGCAAGGGGTGTTAATGTCTTACGTTACTGGCTCTCTGCTTTCTCCGAAATCAATAAACAGGTAATAAGCAGTCGCCCTAATTAGAGACGGGTGAATGCCTATTACCCATTGAATTGCTCATCTGCGCGACTAAAAACCCAATTGAAAATCTTCTTTTTCGTTCAGATACAACTAATTATGCAAACTCTGTGCCTTTTCTTCCCCAAATAATACACCATTTTGCCTGAGACGCAAATATTTAATCTGTTTCTCTCAATATATCTGCTTCTACATGTGCGATTTGAAAATTATTTCAACACCGGATGTCATTTACCTTGTGGAACACTTCAGGTTAGTATATGAGGAGTTTTATAGTTTACAGTAATGTTACTCGGTGGTGTTTGGGTACCTCACTTTGTAGCTGAATCTCCGCTCTTAAAAATCCTACAGAGAAATTTCTTCTTTACGCTACAATAGAAATGTGCAGCATTACCCTCTTTAAGTAGTGCATAGATTCCCGCTAGGGAGCGCAAACGTGGAAACATTTTTCTCGCTATCTCTGCTTCCAGGAGACTAATTTGTAGTTATTTTTCTCTAGCATAGCTTTATAAACGAAGAATATTTTTCGTTTATTTTCAGCTTTTCCATTATGTAAAATTTTCACGCTAGAAGGCGTAAAGCCATATCAGGTTTCCTTCTACAGACATATTTCTTCTTTTAACTATTCTATTTGCAAATTCTCTGTGTTTCTGATACTTGTGCTATGAGAAATGTTTTGTGCGCCATTTGTTAATTTTCGTAATATACTTTTTAGCTGCTGCTGGAAGTAAATAGCTGTCTCTATTTTTGGATGTTTTATTGACTATAGAAATCCGGTTGATTGTTTTCCTCACCGGTTCCATTACCTTTGAATAAGTTTGATGAATTGATGAATTTAATTCACGTTAGAAAGGATTCAAAAGACCAACCATTGCAACCAAAAATTCGCTGTCATCTTTCTTGTTTCTAGGTCACTTTGCAGCGTATCTGTTACTGGCAAGAATATATCTAATGATATGTGTTAAAACAGCTATTCCGCTGGGTATATTCACCGAGGTAAAAAAAAAAAAGTCCCTTAATCCGTTTATTGTGAACGTTATATAACCTTAAGAAAGAGTTCAGGCTCTTTAACAACGTGTTTTCCTTCACCTTATCATTTTCCAGACTGATAAAAAGAAATTTGATGGATGTGATTCAGTGCATGGCGGTACCCTTAAAGATAATTAATGCTGATACTTTAATACCAGGAGTAGATTACTAATAAAAATAAAATTAATGGATGTGATTCAGTGCATGCCGGTACCCTTAAAGCTAATTAATGCTGGTACTTTAATACCAGGGATAGATTACTAATAAAAAAAAATTAATGGATGTGATTCAGTGCATGCCGGTACCCTTAAAGCTAATTAATGCTGATACTTTAATACCAGGAGCAGATTACTAATAAAAAGAAAATTAATGGATGTGATTCAGTGCATGCCGGTACCCTTAAAGCTAATTAATGCTGATACTTTAATACCAGGAGTAGATTACTAATAAAAGAAAATTAATGGATGTGATTCAGTGCATGCCGGTACCCTTAAAGCTAATTAATGCTGATACTTTAATACCAGGAGTAGATTACTAATAAAAAGAAAATTAATGGATGTGATTCAGTGCATGCCGGTACCCTTAAAGCTAATTAATGCTGATACTTTAATACCAGGAGTAGATTACTAATAAAAAGAAAATTAATGGATGTGATTCAGTGCATGCCGGTACCCTTAAAGCTAATTAATGCTGATACTTTAATACCAGGAGTAGATTACTAATAAAAAGAAAATTAATGGATGTGATTCAGTGCATGCCGGTACCCTTAAAGCTAATTAATGCTGATACTTTAATACCAGGAGTAGATTACTAATAAAAAGAAAATTAATGGATGTGATTCAGTGCATGCCGGTACCCTTAAAGCTAATTAATGCTGATACTTTAATACCAGGAGTAGATTACTAATAAAAAGAAAATTAATGGATGTGATTCAGTGCATGCCGGTACCCTTAAAGCTAATTAATGCTGATACTTTAATACCAGGAGTAGATTACTAATAAAAAGAAAATTAATGGATGTGATTCAGTGCATGCCGGTACCCTTAAAGCTAATTAATGCTGATACTTTAATACCAGGAGTAGATTACTAATAAAAGAAAAATTAATGGATGTGATTCAGTGCATGCCGGTACCCTTGAAGCTAATTAATGCTGATACTTTAATACCAGGAGTAGATTACTAATAAAAAGAAAATTAATGGATGTGATTCAGTGCATGCCGGTACCCTTAAAGCTAATTAATGCTGATACTTTAATACCAGGAGTAGATTACTAATAAAAAAGAAAATTAATGGATGTGATTCAGTGCATGCCGGTACCCTTAAAGCTAATTAATGCTGATACTTTAATACCAGGAGTAGATTACTAATAAAAAGAAAATTAATGGATGTGATTCAGTGCATGCCGGTACCCTTAAAGCTAATTAATGCTGATACTTTAATACCAGGAGTAGATTACTAATAAAAAGAAAATTAATGGATGTGATTCAGTGCATGCCGGTACCCTTAAAGCTAATTAATGCTGATACTTTAATACCAGGAGCAGATTACTAATAAAAAGAAAATTAATGGATGTGATTCAGTGCATGCCGGTACCCTTAAAGCTAATTAATGCTGATACTTTAATACCAGGAGTAGATTACTAATAAAAAGAAAATTAATGGATGTGATTCAGTGCATGCCGGTACCCTTAAAGCTAATTAATGCTGATACTTTAATACCAGGAGTAGATTACTAATAAAAAGAAAATTAATGGATGTGATTCAGTGCATGCAGGTACCTTTAAAGCTAATTAATGCTGATACTTTAATACCAGGAGTAGATTACTAATAAAAAGAAAATTAATGGATGTGATTCAGTGCATGCCGGTACCTTTAAAGCTAATTAATGCTGATACTTTAATACCAGGAGTAGATTACTAATAAAAAAGAAAATTAATGGATGTGATTCAGTGCATGCCGGTACCTTTAAAGCTAATTAATGCTGATACTTTAATACCAGGAGTAGATTACTAATAAAAAGAAAATTAATGGATGTGATTCAGTGCATGCCGGTACCTTTAAAGCTAATTAATGCTGATACTTTAATACCAGGAGTAGATTACTAATAAAAAGAAAATTAATGGATGTGATTCAGTGCATGCCGGTACCCTTAAAGCTAATTAATGCTGATACTTTAATACCAGGAGTAGATTACTAATAAAAAGAAAATTAATGGATGTGATTCAGTGCATGCCGGTACCCTTAAAGCTAATTAATGCTGATACTTTAATACCAGGAGTAGATTACTAATAAAAGAAAATTAATGGATGTGATTCAGTGCATGCCGGTACCCTTAAAGCTAATTAATGCTGATACTTTAATACCAGGAGTAGATTACTAATAAAAAGAAAATTAATGGATGTGATTCAGTGCATGCCGGTACCTTTAAAGCTAATTAATGCTGATACTTTAATACCAGGAGTAGATTACTAATAAAAAGAAAATTAATGGATGTGATTCAGTGCATGCCGGTACCCTTAAAGCTAATTAATGCTGATACTTTAATACCAGGAGTAGATTACTAATAAAAAGAAAATTAATGGATGTGATTCAGTGCATGCCGGTACCTTTAAAGCTAATTAATGCTGATACTTTAATACCAGGAGTAGATTACTAATAAAAAGAAAATTAATGGATGTGATTCAGTGCATGCCGGTACCCTTAAAGCTAATTAATGCTGATACTTTAATACCAGGAGTAGATTACTAATAAAAAGAAAATTAATGGATGTGATTCAGTGCATGCCGGTACCTTTAAAGCTAATTAATGCTGATACTTTAATACCAGGAGTAGATTACTAATAAAAAGAAAATTAATGGATGTGATTCAGTGCATGCCGGTACCTTTAAAGCTAATTAATGCTGATACTTTAATACCAGGAGTAGATTACTAATAAAAAGAAAATTAATGGATGTGATTCAGTGCATGCCGGTACCCTTAAAGCTAATTAATGCTGATACTTTAATACCAGGAGTAGATTACTAATAAAAAGAAAATTAATGGATGTGATTCAGTGCATGCCGGTACCCTTAAAGCTAATTAATGCTGATACTTTAATACCAGGAGTAGATTACTAATAAAAAGAAAATTAATGGATGTGATTCAGTGCATGCCGGTACCCTTAAAGCTAATTAATGCTGATACTTTAATACCAGGAGTAGATTACTAATAAAAAGAAAATTAATGGATGTGATTCAGTGCATGCCGGTACCCTTAAAGCTAATTAATGCTGATACTTTAATACCAGGAGTAGATTACTAATAAAAAAGAAAATTAATGGATGTGATTCAGTGCATGCCGGTACCCTTAAAGCTAATTAATGCTGATACTTTAATACCAGGAGTAGATTACTAATAAAAAGAAAATTAATGGATGTGATTCAGTGCATGCCGGTACCCTTAAAGCTAATTAATGCTGATACTTTAATACCAGGAGTAGATTACTAATAAAAAGAAAATTAATGGATGTGATTCAGTGCATGCCGGTACCCTTTAAAGCTAATTAATGCTGATACTTTAATACCAGGAGTAGATTACTAATAAAAAGAAAATTAATGGATGTGATTCAGTGCATGCCGGTACCCTTAAAGCTAATTAATGCTGATACTTTAATACCAGGAGTAGATTACTAATAAAAAGAAAATTAATGGATGTGATTCAGTGCATGCCGGTACCTTTAAAGCTAATTAATGCTGATACTTTAATACCAGGAGTAGATTACTAATAAAAAGAAAATTAATGGATGTGATTCAGTGCATGCCGGTACCTTTAAAGCTAATTAATGCTGATACTTTAATACCAGGAGTAGATTACTAATAAAAAGAAAATTAATGGATGTGATTCAGTGCATGCCGGTACCTTTAAAGCTAATTAATGCTGATACTTTAATACCAGGAGTAGATTACTAATAAAAAGAAAATTAATGGATGTGATTCAGTGCATGCCGGTACCCTTAAAGCTAATTAATGCTGATACTTTAATACCAGGAGTAGATTACTAATAAAAAGAAAATTAATGGATGTGATTCAGTGCATGCCGGTACCCTTAAAGCTAATTAATGCTGATACTTTAATACCAGGAGTAGATTACTAATAAAAAGAAAATTAATGGATGTGATTCAGTGCATGCCGGTACCCTTAAAGCTAATTAATGCTGATACTTTAATACCAGGAGTAGATTACTAATAAAAAGAAAATTAATGGATGTGATTCAGTGCATGCCGGTACCCTTAAAGCTAATTAATGCTGATACTTTAATACCAGGAGTAGATTACTAATAAAAGAAAATTAATGGATGTGATTCAGTGCATGCCGGTACCTTTAAAGCTAATTAATGCTGATACTTTAATACCAGGAGTAGATTACTAATAAAAAAGAAAATTAATGGATGTGATTCAGTGCATGCCGGTACCCTTAAAGCTAATTAATGCTGATACTTTAATACCAGGAGTAGATTACTAATAAAAAGAAAATTAATGGATGTGATTCAGTGCATGCCGGTACCCTTTAAAGCTAATTAATGCTGATACTTTAATACCAGGAGTAGATTACTAATAAAAAGAAAATTAATGGATGTGATTCAGTGCATGCCGGTACCTTTAAAGCTAATTAATGCTGATACTTTAATACCAGGAGTAGATTACTAATAAAAAGAAAATTAATGGATGTGATTCAGTGCATGCCGGTACCCTTAAAGCTAATTAATGCTGATACTTTAATACCAGGAGTAGATTACTAATAAAAGAAAATTAATGGATGTGATTCAGTGCATGCCGGTACCCTTAAAGCTAATTAATGCTGATACTTTAATACCAGGAGTAGATTACTAATAAAAAGAAAATTAATGGATGTGATTCAGTGCATGCCGGTACCCTTAAAGCTAATTAATGCTGATACTTTAATACCAGGAGTAGATTACTAATAAAAAGAAAATTAATGGATGTGATTCAGTGCATGCCGGTACCCTTAAAGCTAATTAATGCTGATACTTTAATACCAGGAGTAGATTACTAATAAAAAGAAAATTAATGGATGTGATTCAGTGCATGCCGGTACCCTTAAAGCTAATTAATGCTGATACTTTAATACCAGGAGTAGATTACTAATAAAAAGAAAATTAATGGATGTGATTCAGTGCATGCCGGTACCTTTAAAGCTAATTAATGCTGATACTTTAATACCAGGAGTAGATTACTAATAAAAAGAAAATTAATGGATGTGATTCAGTGCATGCCGGTACCCTTAAAGCTAATTAATGCTGATACTTTAATACCAGGAGTAGATTACTAATAAAAAGAAAATTAATGGATGTGATTCAGTGCATGCCGGTACCCTTAAAGCTAATTAATGCTGATACTTTAATACCAGGAGTAGATTACTAATAAAAAGAAAATTAATGGATGTGATTCAGTGCATGCCGGTACCCTTAAAGCTAATTAATGCTGATACTTTAATACCAGGAGTAGATTACTAATAAAAAGAAAATTAATGGATGTGATTCAGTGCATGCCGGTACCCTTAAAGCTAATTAATGCTGATACTTTAATACCAGGAGTAGATTACTAATAAAAAGAAAATTAATGGATGTGATTCAGTGCATGCCGGTACCCTTAAAGCTAATTAATGCTGATACTTTAATACCAGGAGTAGATTACTAATAAAAAGAAAATTAATGGATGTGATTCAGTGCATGCCGGTACCCTTAAAGCTAATTAATGCTGATACTTTAATACCAGGAGTAGATTACTAATAAAAAGAAAATTAATGGATGTGATTCAGTGCATGCCGGTACCCTTTAAAGCTAATTAATGCTGATACTTTAATACCAGGAGTAGATTACTAATAAAAAGAAAATTAATGGATGTGATTCAGTGCATGCCGGTACCCTTTAAAGCTAATTAATGCTGATACTTTAATACCAGGAGTAGATTACTAATAAAAAGAAAATTAATGGATGTGATTCAGTGCATGCCGGTACCCTTAAAGCTAATTAATGCTGATACTTTAATACCAGGAGTAGATTACTAATAAAAAGAAAATTAATGGATGTGATTCAGTGCATGCCGGTACCCTTAAAGCTAATTAATGCTGATACTTTAATACCAGGAGTAGATTACTAATAAAAAGAAAATTAATGGATGTGATTCAGTGCATGCCGGTACCTTTAAAGCTAATTAATGCTGATACTTTAATACCAGGAGTAGATTACTAATAAAAAGAAAATTAATGGATGTGATTCAGTGCATGCCGGTACCCTTAAAGCTAATTAATGCTGATACTTTAATACCAGGAGTAGATTACTAATAAAAAGAAAATTAATGGATGTGATTCAGTGCATGCCGGTACCCTTAAAGCTAATTAATGCTGATACTTTAATACCAGGAGTAGATTACTAATAAAAAGAAAATTAATGGATGTGATTCAGTGCATGCCGGTACCCTTAAAGCTAATTAATGCTGATACTTTAATACCAGGAGTAGATTACTAATAAAAAAGAAAATTAATGGATGTGATTCAGTGCATGCCGGTACCTTTAAAGCTAATTAATGCTGATACTTTAATACCAGGAGTAGATTACTAATAAAAAGAAAATTAATGGATGTGATTCAGTGCATGCCGGTACCCTTAAAGCTAATTAATGCTGATACTTTAATACCAGGAGTAGATTACTAATAAAAAGAAAATTAATGGATGTGATTCAGTGCATGCCGGTACCCTTAAAGCTAATTAATGCTGATACTTTAATACCAGGAGTAGATTACTAATAAAAAGAAAATTAATGGATGTGATTCAGTGCATGCCGGTACCTTAAAGCTAATTAATGCTGATACTTTAATACCAGGAGTAGATTACTAATAAAAAGAAAATTAATGGATGTGATTCAGTGCATGCCGGTATCCTTTAAAGCTAATTAATGCTGATACTTTAATACCAGGAGTAGATTACTAATAAAAAGAAAATTAATGGATGTGATTCAGTGCATGCCGGTACCCTTAAAGCTAATTAATGCTGATACTTTAATACCAGGAGTAGATTACTAATAAAAGAAAATTAATGGATGTGATTCAGTGCATGCCGGTACCCTTAAAGCTAATTAATGCTGATACTTTAATACCAGGAGTAGATTACTAATAAAAAGAAAATTAATGGATGTGATTCAGTGCATGCCGGTACCCTTTAAAGCTAATTAATGCTGATACTTTAATACCAGGAGTAGATTACTAATAAAAAGAAAATTAATGGATGTGATTCAGTGCATGCCGGTACCTTTAAAGCTAATTAATGCTGATACTTTAATACCAGGAGTAGATTACTAATAAAAAGAAAATTAATGGATGTGATTCAGTGCATGCCGGTACCCTTAAAGCTAATTAATGCTGATACTTTAATACCAGGAGTAGATTACTAATAAAAAGAAAATTAATGGATGTGATTCAGTGCATGCCGGTACCCTTAAAGCTAATTAATGCTGATACTTTAATACCAGGAGTAGATTACTAATAAAAAGAAAATTAATGGATGTGATTCAGTGCATGCCGGTACCCTTAAAGCTAATTAATGCTGATACTTTAATACCAGGAGTAGATTACTAATAAAAAGAAAATTAATGGATGTGATTCAGTGCATGCCGGTACCTTTAAAGCTAATTAATGCTGATACTTTAATACCAGGAGTAGATTACTAATAAAAAGAAAATTAATGGATGTGATTCAGTGCATGCCGGTACCCTTTAAAGCTAATTAATGCTGATACTTTAATACCAGGAGTAGATTACTAATAAAAAGAAAATTAATGGATGTGATTCAGTGCATGCCGGTACCCTTAAAGCTAATTAATGCTGATACTTTAATACCAGGAGTAGATTACTAATAAAAAGAAAATTAATGGATGTGATTCAGTGCATGCCGGTACCCTTAAAGCTAATTAATGCTGATACTTTAATACCAGGAGTAGATTACTAATAAAAAGAAAATTAATGGATGTGATTCAGTGCATGCCGGTACCCTTAAAGCTAATTAATGCTGATACTTTAATACCAGGAGTAGATTACTAATAAAAAGAAAATTAATGGATGTGATTCAGTGCATGCCGGTACCCTTAAAGCTAATTAATGCTGATACTTTAATACCAGGAGTAGATTACTAATAAAAATAAAATTAATGGATGTGATTCAGTGCATGCCGGTACCTTTAAAGCTAATTAATGCTGATACTTTAATACCAGGAGTAGATTACTAATAAAAAGAAAATTAATGGATGTGATTCAGTGCATGCCGGTACCCTTAAAGCTAATTAATGCTGATACTTTAATACCAGGAGTAGATTACTAATAAAAAGAAAATTAATGGATGTGATTCAGTGCATGCCGGTACCCTTAAAGCTAATTAATGCTGATACTTTAATACCAGGAGTAGATTACTAATAAAAAGAAAATTAATGGATGTGATTCAGTGCATGCCGGTACCCTTAAAGCTAATTAATGCTGATACTTTAATACCAGGAGTAGATTACTAATAAAAAGAAAATTAATGGATGTGATTCAGTGCATGCCGGTACCCTTAAAGCTAATTAATGCTGATACTTTAATACCAGGAGTAGATTACTAATAAAAAGAAAATTAATGGATGTGATTCAGTGCATGCCGGTACCCTTAAAGCTAATTAATGCTGATACTTTAATACCAGGAGTAGATTACTAATAAAAAGAAAATTAATGGATGTGATTCAGTGCATGCCGGTACCCTTAAAGCTAATTAATGCTGATACTTTAATACCAGGAGTAGATTACTAATAAAAAGAAAATTAATGGATGTGATTCAGTGCATGCCGGTACCCTTAAAGCTAATTAATGCTGATACTTTAATACCAGGAGTAGATTACTAATAAAAAGAAAATTAATGGATGTGATTCAGTGCATGCCGGTACCCTTAAAGCTAATTAATGCTGATACTTTAATACCAGGAGTAGATTACTAATAAAAAGAAAATTAATGGATGTGATTCAGTGCATGCCGGTACCCTTTAAAGCTAATTAATGCTGATACTTTAATACCAGGAGTAGATTACTAATAAAAAGAAAATTAATGGATGTGATTCAGTGCATGCCGGTACCCTTAAAGCTAATTAATGCTGATACTTTAATACCAGGAGTAGATTACTAATAAAAAGAAAATTAATGGATGTGATTCAGTGCATGCCGGTACCTTTAAAGCTAATTAATGCTGATACTTTAATACCAGGAGTAGATTACTAATAAAAAGAAAATTAATGGATGTGATTCAGTGCATGCCGGTACCCTTAAAGCTAATTAATGCTGATACTTTAATACCAGGAGTAGATTACTAATAAAAAGAAAATTAATGGATGTGATTCAGTGCATGCCGGTACCCTTAAAGCTAATTAATGCTGATACTTTAATACCAGGAGTAGATTACTAATAAAAAGAAAATTAATGGATGTGATTCAGTGCATGCCGGTACCCTTAAAGCTAATTAATGCTGATACTTTAATACCAGGAGTAGATTACTAATAAAAAGAAAATTAATGGATGTGATTCAGTGCATGCCGGTACCCTTTAAAGCTAATTAATGCTGATACTTTAATACCAGGAGTAGATTACTAATAAAAAGAAAATTAATGGATGTGATTCAGTGCATGCCGGTACCCTTAAAGCTAATTAATGCTGATACTTTAATACCAGGAGTAGATTACTAATAAAAAGAAAATTAATGGATGTGATTCAGTGCATGCCGGTACCCTTAAAGCTAATTAATGCTGATACTTTAATACCAGGAGCAGATTACTAATAAAAAGAAAATTAATGGATGTGATTCAGTGCATGCCGGTACCCTTTTAAAGCTAATTAATGCTGATACTTTAATACCAGGAGTAGATTACTAATAAAAAGAAAATTAATGGATGTGATTCAGTGCATGCCGGTACCCTTAAAGCTAATTAATGCTGATACTTTAATACCAGGAGTAGATTACTAATAAAAAAATTAATGGATGTGATTCAGTGCATGCAGGTACCTTTAAAGCTAATTAATGCTGATACTTTAATACCAGGAGTAGATTACTAATAAAAAGAAAATTAATGGATGTGATTCAGTGCATGCCGGTACCTTTAAAGCTAATTAATGCTGATACTTTAATACCAGGAGTAGATTACTAATAAAAAGAAAATTAATGGATGTGATTCAGTGCATGCCGGTACCTTTAAAGCTAATTAATGCTGATACTTTAATACCAGGAGTAGATTACTAATAAAAAGAAAATTAATGGATGTGATTCAGTGCATGCCGGTACCCTTAAAGCTAATTAATGCTGATACTTTAATACCAGGAGTAGATTACTAATAAAAAGGAAATTAATGGATGTGATTCAGTGCATGCCGGTACCCTTAAAGCTAATTAATGCTGATACTTTAATACCAGGAGTAGATTACTAATAAAAAGAAAATTAATGGATGTGATTCAGTGCATGCCGGTACCCTTAAAGCTAATTAATGCTGATACTTTAATACCAGGAGTAGATTACTAATAAAAAGAAAATTAATGGATGTGATTCAGTGCATGCCGGTACCTTAAAGCTAATTAATGCTGGTACTTTAATACCAGGGATAGATTACTAATAAAAAAAAATAATGGATGTGATTCAGTGCATGCCGGTACCCTTAAAGCTAATTAATGCTGATACTTTAATACCAGGAGTAGATTACTAATAAAAAAGAAAATTAATGGATGTGATTCAGTGCATGCCGGTACCCTTAAAGCTAATTAATGCTGATACTTTAATACCAGGAGTAGATTACTAATAAAAAGAAAATTAATGGATGTGATTCAGTGCATGCCGGTACCCTTAAAGCTAATTAATGCTGATACTTTAATACCAGGAGTAGATTACTAATAAAAGAAAATTAATGGATGTGATTCAGTGCATGCCGGTACCCTTAAAGCTAATTAATGCTGATACTTTAATACCAGGAGTAGATTACTAATAAAAAGAAAATTAATGGATGTGATTCAGTGCATGCCGGTACCTTTAAAGCTAATTAATGCTGATACTTTAATACCAGGAGTAGATTACTAATAAAAAGAAAATTAATGGATGTGATTCAGTGCATGCCGGTACCTTTAAAGCTAATTAATGCTGATACTTTAATACCAGGAGTAGATTACTAATAAAAAGAAAATTAATGGATGTGATTCAGTGCATGCCGGTACCTTTAAAGCTAATTAATGCTGATACTTTAATAATAGGAGTAGATTACTAATAAAAAGAAAATTAATGGATGTGATTCAGTGCATGCCGGTACCTTTAAAGCTAATTAATGCTGATACTTTAATACCAGGAGTAGATTACTAATAAAAAGAAAATTAATGGATGTGATTCAGTGCATGCCGGTACCTTTAAAGCTAATTAATGCTGATACTTTAATACCAGGAGTAGATTACTAATAAAAAGAAAATTAATGGATGTGATTCAGTGCATGCCGGTATCCTTGAAGCTAATTAATGCTGACACTTTAATACCAGGAGTAGATTACTAATAAAAAGAAAATTAATGGATGTGATTCAGTGCATGCCAGTATCCTTGAAGCTAATTAATGCTGACACTTTAATACCAGGAGTAGATTACTAATAAAAAGAAAATTAATGGATGTGATTCAGTGCATGCCGGTACCCTTAAAGCTAATTAATGCTGCTACTTTAATACCAGGGATAGATTACTAATAAAAAGAAAATAAATGGATGTGATTCAGTGCATGCCGGTACCCTTAAAGCTAATTAATGCTGATACTTTAATACCAGGAGCAGATTACTAATAAAAAGAAAATTAATGGATGTGATTCAGTGCATGCCGGTACCCTTAAAGCTAATCAATGCTGATACTTTAATACCAGGAGTAGATTACTAATAAAAAGAAAATTAATGGATGTGATTCAGTGCATGCCGGTACCCTTAAAGCTAATTAATGCTAATACTTTAATACCAGGAGCAGATTACTAATAAAAAGAAAATTAATGGATGTGATTCAGTGCATGCCGGTACCCTTGAAGCTAATTAATGCTGATACTTTAATACCAGGATTAGATTACTAATAAAAAGAAAATTAATGGATGTGATTCAGTACATGCCAGTATCCTTAAAGCTAATTAATGATGATACTTTAATACCAGGAGTAGATTACTAATAAAAAGAAAATTAATGGATGTGATTCAGTGCATGACAGTATCCTTAAAGCTAATTAATGCTGATACTTTAATACCAGGAGTAGATTACTAATAAAAAGAAAATTAATGGATGTGATTCAGTGCATGCCGGTACCTTTAAAGCTAATTAATGCTGATACTTTAATACCAGGAGTAGATTACTAATAAAAAGAAAATTAATGGATGTGATTCAGTGCATGCCGGTACCTTTAAAGCTAGTTAATGCTGATACTTTAATACCAGGAGTAGATTACTAATAAAAAAGAAAATTAATGGATGTGATTCAGTGCATGCCGGTACCCTTGAAGCTAATTAATGCTGATACTTTAATACCAGGAGTAGATTACTAATAAAAAGAAAATTAATGGATGTGATTCAGTGCATGCCAGTATACTTAAAGCTAATTAATGATAATACTTTAATACCAGGAGTAGATTACTAATAAAAAGAAAAATAATGGATGTGATTCAGTGCATGCCGGTACATTTAAAGCTAATTAATGCTGATACTTTAATACCAGGAGTAGATTACTAATAAAAAGAAAATTAATGGATGTGATTCAGTGCATGCCGGTACCTTTAAAGCTAATTAATGCTGATACTTTAATACCAGGAGTAGATTACTAATAAAAATAAAATTAATGGATGTGATTCAGTGCATGCCGGTACCTTTAAAGCTAATTAATGCTGATACTTTAATACCAGGAGTAGATTACTAATAAAAAGAAAATTAATGGATGTGATCAGTGCATGCCGGTACCCTTAAAGCTAATTAATGCTGATACTTTAATACCAGGAGTAGATTACTAATAAAAAGGAAATTAATGGATGTGATTCAGTGCATGCCGGTACCCTTAAAGCTAATTAATGCTGATACTTTAATACCAGGAGTAGATTACTAATAAAAAGAAAATTAATGGATGTGATTCAGTGCATGCCGGTACCCTTAAAGCTAATTAATGCTGATACTTTAATACCAGGAGTAGATTACTAATAAAAAGAAAATTAATGGATGTGATTCAGTGCATGCCGGTACCCTTAAAGCTAATTAATGCTGATACTTTAATACCAGGGATAGATTACTAATAAAAAGAAAATAAATGGATGTGATTCAGTGCATGCCGGTACCCTTAAAGCTAATTAATGCTGATACTTTAATACCAGGAGTAGATTACTAATAAAAAGAAAATTAATGGATGTGATTCAGTGCATGCCGGTACCCTTAAAGCTAATTAATGCTGATACTTTAATACCAGGAGTAGATTACTAATAAAAAGAAAATTAATGGATGTGATTCAGTGCATGCCGGTACCCTTAAAGCTAATTAATGCTGGTACTTTAATACCAGGGATAGATTACTAATAAAAAGAAATAATGGATGTGATTCAGTGCATGCCGGTACCCTTAAAGCTAATTAATGCTGATACTTTAATACCAGGAGTAGATTACTAATAAAAAGAAAATTAATGGATGTGATTCAGTGCATGCCGGTACCCTTAAAGCTAATTAATGCTGATACTTCAATACCAGGAGTAGATTACTAATAAAAAGAAAATTAATGGATGTGATTCAGTGTATGCCGGTACCCTTAAAGCTAATTAATGCTGATACTTTAATACCAGGAGTAGATTACTAATAAAAAGAAAATTAATGGATGTGATTCAGTGCATGCCGGTATACTTAAAGCTAATTAATGATGATACTTTAATACCAGGAGTAGATTACTAATAAAAAGAAAATTAATGGATGTGATTCAGTGCATGCCGGTACATTTAAAGCTAATTAATGCTGATACTTTAATACCAGGAGTAGATTACTAATAAAAAGAAAATTAATGGATGTGATTCAGTGCATGCCGGTACCTTTAAAGCTAATTAATGCTGATACTTTAATACCAGGAGTAGATTACTAATAAAAATAAAATTAATGGATGTGATTCAGTGCATGCCGGTACCTTTAAAGCTAATTAATGCTGATACTTTAATACCAGGAGTAGATTACTAATAAAAAGAAAATTAATGGATGTGATTCAGTGCATGCCGGTACCCTTAAAGCTAATTAATGCTGATACTTTAATACCAGGAGTAGATTACTAATAAAAAGGAAAATTAATGGATGTGATTCAGTGCATGCCGGTACCCTTAAAGCTAATTAATGCTGATACTTTAATACCAGGAGTAGATTACTAATAAAAGAAAAATTAATGGATGTGATTCAGTGCATGCCGGTACCCTTAAAGCTAATTAATGCTGATACTTTAATACCAGGAGTAGATTACTAATAAAAAGAAAATTAATGGATGTGATTCAGTGCATGCCGGTACCCTTAAAGCTAATTAATGCTGATACTTTAATACCAGGGATAGATTACTAATAAAAAGAAAATAAATGGATGTGATTCAGTGCATGCCGATACCCTTAAAGCTAATTAATGCTGATACTTTAATACCAGGAGTAGATTACTAATAAAAAGAAAATTAATGGATGTGATTCAGTGCATGCCGGTACCCTTTAAAGCTAATTAATGCTGATACTTTAATACCAGGAGTAGATTACTAATAAAAAGAAAATTAATGGATGTGATTCAGTGCATGCCGGTACCCTTAAGGCTAATTAATGCTGATACTTTAATACCAGGAGTAGATTACTAATAAAAAGAAAATTAATGGATGTGATTCAGTGCATGCCGGTACCTTTAAAGCTAATTAATGCTGATACTTTAATACCAGGAGCAGATTACTAATAAAAAGAAAATTAATGGATGTGATTCAGTGCATGCCGGTACCCTTAAAGCTAATTAATGCTGATACTTTAATACCAGGAGTAGATTACTAATAAAAAGAAAATTAATGGATGTGATTCAGTGCATGCCGGTACCCTTAAAGCTAATTAATGCTGATACTTTAATACCAGGAGTAGATTACTAATAAAAAAAATTAATGGATGTGATTCAGTGCATGCCGGTACCTTTAAAGCTAATTAATGCTGATACTTTAATACCAGGAGTAGATTACTAATAAAAAGAAAATTAATGGATGTGATTCAGTGCATGCCGGTACCTTTAAAGCTAATTAATGCTGATACTTTAATACCAGGAGTAGATTACTAATAAAAAGAAAATTAATGGATGTGATTCAGTGCATGCCGGTACCTTTAAAGCTAATTAATGCTGATACTTTAATACCAGGAGTAGATTACTAATAAAAAGAAAATTAATGGATGTGATTCAGTGCATGCCAGTATCCTTGAAGCTAATTAATGCTGACACTTTAATACCAGGAGTAGATTACTAATAAAAAGAAAATTAATGGATGTGATTCAGTGCATGCCAGTATCCTTGAAGCTAATTAATGCTGACACTTTAATACCAGGAGTAGATTACTAATAAAAAGAAAATTAATGGATGTGATTCAGTGCATGCCGGTACCCTTAAAGCTAATTAATGCTGCTACTTTAATACCAGGGATAGATTACTAATAAAAAGAAAATAAATGGATGTGATTCAGTGCATGCCGGTACCCTTAAAGCTAATTAATGCTGATACTTTAATACCAGGAGCAGATTACTAATAAAAAGAAAATTAATGGATGTGATTCAGTGCATGCCGGTACCTTAAAGCTAATCAATGCTGATACTTTAATACCAGGAGTAGATTACTAATAAAAAGAAAATTAATGGATGTGATTCAGTGCATGCCGGTACCCTTAAAGCTAATTAATGCTAATACTTTAATACCAGGAGCAGATTACTAATAAAAAGAAAATTAATGGATGTGATTCAGTGCATGCCGGTACCCTTGAAGCTAATTAATGCTGATACTTTAATACCAGGATTAGATTACTAATAAAAAGAAAATTAATGGATGTGATTCAGTGCATGACAGTATCCTTTAAAGCTAATTAATGCTGATACTTTAATACCAGGAGTAGATTACTAATAAAAAGAAAATTAATGGATGTGATTCAGTGCATGCCGGTACCCTTAAAGCTAATTAATGCTGATACTTTAATACCAGGAGTAGATTACTAATAAAAAGGAAATTAATGGATGTGATTCAGTGCATGCCGGTACCCTTAAAGCTAATTAATGCTGATACTTTAATACCAGGAGTAGATTACTAATAAAAAGAAAATTAATGGATGTGATTCAGTGCATGCCAGTATCCTTGAAGCTAATTAATGCTGACACTTTAATACCAGGAGTAGATTACTAATAAAAAGAAAATTAATGGATGTGATTCAGTGCATGCCAGTATCCTTGAAGCTAATTAATGCTGACACTTTAATACCAGGAGTAGATTACTAATAAAAAGAAAATTAATGGATGTGATTCAGTGCATGCCGGTACCCTTAAAGCTAATTAATGCTGCTACTTTAATACCAGGGATAGATTACTAATAAAAAGAAAATAAATGGATGTGATTCAGTGCATGCCGGTACCCTTAAAGCTAATTAATGCTGATACTTTAATACCAGGAGCAGATTACTAATAAAAAGAAAATTAATGGATGTGATTCAGTGCATGCCGGTACCCTTAAAGCTAATCAATGCTGATACTTTAATACCAGGAGTAGATTACTAATAAAAAGAAAATTAATGGATGTGATTCAGTGCATGCCGGTACCCTTAAAGCTAATTAATGCTAATACTTTAATACCAGGAGCAGATTACTAATAAAAAGAAAATTAATGGATGTGATTCAGTGCATGCCGGTACCCTTGAAGCTAATTAATGCTGATACTTTAATACCAGGATTAGATTACTAATAAAAAGAAAATTAATGGATGTGATTCAGTACATGCCAGTATCCTTAAAGCTAATTAATGATGATACTTTAATACCAGGAGTAGATTACTAATAAAAAGAAAATTAATGGATGTGATTCAGTGCATGACAGTATCCTTAAAGCTAATTAATGCTGATACTTTAATACCAGGAGTAGATTACTAATAAAAAGAAAATTAATGGATGTGATTCAGTGCATGCCGGTACCTTTAAAGCTAATTAATGCTGATACTTTAATACCAGGAGTAGATTACTAATAAAAAGAAAATTAATGGATGTGATTCAGTGCATGCCGGTACCTTTAAAGCTAGTTAATGCTGATACTTTAATACCAGGAGTAGATTACTAATAAAAAGAAAATTAATTTATGTGATTCAGTGCATGCCGGTACCCTTGAAGCTAATTAATGCTGATACTTTAATACCAGGAGTAGATTACTAATAAAAAGAAAATTAATGGATGTGATTCAGTGCATGCCAGTATACTTAAAGCTAATTAATGATAATACTTTAATACCAGGAGTAGATTACTAATAAAAAGAAAAATTAATGGATGTGATTCAGTGCATGCCGGTACATTTAAAGCTAATTAATGCTGATACTTTAATACCAGGAGTAGATTACTAATAAAAAGAAAATTAATGGATGTGATTCAGTGCATGCCGGTACCTTTAAAGCTAATTAATGCTGATACTTTAATACCAGGAGTAGATTACTAATAAAAATAAAATTAATGGATGTGATTCAGTGCATGCCGGTACCTTTAAAGCTAATTAATGCTGATACTTTAATACCAGGAGTAGATTACTAATAAAAAGAAAATTAATGGATGTGATCAGTGCATGCCGGTACCCTTAAAGCTAATTAATGCTGATACTTTAATACCAGGAGTAGATTACTAATAAAAAGGAAATTAATGGATGTGATTCAGTGCATGCCGGTACCCTTAAAGCTAATTAATGCTGATACTTTAATACCAGGAGTAGATTACTAATAAAAAGAAAATTAATGGATGTGATTCAGTGCATGCCGGTACCCTTAAAGCTAATTAATGCTGATACTTTAATACCAGGAGTAGATTACTAATAAAAAGAAAATTAATGGATGTGATTCAGTGCATGCCGGTACCCTTAAAGCTAATTAATGCTGCTACTTTAATACCAGGGATAGATTACTAATAAAAAGAAAATTAAATGGATGTGATTCAGTGCATGCCGGTACCCTTAAAGCTAATTAATGCTGATACTTTAATACCAGGAGTAGATTACTAATAAAAAGAAAATTAATGGATGTGATTCAGTACATGCCAGTATCCTTAAAGCTAATTAATGATGATACTTTAATACCAGGAGTAGATTACTAATAAAAAGAAAATTAATGGATGTGATTCAGTGCATGACAGTATCCTTAAAGCTAATTAATGCTGATACTTTAATACCAGGAGTAGATTACTAATAAAAAGAAAATTAATGGATGTGATTCAGTGCATGCCGGTACCTTTAAAGCTAATTAATGCTGATACTTTAATACCAGGAGTAGATTACTAATAAAAAGAAAATTAATGGATGTGATTCAGTGCATGCCGGTACCTTTAAAGCTAATTAATGCTGATACTTTAATACCAGGAGTAGATTACTAATAAAAAGAAAATTAATTTATGTGATTCAGTGCATGCCGGTACCCTTAAAGCTAATTAATGCTGATACTTTAATACCAGGAGTAGATTACTAATAAAAAGAAAATTAATGGATGTGATTCAGTGCATGCCAGTATACTTAAAGCTAATTAATGATAATACTTTAATACCAGGAGTAGATTACTAATAAAAAGAAAATTAATGGATGTGATTCAGTGCATGCCGGTACATTTAAAGCTAATTAATGCTGATACTTTAATACCAGGAGTAGATTACTAATAAAAAGAAAATTAATGGATGTGATTCAGTGCATGCCGGTACCTTTAAAGCTAATTAATGCTGATACTTTAATACCAGGAGTAGATTACTAATAAAAATAAAATTAATGGATGTGATTCAGTGCATGCCGGTACCTTTAAAGCTAATTAATGCTGATACTTTAATACCAGGAGTAGATTACTAATAAAAAGAAAATTAATGGATGTGATTCAGTGCATGCCGGTACCCTTAAAGCTAATTAATGCTGATACTTTAATACCAGGAGTAGATTACTAATAAAAAGGAAATTAATGGATGTGATTCAGTGCATGACGGTACCCTTAAAGCTAATTAATGCTGATACTTTAATACCAGGAGTAGATTACTAATAAAAAGAAAATTAATGGATGTGATTCAGTGCATGCCGGTACCCTTAAAGCTAATTAATGCTGATACTTTAATACCAGGAGTAGATTACTAATAAAAAGAAAATTAATGGATGTGATTCAGTGCATGCCGGTACCCTTAAAGCTAATTAATGCTGCTACTTTAATACCAGGGATAGATTACTAATAAAAGAAAATAAATGGATGTGATTCAGTGCATGCCGATACCCTTAAAGCTAATTAATGCTGATACTTTAATACCATTAGTAGATTACTAATAAAAAGAAAATTAATGGATGTGATTCAGTGCATGCCGGTACCCTTAAAGCTAATTAATGCTGATACTTTAATACCAGGAGTAGATTACTAATAAAAAGAAAATTAATGGATGTGATTCAGTGCATGCCGGTACCCTTAAAGCTAATTAATGCTGATACTTTAATACCAGGGATAGATTACTAATAAAAAAAAAATTAATGGATGTGATTCAGTGCATGCCGGTACCCTTAAAGCTAATTAATGCTGATACTTTAATACCAGGAGTAGATTACTAATAAAAAGAAAATTAATGGATGTGATTCAGTGTATACCGGTACCCTTAAAGCTAATTAATGCTGATACTTCAATACCAGGAGTAGATTACTAATAAAAAGAAAATTAATGGATGTGATTCAGTGTATGCCGGTACCCTTAAAGCTAATTAATGCTGATACTTAAATACCAGGAGTAGATTACTAATAAAAAGAAAATTAATGGATGTGATTCAGTGCATGCCAGTATACTTAAAGCTAATTAATGATAATACTTTAATACCAGGAGTAGATTACTAATAAAAAGAAAATTAATGGATGTGATTCAGTGCATGCCGGTACATTTAAAGCTAATTAATGCTGATACTTTAATACCAGGAGTAGATTACTAATAAAAAGAAAATTAATGGATGTGATTCAGTGCATGCCGGTACCTTTAAAGCTAATTAATGCTGATACTTTAATACCAGGAGTAGATTACTAATAAAAATAAAATTAATGGATGTGATTCAGTGCATGCCGGTACCTTTAAAGCTAATTAATGCTGATACTTTAATACCAGGAGTAGATTACTAATAAAAAGAAAATTAATGGATGTGATTCAGTGCATGCCGGTACCCTTAAAGCTAATTAATGCTGATACTTTAATACCAGGAGTAGATTACTAATAAAAAGAAAATTAATGGATGTGATTCAGTGCATGACGGTACCCTTAAAGCTAATTAATGCTGATACTTTAATACCAGGAGTAGATTACTAATAAAAAGAAAATTAATGGATGTGATTCAGTGCATGCCGGTACCCTTAAAGCTAATTAATGCTGCTACTTTAATACCAGGGATAGATTACTAATAAAAAGAAAATAAATGGATGTGATTCAGTGCATGCCGGTACCCTTAAAGCTAATTAATGCTGATACTTTAATACCAGGAGTAGATTACTAATAAAAAAGAAAATTAATGGATGTGATTCAGTGCATGCCGGTACCCCTTAAAGCTAATTAATGCTGATACTTTAATACCAGGAGTAGATTACTAATAAAAAGAAAATTAATGGATGTGATTCAGTGCATGCCGGTACCCTTAAAGCTAATTAATGCTGATACTTTAATACCAGGAGTAGATTACTAATAAAAAAAAATTAATGGATGTGATTCAGTGCATGCCGGTACCTTTAAAGCTAATTAATGCTGATACTTTAATACCAGGAGCAGATTACTAATAAAAAGAAAATTAATGGATGTGATTCAGTGCATGCCGGTACCCTTAAAGCTAATTAATGCTGATACTTTAATACCAGGAGTAGATTACTAATAAAAAGAAAATTAATGGATGTGATTCAGTGCATGCCGGTACCCTTAAAGCTAATTAATGATGATACTTTAATACCAGGAGTAGATTACTAATAAAAAAAATTAATGGATGTGATTCAGTGCATGACAGGTACCCTTAAAGCTAATTAATGCTGATACTTTAATACCAGGAGTAGATTACTAATAAAAAGAAAATTAATGGATGTGATTCAGTGCATGCCGGTACCTTTAAAGCTAATTAATGCTGATACTTTAATAATAGGAGTAGATTACTAATAAAAAGGAAATTAATGGATGTGATTCAGTGCATGCCGGTACCTTTAAAGCTAATTAATGCTGATACTTTAATACCAGGAGTAGATTACTAATAAAAAGAAAATTAATGGATGTGATTCAGTGCATGCCGGTACCTTTAAAGCTAATTAATGCTGATACTTTAATACCAGGAGTAGATTACTAATAAAAAGAAAATTAATGGATGTGATTCAGTGCATGCCGGTACCCTTAAAGCTAATTAATGCTGGTACTTTAATACCAGGGATAGATTACTAATAAAAAAAAATTAATGGATGTGATTCAGTGCATGCCGGTACCCTTAAAGCTAATTAATGCTGATACTTTAATACCAGGAGTAGATTACTAATAAAAAGAAAATTAATGGATGTGATTCAGTGCATGACAGGTATCCTTAAAGCTAATTAATGCTGATACTTTAATACCAGGAGTAGATTACTAATAAAAAGAAAATTAATGGATGTGATTCAGTGTATGTCGGTACCCTTAAAGCTAATTAATGCTGATACTTTAATACCAGGAGTAGATTACTAATAAAAAGAAAATTAATGGATGTGATTCAGTGCATGCCGGTACCCTTAAAGCTAATTAATGCTGATACTTTAATACCAGGAGTAGATTACTAATAAAAAGATAATTAATGGATGTGATTCAGTGCATGCCGGTACCTTTAAAGCTAATTAATGCTGATACTTTAATACCAGGAGCAGATTACTAATAAAAAGAAAATTAATGGATGTGATTCAGTGCATGCCGGTACCCTTAAAGCTAATTAATGCTGATACTTTATTACCAGGAGTAGATTACTAATAAAAAGAAAATTAATGGATGTGATTCAGTGCATGCCGGTACCCTTAAAGCTAATTAATGCTAATACTTTAATACCAGGAGTAGATTACTAATAAAAAAATTAATGGATGTGATTCAGTGTATGCAGGTACCCTTAAAGCTAATTAATGCTGATACTTTAATACCAGGAGTAGATTACTAATAAAAAGAAAATTAATGGATGTGATTCAGTGCATGCCGGTACCTTTAAAGCTAATTAATGCTGATACTTTAATAATAATAGTAGATTGCTAATAAAAACAAAATTAATGGATGTGATTCAGTGCATGCCGGTACCTTTAAAGCTAATTAATGCTGATACTTTAATACCAGGAGTAGATTACTAATAAAAAGAAAATTAATGGATGTGATTCAGTGCATGCCGGTACCTTTAAAGCTAATTAATGCTGATACTTTAATACCAGGAGTAGATTACTAATAAAAAGAAAATTAATGGATGTGATTCAGTGCATGCCAGTATCCTTGAAGCTAATTAATGCTGACACTTTAATACCAGGAGTAGATTACTAATAAAAAGAAAATTAATGGATGTGATTCAGTGCATGCCAGTATCCTTGAAGCTAATTAATGCTGACACTTTAATACCAGGAGTAGATTACTAATAAAAAGAAAATTAATGGATGTGATTCAGTGCATGCCGGTACCCTTAAAGCTAATTAATGCTGCTACTTTAATACCAGGGATAGATTACTAATAAAAAGAAAATAAATGGATGTGATTCAGTGCATGCCGGTACCCTTAAAGCTAATTAATGCTGATACTTTAATACCAGGAGCAGATTACTAATAAAAAGAAAATTAATGGATGTGTTTCAGTGCATGCCGGTACCCTTAAAGCTAATCAATGCTGATACTTTAATACCAGGAGTAGATTACTAATAAAAAGAAAATTAATGGATGTGATTCAGTGCATGCCGGTACCCTTAAAGCTAATTAATGCTAATACTTTAATACCAGGAGCAGATTACTAATAAAAAGAAAATTAATGGATGTGATTCAGTGCATGCCGGTTACCCTTGAAGCTAATTAATGCTGATACTTTAATACCAGGATTAGATTACTAATAAAAAGAAAATTAATGGATGTGATTCAGTACATGCCAGTATCCTTAAAGCTAATTAATGATGATACTTTAATACCAGGAGTAGATTACTAATAAAAAGAAAATTAATGGATGTGATTCAGTGCATGACAGTATCCTTAAAGCTAATTAATGCTGATACTTTAATACCAGGAGTAGATTACTAATAAAAAGAAAATTAATGGATGTGATTCAGTGCATGCCGGTACCTTTAAAGCTAATTAATGCTGATACTTTAATACCAGGAGTAGATTACTAATAAAAAGAAAATTAATGGATGTGATTCAGTGCATGCCGGTACCTTTAAAGCTAGTTAATGCTGATACTTTAATACCAGGAGTAGATTACTAATAAAAAGAAAATTAATTTATGTGATTCAGTGCATGCCGGTACCCTTGAAGCTAATTAATGCTGATACTTTAATACCAGGAGTAGATTACTAATAAAAAGAAAATTAATGGATGTGATTCAGTGCATGCCAGTATCCTTAAAGCTAATTAATGATGATACTTTAATTCCAGGAGTTGATTACTAATAAAAAGAAAAATAATGGATGTGATTCAGTGCA
Organism: Macrothele yani; assembly: GCA_039090855.1. Classification (NCBI taxonomy): domain Eukaryota; kingdom Metazoa; phylum Arthropoda; class Arachnida; order Araneae; family Macrothelidae; genus Macrothele; species Macrothele yani. The sequence goes on from CM076998.1 coordinate 38,552,864, forward strand.
TGCCGGTACATTTAAAGCTAATTAATGCTGATACTTTAATACCAGGAGTAGATTACTAATAAAAAGAAAATTAATGGATGTGATTCAGTGCATGCCGGTACCTTTAAAGCTAATTAATGCTGATACTTAAAATAGTACATGTGTTTCCCGCCAGGGGACGTAGGTCCATCTTTCATATTTGTCGATATCTCTGCTTCAAAGAGTTAGATTTAAAAACTTCTTTCGTTGTTGGAGAGCGTTTCTGCTGCGAAATGTTTCTCACACGTTTTCGAATTTGTTTAACGCGCATGTCTGCCACCAGAGGGCCTTAAGTTCAAGATTCGGCTTACAGCAATATCTGCGGGATTAAAAACCCGATTGAAAAACTTATTTCCTTGGTAGGATATTACTGTTTTCCATACCGGTTCCATTGACTTCGAATAGCTTTGAAGAAATTAATTCGCGTCAGAACGGATGCAAAAGACGTGCTCATTACATCAGAAAACTTGGTGCCTTTCTTGTTTCCTACTATTATTGCACCGGAACGAAGTTTTTAAGATTCGCACTGAAATGTTTAAAGCTTGAAAGCCAAAGAAGATTAAGGGGCAAGAGTATGAAGGCGAGAGCAGTGTAAATAAATTTATATTCTGCGGAAGGAAGACGACTAGAGATATAGCATCGCAGTTATGAAATTACAAGTAGTAGTTGTAAAGAGAGTAAGAAGGTTTAAATACCTAAAATCAGTGTTAGGGAAACAGATAGTTGTGAAAGCTAAATTAAATAACAAAGCGTGAAAAAGACTGAATTGCTGGACGAAAGCGTCAGATCATTCTCTGAAAGGAGACTGCAGGTGAAGACAAAAGGAAAGTCGACGTTGGTAAGTAGAATAACACTGCTATGTAATCCTGAGACTCAATCTATTGGCTGCCGCAGTGGAATAAGCACTGGCTTCTGATTTTTTGTCCAGGTGGATCCATGTTGGAGTCTGAGAAGTGGCATCGGTGTTGTGCTTATTTTTTGGCACTGACTCTCTCCTTTCTCTGGTACGAACGGATATAATTTGCGGAAGGTGTGACTGATTACACAGTGATGTGCAAAAGTACTGTATCACCTGCAAAAACCGTGAATTTTTAAGTTTAACTCTTTTTGAACTAACTAGTTATCATAGAAATTTCATCATTTATATGGCATTAGATGCGAATGTTAATGGAAATTTCATAAATGTCTTAGTTTTTTGTGTAGCTACCTCTGTTCTTAAGATATGACATAAACTATGAGGTTTGACAAACACATTAATATTCTGGGTAGCTGCGTATCAGTTGTTACCGCCAATCACAGACATCCTTTTACCTGATTGGCTGCTTCCTAGTGCTATTCTAATCCTACTCCAGCCCTTCCAAGAGTTGACGCAGAGCTACTAGAGCATTTCAGTAGTCGCTTGTCGTTGTTATTAGGGTATAATTTGTGTACATTCTGAATGAATGTTAAAACTGCGGAATTGTTCACAACGAACAGAGTAAAGATAATTGTTCTGCATTAAGAGGGATATTCTTCATGGGAAATCGCTGCAAGAGTGAGCTGCAATCAATCTACGATTATTTGACTACTGAAGAAAGTAAAAGATACCGCTTATATTAAAAATATGCGCGGCTGTGCAAAGCCCAGATCCACTACAACCACTCAGGATCGAGTGCTCAGAAAACACGAAGCTTGGCAGACAGAAGGTTCAGTTCACCTGAACTGCTACAAAGATGGTCTAAAGTGACTGATGTTACTATTAGTACATCTACTGTTAGAAGGAGGCTGCTGCTTCACTATGACTAACGTCGCTTCAAAGGCAGGCGTGAACAACTGTGAATCAAAGACACCGTAGACTGCAGTGGGCAAAGCCTTTTTATAAAACTTTGTTCACAGTAAGCCAGCAAGATGCAAAGCTGTAATTTAAGCTAAAGGCAGGGCAACAAAGTATTAAGTACATTTTATAATTTTGCTTCAGTATATTTTTGTATTTAAATATTACTCTATTCCTTATGAATTACAAATATGATTTACTGCTGTAAACCTACGTTTTGAATAAACGATTATTTTCATAATAATTTCGACTTGATCATGATTTTTAAAGTGTATGTTAAGAACACAAGAAGCTACAGGAAAAACTAAGGCATTTTGAAGAATCCATTAAATCCCACATCTAATGACATATAAATGACGAAATAACGGTGAAAATTATAACCCCATTTCAGTCCACGTAAACAGTCCCCATACGAGAATGCCACCCCCATCAGCTTGAAGAGTACCCTGCTGGCAAGAAGGATCCATCGCTTCATGTGGTTTGCGCCGTACTCGTATACTGCAAGCCACATGTACCAACGTGAATCTCGACTCATCAGTCCAGGCAACATTTTTCCACATGTCTAGTGTCCAGTGGCGATGTTCCCGCGCCCATGCTAATCTTTGCACCCTGTGATGGGCGGTCAGCAGCGGTACCCTCGTGGGACGATTGCTTCCGTACCCCATTGCTAGGAGTTGGTTCTGGATGGTGTGGCTGCTTACACGTTTTTGTGCACCAGCGTTAAATTGCCGAGTGATTTCTTGCACTGTGGCCCGTCTATCCGCTGTTACAATGCGAGCTAGCCGACGATGACCCCACTCATCCACACGCTGTTATTCACGGCAGTTGGCATTTGCAGGGATGGATTTACCGGATTCGATGTACTCACGGTGCACCCGTGACACAGTGGCTCGTGAAAATCCCAGTTCCAGGCACGACTTCCGAGATGGAGTGACCCATTCGTCGGGCCCCAACAATTTTCCCACGATAAAATGCGCTTAGATCCTTCGTCTTACCCATACTGCTTCCGACTCTTACTGATTCCCGTCGCATCACTCCTTATATTGTCGGATCGCTGCATACGTCATGTCGTTTCTGTTTACAGGGCCGCCCACAGCGCCACATTTGCATAACGCCAGCTGTCTCTAATTCAACTGCTCTTCAGTGTATATATATATTGAGTTTCGAATTTATAGTTCAAAGCAGATTTGCCCGGGTCAGTTACGGTTCCGGATCGGGTCTGAAATTTTTGACCCTTTTCCAACTCTGGTTAAAATCACATTACTTAGTACATTACCGATTCTGGATTATTCCAATTCTGCGTTTTTCACACTTAAAAGTTTCACACGTCGATAAAACTTCAGCTCCATGTTCTAAACAATGAGCGAACTTTTTCGTACAGATGGCGTGAATTATATTTTTCGTAAAAGAACAGACGAATAAATTGGTACGACACATCCCTAAGAACTAGAGATTTAACGAGCAATATGTGAAAATTGCTCTTCAGTGTATATATATATATATAGTTATAGTTATACCGCCAATAGCGGTATAAATATACCATCGGGACTAGAGGAAATGCTATTCCACACTCACCAACCCGCTTGGTCAGCGTGGTGAGTTATGGCCAAACCCCTCCAAAATGACTCCACAACTTAAATCTTGGCCCTCAGTCTCCGGCAGCTGGAATGTACCTGGCCAAGGCAGCGGCCAGTGCGACATGAAGGCAGAGGGTGCTAAGAATCCCCGGAGGACCGGACTAGGCTGCCATCTGAATGCTGACCTTGGCTACGTATAACGGACGCTCCCTATCTTCTGATTCAAGGCTTCTTGAATTGGAAGAGGAACTACAAAGGATCAAGTGGGACATCGTCGGACTAAGTGAGGTAAGGAGAAAAGGAGAAGATCTCATTGAACTGAAAAGTGGACATCTCTTCTACTATCGTGGGACAGATACTGGCAGAACTAGTGGTGTTGGATTTATAATAAACAAGAAACTGAAGGATAAAGTTGTAGAAGTTAAAAGTTCCTCTGACAGAGCTGCACGACTCGTTATCCAACTCTCGAGAAGATACCAGGCTCAGATTATTCAAACTTATGCACCCACCACAAGTCATGCTGAAGAAGAAATTGAAGAATTTTATGAGAAAATTCGTGATCTAAATAATAAAGGTAAGCAGCACTTGAAGATAATTATGGGAGATTTCAATGCAAAAATAGGGCAACGGCAACAGAATGAAACTTCAGTAGGTAAATTCGGTCACGGCAACAGAATGAAACTTCAGTAGGTAAATTCGGTCACGGCAACAGAAACCAGCGTGGAAATACTCTCGTAGAGTTTGCAGAGGCAGAAGGGTTTTTCATCTTGAACTCCTTTTTCAAGAAAAAGCCACACAGGAAATGGACATGGAGACATCCAAATGGGACGACAAGTGAAATTGATTTTATTATGTGTAACAAAAAATTCGTCATAGAAGACTGCAGTGTGCTAAACAAGTTCAACACAGGCAGTGACCATAGATTGGTGAGATGTAAGATGCACCTCAACACTAAACTCGAACATAGCAAGCTCATAAGACAAACAAAATGTATTGACATAACCAAACTTAAAAAACACCATAATACCTTCAAATTGGAACTGAAGAACAGATTCTCTGCTTTAGAAGGCCTAACATTGGAAGAAGTGGACATCTCTGAAGTTAACAGAAAAGTAACCAAAGCTCTTATGGAAACCGCAACAAAATTAGCTGGGTCTAAGAACAAATTGTATGTGAACAAATTATCAGGAAAAATCAAAATGTTGATGCAAAAAAGAAGAGAGATGAGGACAACTAAAGAAGATGTGACTTCCAAAGTGGAATATATAGAGCTATGCAAGACAGTACGAAAAAGTATCACTGAAGACGTAAGGAAATTCAACTGTGAACTAGTAAGGAAAGCAATTGAAAACAACCAAAGCCTAAAGGTAGCAAAGGGACATCTCAGTAAGGGAAAAAAACAGATTATGGCACTGAGAAAAGAAGATGGTTCTGTAACAAGAAATAGAGGCGAAATTTTGACAAGAGTGAAAGATTTCTACTCCAAATTATATGAAAGGGATGATACGTGTACTCCAGACATCATGAAAGGTACCAGTACCAGAGTTCTTCCAGTCCTTCCAGCAGAAGTTGCACATGCAATCAAGAACATGAAGCGGCGAAAAGCTCCAGGAGAAGATGGAATTACTGTAGACATCATACAAGAAGCAAGTGGAGAAATTGAAACAGTACTCGCCCAAATTTTCACTCGATGCCTTAATGAAGGGAAGATTCCTGAGGATTGGAACAACGCTACAATGATCTTGCTACATAAAAAAGGTGACATTGAGGATCTCAGGAACTACAGACCTATCAGCCTCCTATCAGTGGTTTATAAAATCTTCACTAAAGTTCTTTCACGCCGCTTGAAGGTGACACTGGACATGGCTCAACCGAGAGAACAAGCTGGATTCAGGAGTGGCTACAGCACAATAGATCATATCCACGTACTGAGAGAACTAATTGAAAGAGCGAGGGAATATGAACTTCCATTGTGCATGGCTTTTATCGATTATGAAAAAGCCTTTGATTCGGTGAAACCATCTGCAGTTGCAATGGCTCTGAAATCCTGCGGTATTGAAGATGCATACATTAATATTATTAATAACATCTATGAAAATGCAAGTGCAAAGATTCGGCTGTTTGAAAATACAACACACATAAAAATTGGAAAAGGAGTAAGACAAGGTGACACCATATCTCCGAAGCTCTCTAATGCCACATTGGAAAATGTCTTTCAATCACTGAACTGGGAAAACAAAGGGATAAAGATTAATGGAGATTATCTAACCCACCTTCGTTTTGCTGATGACATAGTTGTTTTTGCAACTACCCCATCAGAGCTACAGAGTATGATACAGGAACTTGCTGACAAGAGTAAAGAAGTGGGATTAAAAATGAACTTTCAGAAGACAAAAGTGATGTTCAATGCTTTTACAAGAAATGAAGATTTATCGATTGATGGAGAAAAGCTGGAGATAACAGACACATACGTTTATCTTGGACAGCAGATATCAAGTGAGGGTCATATTGGTGAAGAAATTAATCGGCGTACAAAGCTTGCCTGGAGAGCTTTTGGAAGAAACAGCATAATTTTCAAGAGCAATATGCCATTATGTCTTAAAAGAAAAGTGTTTGATCAATGCATCCTTCCAGTGCTTACGTATGGTGCAGAGACGTGGACCTTAGCTAAAAGAGACATACAAAGGCTGCAGACAACTCAAAGCAGCATGGAGAGGTGCATGCTTGGTGTAACCAGGAGAGATAAGAAGAGGAATACGTGGATCCGAAAAATGACAAGAGTGGAAGACATCATGATCAGAGTTAAATTCCTGAAATGGCAATATGCTGGACATACTGCCAGAAGAACAGACCATCGATGGACAGCCGAAATTTTAGATTGGATTCCAAGGGATAGGAAAAGACCCAGAAGAAGACCACGTGGAAGATGGGTGGATGAAATTCGAAAGTATGCCGGAGTGACATGGAGGAGACTGGCACAAGACAGACCGTTGTGGAGGAAACTTGGGGAGACCTTCGTCCAGCAGTGGATTGATAATGGTTGACAATGATGATGATGATGATGTGAAAATACGTGAATTTTATGACAAGTATCTAAGTATATGTTGTTGTTATACTTTAGTAGCAGCGAAACTTTTATACACAGTTAAAAATTTTGTAGTAGTTTTGTGAAAACACACATTTGTCAGTAACGGGGATCGAACCCCCTCACTCCGGAATAAGTTGATCTCTCAACTAAGTTACAGGGACGGAATGTATCACTGCAGTTACTTCTTTACTTCTGTAGTACGTCACAGGTTGCACCAAAAACGTGGTGCTGCATTAGCTGCAACACTTTTAGGGAAAGTTAAACCACTATGTTCTGCAAGAAACCTTAATAAAAATGGTGCAATGGGTTCAACTTCACACCACTGGGGTAAATACCATACCACGGTGCAAAATTGCATCACGTTTCTGTGGATTTCATGAATCACACAGTGATTTGCATTTTCAACAAAAAGTGGTACAGCTAATGCAGCACCATTTTTTAGTGCAACCTACTATAAAGTTTTTAACTGAGTACATGTACTCACCTATTAAAATATCCGATGTTTTTTTCTGTTATTATATTCTTCACATTGTTTTCTGTTTATTACCAAACAGAAGTCTCTTTCCACGTTAATAGGGAACAATTCTCATCGGCCACCACCGGGAATCTAACCCAGGATATTCCAGTTGCGAGCCGGACATGCCACCACTGCACCACATCGGCCTCGAATTACCCAGACACAGAAGTGATGGTGCAGTGGTAGCATGTCCGGCGCGCAACTGGAATATCCTGGGTTCGATGCCCGTTGGCGGCAGATGAGAATTTTTCCCTATTAACGTGGAGAGAGCGATGACTTCTGTTTGGTGTTCCTGATCCACGTCGAGTGTATGAATTATCTTGTTTTGTTTAACATATTCTACACCAGTTACTTAATTCCTGTTAAGTCACGAAAGAAAACTGATAAAACTTATCACTACGAATTGTTTGAATCCATCTATTACATTTCAGTTATCGGATTATTTTATGAAATTCGTGATTCATGAAACAATCTTTTTCTCACTTGAGTAGGTACAGTAACCGGTAATAAAGAAAATTAGTGTAGTCATTAACTTCGCATAATCTCTTTCTTTAAAAGAACATCTACAGAACTCTCACATAAATGAAATTAGCTATGGTGAAATGAATTTAAGAACTAAGTACGATGTACAGAAGCCATGTGTAAAATTTAACAAATGTAAAGCACCGAAACGAAGTCATTGGGTACTTACAGTTCATATCCACAGTCACTGAAGCAGAAGCAGGCACAGAGAAGTTATTATTGGACGCTTGACAGGTAAATAATCCCATCAAATCATGTCTCTTCAGCGGTTCGTGCTCCAGTTCGTTTCTAACAACACCATGGGGAGTTACTACGTAAGTATCATCCAGAAGCACATTTTCTCTCCACCATGTCACTGACGGAAGAGGTTTGCCTATTTAACAAATAAATGGGTGTAATTCATACTTTAAAATCCCTATGACATAAATAGTATTCAAAATTTATATGCCAAGCTGATTCTAATAAATATACATAAAAGAGGCAAAACATTATGAATAGAGTGTATCTATGGAAATCGAAATAACTGCTGGTAAACGACAGCGCGTGTGATAGTAAAAGTGACACGTGTACTGCTAATAGGCGTTATTCTTGTTCTCAGACGGGAAAGCGAGCAGGCGAGTTCATAAAGGCCGAATTGTAATGGGCAGACGACTGGGTAAGAGAATATCCGAGACAGCAAAGCTTGTGGGGTGCTTAAGGTCAACCGTGGTAATTACCCTCATAAAAAGTGAATCGAGGAGGAAAACCCACTAACAGCCGGCAACGTGTGGGTCGACCATGGGAAGAAGTGCTATTTCATTGCACGCACGTTACATGGCTAAAATATATTTACTAAACCAATTAGTAAAATCATGCAATGCATTGATTATCATACGCTTTCCAACATACCAGAAATCATTACTCAAGTTTTTACTCACGTTATGAGGATAATGACTGTAGAATAAATCTCGCTCCTGTGCCCTGACTTTTGACCCCATTTCGATGATGTTCAACCGAACCGGTTCAGAATACCTCCGGAACAACATACTAAAGGTTTGTCGCAATAGAAGCATTTTTAGTCAAGTTATGAGGATAATGGCTGTGGAATAAATCTCGCTCCTGTGCCCTGACCTTTGACCCCATTTCGATGATGTTCAACCGAATCTGTTCAGTATGCCTCCAGAATAACATACTAAAGTTTTGTCGCAATAGAAGCATTTTTAGTGAAGTTATGAGGATAATGGCTGTGAAATAAAATATTTGGTTTAATATAATATATCCTGTGCCCTGACCCCATTTCGATGATATTAAGCAGAATTTGTTCCATATACCTCCGGAACAACATACGAAATTTTGCCGCAATAGAAGCATTTTTAGTCAAGTTATGAGGATAATGGCTGTGAAATAAATCTAGCTCCTGTGACTTGACCTCTGACCCTTTTTCGATTATGTTCAACAGAACCTGTTCAGAGTGCCTCCGTAACAACATACTGAAGTTTTGTCGCAATCGAAATATTTTTAGTCAAGTTATGTGATGTGATAATGGCTGGGGAATGGATCCTGCACCTATGTCCTGACCTTTGACCTCATTTCGCCCATTTTCAATAGGGTACGTCCCCATCCACATACTAAACTTTCATCGAAATCGAACCATGTTTACGCGAGTTGTCGTACGAACAGACGAACAAAGCTGGAGCATATACGCTTCTTCAACCTACGGTTGGAAAGCGTAAATAAAACGGGTAGTTTTGGGATCAAGTTGATTTCAGCACGAAGAGGAGTGCATGAGATGCTTACAGTGCACGTGTAAATGAGAGATTTAGGTCTCAGCCTTAATTCGTGATTATCAACTGGAAATATCTAAAAGATCAGTACACTTTCTCTATATGAACGCTTAACACCTGGTTATGCTATGAGACGAAATATCTTCTCAAAGCTCGATCGATTGTTCGCGCATATTCTCTGCTCAAAATGGAGCTACGGCTTTAGTTGCCTTTACACTGGTGGAGCTATGGTTTTAGCTGCCTTTAATCAAACTGGAGCTAAGATTTTAGTTGCCTTTACACTGCTCCTGATTGCAAAGACACACATATGAAGGGTAAATATTTCCACCTTGAAACAGATTCAAAGGGCAACCTTCCGTCGTGAAACTAGGCATTCTCTTGTTGTCAGGTTGATAAGTTCGGAGATAGTGAATCTTCGTCCTTGCATTTTCGTTTCAAAGAGTATTTTCGTTTCAAATCGTACGATGCCATTTAGCTTTAATGTAGATGTTGTGAGAGTATCAGAATTATTTTTTTTTGTACGAAACTAGTGGCTCGCTACGCTTGTTTCCAGAGTAGCGCTCAGGCCCTGCATCCGGATCTCCAGGTATATCGCATGAAATAAAAACTGGAAAATTCATATAAATTTCAATTTTTATTGCATGTCTAAGAAAATAAGGCTTGTTATTCCGAAATTTCAGAGGGTTTTTTTTTTAGTGTAATTAATTTTTGGAAGGTCGGACTTTTCTCGTTTGAACATATAGCACTTACCTAATTTACCTTTAAGGAAAACAAAAGTGGTCCAAAAAGCATTTCCGTAAACCGTTATGCTAAACCGTTAAGGTGGACGTTAAGTAATTTTGCTTCCTATACTTCCAATGAAAAAACTTTTGTACACATTTCCTTCACAATTATTGTACTCCCAAAGATGAAAATTTGAACATCGATTAAAATAACTTCATATTATAACTTGGAATACTTAATATTTTCTAAAACATAACCATAATTAATAAAAAATCAATAACTTTTCCTTTGGTGGTGTTGGAACCAGAACAAATATGGCGCGACCTGTACTTTGATGACGTCAATAGACAAACAGATGTTGGATTGCATAGTTATGGTTATAATTTAGAAAATATTAAGTGTTCCAAGTTATAAAATGAAGCTATTTTAATCGATGTTCCAATTTTCATCCTTGGGAACGCACTAATTGTGAAGAAAATGTGTACAGAGGTTTTTCCAATGGAAGTATAGGAAGCAAAATTACTTGACGTCCACCTTAAACCACTGAGATAGCTTTACCAACAAAACATATGCATAACAAATTTTCTGCGTCACCATGGCAGCAGGTCACGGGACCTGAACGTTCCTTTGTGGTTATCGTGAAGACAGACATGCCGTTCGGTTAAGAAAATGTCAGAAAATGAATTTTGCTTAACTTTTTGTAGAAAAGGGACGATATTTGTAAGTTTATGCTGTAAAAATTGCAATGCGTTATGATTTATAGTTTGACATATATCCGTTTTTTTAAATGGATCCCATCGCGAAATAGATATTTTTGTGAAATTTAGAAATTTAATTTCTCGTAAACTAAATCGAAATGCAAAAAAAGCGCGACAATGTGCAAACATTCGGTCATGGCATTACATGCCTACAACGTTTCGTCGTTCAGTTGCTGTTAGTGTGTCCGGAACGCGACCTGATAGCTTTTATTTCTTACCTTAACTTTGAAATACAATAGCTCTTGAAGTATCACTAGAATCGAGAAACAGTTTAATTCAGCGTGTTCTCCAAACAATTCTCCACAAACGATGTATATTTCATATTTTTGTGTTCAGTACGTTTGGCGCTGCGAGCTAACAAAGCAAGAGTGTTGCGAAATTTATAAAACAGCGGCAGTTACTTTATTTTAGAATAGAGAGAAACTGAACAGCCAGTCACCAACGAACTGGAGCTTTGTCTTCAACAGGATAACAGAACAGCAGAGTAAATAACTTTGTTTTTTGTCGAAGCACGTTGAAATGGGCTCTATGTTGCTAAAGCACGCTGAGAAATAAGTCATAAATATGCCTCAAAGCAGTCGCACAAGAGTTTGCACGCGGAAAGATGAAAATGTAGTCTATTATTTTTGACTTCTCTGCGTTAAGTGCTGACATGGTGTCACATGATCTGTTCCGGGGCAAACACCTGTGAGAGTGAAGATCCCAAGATGTTCACAAGCTCTATCTTGTTACAAGCAGTCGCAAACATTATTTTCCCCTGGAGAAAGGAAAATGTGCTTATTTATGACTTAGCTGCGTTAAGTGCTGAAACGGTGTCACGTGATCAGTCCCCGGGAAGACACCTGTGAAAGTGAGAAACCCGAGATGGCCTCACGTTCCGCACCCTATTAATATTTTTCTTCTGTGTGGGTTACGAACTCTAGTATCAAGTAAAGTATATTCTTACATGAAATGGGAATGACATCTTCATGTATTGGATTACCTTATTCAAGATGAATCCGTTTGATTTTACAAAACCCGTTCAATAAAAACTGAGAATACTATTTTATTTGAGCCGTTAACAGTGCGAAGGGGAAAAATAACAACACAGGCGACTAACTGAATTAAGGAAGTATCTATGGCAACCATTATTAGCCGGGGGGATGATTCTAGTTTTGTTATTGCGCAGTTGTTTAAGGTACGTCTGCATTTCGATATACAGCTATGGAGTTGAGCGATTCAGAGTTAAGAAATGAAATGCGTTGTGCGATAAAAAATTTCTATCGTTTGGCTAAAACTGCTCCAGAAGCAGTTGATTTAATGAAAAAAGACTTACAAAGATAAATGTTTGGGTGAGTCAACGATTTTTAGATGCCACCATGTTTTAAAAAATGCGTTTGTCGGCAGAACTCGCTCTTAGGCTTGGTCGACCTGAGAGTGTTGTTACGGAGCGTATTGTTAACACTGTTTGGACAATGCTGCAAAAAGATCGTCGAATGACGTGTGAAGACACAGCGGTGTCAACTAATATTTCAAAAGCGGCGGCATTCCGTATTCTACGCAACAAATTACTGCTGCACCGTGTGTTCTAGATGGGTATCTCATCAAATGACGAGAGAACAAATGTTAGACAAAGCTCAGAAGTGTCACAAGTGGGAACAAATTATTGCAAAGGATCCAAAACTTTCTAAACACAGTAGAAATTGCCCATGAAACATGAGTCCACTATTTCGACTCCCTCACGAAGCGCGAAACGAGTGTCTGGCGACACGCAAGCTCGCCTCCTCCAAAAAAAAATCCGCCAAACCAAATCAGCTGGGAAGGATGATGATGATAATTTTATTTGATCATAAAGGTGTAGTCTACCAGGATGCCGTCCCTCCACAAATTACTATCAATGTTCAGTGCTACATTTTAGACGTTGTAGCGACTGCGACATCACATATCGATTAAGCAACCGGAAGTGGTTGGCAAGTAAACCCTACACCATGATAACACCTGCTCACATGTGAATACTTGTGTTGAACAGTTTCTTACGATATGCAGTACTGAAATGATGTCACAGCCTGCGTACAGTCCTAACCTCGTCCAGTGCGATTTCCGGTTGTTTCTGACAAAGAAGAAGACGTTCCGTGGCGCAACATTCAACACAGACGCTCACGTTATTCTATCTGTACAGGGGTTGCTAAAGCAGATTCCTCAAAATGACTTGGCCACATGCTTTGGAAAGTGGACTGAACGATGGGACCATTATTATCTCAGGGTAGACGCCTTGAGAAAGAATAACATATATTTTGCCGTACCTATATTTCTTACTTTTGTGTGATTTTACTCCCAGTTCTTTTTTTTTTTTTTTTTTTTTTGATTGGAGGTTTAACGACCACCGTGAGCAACTCAATGGGCTATAAGCAGTCGCCCGTCCCTAATTTGGGATCACTGGTTCCAGGGAAGGGAGAGAGCCAGTGCCGTAAGACAAACACAACATCCATGCCTCACCGGGATTCGAACCCGGACCCCTTACAGACGAATGATCAGAGGCCAACGCCTTAGACCACTGCGCCACCGGGGCGGCCCCAGTTCTTATGGAACGACCGTTGTAATGCAATATTTTCCGAAGTACCACCGTTGATTAGATCACGTGCTAAGGCAGATAGATATATTATCTATGATCAGTGTAGAAACAAACATATTGTTTTTTACGCTTTCCAACCGTACGTTGAAGAAGTGTATATTCCAACCGTACGTTGAAGAAGTGTATATTCCAACCGTACGTTGAAGAAGTGTATAAAAATGGTTCGATTTCGATGAAATTTTTGTATGTAGTAGGGGACCTCCAGAGGACGGAACCTTATTGAAAATAGGCGAAATGGGGTCAAAGGTCAGGACATAGTAACGGGATCCATTTCATTGTGGTTATGCGTTATAACTCGCGTAAAAATAGCTCGATTTCGATGAATTGTTTCAGTATGTGGTACGGGACCATCTGAAGACGAACCCTGTTGAAAATGGGCGAAATGGGGTCAAAGGTCGGGACATAGAAGCGAAACCCATTCCATCGCCCTTATGCGTGATAAAATACGTAAAAATGCTTCGATTGAGACAAAACTTTATCATGTTGTTCTGGAAGTGCGCTTAACCGGTTATGTTGAATATCATCGAAATGGGGTCAAAAGTCATGGCATAGGAGCCAGATTTATTCTACAGCCATTATCCTCATAACTTGTGTAATAACTTGAGTAATGATTTCTGGTATGTTGGAAAGCGTATCATAATCAATTAATTGCATGATGTTACTAACTTGTCATAATATCATAACATTTTAAGGTAATTTAGTGAGCTAAGGTAAAACAATTGAATGGATAATGGCATTAAAAATAATATCCCAAATGTTATTTTCTTTATTATATACGCTTTCCTACCGTAGACTGAAGAAGCGTATATGCTCCAGCTTTGTCCGTCAGTCAGTCTGCCCGTCCGCACTATAACTCGCGTACAAATGGTTCGATTTCGATGAAATTTTAGTATGTGGCAGGGGATGACATGGTGACAAACCATATTGAAAATGTGCGAAATGGAGTCAAAGGTCAGGACATAGGAGCGGGATCCATTTAATCGCCCTTTTGTGTCATAACGTGCGTAAAAGTGGTTCGAATTCGATGAAAGTTTAGTATGTGGTAGGGGATAACCTGGGAACAAATCCTGTTGAAAATGGGCAAAGTGGAGTCAAAGGTCATGACACAGGAGCGGGACCCATTTCATTGCCTTTATGCGTCATAACTTACGTTAAAATGCTTCGATTGCGACAAAACTCTATCATGTTGTTCCGGAGGCACATTGAACCGGTTCTGTTGAGTATCATCGAAATGGAGTCAAAGGTCAGGTCATAGGAATAAGATTTATTCCACAGCCATTATCCGAATAACTTGAGTAGTGATTTCTGGTATGTTGGAAAGCGTACCATAACCAATGCATTGCATGATTTTACAAACTTGTTATACATTACAATAGAGCATTCTGAAAAATTAGGACCAAGTGCAATTGCTAGGATATTAATGTTTGTGCTACTCCTCACTTCAGTATGCGAATTTCTTATTGCAGATTGTATTCTGGATCGACAACCAGGAGTCATATTGTTATGTAATGACTTGATGGGCGTGTTAATCTCACCTCTCGTAAACAGATTTTAATACATGTAGTGGCTTTGACTCCAGTTACATATACCATTGCATATGGAAACGTCAGCCAAACATACTTAACACCAGGCGCTCCTCATTACGGCAGGTCGAATCAAATCAACACGTAGCCTTATTCAAATAAAGTGCAGGAGCTCCAGTAAATGTTTTTTTACGCTTTCCAACCGTAGGTTGAAAAAGCATATATGCTCCAGATTTGTCCGTCTGTCCGTCCGTTCCTCCTTCACCATGATAACTTGCGTAAAAATGGTTCGATTTTGATGAAGTTTTAGCATGTGGTAGAGACCACCTGGGGACGGATCCTATTGAAAATGGGGACGATGGGATCAAAGGTCAGGACACCGGAGCGGGATCCATTCCATCTCCCATATGCGTCATAAATTACGTAAAAATGTTTCGATTGCGAAAAAATTATATCATGTTGTTCCAGAAGTATACTGAACCGGTTCTGTTGAATATAATCGAAATGAGGTTAAAGTCAGGACACAGGAGCGAGATTTATTCCTCAGCCATTATCCTCATAGCCTGACTAAAAGTGCTTCTATTGCGGCAACACTTTAGTATGTTGTTCCGCAGGTATACTGAACCAATTCTGTTTAACATAATCGAAATGGGGTCAAAGGCCAGGGCACAGGAGCGAGATATATTCCACAGCCATTATCCTCATAACTTGAGTAATGGTTTCTGGTATGCTGGAAAGCGTATCGTAAACAATATATTGAATGATTTTACTGACTTGTTAAAAAAAACACATGGGCACAAGGACGATGCAACACATATAGAAGCATTAAAATTAAAATAGACAGTGTGCCCATTTAAGTAATGACACAAAAAATATTATATATCAAAAGCTGTATGTTGGATCGTCACTTAGACAGATTCAGAATAATCTCTCCACCTCCACAGGCAACTGTGAGATCTTTCTTGCAGGTATTCGAAGACACGGTGTAAATCCTGAATCTGAACCTCCTTTAGTCTGTTGCTCACATCTTTTTGGGTGTCACTGAAGCGTTCCCCTTTAAAAGTACACTTCACCTTTGGGAAGCGGAAAATGTCTGCGGGAGCCAAATCTGACGATTAGGTTGGATGTTTGGTCACACATGTCGCCTAAGGAGAAAGAACCTAGTGATCTCTCTGTTCGGGTGTCAACGTGTGCGGCACAAACTTCGAATGAATATTCCTCTTGTGCAGATATTTTTCTAAGATAACCCTGGTCTTTTCCTTACCGACACCAAACTCTTCAGTGTTTAGCCTAATAGTTATCTGCTTGTCATGTGCAATAATTTCGCTAGCGTTCCCCACATTTTCGTTTGTCTGTGTAGAGACTGGACGTCCTGTGCGTGGTTCATCCTCCAAGGACTCCCTCTCATCTCTAAAAGTTAAAAAAACCAGCGGGGGAACCTGTGCACGGGTCAATCATCAGACATCTCTGTAAACTTCTTTTAGTTCTTGGTAAATTTCCATGGCAGTTTTCTCTAATTTATATAAACATTTTATCACAACTCTTTGCTCGATTACACAACTTCTGGCACGCTCCACTCACACAGTCTTACATCAACGGTGGGCACACGAAAACCACTGCATCAGCCGATTCGAAAGTTGCTCCTGCTATTAAAACACACTCTAGCGGCCAAAGCTGTAAACACGTTTGCTACTTTTATTTAAACGGCTGTCCCGCAAAAATTCAGTCTCATTATTTAACTGGCACACTGTCGTTCTCCTCTTACGGAGAGAAACTACAGCTCAAAACTCCAAGCAACACTTGCGTCCCCGCATCACCGTAAACAGAGCCAACCCCTTTCCCCAAATTGTCTCTTGGTTTGCCAATTCACCATTCTTTAGCAGGTATCAACAAAAACGTAAACAAACGTCATGCAGCTAAGAACTTTAAGTGCGTGATCAGCTAGCAATTAATTTAATGGCAAAAGCTTTCACCGATTCATTCAGTTTTACTACTCTAAAGTGGTTGTTTAGATCAACACACAAGTTCTTCTAACTGTTTTTTATGATGACAGTTCGCATCGTTACACGTATGTTCGTCCACTAGACGAGTGAGTGGTCAGTCTCCAGGTTTTGGACACAGGTCTGAGTAGTGGTGGGGTAAGAATCCCAGATCAGACATGCTTTGTGTGTTTCTCTTTACGCAGCTGGCTCAGCATTACACATGGGCAACACTTTACAGGGGCAGATACTCATGCCCGTCATTGAACCCAAACGCACGCACCCAGAAAAATCTCATGGCATATATCAGGTAGAATACACCAACTGTGGGAGCTCAATATTCATTTTTGTGTTTATGTGTGTGTGTGTGTGTGTGTGTGTGTGTGTGTGTGTGTGTGTGTGTGTGTGTGTGTGTGTGTGCAGATAGCTCGCAGTGTCAAGATCATCGATACTCATAAGATACGAGAACACTTTGCTAAACAGCTTTACTTCTTAGAAATGTTTGCTAAGACAGGCTATGTGCTGGGGAAACTTCCTATAGAGCCATGACAAACTACAACACAAACCATAAATCGACATTCAGAATGAAACCTATATAATAGGTTACGTCTGTCTCTGACGTCATTCAGTACTTGCAGCGCCATCTACTTTTATCCGGTGGCCAAAATCGAAACTAAGTTCACTGCCATCGCACGATACGTACAATCAAAGAGAAATATCGGAAAATAAAATAAAGTTAGTAAGACAAACGATTTCATTTATGGAAACACGCCCTTATTCGAACAACTGTCTGCGACGTTTGTTCTGTTACGTAGGTGTTATGTCGTGTTTCATTTCATTTTCTTCGCATTTCAGAGTAGTAACATAAAAAAGAATAAAATCGCAGAGTAACTTCTTTTCTTTCTTTCTTTCTTTGATTGGGAGGTTTAACGACAACCGTGAGCAACCTAATGGTTTATGAGCAATCGTCCATCCCTAATTTAGAGCCACTGAACCCTGGGAAGGAAGAGAACCCGTGCCTTAAGACAAATACAACATTCGTGCTTCACTGGGATTCGAACCCGAACACTTCACGGACGAATGGTCATAAGCCAACGCTTAGACCACTGCACCACCGGGGCAGTAATTTCATAAAAAGAAATCAGCGTTATTATAAAAAAATTCAGTCACAGCATTTTCACCTGTGCATGGCATGGGCTATGAGCTAGTTCATGTATAATTCATCATGTGAAATTAGTGATAAGTCAAATGAATGCATGTGTTTTATCTAAAATATTTAATTGGTTCATCCCAATTCGCCCCAGTTGAGCTGTACCTATTAGTACGCTAAAAGGGGGGAAATGCAAATTGCGATTTTACAGTCTCTAAGATTTTAATTTGAATTCAAGTGAAATCAAGTAAATGTCGAAAGTCCATTCCTCTTTCACATCGGCCATGCATTTAATTTTGCGCAGTGTAATAAAACTGATTTCGCTGTGGATCGGAAGAACTGAGAATGCCTGGGAATAGTTTTCTTCGTCTCAAGTCCTTCGCACATGTCCTAAGAAGTACGGAAGAAATCGGGGAGAATAAAAATAAAATAGAATTGAATTTGCACCGTTGCTAGAAAAAGTCGTCTGCGTCAAGTAGAGAGCAAATACAAGGAACCCAGATGGTGTGAAGAAATTGCGTTCATTCTCTGTATGTTTTTCACTTCTTCTTTTCCTCACTGTAGCACATTTTCCTTATGTGGTTCGTTGAGGCTTAAGAATCAAAAAAAATAAAAAATAAAAGTTGTGCGAGCATTTGATCCAGATATGTATCAGTTTTTTATTGTTTCATAAATCAATCATTCCCTATCCCTTTCTTTCCTCCACCTCCGATGGGGGATTTCTTTCAAGGTAGTTCTATTTTTAAACCCTTTCGCTCCCTTGCAGTCATACCATAATGACGCTAAGAGACTCATCAACCAGCAGTTTTGCAGAATTATCAAAGGTGAGCCTGCTTTTTCCTTTCTCCAAAGAAAAGAAAGCTTTACCAAAGAAAAGAAACCGCCACATGGAAAAGCACTGAAGAAAATGGTCTAGGTATATAGCTCGATCGCTCATTTAATGGCAGCTTGACAATAAAATTCGGTGAAAATGTGTCATAAGTTGGGGAAGGTGGTTCTCACAAATAACACCGCATCTTAGCTGTCTTCTAAAGCAATTATTGACATGATATATTGGTGATCGGTAGACAACATTTTTGTGGATCAGTTTGCTGCCATTTTCAGTTCGGAGCATAAGCATTCTTCAAAGAAACATAAAAAGATTATTAATTATTTTAGTTGAAATGTAGGTAATAAAAATTGGCAGTTTTGTTCGAACAACACGATCTCAGTGTGTCAATATCGAAATTAAGGAAGACTCTTCATGGGAAATTTTTAAATCTTGTAAATATTCGATGTATTTGTGCGGAATATTTTTTCTCACTCAATTTTGGTACCTACCTTTTCTCCCAACGCCATGAAAAAGCATAGGAATATTTCGAACAACAAAATCTCAAGTTCAGATTTCTGAGCTATAATTGTTTAGATTCAGCACTTGAGACTTAATTGTCCCTAGTGGGTTGTTAAGGTAGTATTCTCGAACGGAAATCGAGAGACGGGTGTTCGATTCTTACTCCAGGGCAATGCAACTTTCAAATTTTCTGAAGAGACAAGCTTTCAGCATGGCCTAGGACGACTGCTTTTAAGATTAAAATAAATATTTATGTATGTAGGGGGTGTTACCCGACCTAGGACGGGGTGAAATTTTTTATTGAAGCACATTGAAAACATATCAAAAAGACGCCGGATTCATGTAAGGAAATACAGTAAAAACTCCTTCGTGTAAGAGTTAAAATGTTTTAGATGCAATTTTGCGCACTTTGACATCTCAAAATGTCATTTTTTTTGTAGGTTAGAGCGTTTTAAATAGATCTGGGTATTTACCTACGTTTATAAAAATGCTGATTTCCTTTTATGAAATTACTCTGCAATTTTATTCCTTTTTATGGAATTACTCTGCAAAGCTAAGAAAATGAAATGAAACACGACATAACACCTACGTAACAGAACAAACGTCGCAGACAGTTGTCCGAGCACGTGCGTGTTGCCATAGCTGAAGTAGTTTACTTACTAACTTTATTTTATTTTTCCGGTGTTTCTCCTTGAATTTTACGGGATAAAAGCAGATGGCGCTGCAAGTACCAAATGACGTCAGAGCGTTAGGGCCAGACGTAACCTGTTATATAGGTTTTATGTTACATGGCCGAAATGAAAACTAAGGAGCGATTCGCTATCCAGTCTGGTTGCTGAGAATAATTTCGGTGTGTGAGTATCGAACATTTATTCGTATTTCAGAATATTTCATACTTTACGTTCTTACCGCAGAACTAGTGTTTACAATTCTTGCATTAAAATTTTCGCCGTAAGTTGGCCACGTGTTGCTTAGAATAATGGCTTCCTGATTTATACGGCGAAGCAACAAAGTCTTTGCAAACTTCGAGGACAGGTAGTCAAATTATTATTTTGTCAGTCAAGGACGTAGAATTCTGCCTACCAACACCACGAATACGAAAAAAAAAAAAAAAAGAATATTCTAGCTTGAATAAAAAACCCAAAATAGGACATGTTTCAGAATAAAAGACAATTTTATCCAAGAAACGAAACTCTTAATTTTTGCGTAATTGTTTTAGTGATGCAACTTCATCAACTGTTTGGGGATCTGAGTTCGAGAGTGCAACAAAAAAGTCGGACTTGTCCAAGAACTTCAGTATTACCACAATTATTATCGAGTTTCAAACTGGGAAGAAGGAAAAATGAAAGCAACATTGCGTTTTACTCAATGGGAATTATAAAACGGTAGAATGAAAATATCAATGTTTCTCACAATAAAATGTTTATTATACATCGACTATAGTTTCGCAGAGCGTTTGGTTCGGCTTCCTCAGTACGAATGGAGCGTAAACATTCAAATCATTATGACATCATCAGAAATCTGACGGTTACGGATTTTGGTGAGTTGTTCTAACGCGCTTGAAAGAAATGGAGTCGACGTCAAGTCGTTGACAAGCCGTGACGAGTTCCGGTATATGTGGAAAGCTTCTAATACAGTATATTAAGCTTAATAGTCGATTCCGGTTTATCAATAATCGTAGCGTTTCCAAACAGACATTTATGGTTATTTTCGGGACAATGTTGGGCTATATACGACTTCTTCAGTTCATAGTTCCGTACGTAGTTCTTGCGTTCCTTCACACGGAAAATTAAAGCCCTACGCTTCTGTCCTGTATATGAAAGTCCACCTTCACAAGGTAACTATAGTCGATGTATAATAAACATTTTATTGTGAGAAGCGTTGTTAGCTTTTTCTATTTAGCACCGCAAGCTTAGTAGTCATAAATTACATATTAAACGGTAATACTCTCGAAAGAAGCTAAAAAATTCTTAACTTTTTTTTCAAAGTAATTTTTGAAAACGCGGCGTGCATATTCCACCACCATGGTGTCCACCCCTCACTACAACTGTTACTCGGATCTTAAAAAATACTGTTTTAGTATCTCTGTACTCCGAGAATGATGATAGGTGCTTTTCGATCTTTTTCTAATGTGCAACTACGCCGTTACGGAAATCCAAATGCTATCGAATTCAAGCTACATTTGAATCCATATCACTGCTCTGGAAACTCCCAATAAAACAATTCCTATTTTTCCTTCGCTACCATTTCCAGCGAAAGCCCCTTCTCCTACAGTAACTGTACAAACAATAACTGGTAGACATAAAAGTATGTGCCGTTTTCTGAGACTGAGACAAAGTGTAACACATAAATAGTACAAAATCAATTTATTCAACAAAATAATTACCATGAGCATCAACAATGCTCTGACAACGTGGGTACAACTTATATATACCTCTGCAATAAAATGTAAGGTCATAGAGATAGAAAAACTTTTGCAGGGCAGCGTGCAACTCATCAAAGTTGGAGAACTCGTGTCCACGCAAATGATTGAAGAGAGAAAGAAACAAGTCTGAAGGAGAGATAGCTGGATGACATAAAAGCTCCCACCCAAGGTTTTTGATAGTGTTTCTGGTCAATAAAGTGGAGTGAGCATGAGCGTTATCGTGAAGGAGCAGAATTCCCTTTCTGTTACCCATAGTGTTTCTTCCGGTCCGCATTCACACGTTTCAGTTGTTCACGGGACATTGAAGCGGTGATCGTTTGGCCGTGTTACCGGAGTTCATAATGACCAACAACATGTGCTGTCCACCAACACACAGCATAACTCTTCGTGGATGCAGTGGTGGCTTCGATGTGTGAGGAATTGAGTCACTGGTGGACAACCAATGTCAGGAACGTTTTGGGCTGCTCCTACTTCTCATGACATGTGAGTACCCTATCCAAAAATGGTACCTTGTTGTAGCGAGACAGCAATGCAAATCAAGCTGAGCCACGTTGCCATTTGTTCACTGCAGATAATTCGTGGGCGACCCACTTGGAGAATTTGTATGCCTTACCGACCGCATGCAGATTCTACGGACGGTTTAATCACTAACACCAAATGACTGGGCTAGTTCCTGGCATGTTTGGCTACTGTCCTGTTCAATAGCAACATTTAGGGCTTCTGTGTCAAAGCTGACAAGACAACCACTCCGGGGCTGGCCTTGAAGGGATTCATTTCAGTCTGTGAGCATTCGAAACCAATTCCGAGTTCAGCGTTCCTTCACAGCATCTAACTCGAATGCTAAGCAAATGCGGTGAGTTGTTTCTACAGCAGATGGACCGGATTTAAATTCGTATGACAAACACCCACGAATAATCTCCACTGATACCGGCATTGTAATTGCACGTCTTTCCACTACTGAACTGCTTACTCATCTGATTCATATACGCAGGGCATATTGGGATTTCAACTGACGATATACCACGGATGGAACGCCATCTCCCGACAAATTCGATCATTACAAGGTATTTTTTTTGCCTCCTCGAAAAATGGCAAATGCTGTTGTGGTTACCTCGTATAATTTTGCCATCAGTGGCTGCAAAATGGATAATATACAAGGTTTGTCTACTCTGCTATCAGATCTGCGTAGCAGGTTAAAATGAGGTGTAAAAAAATGCGGGTGTCCTCCTCCACTCAAGTTACAAATTTAAGTTGCTACGGTTTGAATGCTAGTAGCAAAAATAGAAGCAAAATAGACTTTTTTGACGCCATTTTATAAACCTGCCAAACTGTTCTACATGCTTTCCTGGCTGTTGAGTGCATAGTGTGCATCTGTTTGGGTGGGGGTTAGGCTAGTCTCACTCACACACACACACACACACACACACGCACACGCACACACGCACGCACACGCACACACACACACACACGCACACGCACACACACACCACACATTTGATTTGTTCTGCATTTCGAGTCCCGAATGAGAAACGTTTCTGTGTTTTCCCAATGGAAGACTAACTCTTTCTCCTGCGTCCTGGAAACAGTGGCTCTAATTCAGGAAAAGGTGCTGGGCTCTCAGTGGGCTCACTAATCACCAAAGAGATACAGTTTTTGTGCCCGAAGTTGAAATGCAAAACTTGCTTTAATTTTATTTTCTGAATGCTTTGTGGAATGAGCAGCAGAATCTCTCAGTCGGACTGGCTCGATCGTTCTCTAATAAATGCAAAAAACTTTAGTGCATAGTCTACTAGAAATCATTCAGTGTTAGAGAATTACAACTTAACGAGCGTTTCATAGAAGTACGATAAGCTTCGATGTAACTTAGACTGACGGTAAAAGTGTTCAGACATAGGGCAAGTACACTGTTGTTTATGAAAACTGCAACAACAAGAAGGAACCATGCGATTCGAATGGAATTTTATACCACACATTACTGATATGACTGCACATAAGTGATTTAATCTTTTGAACAGTGCAAAACATTTTACCTGCAAAAATCAGGCTCTCTGTAGAGTTAGATTGTATCGGAACTTCCTAACCAATACATTTATCAGTTGTCAGCACTTCACCAATAGTGAAATGGGAGTCGCTCAAATAACTGCAAAAGGTTACTTACTATTCTATCTTTTATTTCAGCCAACACATCTTATAGCAAGTACTAAGATTCAAACAACGTTAGTCGTAACTTGTAACTATAAATAGCACAACACAATCTCCAGTTCTTACTTATGCAGAAATCGATAGGATACAACTCCACATGCTTTAGCATTCGTAAATCCAATTATCTCGTCGTAATACCATTATCTAAACACCTACACAGCTGCTGCGTAGCCATTATGCATCTCTCGTTTTGTTCTTATCACAACAAGCATACGTCACTCTCACAGGTCTCAAGTGTTGTCAACCGTGTACGTGTGAGAGAGAAGATATCACGTTAAGGTTGAAGGGTGCTAAAGAGAATGAACTCAAATTTACACAGAAAAGCGAACTAAAAATCAAAGTTAAATTAGTGTATACGTCACATCTTGTGAAGCCTCCGCGTGCTGCAATAAGGCCTTCTAGATGGCATGGCATTGAATCGAAAAGGCATTGGATAGTGTCTTGGATAACTGCTTGCCAGGCGGCATGTATGCGAGCCCACAGATCAGAAGTACTGACCGTTGGAGGACTGTGATGGGCCAGTTGCCGAGTGACCATATCCCAGACGTGTTCAATAGACGACATGTCAGGCAAACGTGCAGGATAGGATAAGAAGTGGTATCTGCTGTGCTGCAAAGACGCCTTGGACATTCCTGGCAATATTAAATCGGGTATTGTCGAGCTGCAATAAAGCTACAGGACTGCTCTGAAGGAAGGTTATGACATCTGCCTGTACAACTTCCAAAATGTAGCGGTTACTGTTGAGATTGTCCTCATGTCGTAGCAGCCGAGATTACGAATGGTACCCAATGGCACCACACACCGTCACACTTGGCGTTCGGCACGTATGAAGCTCAACAATGCATGCTGGAAGAAGGCGCTCACCACAATACCGTCCAATGCGTATGCGGCGATCATGGTAGTCCAATTTGAATCGGGACTCGTCCCAAAACACGATATGTTCCCAATTAGCAAGCCATTGTCCGTATTGAGAACCCCATTCCAGACTGAGGCGTCCGTGGTTCTGGATTAAAGGAATCCGTCGGGAAAGGGATGCGTGCAACCAGTCCTCCGTGCAGCAGACAGCGTCGAACTGCGGAAGCAGACAATACGACATCTGTTGCAGTGCTTCACTGTTGTGCCAACACTTGCGAAGATGCGGAACGGTTCTTCACTGCAATGCGGATGAAATGTCAGTCATACCGCTGTGTCGTCCCATTTCACGGTAACCAGCCGGATTGTCGATGCACCTGATTCTCCTCGGTCCACTGCCGCCAGACGCGCATCACTGCCATGGCGTCATGTCCCGTCCGATACGCAATGTCGGGGTACGAAAATGCACCTTCACGCAGGCTCATCATTCGTCCCCGTTCAAACTCTGTGTTATGGGGATATTGCGTCTTTCGTCGTCACCAGGATATTATTGAATCCTAGAGACCCTTTTACAATTCGCTGTCCGCGATGCACCACTGCTGGGTATCCTGAATAACCCTCTCTTTATACCCCTCCCACGACTGCCCAGAGGGCACTGCCGGGCCCAGACATGCGCAATGACTCTGCACTTCCAATCATTTGCATGTCCTACCCTGTTATGCATATCTTGCAAGTTGCACTTAATTACTATCATTCATTCATGACGTTACAATTTTCACAAATAGTAGTTTATATCAACATGCCAGCTGTCTCGAACAATAACTAAAGTAGCTGCAAATAATCTTCACATTTTAACAACCAAAGTTTTCAGACCCAATCGAGGCGAAGTTTCCACTAGTGAACCGCTTTTATGATCTACCAGGTTTCTGCAACGCAAACACAAATTTGTAATTTCCAGAGAGAAAAGATACAGCATTTCACAAACTTACCTTCTTCAGCTTCACATATAAGAGATAACTTGTCATCTTCATTATATGGACCGATGAGGCTTTCCAAGATCTCACCGTTTTGATCGGTAATTATTGGTTTCTTTGGAGGCACTGAAACAATCAAAATTGAAAACTTAATTGTGCAGAAATCGAAATTCGAAATGTAAGAAGTGAAATAATAAATCATGTACAAGGTTCAGTCAAAAAATGATGCACAATCAGTCATAAGGTATATAACTGAAGGACAAGTATAATGTTTGGACTACATATATTCTTTATTACGAGGGTTGTACCGAAAGTAATGCAAAAGGGGGCATAACAGTTTTATTAACTGGCAGAGGTCGTTCAAATTGCACATTTTGGTAGAGTAACTCTTTCTCTATTCAAAGGTACTACTCAACATAGTCTCCATTACACGCAATGCATTTGCGCCACCGTTGAACCCAACTCTCGAATCCTCTTTGAAAAAATTCAGGTGTCGACTGTTGTACTCACTTCTTCACAGCCACTTTCACCTCGTCTGTGTCATCAAATCGTTGTCCCCGGAGACTGTCCTTCATTTAACCGAACAGGTGGAAGTCGGAGGGTGCCAAATCTGGGATGCCCGGTGGATGAGGAACCACCGGCCAGCCTAATTTGCTGATCACCTGATTTTTTGACAAAGATGTGTGTTGTCGCGCATTGCCAGAGTGATTGGTGAATCTGGATCCTTTTCAGATTCTTATGTGCTTGGTCTCTTATACCGGATGGCTTCTCTAAGCTTCTTGAGTATCTCAATGTAACGCTCTCTGGTAACGGTACGGCCACGTTCCAGAAAACCAAAGAGAACTACACCCGTCGTTACAAAAAACTGTCACCATGACTTGCTGTGTTGATCACTGGGTCTTGAACATCTTAGGTCTTGGGGAAGAGGTGTGACCCCGTTCCATGGATTGGTTCTTCGTTTCCTGATCGTAAAGATTTGCCCACGTTTTCATACGCTGTCACCACGTTGAAAAAAGTCGTGTCTTCATTGGCCCGAGGTACCACGCAATTTGCACACACTTTCCAATACCATCTTTTTTTTTTTTGGTGGAAGACGTGTGTGCAAAGAGATACCTACTTTGCACACTCGTCTTCCATCATCCTCTGTACTACAGTCCAGTTGTGCATCAACCTCACGGATTGTGACTCGTCTCTCAGCGCGAATCATTTTATCCACTAGCTCAGTGGTTCCCAAACTTTTTCGATTCTCGGCGCCTTGCTGAATCCAGATTTTCCCAAGGCGCCCTATGTCAAATTCTAACAAGTACACTTTGCCTACGTCAAATTATAACAGGTACACTTTGCCTATGTCAACTTATAACAAGTATACTTTGCCTATGTAAATTTATAACAAGTACATTTTGCCTATGTAAAATTATAACAAGTACACTTTGCCTGTGTCGAATTCTAACAAGTACAATTTGCCTATGTGAAATTCTAACAAGTACACTTTGCCTATGTCGAATTCTAACAAGTAAACTTACGTAAAAATAAATAAAACACGTATTGAAGATCCCAAAAAAATGTAATTGAAAGAACTCAACTAATTATAATTAGTGGGGTGGATGAGCCTGTTGATCACCGCACATTTTCTCAAATCTTGACATCAAACTGGAGACAGCCACTCTCATTTCCTTCTCCACATTGATTTTCGCGCGATACGTATTTTTTTATCACAGCGACCGATGCGATAAAAAATAAGTAAATAGATCGGTTTTTACTGTTTAGTAAAAACCGATCCATTTTTAAAAATAAATACGAGAAGAAAAACTTCAAAAACTTCACTTCATGTAATCACAACAATAATCTGTTTTTACGCTGAAAGCTTACAAACTCCGAAACTCAGCGACAGAGCATCAACATAACAGACTGCTAACCGCCAAATGAGTTACATATTACAACGGATGAGCATATTTAAAGGATCTGGTTACCTCGAAAAATCTCGACTGAGAGTCTCATTTCTAGACGCTTCATGAACGAGGGAGGAATGTTTATCAGAAGCACGGAGGCTGGTGCGAAAGCTCAAGTTACTACCGGTAGCGGTAGCGCGAAACACACACGCGGGCCTGTTGGGCAGCAGTCGTGTGTGTGTGTGTGGGGGGGAAAGCTCACGCTTGTAACAGGGCCATCTAGTAACCATTGTAGAGGCTTCTGCAAATAGTTATCACTAAGTGAGTTATTGGTTTGCACCAGGTCCGCTATATGTCGCGTCCTATCACATTAAATTGAAAATTGAAATAAAAATATGAAAATTTTGTAATATTTCCCTAGGGCGCCGCGGCGCACACTTTAGGAACCACTGTAGTGGCTGATGATTCGTGTCTGTGGTCGCAGGTAATGGTCTCCCACTGAATGGTTCGTCTTCAATGCTGGTTTCCCCTTCTTTAAACTTCTTCATGCATCTGTGCACATTGCTCTAATCAACGGTGTCACCTCCTTAAACATTCTGTAGCCTTCTGTGGGCGTCAGACATCCTGCGCCCTTCCTTCATCAAGAACTCAATGACGGCACGTTGTTTCTGCTTGGAATCCATTATTTACCTGCAATAAAGAAGAAAGGTTACTACAGAGGAAGAGTTACTCTACCAGTATGTGCAATTTGAACGACCTCTGTCAGTTAATAAAACCAGTTATGTCCACTTTTGCATTACTTTCGGTACAACCCTTGTTATATATTTATAGATATCACTAATGAAAACACGCAATCTGTTGTTGGCCGATGGTTGTGGAACCTGATATATCGTCCAGGGAATCATGAAACGTTCGGTCATAGAGCTAATTTTAAAAACTGGTGAAACTCAGCTACAGGAAGCTCAGTAAGTAAAGAAAAACGGAAAACTGTTTATGGTGAAGAAACTATTGACATACACAATGTCAAGAAATGGATTTAGAGCTTCAAACACGGTGATTTCGATATCAAAGACCAAACTAGGTCAAGTAGATCAGCAACCGTAACAATGGAAGAAAATGTGGTCTTTATTAGATACTTCAGGCTGACAGAATAATAATAATAATAAACCAGGTACTGGAAAAGCTTTCGGTATCCAAAAGTAGTGTTGTATGGTTGCTTTTAACCCTTGGATATCGAAATATCTGCTCAAGGTAGGTGCTAAAGCGTCTTGCACGTGAAATAAAGCAATCAAGAAGATTTAACTGTGTTGGCCTTTTGGAGAATTTATTTTGCTTGCCATCTGATGTTTTTAAGGGTTTGACGCTACAACATCTCAAAGTTAAGAAAATTCTTAGGCTTCTTCTACCAAAAGCATAATCATGATCACAGTCTTTTGAGGCCAAGACAAAAAAGTATGTTTTGTAACGTACCAGGAGATGTGACGTACCTGCCAGAAGGACGCACACGACATAAAGGCAGATAGCAATTAGAATAAAATGTCCGCGTAGCTTAATTGGTAGAGCAACTTATTCCGGAATGAGTGGACCCGGGGTAGACCAAAAATGACGGAGAAATTCACTTCGTTATAATGGCGCCCGAACTATCCGGATGACCCGACCGTTCAAAATCTCGCATTGGTGTGATGTTATTTCCACACCGTGAGACAGGAAAAATCAGAGAATCTTTTCTCCAGCACTTCGTAAAAATAAAAAAAAATAAGGGGGAGATGATGTAACGTACCAGGAGATGTGACGTACCTGCCAGAAGGACGCACACGACATAAAGGCAGATAGCAATTAGAATAAAATGTTCGCGTAGCTTAATTGGTAGAGCAACTTATTCCGGAATGAGTGGACCCGGGTTCGAACCCCGGGGTAGACCAAAAATGACGGAGAAATTCACTTCGTTATAGTTCCTATACGTACTTTCAAAAAATGCTAATAAGGAAATATTTTTAAAATCATTAAGTAAAATTCATAGAACCAATATAATCAGAGCTGCCTCAACTGAAACAAGTACAGAATAAGTTTCACTAGGATAACGCAAAACCCCATGCGTTACCCATAACTCTTTCGGGAATTTCAATATACGTTTGGACTGTAATGGCTGGAAAACCGATCTTTAGGTGTCAAAAAGCAGAACATAATTTATTCTTTATGTGCTAATAATTTTAAAATATTTGCTGAAAAAAGGCAAAAATAAAAAAAAAATAAAAAATATATTTTCTTCAACGTTAATTTAACTAGTTATTTTCTGTGACAAAAAGATAATGTTTGGTGGTCCTCTGATTAAATATAGCTAATCATTTCACAGAAAACGCACTTTGGAGTTGCAGTGGACAGTAAATATGATGCAATCCACAGAAGCTGCTGATAGGCATCAGAAAAAAACAGCAAAACTGCAAACTTCGCAAAAGGATTTTGTTCTGCGTTTGGCCTTAACTTATTTTCCTTGTGGACGATAATTTCACATGATATCACATCCACCACAGTTTTTTTTTTAGTTTTTTTTTAAATAAGATCGTGTAACTGTTTGTTTACTTTTTTGGACTCTTGATGCGAAGGATTCTTTTTCCCTCACAAACTCGCCATGAAGAGTCAAAACACTCAATAAAACTCTCACATATATTTATGTGACGCAGTTGTACAACTCCTAGAAGTAATTAACTCAGTGCACTTTACAGCCGCACTTTGGCACGTTGTATGGGTAAAAAAGTAATATCGCAGAAAGCAAAACATTCTGACCACAGCAATTCAACAGAACCGTATCGACAACAACGAAAATAACACGCGCGAGGTATATATATATATATATATATTATCCGTGTTGGGCCACGGGTGGCCTAGTGGTCAACGTTCGTGATTTCCACGGAGAAAACCTCAGGTTCGATCCCAGGCAGGTACGAATTCTCGAAGCACTAAATATACGCAGTGCGTCGGATGGGCACGTTAAGCCGTCGGGCTCTGGGTACTGGCTTCCCGGTAATAAATAAGCTCGTCTTCCTCCCCCTTTCTACCTTGCTTCCGTGTTATATTCGTATCGAGCAGTCTAGCCCAAATCTCCGAGCTTCCTATTTCTTAGGGTTTTTTAAGACCTGGGGTCAGACACTCCCTTCCTAAAATCCTCTACATATGATCTGATCTGATCAACTCTCCGTGTTGGAGTTTGAGACCAATCTATGTGTTATCTAAGCCTTTTGGGGTTCCGACGAACTTCCGATCATTTCGCTTCCCCCAACGAAAAGAGACCTCATTCCCAACAACGCGCTGGCGCTGATGAATCGAGTTCTTGTGGAGGGTAAGGCAGGTGTAAATTCCACCCACTAATTACTGTACTGTTCCGGTTTTTTTTTTTTTTTTTGCTAATCTTTACTTCGAGTTTATTTAAATTAAAAAATTAAATTAAAAGATGGAGGGAAACATACAAATACGGAATTTCGAAAAATATATGCTTCACACAAAATTTTCAAAAATGTAATACTTTTTTTTTTTATGTTAAAATATTTATTTTCCAAAAAAATCTGTTCCCTGCTAGAATGTCTCAACCCTGTGCAAAGTCTTTGACCCGGCGCCCTTGAATTTTTTTATTTTTAGTAGATTAAAGAGATTTTTAGGTGAAACAATATGCGATTAAAGTGAACACTTCTCAAAGAAGGTCGCACAGTTTTTTATTTCTTTCAGTCCTGAATTAATTGAGGCTGTAAATTTTTGGAAACTTATGGTTTGGTACGTAGCTTTGGAGGTGTAATAACGGCTTTTGCTTTCATAGAGTGAATTATATAATATGTCATAGTGTTTTGACTAGTGGTACGTAGAGGTACCATTAGGACCGCAGGGAAAAGAAAATAAGAAATGATATCTTATTATTTATTTTGCTTTGAGTGAAATTCTACTAAACAAATATTTTTCTCATTACAATAATTTGTCGGTATGTATGTCTACGTCCTGGCGCTACTTCTGAGCACCACAGAGTTTTATTAGTGTCACAAGCCGTATTATAAAATAACAGACCAATATGTAACATTGAGATTTCTTACGTAAGTGTATACAATCGAACCCTAAAGTCCTATACAATGGAACCGCAATACACCGCAACATACAGAAAAACAAACTTACGGGCACTACTCAGATCCAGTATGTCCGTCGCCACATGTACGCATCCATCATAAACACGGTTTTGCTCGTGAACGAGGCACGTTTGCATGCCGAACCATCTGGTAACCTAAGTACAAACTTCCTTATATCCGTACTTGAATGATCCGTCCGGGGTTGAGAATTTTTGCAGTCCGAAAAGGCAAAAAGACCGAAATATTACTCTTAAGTACCATCAGGTCAGAAAGGGTTAAGAGCTGGAACCTTCATTTTATCAAAGTGCTTTTGTGTACTGCAAGAAACTCTGGACCAAATACCAAAATGGACAGTCTGAATGATATCTATACATAGATAAAATATGCCACATTATGTCTATCAAACTCTTTTTTTTTGTAACTGTTATAGAATCGTTTTTTTTTCCTTTTTTGACCGATTGTGCATTTCGTTTTGACAGACCCTATAAAGTTACAATTGGGTGTGAGTCATTGTAAAAAGCCATCTAGTATTGTCATAAAAATATTTTCTCCTCTTGCTTACAAGAAACGCCTGTCTCAAAACATTTCCCCAAATTTTTGTTCTGAACATGGTTGCGCTTCTAATTTTCAAGCAAAGGTATCGTGGCTTCGGCCTTTAACCAGAAAGTGCCAATAACATTTTCCCGTAACCTCTAAAAGAAAGTATTCCCTAGGTTTTACCATCTGCAAATCACAATGGCAACCGGCTTTCTACCTATCTGTTTCCGTGTGACCTTCGGCGTATCATTTTCTCCTGTATCGAAGATAAATGAAAGTAAGATGCCATCCCTGATAGCATTGTCCTTAAGGTATTATTGATGCAGTTGTATGTTTAGTCTCATGAATATATATAACCTTCAGGTCTGTCTTCATTTCCCTTGCAAGACGTCGTAAATCTTTTCTTGGGTATCGGCGAGGCAATGTGTTCCGAAACTCAACAATTACTCGAGATTAGAAAGCAGTTCCTGCTGATCGCTCACTTTCGTAAACCAGTTACCCAACTGTTTTAAGCGGTACACTCTTCAGCGAAGACCAATAATTAAAAAGGACGAAAAGAAGTGGATAAAACAGATGTTGCATTTCTGTTTCATACAGATCGTAAATGCATGAGGTTTAAAAGCGCAACTCAGTTCTATTAAAATATTCATGTTTTGCGATCATCGTGGTGAAACATCGTTTTCTTTCTTATTTTCAGAGAAAGTCTCTTGTTGAAGTAAAGTATTTAAACACACGAATAAATAAGATACGAGTTTCTTTTCTCCGCTCTAATTCTAAATGTATGAAATTCAAGGAAAAATGAGTGTGAACAGTCATTGTAAATGATATGCCAAGAAACGGAACACACAAGGAAATTAAACAATTGCTGTATTCTTCGCCAAAAAATCCTCGGATTATCTGTTGAAAAAAGTGTAAATTTAACATGAAAGAATTACGGGATTACGCCATATAATACAAATTTTTTGAAGATGACAATCCGATTTTTGGCGTAAATGTGACAAGGATGGTAAGTCAGATAATATCCGAAAACTTGAAAATTTTCATCGTCCTGGAGCGGGACCCGAACCCGCGTCTCCCAGAAAACGCCTAGGTATGCTAACCACTACACCACCCAGAACGACCAAGTTTCAAGTTTCCGATCAATTTGAATTTGAATTTGTCCCGCTCCAGGACGATGGAAATTTTCAAGTTTTCGGATATTATCTGACTTACCATCCTTGTCACATTTACGCCAAAAATCGGATTGTCATCTTCAAAAAATTTGTAAATTTAAGTTCTGCGGATTATACGCTGTCTTAAAAAAAAACACCATTTTCTCAGCATTTTGATACATTCGAATTCCGCGTCGTAACTTTTAGGAGAGGTCGTATATTTGGAAAACTGCCAAGAAAATGCATTAATAACAAGGGATCATAACACAGTACAAAGATAGAGGTACGCAAACAATTTTTTTTTCAGTTTTTATTTTGGAGCTACAGAAGCACAGATAAAGATCGTCAGGACACAGATTCAGAAGACGTGAACTTCGACTCTGCGGAGAAAAGAGAAGCTCCATTTTTCACTCTAATATACCATTATCACCATTCATTATGTGAAAACACAACAAATTTGGCCGTGACGAGGCCGAACCTGCTTCCTCTCACTCCGCAGTCAGTTGCTCTCCCAACTAAGCTACACGAACACGATGTATCGCTGCAGATTTGTCGTCTTGACACGTTTACCTCTGTAGTACGTCACATTATCTCCCTCTTAATTTTTTTTTCTTTTTGAAGGGAACAACGAATTTTCTTTAATTGTAGATAGTAATGTGTGGGACAAACATCACACATTTTTCGAAGAACCCAACACGGCCAGTACATCCACTTATACGTTCGGGCGCCGAAGTGAAAACACACATTTGTCCGCGACAGGGATCGAACGCGCGCCCCTTCACTCCGGAGTAAGTGGCTCTTCCAACAAAACTACAGGGACGGAATGTATCACTGCATATACTTCTGTAGTACGTCACAATTGTCTCCTTAATCTAGATGTTTAATGCATGAAATTTAAACCCAATTTGGGTGCATTGCTATTCAAATATGAATACTGTAAAACTACCTTCGTAAACTAACAAATGACCTACTCTGGTACCAACGAAGGAAAAAAACTTGTGAATACAAATCTCTCAGTGTTCCCCGATTCGACACTTCCCCTAAACACGTCACACAATGGGCTTCAGACTGGAGGTGCTCCGTGAAAGTTCCGCGGGGGGTAGAGCAATAGTTGGCTTGCAGCCCGGTCCTTCAGCCCCCGGGGTACGAACCTGAGTCTCTTTTATTTTAAATGTTCTAAAATACTCCCATTTATCCCCGCAGGGCCAGTCTATTGACGGAGAAGGTGAAAGTCATCCGTGCGTTATGAGCGTTTTGAGAGAAAACACGCCATGCAACAAATGAGATATTATTTGCTCTCGCGGAAGATTACGTGCTGGGGGATTCTGAGCGTTACACACGTTCGTGAGTATTGCAGGTCTAACAACGGAAGTGTATAGAGCCTTTGCACGTGACGTCACAAAACTGTCTGCTGGACTTCCGGGTAGTTAGAAAGTACCCGAGCTGGTCTCTCTCCATGTTTTTCAATGGCTGCTGCTGCTGTAAATAGAGTGAAAAAAAACCTGTTCTTTCTGACAAAGTTTGTCATCTTAATGTGGTGGAAAAGCATTGTTACGAAGAAAAGCTTAGAAATAATATCATAGAAGATCCATATGACATACCTGAAAGATATTTTTATCGTCTGGAAGTTTGTGATGCTACGGATCTCCCTGAGCTGAACTATCACGATATTCATAACTATTTAATAGGCAGTTTTTCGTGTTATACCAGAAAAGCTCTAAAAGCTTATAAAGCCTTGATGCATATAAATATTTTACCAATGGGTTTGTTAGAAATGTGTTAATTCTGAAGATTGAAAACGGAAAATTTCTTACCCGGTGTAAGGTAAGTTGGCTCCAGTGTGTATTGCAATTAAAAAAAGAAAATACCGACTTATCATATTCCGAAAAACGGACTATTTTTCCACTAGAAAAAAAGAAAAAAGAAAATAGATCCCGGAAAACGGACGAAACAATAATGTATGACAGCACCCTTTAATTTTATGTGGACGTATATCCTTAAATTTCGATTCGGAAAAAAATCATCTGTTTCAGTATTTAGAAATCAGTAACAGTACAAAATCTTGAATGTTCACGAAAGCTTAACAATTTTAGATTCGATGGCAAAGTTAATCCGTCGTGCATTCAGAGCATTTTAAACAGAATAACAAGGATTTACGTAAAAACTTGAAAATAATACATACGAGTGAGCAAGAACATGTACCGATAAAAATTCGACTATATAACGTAGTAAAATAGGCAGATTTATGATACCTGAAATGAAGTGTTTACTGCAGATCATGACGGCCTAGGTGACCATGCCTTCCGATTTATTGCTATTTTCCACATAATCAGGCGTTTTTCTGCCGTTGGAAAGCGATAAAAGGAAATTCCACTACCTTACTCGTACTTTGAGAAGCACCCATACGCCACACAACTTTTAACCATTTCTAAAACTGCAAACAATCGAGTGACAGAGGGTCCAGAAATCGCTTCTCTATGTTAATCCTATGAGAACCTTAGAAGCCGAACTTTCTCTTAACCACCCGGAAGCAACCGTGACGTCAAAAATGACGTCGGTGCAAAGGCTCTATACGGAACGAACTACCAAATTGTCGTGACTCTGGCTTGTTGCTCTGTATTGTTTTGAAAGTAACAAACAAAAATTAAAATTAGCTATTTCCAAATGAGAAGGGCATTTTTTTTCATTTTTGGAATGCTGAGTCATCCCGTGTATCGCGACGTTTGTGTGCCAAATTATGGTGCGGGATCAACATCGCGGGTGCTGGTTACGCGGCGAGTTGTTCTCTAAATTTCACTTTTCGCAATTCCTGTCGTATATTAACGAAAAAAAAACTCAGTTCTCACTTTTTTGGTATCCATATTACAAAAAATCGCCGGCAATTGGAGAGATTCGTGGGAATAATTAAGGTTTGATAAACTCCTAAATTTCAATTGTCTGGCGAAGGACCTGCTTTTAAAGTTCTGTAGTGAGATCAGATATTGTGGGTACCATATCTCTTAGAACGTGACTCAGACACCTGCTCTTTACACTATTCAGTGTATAGGAAACCAACCTCCGCCCCTACTATGATACCTGCATCGTCTTCGCACTCGAATAATTATAAACTTTCATCAATTAACTTCATGCTAAGAAGAGCATTCACTCATTCCTCTGATGACTTCAGGCGGCGTTGCGAAATTAATAAGGCTTTCGACATTGCTTGTGCCCATGGTTTCAAAAAATCTACTGTTAAAGCTGAACTCGGGAAAATCTGTTGTCAACGTCTAACTACGCTTCAGGCCGAACACCCCTGTTGCAATTATGTGGGCTCAATGGTTTGTTTTCCAACTGTCTCCTCAATCCTTAAAAATATTTCTAAACCATTAAATCTTGACTTTGGGATACGTACCACCAATATTTTTACTTTGATCAAGAAAGATCGTGACCTGGTTCCAGAGGTTAACAAATTTGGTGTATACACTATCCCACTTGATAGTTTGAATCAAATTCCCTCTTGCAGCCACTACATCGGATCAACTAAAAGGTCATTGGGAATTAGGTTCAACGAATATAAATATGCTGTTAGGAATGGCCTATTAAATACTGCCCTTGCAAGACTAGTTATCGAAGGACAATATTATCCTAATTGGAAAGAGGCAAAGATCATTACAACACCACGTACTATCTCCTCCTTATTATTCACCAAACGTTTTATAATTGCTGAACATGGAACTTCATGTTATACTCCAGTCTACATACCAAAACCTTGGACACAACTATTGAAATTTTCCCCTCCATTTGTGGAGAATGAAAATATTTAATATATATATAAAAAAAACCATATTATCCGGTTTTTGTAGGTACGTTGCGTAAGATTGCCACTTTATTTTCTGTATTTGCCTTAATTCATTCATTTACCCTTTTTCTACGTCTTACGTGTCTTGCATGTTAAGTTTTTGATAATTTGACCATTTGATTGTATGTATTCATATATCGATTTAAAATCATCATATCTGGATTGACGACATGATCACCTGTTCTGTACGTCACATCTGTAAGTTACTCATACGTATGTCTCTCCACCCAAAAATGTTCCTTCAGTACTCCCATCTGATGATGGTCTTTAGGAAGACCGAAAGTTCTAATGGCTTTATTTTTAATCTTTTAACTTATACATTAAATAAGTTCTTCACTTCATCGGAAGCCTGCGTAGTGTTTTAATTATCGTGCTTTTAAGATTGCTACCTTAAGGTTTTGTGATTGACTCATTCCGCACGAGAACCTGATATCTTGGGTACCATATCGAATGAATTTTAGTTATCGTGCAAACCTAAGATTTCAGAAATCTCTCCTTCCAGCCATCCATTCCTCAATTTCTCTGTCTGTGCCACCTTGCTCATCCGTCCTTCCTTCGCTAAAGATTATATTTACAGTTATGATGGTCAGATTAAAGAGACATTCTTTCTAGAGGGAAATCCATGAGAATACGATTTCAGATTTCTCTTGATGCTATGGTACGTCCGCAGAGCGATGCTCTTGTTCGAAATGTAGGGCAACAAAAATTCCTGCTGTGGCCTAAAAGAGAAAACAGGAGCATAAGATTTCATAAATGTTTCCTTAGGTGAATCAGTTTGTCTTTATTTCTGCCCGTCAGCAAAAGATCAGATCACTTCTTCTTCAGACCATGATAAAAAACATTATTCCTGTCTTTCATGGAGATGGCCATAAGTACATCTTTATCGGTATACAGAAAAATAATTTTATCAATCCTTCATACCTCAACACTTCGGTGCGCGGAGGTGATGTTTCCGCTGACAGACAGCCAGACGGATGAGCGGAAGAACAGACATCGATAGTCTTGTATGTTATTATTAAATAATCACCGAAATAATTTTTCACTCCGATTATAAAGAAAAGGAAATACGGTTTCTGCAAGCGGGTGGGCTGACGGATGAACGTAAGGATGGACGCATAATTTTGTACACATGCATGTGACTATCAGACACACCAGGCATTTCTTCACTGGCAGTATAACATCGGCGAACAGAAAAAACAGTGGAACTGATGGAGGAAAGGACGGAAGGAGTAAAATCTGAAATCATATACTGCTGTTGTCCTCCAATGGAAAGAAAAATTAGCCGATCAACATTTCGAAACCTAAAAACAGTTCTCTCAGCAAAAAAGAAACAGAGAGAGAGATGTAGGAAAAGACAACCCAAATCGTACGATTTCTTTTCTATGTAATACAATTTAGGAACTCGACAAATTAAAGCTACGCCATGGATTATAAACATCAAACAAAGATCTTCGCTCTTTCCACGTTTATAAGTGAGTCACGGAAAAATTCTAATTGGCCGCCACCGGTAGTCGAACCCAGGGTCTTCCAGTTACGCGCCGGATATGCTTCTGCTACACCACAGCGGCCTCGAATTCCTCCAGACTCACACACGCTAACTGCCAAGCCAAGTTGGCAGGTTGCTTCTTGGAGCCCCGCACAATGCTGGGGATTAACCAAAGATGGTAAGCAGCAACTGAAGAAATAATTAGACGGCGAATGAATAATTAATACAGATATTTAACGTGGACCAGGAACATCAAACAAAGATCTTCGCTCTTTCCACGTTTATAAGTGAGTCACGGAAATACGGCCAATGAGAATTTTTCCGTGACTCACTTATAAACGTGGAAAGAGCGTAGATCTTTGTTTGATGTTCCTGGTACACGTTAAATGTCTGTATTAATGGATTATGAAATGTGGAATATCTTAAGCTAACTTCCCTGTTTATAATCCGATTATAATTTCCAATCTG
The DNA here is from genome assembly GCA_039090855.1 of Macrothele yani. Lineage (NCBI taxonomy): Eukaryota > Metazoa > Arthropoda > Arachnida > Araneae > Macrothelidae > Macrothele > Macrothele yani. The sequence continues at coordinate 38,592,164 of CM076998.1, forward strand.
CTTCAAACAAACGGACGTTTTCTATAAATTCGCATTACATATACTCCCCTTTGGAACAATTTGGGGATTATAATTATATATATTATAAGTAAACATTTCTGTCAGGATTCGAGAAAATATTTTGTTGGAACCTCTTTTTCATGAGGTGAATATTTTGCTTCGTATTACATATACTCCCCTTTGGAACAATTTGGGGATTACATATGTAGGAATATTAACGAAAAATCTTGGACGTCCCTACCCTCTATAATAGTAGTAAGAATATTTTTTATACGGAATACAAACTGAATTTTCCGAAAAATCCAAGCTGCTAAAACGCAATTTACACGAACTTATAAACCGAAAGCATTTTTAAAACAACTGCTTCAAATGTTTGCTCGCAAATAATTTGACACAGTGATAATTTTTTTCTGCGTCATTCCTAAAGAACTTCTGTAAAAAGGAGCAATGAATCTCAGCAAATTTTCAGCTATTAGATTTCAATTAAAGTATTTTTTTGCCTTTAATCGCTCATTGATTAAACTGGCCCTTCCCCATTTGAACCCTTTCCGTTCGGCGAAAAATTCTCCTGGGATAAATGGCAATTCACAATGCCCTTTCTTAACATCGCTTCAGTCTTCTAGACGCACAGGAGAATGCCAAGTTATATCTCTTTGTTCGGGTAATTCCGTTTGCGCACCTGGGTCCTAAGTTAATTTTATATAGGATCAGTTGTTCAATAGTTTCATTTTTCATTATATACTCTACAATCTTACGGAAAGAAAAACAGTTACAGTACAAAAATGCCATGTCTTTCCTGAAATTACATACAAACTTGTAATTTAATTTAACCTTCCTTTTCAGTTCCTGTATTCCTATGAAAATGTTTTTTATTGTCGTTAAACGTTTATTTGTCTGAACGATACGGATTCCTTCTCGATGAATTCGATGTCGGCAACTCCTGACATCATATCAAAGCGCAGCTATATAATGAGTCTGGAAAGATAAGAATTTGAGTGTTCAATGATGGTTTGGATGTTTGCTTAATTCTAAAAATCTGTCAGCTATCACTCCCTGCGTTCTAAGAATGTTTGCGGGAACAACGAGCGATGTTTATGTTAAGCAAAATGTTGTTATATTATAAGCGTATAATTTCATGGTGACTGAGAATCGTTCGGGACAACAACGTATAATTAAAGTAACAGTTTAAGTCTACAGTGAAGCTTTAAATGCAGCTGAAGTCTTACAGTAAATATAAGAGTCTGAGACAATTTGCAATTTATCAACTGTTATAATACAAATTCTTATTAAAATTATTTTTCACGATGAAGGAAACTTTGTCACGATGATGTAAATTGAATTTTTGTGAAGTTCACAAAATATTCACCTCGTGAAAAAGAGGTTCCAACAAAATATTTTCTCGAATTCTGACAGAAATATATAATATATATGATACGAAAAATACACTATGCAGTTTATGTTTCGCATCATATATATTCTACATGTTTCTGTATTTCTTGCATCATATGTATGCAGAAAATGGAGAAGATCTCATTGAACTGAAAAGTGGACATCTCTTCTATTATCGTGGGACAGTTACTGGCAGAACTAGTGGTGTTGGATTTATAATAAACAAGAAACTGAAGGATAAAGTGGTAGAAGTTGAAAGTTCCTCTGACAGAGCTGCACGACTCGTTATCCAACTATCGAGAAGATACCAGGCTCAGATTATTCAAACTTATGCACCCACCACAAGTCATCCTGAAGAAGAAATTGAAGAATTTTATGAGGAAATTCGTCATCTAAATAATAAAGGTAAGCAGCACTTGAAGATAATTATGGGAGATTTCAATGCAAAAATAGGGCAACGGCAACAGAATGAAACTTCAGTAGGTAAATTCGGTCACGGCAACAGAAACCAGCGTGGAAATACTCTCGTTGAGTTTGCAGAGGCAGAAGGATTTTTCATCTTGAACTCCTTTTTCAAGAAAAAGCCACACAGGAAATGGACATGGAGACATCCAATTGGGACGACAAGTGAAATTGATTTTATTATGTGTAACAAAAAATTCGTCATCGAAGACTGCAGTGTGCTGAACAAGTTCAACACAGGTAGTGACCATAGATTGGTGAGATGTAAGATGCACCTCAACACTAAACTGGAACGTGGCAAGCTCATAAGACAAACAAAATGTATTGACATAACCAACCTTAAAAAACACCATAATACTTTCAAGTTGGAACTGAAGAACAGATTCTGCTTTAGAAGGCCTAACATCGGAAGAAGTGGATATTTCGGAAGTTAACAGAAAAGTAACCAAAGCTCTAATGGAAACAGCAACAAAATTAGCTGGGTCTAAGAACAAGTTGCATGTAAACAAATTATCAGGAAAAACCAAAATGTTGATGCAAAAAAGAAGAGAGATGAGGACAACTAAAGAAGATGTGACTTCCAAAGTGGATTATATATAGAGCTATGCAAGACAACACGAAAAAAGTATCACTGAAGACGTAAGGAAATTCAACTGTGAGCTAGTGAGGAAAGCAATTGAAAACAACCAAAGCCTTAAGATAGCAAAGGGACATCTCAGTAAGGGAAGAAAACAGATTATGGCTCTGAGAAAAGAAGATGGTTCTATAACAAGAAATAGAGGCGAAATTTTGACAAGAGTGAAAGATTTCTACTCCAAATTATATGAAAAAGATGATACATGTACTCCAGACATCATGAAAGGTACCAGAGTTCTTCCAGTCCTCCCAGCAGAAGTTGCTCATGCAATCAAGAACATGAGTCGGGGGAAAGCTCCAGGAGAAGATAGAATTACTATAGACATCATACAAGAAGCAATTGGAGAAATTGAAACAGTACTCGCCCAAATTTTCACTCGATGCCTTAATGAAGGGAAGATTCCTGAGGATTGGAACAACGCTACAATGATCCTGCTACATAAAAAAGGTGACATTGAGGATCTCAGGAACTACAGACCTATCAGCCTCCTATCAGTGGTTTATAAAATCTTCACTAAAGTTCTTTCACACCGCTTGAAGGTAACACTGGACATGGCTCAACCGAGAGAACAAGCTGGATTCAGGAGTGGCTACAGCACAATAGATCATATCCACGTACTGAGAGAACTAATTGAAAGAGCGAGGGAATATGAACTTCCTTTGTGCATGGCTTTTATCGATTATGAAAAAAGCCTTTGATTCGGTGAAACCATCAGCAGTTACCACGGCTCTGAAATCCTGCGGTATTGAAGATGCATACATTAATATTATTAATAACATCTATGAAAATGCAAGTGCAAAGATTCGGCTGTTTGAAAATACAACACACATAAAAATTGGAAAGGGAGTGAGACAAGGTGACACCATATCTCCGAAGCTCTTTAATGCCACATTGGAAAATGTCTTTCAATCACTGAACTGGGAAAACAAAGGGATAAAGATTAATGGAGATTATCTAACCCACCTTCGTTTTGCTGATGACGTAGTCATTTTTGCAACTACCCCATCAGAGCTGCAGAGTATGATCCAGGAACTTGCTGACAAGAGTAAAGAAGTGGGATTAAAAATGAACTTTCAGAAGACAAAAGTGATGTTCAATGCTTTTACAAGAAATGAAGATTTATCGATTGATGGAGAAAAACTGGAGATAACTGATACATATGTTTATCTTGGACAGCAGATATCAAGTGAGGGTCACATTGATGAAGAAATTAATCGGCGTACAAAACTTGCCTGGGGAGCTTTTGGAAGAAACAGCATAATTTTCAAGAGCAATATGCCATTATGACTTAAAAGAAAAGTGTTTGATCAATGCATCCTTCCAGTGCTTACGTATGGTGCAGAGACGTGGACCTTAACTAAAAGAGACATACAAAGGCTGCAGACAACTCAAAAAAGCATGGAGAGGTGCATGCTTGGTATAACCAGGAGAGATAAGAAGAGGAACTCGTGGATCCGAAAAATGACGAGAGTGGAAGACATCATGATCAGAGTTAAATCCCTGAAATGGCAATGGGCTGGACATACTGCCAGAAGGACAGACCATAGATGGACAGCCGAAATTTTAGATTGGATTCCAAGGGACAGGAAAAGACCCAGAAAAAGACCACATGGGAGATGGGTGGATGAAATTCGTAAATATGCGGGAGTGACATGGAGGAGACTGGCACAAGACAGACCGTTGTGGAGGAAACTTGGGAGACCTTCGTCCAGCGGTGGATTGATAATGGTTGACAATGATGATGATGATGATGATGTATGCAGATAAACGTATACGAATACAACCGCGTATGCAGATAGATAGACTAGCATTTGTAGAACCCAACGCGCATGCGCAATATGCATTTGGTGATGTATATAAAAGGATGCATTGGAACACCTTTCAGATTGAAGAAAACAAGAAATGTCAACCCAGATTTTGAAATTTAATTTTATTGGGAAAAAATCTCCTGGGTAAAAGAAGTTAAATATCTTTGCTTAACTATGGACCACAACCTGAACTGGAATAAACATATTTCAGAAACTCTTCTTAAAGCTATGAGATTGAGGGTATGATTTGCACCTATTATAAGAAATAAGAAGCTGAGTCTAAAAAATAAAGAGTAGTTGTGGAAAGCTTGCTTTAGTCCTGTAATAACTTACGGCAGTGGCATTTAGGTTGTACGTATAAAGAAGCGTAAGAAAGGAAGGTCACCTCTTTTCAGAATAACACACTTAGAATGATGACCGTACCTCGAATCATGAAATTAGGAGAATCCTAAAGGAAAATTCAATTTATTATACATGAGTTGGCAAAGAGGTACTATGCGAAAGGAAAGGACCACTCGAACCATCTTGGTCTTTAATATTGAAATTAAGGGCATCTTAGTATGAAACGCCCTTAATTATGACATTAAGGCCCCGGTATAATATAAAATACCTAAATTTATTTTGCAAAATATGCCAGAAAAATTCCTTAAAACCTTGCCCTAGACATTCATCAGCTAACTGGGACTAACAGTCAAACTCTGTCTACCTAACATAAGCAAATGTGATTTTTTTTAGGGAAGTGTATAAAAAAATGCAATGAAGTTTCGAAAAATTCGAAAATGCCGAAATTAATCCAGAACTTGGAAACTTATGGTGTCCATTATGTTTGCAAAACCATTTTGGCGCTTTGCGAGCAAAGTTGGTCGAAAAACGTAAAAGGCCCTTTTCAGAGCAGTTGGTGAAAAGCCAACTGCCCTTTTCAGAGCAGTTGTAGCCTTTTCGCTGTGCTTTATTTATTTATCTATTTACTTCAGGCCCCCCCCCCTTTTCTGGCTCTTTCCTTCTCTCCTACTTCCTGGAGCCTCTGTTCTCTACGGTCAGTGCAGACATGTATAGAATGTAGGGTAACTTACGATTTCTATTCTTAACGGGAAACCGGGTAATACTAAAACCCTAATTTCTTCCAAGCGTTTTCTTTATGAACTTTCCCATTAGGAAAGATCATAAAGTAAAAGTTATACCTCTAGTTTTCTGTCTATCCAAGAGACGCAGCGCGTTGGAGCGGAATGTACACTGAACCTTGTTTAGGAATTCGTCGTTTCATTTCATCTTTCAGACCGCTTTAGAAGGAAGCGACTGTAAAACTTACGTGTGGAGATCAACTAAGCGACTTTGAAAGCGGAATGGTGGCTGCATGGAACCAACCGACTGGTGCGTAGCATTTCCGATCTTCTGGGATTTCCGAAATCAGCTGTCGGTGTTGTTTTTCATAGAATAAAAATACATGGCACCATTACAGCAAAGACACCCTCAGGACAGCCGCACTATCTGAGTGCTCGTGCCAAATGAATCTTACTGCGGAATGTACGGAAGGCGCGAATGTGCTCAGCCACAGACCTGGCCCTCGATGTCTCACAAAACACTGGAACTGCTATTTGTTCCAGAAGACTAAGTCTTGAACTGCACGTTCATAGCTTAGCTCAGCTGCTCAAAAACCCTCTATCTTTCCACGCTATACCATATTTATGTTGTAGTGGTACCTCGCTAGCAGTTCGTGGACAAATTAAGAGTAAAAAAGGTCGTACAGAATGACGGTTCGCACTAATCATACGCACTCTCGGATGCACGTATCTGCGTACGATGTCTGACACACTGCGTTGTCATTACGGTCACTTGAATATCATGATCTGTGATGAAGTGGGTCTGTTTGTGTTAGAAGGTCTAGTTGTGGTGCCCTCCAGCTTGACCCCCGCTAAGTACGCAGACATTCTGAACAATTCCACACTTCCTACGCTGTGGCAGTACTTCGGCCCAGATACCTGCCCATTTTAGCCATTTCGATCGCCTTCTCACACAGCAAGTTTAGAAGCACGACTTTCAAACGTTGCATTCGCTGACCCAAAGTCCCGATCTAAAAATCCAATAAATCAACTACGCGACCAGCTGGAATGACAAATCCGATCTTGGCCAGGTAAAGCCTTATTCTACGACAGCTCCGGCAGAAACTTTGCATGAGTAACGGGAAAAAATGCCGGTAGAGAGAGACCTACCACATCTCACGGAAAGCAAGTCTATAAGGGTCTCTGCGGATATAACGACCAAAGGTGGGTCTACTATGTACTGATTTCGGTTAATAAATGCTCATGATTCCTTTCCACCTAGGTATTTAGATACTTTTTCTTTACGTAGTGTAGTCTGAAGAGGCTCCAAAACTTTCTCATTCAAATCAAAATGGAATACACGCGGTTGAATTTGAAACCTCTGTCAGATTTACAATCATTTATCACAGTTATTCGATGTATCAAGCGCGTGAAAATGGGCACGACCACGTAAGATAGACTACATTTTGTGAATGTGAGTAGGGCATGGAGACATTAAACCACGTGACAGGCTGAAGACCCGTCAAGGTACGCAACGGAACGCCGACAAGAAATGACAGAGGACAGGAGTATGAGGCATGGCATTCCGCCACGTGAAGATGTCAGCGCACGATAGTCTACACCATGTAACGACAGTATGACTTGACAGGTTACAGCACGCAATAGGGTCAGGAAACGATGCACCACGTGACTGATACATGATGCGACACCCTCTACAATGAGCCGGCGACAGGATGCGAAACCCTGTACCACGAGGCGGCGACTAGTCATGACATTGCATGACAGGCTTTAAACCATCAGCGCGTTACGTCGCAATACTCATCGCGATGCGACAGCAACGGGACACGACATTTTGCATTACGTGACTCCAGTGTGACGCGATATTACGTGCTGACTACAACACTAGACGTGAAAGAACGTTTCCCTGAATCACGTGGAGGAGACACGATGCGATGTCCAATACCACGTGGCGGCAGCTTGACACAAAAAAAGTTACATTAGTCCGGACGTTTGAACGAGGGGCGATTCGTTCCTTACACCAACCTATTAATACTATTACTAAATACACGTAGTGATCAGTAAATTATGACCATCCCTATCGAAGAAAAGGTGCGGCACGTTTACCACGTGACCTCCCAAGGGGTGCGATTAGTCGACTAACGTAGCATGAGTGGAGCAGTAGGTAGTAAAATTCGGAGCGTGAAGGGTAAACGGAAGGTTTTATCGGACTTTGGGGAAAGGCAGATTGTGGGAACTCGGAGAGCGAGTGCTATGATTTCCCAAACGGCTGAACTGGTTGTCGTTTGCGAAGCGCCTCAGTTAAACAGCAACCCGGAGGCAAAACTATACAGGGCAACGAAAGGTTCATGTGAGAGGTGAGGGCAGGGTCCGGCGCTTCGCACAGGCCAGCAGACCCAGCACTTAACTACGCAATACACCAGGAGTCAACAAGGAACAGTATCTGTCAAGACCATGAGTCACAACGCATGGGCTATAACAGTAGACGACCCCGATGACCTCCTCTGCTAACCACGATTCGCAGGCGCCAAAGACGCGCCTAGTACAAAGGTCATGCAAGTTGGACGTCGGATGACTGGAATAAAGTGTGCTGCTCCGACGAGTCACATTTTTTACCCCACTTCGTGGATGGTTGTGTGCGTATTTGGCACAAGAGACACCACGTAGTCGATCTATCATGCATGCTCTCCACACGCAAGGCGTTTGTATGGTCTGGTGCATGTTTACCTGGCAGGAACGTGGACTCCTAGTGCATGTGGAACAACGTATGACTGGTTCTCCTTATCGTGAATTGCTTGCTGACTCTGTACGGGAAGCAATGTTGCACTTTTTCCCGAATGGCGACTGTGTCTTCCAAGATCACAAGGCCCTGAGCCACAGGGCCGACGTTGCGGTTTGAAAGACAGGGTAAAAACTTCAGGCATATCGATTGTCCTACCAACTGCCCCGATATAAATCACATAGAGCACTTGTGCAAGCTGTGCAACATCATATAAGGCGTCTGGATATACACTAATCATCTCCATACCTGCGTTGAAGAACGCATCACACACACTTCGTTGTGTGATACGCCCCAACTGCTTCCAGCATCTTATTGAATCTATGTCACGTATGACAGCTGTTGTACTGAGGGAGAAAGAAGAACCTACGAAGTATTAGGAAGGCGGTCATAATTCAGTGATCACCCAAAGTAATAATATTCGTATGGCGGTAACTTTGCCGTCCAAGCGACATTGTAGTTCAAAAGCGATGGCTTCTAAGCATTCACAAAATATGACACGATACTACATCTTGACTACAGCACGAGACGACGCCAGGGAACGACTTCCTGGATTACGTGACGGAGACCCGACAAGATATCCAGTATCACATGACGGCAGTATAACATAAGGAGCTACGCCACGTGAAACCAGTTCAGACGTTCAAACGAAGGACGATATGTTTGTTACACTCACCTATCAGCAATCACTGAATAACAATATCCTTAAGGAGATTACTGTGCCATCCCAGAGGCAGAGTGGCAAAAAGCGTTGGCTTATAAGATGTCGTCTAAGACGACACCAGTCCAGGATTAGGCATGGATGCCTCAGCCTTCAATCCTCCATGTGACCTGTAGCCTATTGAGAGTGCCTATAGTCCACCGAGCTGGTCACTATAGTCGTTTTCACTCAGTAACCCGTTTGATTGTTTCTTCTATGAAAGTATGGTTTGCTATATCGTTGGTAAAATAAATTTTCCAAACATTTTGTGCAAAACTAATTTTTGAGCCAACCAGTCGCCACAATAATATAAGCACCGGCTTCTGATCCTTAGTCCCAGCTAGGTTCGGGTTCAAATCCTATATAAAGCATGAGCTGTGAACTTATCATCGGGGTTTAAGGACGATTTCGAGCAATTAGCCCTACGTTAAGGCCAACAGGCTACAACTAGAATTGCTCCCGGTGCTCTTCCAACCCTAATGTGTTTGTAAAATAAAAAAACAACAAGAAATATTACCACCGAATGTTTTGTTGCAATGAGCACGTCTTTTTAATCCTTTCCGACATGAATAAAGCATTTCAAAGTTGCTCATTGTCAATGGAACTCTTTAAGAAAAGTAATCAAGATTCGGCATAAAGTCTCCTTGCATCTTTATACACTGAGTGGCCACTTTATTATGACCACCTGACAGTTTTAAACAAATGATCTATGGCTGCACGCTGATGCCGCCAGAGGGCGAGGCTATTATAAAAAGGAAAAGCTTAGTGCTTGCGACAATAGTTGAAGTGATTTTTGAGTGACGAGATTTGACGGACTTTCAACGTGGGATGATTCAAGGAGCTCGGCGCCATGGCGCGAGTGTCACCGAAACCTAGGCATTCGTGAAGTGTTCCAGAGCAGCTGTTGTTAAAATGTTTAAAGACTGGACTGTCAGCCAAAAAACTGGGTCTCTACGAGCAACGTGTGGTCGTCATCGATTAGTGACTGCTCGGCCGGAACGGAGTGTGTCCAGACTGGTAACAGACAACAGAAGGGCAACAGTGCAGAAAATTACAGACCATCTTAATCAGGGATCCTCTCAAATGATCCCTGCACGCACTGTTCGTCGTACACTGCATCGGATGGAATATGGCAGCCGAAGGCCTGTTCGAACACCTCTGCTATCTGCAGTTAACAAGAGAAAACGTCTCCAGTTCGCACAGGAGAACAAGGGTTGGACAGTCGATAATTGGAAACAAATTATGAGGTCCGATGAATCACGTTTTCAGTTGCATCATGGTCATGGTAATGGCCGAGTGAGAATTTGGCGGAAACAGCACGAAAGCATGGACCCCACATGCATTGCTACAACCCTTTAACCTGGTGCAGGCAACGTTATGGTCTGGGGAATGTTTTCCTGGCATGCTTTGTGCCCTTTAATTCGTGTCTGACTGGCACATGATATCTAAACATCGTTGCGGACCAAGTGCATCCTGCCATGTGGATGGTTTATTGCAATGGCAATGGTTACTTTCAACAAGATAATGCGTCCTGCCATAGTGCTCGTATTGTACATGATTCGTTTCAGGAACATGCCAGTGAGTTTTCTTTTCTTAGGTGGCCCCCATAGTCTCTAGATCTCAACTCCATTGCGCATTTGTGGGATGAAGTTGAACGAGCCAACAGACAGCTGGAACCACAACCCTGGAATCTCACACTCCTGGAAAGTGCTTTTCATGAAGCATGGTCTCAGATTCCACAAACGACCTATCGACATCTTGTGGAGTCCATGCCACGAAGAAACGACGCAGTATTAAAGGCAATAGGTGGCCCAACGAAGTACTGAGGGGGGTGGTCATAATAAAGTGGCCACTCAGTGTATACTAGGACAAGGCGCCAACGGAAAACGATAACTCCGGTACAGTTGGCAAATTTTGAGCGAATGTATAACAAAATCTAAGTCCATTATGGCGTCTATTATAACAAACTGTAAAAATCTATCGTGTAAAATTTATGACTTCCAGAACAAAAGTATGAAACATTCTAAAAACGAAATACCTAAATTTATCATGAACTACTTTCCTTCACGCCTTCACGTTGGTTGTGATCAGGTTGCATGTAAAGAAAGCAGAAAGGCACACTCAGATCGGGAACCACGTTTTTAATTTTGTATCGCGAAAGCCAAATACACACACATACACAAACTTCTTTTTATTATTATAGATTAAGCAAGTGTTGAGCTAACAGACGGAGTCTTTACATTTCTTCGTTTTTCAATTCAAACGGTTTTTTTAAATTAATGTTAGGGAGCCGACTTTCTTGTAATGGTTCAAGTAGAAGGCCATCTAGTTTTAATTGAAATTCCTCAATGACATGGGATTTCGGGAATCGGAAGACGTCAAAACCGGACCATGGACGACGTCCAATCGCATGCCAAAAAACACGGTGATCGGATGTGTCATGTCGTAGCTATCCTCGAACAACTAATTGTCCTGGGTCTCGTATAGAGAGCAGAGTTTTTCAATTATTATGAAAATTTGTCAGTCTTTTAATGGTAATTATTTTTATACGACACGACCAATCACCATGATACCATCGTCATGTTACTCACCATGTCCATCCTTTACCTGCGCCAAGTGTCACCGCGATCGGCTGAAGATCTTTGGAGGAGATAGGTAACAAACGACCCCTTCTCAAAACCCGGAAACCCCTCTAAGAAAGCAAGTTTTTGGACGATTATTCTTCAATGATATAGAATTTCGGGAATCGGAAGACGTCAAAACCTGACCATGGACGATGTCCAATCGCATGCCAAAAAATCACGGTGATCGGATGTGTCATCTCGTACCTATGCCCGAACAACTAATTGTCGCGAGTCTGGTAAAGATAGCTCCGCTCAACTATGCTAAAATGAAATAGTGAAAAACTACCTCTCTCTCCTGCGAAACAATTGTTTATGCGATCCCCCTACAGTATCCGGAGGGCTCTAAATAATACTACATTGGAATGACCAAGCGTTCGTTCGAAATCAGAGTCAAGGAACATAAAAAAAGGACACAAAATACGGTACTGGCACTGTCCGGAGAAGTCAAATTCAAGTCCGCTGCTCCTATGTAGTATGATATATAGAAATTAGCTACTTACTCTACCCCTAAATGTACAGCAATTCAGGAAACCTTGGAGATCATTACCAACACCGATACTTGCAATGATAGCGTCTCACTCGAGTTGCCACGAATTTAGAACCAGTTCTTCAAGTAAAGCCTTCTCCCTACCAAGATACCTCGTGCACAACCAACGTAATGTCTCATATCGTTAAATGAATATAACGTCGTATATATTTATTGTCAAGTCAAGTTCCCGCTTTCAAATTGTTGAAGTGTTCTGTTATTCACTTTGCAGTTTCTGTCTAACTTCTTTGAAAAAGCCATCTGGTTGATGAGCGAAAGCTTGGAAACGCTTATGTGTATATTTCTTACGCCAATAAATCGGATCACTAGTATAGTGTTACTATTTCAATAAATCGGGTCACTAGTATAGTGTTACTATTTCAATAAATCGGATCACTAGTATAGTGTTACTATTTCAATTAATCAAGCGGACTTTTACAATCGATAAAACATCTAAATATGCAAATAGCTGCTTCTCACACTAGCAGCTGAAATGCGAAAATTAACAAATTGTGCACAAAAATGTTTCTCTTATATCAAGAAAGATATCAGAGACAGAGGGATTTTAAAATGGAAATGTTGGAAAGCATGATATAAATTTGCACCACCTAGCTGAAAAATTTTGAATAATGGAAAGGTACAAACTATGCGAAACGATTCCTTCATAGCGAAATTTATGGTAAGGTTTTTTTTTAAATACAGCGATGGCGGAAAAAAGGTTTTGACATTTACGCAACCGAGCGGAAAAATGCGCATTATTCAGAGAGGAAAATGTTCACCACTGTAGCGAATGGCATACAATATATATAAAAAAGATTTTTTAATATGATCTTTAGAAGCGGAGATGCAGCTGCAAAAAGAAGAAAGCACACTACCACCACCTAAAAACAGAACTATGGACATCGAAAACCCACGATTTGCAGAGAAATTTTGCAATGTTTAGGGAAGGAATTGTCCACAAATATTTTTCTTAATTAATCGTATCTTACTTAAAATAGGATTTCTTAAATTGGCTATTTGCAAGCAAAGATTTTGCTGTAAATATTCAGTAAATGCAATCCTGAACTTATGTCCATTTATGGCAAACTTTGTACTTTCAGAAAATTTTGAAATTATACGCAAAACATTTCGCACAAGACACATTCTCGAACAAAGACAGAATTTTTCAAATTGGACTGTTAGAAGCAGAAATATCCAGAAAAATATGATACATCCCTCAGCCCGTGGTGGAAAAATTGTGAATCACTTTAAGAAGATAGTTTGCAAAGGTGTATCGTAGCAAGTGGTATCTGATCAGAAAGAATGTCTTCAAGTGGGTTTTCAGAAGAGTAGATACTGATCCAGATACCTCAGGTACATAAGTATGCCGTTATCCCTACAAGTAACAAAATGATTAGAAATTATGTGCGAACATTTCCACCAGGACCTCTATCCGACGCAGAAATAATTTTTAAAATCGATCATTTATATTGGGAAAATTGAAATTTAACTTTACGCCCCCTAGCGGAAAAACTTTACAACACTTGAGAAACAAACTGCAATTAAATTAGTCTTCGTCCCGAAGAGAAGAAATATTTTTTTTTCAGTTGGATGATTAGAAGAAATGGTATGAGATAAACTGCATTTTGAATTCGATAGCATCTTCATTTACGCCCTCTAGCGGCGAAGCTGTACGTAGGGGAAAAAAGGCTGAAAGCAAGGTACATCGTTTCACATTTTGGGTTTCCCAACGTAAAATGAATTTTTCAAATCAGATCACTGGTTGTAGAGTAATGGTGTCCACAGGGTGAGGAACGGACAAACGGACTCACGGACAGACAAAGTGGAGCTATAAGCATGTCCTTTTTCGTACAAAATACGTGTTAGATAGGAACGAATATTTGCCTGTGAGTTCGAATGTGTTACGCAGAGAAAAGAGTATTTTCTTTGTTTGTCTGAAACCAAAATATATTCTGCACTTACTCTTGCGCAATCATGAATTTTTCACCCATTTTAACTGCAGTAAATTCCTAATAAATCTCCTTTGTTTTGTGGAATTAAATGACCTCATAGAGTTTTTCATTTTTACCGCGCAAATGTGCACAAAGTTCATAATCAATAAGGAGTAACCGGGCCTTGTGTTGCCTATTATACTCCACTCCTTGACTTCTCATTCTGATTTTCCTTAGGGGGACAGCCTGGAACCCGCAACACTCTCTTCTGTTTCCAGATTGGAGATAGAGTGAGGCCGTATAGCAGTGTGCTACTCCTTACTAACTCGCAATACCAAGAAAATCCACGGTGTTTGTGTTTGTGAAGTAACCCATCTCTAATTTAAAGCCACTAGAAGGAGCCCAGCACAAACAGTCTTGCTGGGCCAGCAATGGCCCAGCACTATGTTGCCGCTGCCGAACCGTGAATAAAATGTCCGGGCGGCCAACAGTAGGGCCAGCTGTTCAGACTAACAGTCGGCACCCCATCAGTTCTCATATGCCACAACAGGGCCACCAGTTGTCCATCACAGGCAGTAGCTGCCACCAGTGGCCTTTCAGTGGCCCTGCAAGCACGTGCCAGAAATGATGACTAGCCTAAGGTGGTCCGCTAGTGTGCCGGTAGTGGCAGCCGGCAACCACGTGACGTAACTGGTGGCTTGCCGAATCTTGTCCGCCAATTTCCCAGTAGTAGCCATAATAATAAAAAAAAATCGAGGACAACCGCAGTTTCCCAAAGCTGCAATTTTTTTCTACCCTTACGAAACTTCTGAATTAACGCACTGCACTGGGGAAATTTTCTCAACAGACCGGAAAACCGCCCGCTTGCATGTGAGTGGATTTGAACGAGGGCCGTTGGCGTGGTAGCTGAGCTCTCTACCGACCGGACTAATTTGCCGCGCGCGACTGCATGCTTAAAGCTGTCTGTTTCGTATGCAATGTGTAATCAAATGCTTCCCTCTTTCATTTTATAATATTGCGAGGTATTTTTCATAAAAGTCAGTTTCATATAATTCATAAATTAATTTTTTTAACGTAACGATACCTTAAGGGAACTTCACTGATTTTCAAGGAGTGTACGTACTTAGAGTCGCTTTCCAAAGTTTTGTACTGTCCTTATCGTCTTGAAAAGAGATTGTTGAATGAGTATATATTTACCCGGGTTCATGTCACATTCTGTTACATTTTTAACTTTGTGTCTTTCCTTTTCGTTGTCCGAAGCTACATTTGTTTTAAAGAGGAAAGACATTTTATTTTACTTCTCGTTATTTTTAGAAGCGAATTCCTCCCAGGCTTGTGTATTCAACCCATGGATGAGTACACCACATAGCGTTGCTTTTTTTTCTTTCAAATAATTAATAAATTTTGTACGCGTATAATTCTTTATTTTTTTCAACAAACGTTGTTTTAAAGGTTTTCCAGGACATTTGTTTCAAGCGGTTTAAAATTTTTTCTTGTTATTCATCCACTCCATTCCATAAATTGTTATTCATGGGAATGGAGTGGGGGTATTTCATGGCTGTAATCTAGTATTTCACGGCTGAATCTGATATCTTCGTCGACGTAAAATTTCATTAGGGAAATTAATCCGCCTCTCTACATATGGATTTTTTTTCTTAACATCCACTAAAATAACACGATGGCGATAGCGTCGTCTTCAACTAACTGGTACCATGAGAGACACAGCAAGTGTTGCTTCTCCTTATGGTCTTGAAAAGAGATTGTTGAATGAGTATATATTTACCCGGGTTCATGTCACATTCTGTTACTTTTTTAACTTTGTGTCTTTCCTTTTCGTTGTCCGAAGCTACATTTGTTTTAAAGAGGAAAGACATTTTATTTTACTTCTCGTTATTTTTAGAAGCGAATTCCTCCCAGGCTTGTGTATTCAACCCATGGATGAGTACACCACATAGCGTTGCTTTTTTTTCTTTCAAATAATTAATAAATTTTGTACGCGTATAATTCTTTATTTTTTTTCAACAAACGTTGTTTTAAAGGTTTTCCAGGACATTTGTTTCAAGCGGTTTAAACTTTTTTCTTGTTATTCATCCACTCCATTCCATAAATTGTTATTCATGGGAATGGAGTGGGGTATTTCATGGCTGTAATCTAGTATTTCACGGCTGAATCTGATATCTTCGTCGACGTAAAATTTCATTAGGGAAATTAATCCGCCTCTCTACATATGGATTTTTTTCTTAACATCCACTAAAATAACACGATGGCGATAGCGTCGTCTTCAACTAACTGGTACCATGAGAGACACAGCAAGTGTTGCTTCTGCGCATGCGCAGTCCCGTAGCTTCCACCTGCTGTTGGGGTTGCATTGGTTGCTAGTAACGGGCCACTAGTGGCACTTGCTTGGAGGGCCACAATTCACGGCGATGCTGCAGTGCCATCAATGGCTCGCCAACTGATAGCGCTGCCACCAGCAGACCGCTACCGGGCCGTGAGCGACAGATTTCAGCCTTGTGGCCAGCATTTTCCCAGCACTTGTGTTTTTGCTGGGAGTGAGAACTAGGACATATAAATCGTCCAAGTTTTCCAGTGGAGTTTGATCTCGGACTTAGCAGCATATAAGGTCAAAAATTTATCCTTTAGAGTAATTTTCTTTCTTATTCTGTTTTTAAAGTTATCCTAAGCGTAATAGCATTAAAAGTGTGTTCACTTCTGAACGCATTGGGATATTCTAAGACTAACAAGTTAGAGATTATCGTGGTTATAATGCTTAATCCAACTCATAACTTTGGAATTACATACAGATCATAAGTGAATTGTCTTAGAGAAAATTAGATGGCTCATACATACCTACGAGTTGGAGGAAGACAATGGCATTCCTGCTTCGGGCTTTGCGGAAATCAACTCTACATCTGTACTCTCCTTCGTCTTCCTCTGCCAGTTCCTCCAGGTAGAGTATTGAAGGATTCTCGTTTAAGTTGAGCGTAACCCTGTCGACAACAGCTTCACCTGTCACATGCCGAGCCTGTTCCACACTGGTTTTACGTGCATCGACACTATATATGGGTTTAGTGATATCGTCCTTGTACCATAGGATAAGTGCGACTGCATCGTCTGCCGAGGGCGGAGTGATATTGCAAGGCAGTGACACTCTGTTACCTGTGACACCCAGCACGCTCGTAATTGTCTCTGAAAAACAAATGACGTAGAATTAGGTACATGTATTAAGCAACGTTCGCATTCAGAACAACATGAAAGTACATTACCAGCAAAACAAAAGAGCATTCACCATAATGATAGATCAATGGATCAACTTCTTCGAAACACTTTAGACGATACTTAAAAAGTTATCGATTTGCATAACTGCCTGTTCAAAATATTAGGTAGATAGTAGATTAGGTGTTCAACGACCACCGTGAGCAACTCAATGGGCTATAATTCAGTGCCACTGACTCCAGGAAAGGGAAAGAGCCAGTACCGCCGCAAGATAAACACAACAACCCTGCCTCACCGGGACTCGAAACCGGACCCATCTCTGACGAATGACCATAAGCCATCTCTTAAACCACTGCGACACCGGGGCGGCAAAATATTAGGTAAAATCACATTTCGCAGGATGGATCGAAATCAGGAACCGAAAAATCCATAAACTAGGATTCGTTTTTGGTTCGATAACCACCATAAATAAGGACTACAAGTCCGTTCCTAATTTACGGCAACTGGTGCCATAATGCCATGACACAAACACCCCGTCTATGCCTCATCCGGGAATCGAACACAGTCCCACTGGAAGAAAAGGCCAGAAGCCAGTACTTAGACCACTGCACCAAGGGGACAGCAAATTTGGAATGAAGGCACTAATTAACTTAAAACAAATAACAGTTCAGAATTGAAAACCTCTTTTTTTTTAAGAAGTCATAATTTTATATGTTTTTTTAAGTGGCTATCACGTGCTACGGGACAAACGTCTTTTGCACTCGCTAACCGCTAGCGCCTCGATGTCACCGTGGTCTACGGACTGGCTTGTCATGATTCGTCCGAGATGGGTTCGTGCTGGAATCCTAGTGAAAAATGGTTTGTTAAACAAAATTGAAGAAGGGAGACTGCTTATAGTCCATCGAGTTGCACACGGTGGTTGTTAAACCCCCAACAAAAATCGAAAATGTCACCATTTGGTGTGGGTTTACAGCAGGTTTTAGCATTCTTTCTTGAAGCAACTGCTTGTGCTGTCGTTACGGACGACTGAACCTGTGACCTTCTCTGTTGTCATCCAGAACCTTCGTTGTGAGACAAGTAAACTGTGTTGCATCCCAAGAGGTCAACACAAATGTGTTGTTCCACAACAAGAGCATCAAGGGTGTTTTGGCCATATTTAATTTTTTGCACCATGGATCGCTTCTTCAAATTGGACGGTATGTGCAGCAGATACTGCAATAACGTTTCACTGAGGTCAGAGTTATAAAGAGTTGTTTTGGAAAGAGCATGCTACCTCGTTCGCCAGAAGTGAGTATTTGCGAATTTAGGTTGTGGAGACACCTCATTATACAGGATTGATTAAATAAAAAAATCTATCCAAGATTGTTTCGTTAGGTCAATAT
This sequence comes from Macrothele yani, assembly GCA_039090855.1. Taxonomy (NCBI): domain Eukaryota; kingdom Metazoa; phylum Arthropoda; class Arachnida; order Araneae; family Macrothelidae; genus Macrothele; species Macrothele yani. The sequence continues at coordinate 38,610,676 of CM076998.1, forward strand.
GTATAAATGGGCAAAATTCAACAAAATCGTAATACTACATGGGAGAAACGTCACGGAAGATAAGCTGTGTTCAATCGTCGGGCTTGCTGTTCAGCGGGTGCGGTATTATGGTGCACCAGAATGGAGAGTGTGCTGAGAAATATCCATTGTAGGCTCTATTGATTTCGATACGGGGTAACCAAGCAGCACAATAAAATTTATTTATCAGGCTTTATTTTGTTCTTTTGTGTTACAATTACACTCTTACATGTCACCTCATTGGTGTTACTTCGCCACTCTCAGAGCCATTGCCCCAACTAGCAATTTCTCTACTAGCGGTTTTCTTGGGAATCCGCATCTGCCTGTTCTTTAGTAGTATTCCTTTCGACTTTAGTTGACTTTCATCTCCCCCTCTCCTCTGCCTCTGCACATGCAGTGAGCCGCGGAAGTTGACGATCTCTCACTGTTTACCGTTGCGCAGTTACCTGAAACTAAAATGTCCATGTTGTCTTATGTATATACATTTTAAGGAATATATATTTAAGCAGTTTTACGGCTTAAATACGATATTGCATGAGTTCGGAGCAGAGTTGGTGAAAATCGTAATTGAATCAATCGGTAATGCATTACGGCGCAATACTAATGGGAAGAATAACTTGGGTTATCATTACATGGGAATCATGAATTGGTCATTAGAATTACGTGGCAATTCTAATGACATGTAGCAGTTATCCATTATAACCGTAATGGTTAATGGTTAACTATATGTTGGTAATTAACCTATAAATTGTGGGTAACAATACAACGTGAATAAACCAGCAACCAGTACACCCTTACACGTTGTGTATGTTATTTGACAATTGTTCCTCCCCTCGGACCTCAAATGCGTAGGTATTGGAGATTGTACGTGTATGACATGAGTAGTTGCTCCATCTTCTCCACAAGTAAAGTGATTTGAACGAAATTAATATATATATGAAGTAAGTACGAACGGGATGTTTATTTCGGTTACAGATACTCATTTCGTCCATCTCCAGTACAGTATTCCCGTCCATTACATACGTTTCACTGTCCAAAATAATTATCCTACTATAGCCACAAGCACATATTAACACTACACTCACAGTTCAGCAATTCAGGTGCACTGCCGATTATTACAGAAATTTGTGAACTCTTGACATTTTTGCCGTACTTCTCAAGTGTTGTTGTCCATTACGTGTCCGATACGAACACTGGACTAGCGAGCGACTGACTCCTTTATCTTTATACGTATATACTTCACGACAGGACCTGAACTTTCTGCAATATTCTTGATTTACATAAAGCTGTCCAACTTTCCACTGTGCGATCATTGTGGAACATTCTACAAACGTCTAACCCAATCCTGCCGCTTCTAGAGCATTCTACACGACACTTCGGTCTCTGTCTGCTATGTTACATGCCTGACGTTTCTAGACATAGCTTTTGGCACACGTTCATTTCTATAAACTATTAGCACGTAATTATTATTTGCAAACTGTGTAATTTCATTACCAAATAATTCCATTGTGTTTGAATGGCATTATTAAATAATTGACTTATATATCCTCTTCATCGTAAAGCATTACAGATTCATTCCATTACTTTGTGCAAACCACCCTTGGAATTACCTTGTAATGCATTACCTGTTACTGCGTTACACGTTAATTGTAATCTGTACTTCCATTACTTTTTAATACATTCCTGCCCAACTCTGGTTCGGACACTTGATATCGTTCTTTGTCGGTGCTTTACTGCTATGAGCGTTTATGTCTGCGTTTTCTTAAAGTGCACTTGTAAGGAATGAAAATGATTATATAACGCTAGATTCCATGGCAGTTTGGCTTATGAAACTGATAGAAAGCAATTTATTTCTTATCCATAATATTGTATGTACATTCATTGAGATGCCAATATATGTGGTACACCTTCCTTCGTCGCATAAATGGCGCACTCCAACACGTAAAACTGTACGCGATGACGAGTGCTGTAAAACATTGAAAGAACCGCTCTTGGAGAATCAGACAGCGTTCGAGAGAGAGTCGAAATGGGCAAACAAACGATATGAGCCCCTTTTAACATTGCATGATAGTTGGAATCACGTGCAGTTTCGAGAATCGTACAAATGACCATTTTTCTGGCATTTTCACGTACGCTCGTAACAATGGTTTACCATAAATGGTGCCACACATGAAATCTTTCATCAATCGGTGATTCCATGGACTAAAACAGCTGGTGTATCAGATGGGGTCAAAGTAGACTGGTGACATGGCCGTCGGCTGTTGTAGTCCATTATCGACGTGGTCTGATGCGAGGTGCGTTTTGAGATGACTATCAGCAAATCAAAGTTGTGAACATACAGGTTTTGGCCCGTCTACACCATTTTTGCTAATCACCTTTGACCCCTCATATCCCCAAGCAGTTTTCGTCCACCGGATTTCCAGTTAATTGCTGGACGCTTTTTTCCGTATCGCACCATTTGCGGTTGAACCGTTGCTATAGTGGTGCGTGAAACGCCCAGGAGAACCACCTCGTGGAAGATTCTTCAACCGTCTTGCCTGGTTCAAACCATCACGCTACGTTCAAGATCACTACCCAGAAAAAACAGTGTTGCTGCCCCAGCACTATGTTGCCGCTGCCGAAACGTCAATAAAATGTCCGGGCGGCCAGCAGTTCAAGCCAACAGTTGGCACTCCATCAGTTGTCATATGCCACAACAGGGCCATCAGTTATCCATCACAGGCAGTAGCTACCAAAAGTGGCCCTTCAGCGGCCCTGCAAGCACATGCCAGAAATGATGGCTAGCCTAATGTGGTCAGGTTGTTTGCCGGCAGTGGCAGCCGGCAACAACGTGACGTAACTGATGCTTGCCGAATCTTGTCCGTCAATTTCCCAGTAGTATTCACAGAAAAAAATCAAGGTAAACCGCAGTTTCCCAAAGCTACAACTTCTTTTTTTTCTCCCCTTACGAAACTTGTGAATTATAGCACTGTGCTGGCGAAATTTTCTCAACAGACCGGAAAAACGCCCGTTTGGATTTGGGTGGATACGAACCAGGGCTGTCGGCGTGGGAGGTGAGCTCTCTACCGACCGGACTAATTTGCCACCCACGAGCGTGCGCTTGAAGCTGTCTGTTTCGTGCGGAATATGTAATCGAATGGTTCCCTCTTTCATTTTACAATATTGCCAGGTATTTTTCATAAAAGTCAGTTTCATATAATTCATAAAGTTATTTTTTTTAACGTAACGTAACGATAGCTTTTTTTTACCTAAAGAAACCTTCACTCATTTTCAGGGAGTGTACCAACTTAAAGTTGCTTTCCAAAGTTTGTACTGTCCTTGTCGTCTTGAAAGGCGATTGTTGAATTAATATATTGATAAGAACGTGCCGAGCGGTATAATTTATAAACACTTTTCACCAATTGATACCGCCGCTGGCACCATTTGATAAGGTAGTGGACCGAGCCGGTTTATGTATTCACCGCTCGCCACCATTTTGATACGAACTCGGCCGCACTACCAATAGTTGCGGTCTCATGGCACCATTTGATACGACAGTGGATCATTATCCCACCGCTGCCAATCATTTGATACGGTACCATGCCGAGCTACCAATAACTGATACGAACGAGACTTGTAGGTTCTTGTAGTTCAAGAGCTGGTATAAATATGCGATAACGTTATGCTCGCTGAAACACAGAGATTTAATACAAGGAATTATCCACAACACCAGAGCCTATAGAACAAATAGAGTAAGATTAACAATTAAACATCTTTATTGCATGAGGAAACTCAATCCCGTGGCATTGCCCACGGTGATACAAACACATGTTTCGCTCCCTATTCGGAGCTAATATCATCTACCTAATGATTTAGGAATCAGACTTCCGCCTCAAAAAGGGCGTATCAAAGTTCTAATTTAGAGTCCGGGTTCATTTAATGTTCTCAGTTTCTCCGCTCAGTGACAGGATAACAATAGACAAAAAAAGTACTCACGTATTGTTGACTGCTTGTTGCAGAATCCGAGTATTTAGAACACTCTTTCAGTAGCACTCCCCCCCACACACACGCACCTCTGCAATAGTAGTGGAGGAGGATTTTTCACCTGTGTCACAGAGGGTCCTCACTGATTTCTTGCTTTTCCACTCTTTCTTTCGACGATGCAGCAGAGAGAGCATTTCTTCGTGTTTCTCTCCGACCGCTCCTGGTAGGGGAGGGGGAAGTCACACCCACAGCTGACTTCTCTTCGCACAGCAGAATGGACAGGGGTAGTTCACTTTCGCACTTCGTCAAGAAAGTCCGTCGACAACAAGGAAGCAACGCTTACGTACCGCTTCGGAAAGGGCTAGCGACCTCCACACTTGGAATAGAGACGGCGTTTGAGGAAGGCTGGTTCGCTAGTCATGTATTACTAATGCTTGTTAGCTGACATTCTCACTTTAGCATATTTGGGGGTTCTTACGCGGCCGATTAATTATTGTTAAGCACTCTCTTTCTCATCGTACTAAGTGGCTTACCGCTGGGCTCAAAGTACCGTGCTATCTTAGGTAAGCGTCGGACGTCAGGTTTCACACCTAGTGGGCTAGCTACGTCTGACAACTGCGTTGAGCCGCATAGCGTCGTTCTCCTCGTAGCGATTTCTCGGCCCGACTTACCGAGACAATTCCTTGCGAGTTTCTCCGTCTGTCCTACGGCAGCGTACAGAGATAACTGACTGTCTCTTTTTTGGCTACTTTTTTGGCTATTCTCTTTCACGTGACTTCATCTGCTTCTTTTCAGTCGACACTTGAGATTTCTCTCATGCCTATCGCACGGAGCGCCGTTGCTCCCGCCGGGATCGCTTCTGACCCTCGCCCCTCATAATCGTAATTTCTAGCATTCCCTACAGCTTTTTGGCACTAATGGCACACTTGAAATCGTATTTATGAGAGCCTGTGTGCCTCTCAGTTGCCTACTGGGTGGTCCCTTGCTGCTGACTAGGCCTCCAAAGGCGATATCCTTAATTCCCTTGTTCCCACTCAGACAAAGAGAACTACACGACTTCCCCAATTAAAAATGAGTTAGATTTCCAATTAATTTGCGATAGGCGAAATATTTAATTTAGTCATCAACATAATTTAACCACGCCTATCAAGTCCGTCCCCAATTTTAATACTAATTAATTTAGACCTAATTTTCACCTAAATATGTATATTTACCCGAGTTCATGTCACATTCTGTTATATTTTTAACGTTGTATCTTTCCTTTCCGTTGTCCGAAGCTACATTTGTTTTAAAGAGGAAAGATATTTTATTTTACTTCACTTATTTTTAGATGCGAATTCCTCCCAGTCTTGTATATTCAACCCACGGATGAGAACATTATATCCACATAGCATTGCTTCTTTTTTTCTTTCAAATAATTAATACATTTTTTACGCGTATATGTCTTTTTTTTTCCAACAAACCTTTTTTTTTTTATGTTTTTCCAGGACATTTGTTTCAAGCAGTTTAAAATGTTTTCTTGTTATTCACCCACTCCATTTCCATGAATTTTTATTCATGGGAATGGAGTGGGCGTATTTTATGGCTATAATCTACAATGCTGGCCACTCAAATTGCAACACCAAGAAGGACACGAGATAGCAAAGCCAGATTTACTGGGCACATAAAAACAGATACAAAGATGAAACGATTGAGCTTACAGGCCTGTGCGACTTCTAGAACACGCAGACATCAATAGTTCGTGTGGCTCCCATGGCTGGCAATACCGGCCGCTACACTCCGCGGCATCGAACCCAAGAGGCTTTGGATGTGGGGTTGGGGTATGTCGGTCCAGGCTGATTCCACACGTTGCCAGAGTTCATCAGGCGTAGCCGCGGGTAAAGCTTGCCGGGCCACTCGGTTGCCGATCACCGATCAGACGTGTTCGATGAGCGACATATCGGAAGAACAGGCGAGTCACGACAGCAGTGACACCTGGTGGGCCGTGAAGAATTGTTGCACAATGCGTGCCACGTGCGGGCGCGCAGTGTCCTGTTGAAACGTGGCCGCTGGCAAGGTCCTGCAGGTAAGGGGGGACTACAGGCTCCAAAACGTCGGAGATGTAGCGGTGGCTGCTGAGTGTACCAGCGATGCGTACCAGAGGGGGCGGGTATCATATCCAATTGCGCCCCAAACCATAACTCCAGGCGACGGACCGGTATGGCGATGCACAATTCAGGCGTCATACAGTCTCTCACCGCGGTGCCACCACACGCGAATCCGACCATCGTGGTGTTGCAGGCAGAAGCAGGATTCGTCGGAGAAGACAATGTCGTGCCATTCCGTAGTCCAGGTGCAGCGTTCAACGGCCCACTGCCGCCGCACTCGCCGGTGGTGTAACGTCAATGGTAATCGGAGTAATGGGCGCCATGCGACAAGTCCCCGCTCCTGCAAACGACGTCGAACGGTACGTGCTGACACAGGTTGTTGCGCAACACACCCTGATTCCTGCGCTAACGTTCGCGATGTGGCGGTGCGAGCCGTCAATGCCCGCCGTACAACATGCCGGTCCTCTCGGTCGGTGGTGTGCCGCGGCTGCGGCAATCGCTCACGTCGTTCCGTTCGTCCCTCCTGCAACCACCGAATCCATACTCGCTTCACTGTGGCTGGATGTCGTCCCACACGGGTGCCGATGTCACGGTACGATAAACCGCTGTCGCGATAAGCCACTATTCGTCTTCTGTCGAACTCCGAAACGTGCAGGAATGACAGCCGTATTCTGCGACGAGGCATCAGGAAGCTTCCCACGCACAGGTCCGGAAGCACAACAGACTACCACTACCTACACCCCGCCTTCTGTGCACCTTTCTTATAGTGCTTCTCGGTGGCGTTCCGGGCGCACATGATTTGCATATGCCCTGCAATGCTAATCGCTTGCATGTCCTCTCGCGGGCGACGCATGCGGCAAATTTCAGGCCAATCGGATGCTTCCTTCTTGGTGTAGCATTTTGAGTGGCCAGCAGTGTGGTATTTCATGGCTTAACCTGATATCTTTGTCGACGTGGAATTTCTTTAAGAAATTAATTCGCCTCTCGACATATGGATTTTTTTCTTAACATCTACTAAAATAACATTATGGCGTCGTCTTCAACTAACTGGTACCATGAGAGAGACAGCAAGTGTTGCTTCTGCGCATGCGCAGTCCCGTTTCTTGCACCTGCTGTTGGGGTTGCATTGGTTGCCAGAAACGGGCCACTAGTGGCACTTGCTTGGAGGCCCACAATTCGCGGCGATGATGTAAGGCCGTCAATGGCTCGCCAACTGATAGCGCTGCCACCAACGGACAGCTATCGGGCCGCGAACGGCAGATTTCAACCAGCAGGGACCCATCACTGCTTGCTGGTGGCCAGCAGTTTCCCAGCGCTTACGTTTTTGCTGGGTAGTTTACCTCATTTAGACCCTCAATCAAGCGAGAACTGCTTCTCGGCGAGATTTTCTGCTAAATTTACACCACACAACGCACTCACGAGTCGTCTGACGTGTGGGAGTGAACAATTTGTTCGATGAGAGCAGATGCACTTGATAAACCTTTATCTCGGTGTATGTTTTGTACATATGTATTTTACCTGCCTCTAGCTGTGCTATACATATTTTTTCAACGGAATTAACCACGTAGTGACTAAGAAGAAATTTTGCTTACAGAATTACTTTCTTCAGTCACAAACAATTGGCCGTGACTACAATTCTAAATTCAAATGCATATCTTGAACACTTTATATGCCAGCACATGCTCGCCCTTTAAAGGAATTGTGATGTTTTATCTTAATTTGTTCGGCGGACATGAAAGTCCCAAAGGATTAGCGTGAGCACAAGACTGCACTTCAAAAGGCACTGCAGTTTTTCTTTGAACCACAAATGGCATTGCATATTATCAGTTTCAGCACCGTTTTTCATGGTGTCCCCATTTCTCTCTTTCTCTTTCTTTCTCTAGATTTTGTGACTACTTCCATTCCTGTCTACGTTTCAAAGAAAACGATAAAAAAAATACAAAGCTGTCTACACCCATTTCGACGGCTTCTGTGTGGATATAAATGACGATAGCTGGTATTTTGCAAAAGAACCACCATTGACTATTAGAAGCACGTCAGAACATTTCGCCCACGCACATCCCAAATGTAATTATCTGACGTTTCTGTATGACAGATATTTATCTATATTTCCATCACGAAATTATTTGCAAACTTAAGAGAAAGAAAACGAATCCCAGAAAGCGTTGATCTCTTTAATGCCAACATCCGTAAGCAGTATAAAAAATTTCGTTTTGATTCTACGAACGTCATCTACTAGATGTCATCAAATCCGAAATTTTTATTATGTTCAGTTGTAAACTTAAACGCATTTCTGCAAGAACGCCAAAAGCGAGAGCATAGAAATAATTTTTGGTATTAAATTTGATCATTTTTTGCACAACTTTCCAGCGCATAATAAATCATCATTCCGTTTTTGTGCATTCAGCATATCAAATTGTTCCACAAGAGAGGAATCTATCAAACAAATAACGTATTGGCAATCAGCACGATTCATTGACAAGACGTTACTAGTTTCAAATAACAACGTTATTAGTTTGTCAAACTAAATAGCAATCTGTGCGACGTATCGTGAGAAGGCGATATATGAAATTGAAATTTAAGATTTTTTTCCTTAGAAAAGGTTTCAAATTCCAGGTTGGTTCAATATGCTGGTCTTTGAGAACATATCAGAACAAGAAAACCTACGCACTATAAAATGTTGGAAAATATATATTTTTTATTAATGATATCTACCGTGAGCAAATCGATGGGCTATAAGCAGTCGGCCGTCTCTAATTTAGGTCCACTGATTCCAGGGATCACAGGCAGCCACCTCGGTAAGAAGAGTTCAACATCCATGCCTCACCGGATTCGAACTCGGACACATCTCGGACGAAGGGTCATAAGCTGGCGCTTATGACCCTTCATCCGAGATAGGTGACTGCGCCACCGCGATAGCTAAGTTTAAACGGCATGAACTAACCAAACTGCAACAAACCAAGAGAATCAGTTAACACGGGTGTACACTATATTGACAAAAGTAACTGAACACCCTTTCAAAAGCAAATGAACGGATCCTCTGCTTTGTTAAGATGCGCGATGCACCTGCAAACGGTATAAAGAAAAAGCCTGCAGCTGACCGCAATCATATCACACTGTGAGGTTGAGGGAAAATGTTGAGCCGGGAGAGAACCGACTTTGAGAAAGGAAAGATTGTTGGGTGTTATATTAGTGGGTTGTCAGTACGAGAAACCAAGAGGTGTTTAAATATACCCAAGTCAACTTTTTTGGATGTACTGCATGAGTGAAAGACACATGGCGTTCCTGAAGCAGCAAAACGTACCGGCAGACCAAAGAAAATCAGTGATAGGGGAAGTCAAAGCCGCAGGAGAGTCGTTACAACTAATCAACCGAGTACTGCACATTGCCTCAGTGTACAAGTGAGTAAAAATTCTGGAACCTCGGTTGGTACACGTACCATTCGAAGAGAACTTCATTACGTGGGTCACCGTGGTCGCGCGGCTGCTCATAAGCCTTCCATCTTCACTCGGAATACTACTCGTCGTTTTGCATGGTGTAAAGAGCACTTATCCTGGACCGTATATCAATGGAAACGGGTCCTATGGACTGATGAATCCAGATACACGATCCATTAATCTGATGGCCATGTGTGGGTATGGCAGCAGCCGGGGGAACGCTATTTATCACAGTGAATTGTTCCTGCGGTCAATTTAGGAGCTCGCAGTGCACTCGTGTGGAGGTCTTTTTCATGGTATGGTCCGGGCCCATTGGTTATCGTGGACAAACAATTTAATCAGCAGGTCTACCTCGATATACTGGACAATTATGCCCTACCAACTCTGTGGCAATACTATGGAACCGAGCCTTGTTGGTACCAGTAGAATAATGCTCCGAGCCGTAAAGTAAGGACTGTTACGACGTGGTTTGACGATAATTCCGTATCGTGTGTGGAGACAGGGTAGTTCCTGGAAGCCTTCCTCATGCTCAGTGAACCATATTAAGAAAAATACGAGCAGTATGGTTGGCCATTATAATGCTAAAATGAGGCACTACTAGAGTTAAATAACGTCGCTGAGAAAGAATGTATCTGATCTGCAATTATGTTTAAATAAATGGACGACGTCGCTGGTTTCCTGCACATGAATGGATGGGCCCATTGTTTTCCAGCAGAATATTGGACTAAGCGTTATACTTCATCCACCAGCTGGTCCTCGTCCCTCGGTAAATCGGTCGGGTGCGGGCACGTACCCGACCGTCCACATGGTGAAACAGAAAATATAATTCATCGCACCATACCAGCTTCTTCCAATAATTCAAGGTACAGTTTTGATGCTCGCGTGCCAACGCTTTGGACGGTTAACCGATGTTAGGATTGGCACTTGGAGAGGCATGCGGCTGGGCCGCTCCGTTTCTACCAGGGTTCGATGGACAATGTATTGTGGCACATTACTCCCGTCATCAGCGTTTGCATTACTTGTGAATTTGGTCACACTATCCCTTTTGTTTATTCGTACCATATGGGCTAGCTGTAGCATATCTCTATCATTGACAAGCCGTTTTTGGCCTATACTGAGCGAGTGGTTCGTGATTCTTCATTCCTCGAACCACCTTTCGAAGGTACTAACAACGGCTGACCGTGAGGACCCCACAGAACCTGCAGTATCGGAAATGGTCTAACCTAGTCGTCTGGGCATTACAGTTTCGCGTTTGTCAAACTCACATACGTCCGAGTTTCCACGGTACAATAACACCTGATACTGCGATTTACAAGCGTCGGAAAGAAGTGTAAAAGTGGGCATTACATTTTCATTAACTGACAGAGGATGTTCAAACTGCACGTATTGGTAGAATAACCCCTTCTCTATACAAAGGTACTACTCAACATATCCTCCATCACAAGCGATGTATTTGCGCCATTGTTGAACCTAATTCTCAAAGCCTCTTTGAAAAACATCATGTCTGGAATGCTGTGCCCACTTCCTCACAGCCACTTTCACCTCGTCTGTGTCATCAAATCTTTGTCCCAGAAGACTGTCCTTCATTGTATCTAACAGGTGGAAGTCGCAGAGCGCTAGATCTCGGCTGAATGGTGGATGGGGACCACCAATCAGCCCAATTTGCTGATCACTTGATTTCTTGCCAAAGATGTGTGTGGTCTCGCATTGTCATGGTAAATGTGGATCCTTTTCAGTTTCTTGTCGGTCCTTTTCCTCCTTATGGCGTATTGAGTGTCTAAATGCACCGGTTTCTGGTAACTATACGACCACGTTCCTGAAAACCAAGGAGAATGATATCCCAAAAAACAGTCACTATGACTTTCTGTGCTGAACGCTGGTTCTTGAACTTCTTAGGCCTTGGTGAAGCGGTGTGACGCCATTCCATGGATTGATTCTTCGTTTGTGGATCGTAAAGAAACAACCATGTTTCATCCTCTGTCACCAGATCGAAAAAAAAACATGTCTTCATTGCATTCAAACGCTTCCATAATATCAAAGCAGACTTCCACATTTCTCTCCTTCAAAACTACAATGAGGCAGAACGGTTACTATAGAGGAAGAGTTACTCTACCATCTTGTGCAATTTGGAAAACTACAATGAGGCAGAACGGTTACTATAGAGGAAGAGTTACTCTACCATCTTGTGCAATTTGGACAACCTGTGTCAGTTAATAAAACAAAGTTATGCCCACTTCTGCATAACTTTCGGCACAACCCTCGTATTAATCAGTATTATTCTTGTTCTTTCCATCTGAAAAACAAGGATAACTCAATATATTAAGATAATATGACGTAATTTGTCACAAATATTTATTTTTTCAAGTCGACCACGGTTTCGCTCGGTATTGACCTAGCTTCATCATGACGAATGGCTCGTTTTACGTGTCATTCGTACGTTTTACACGTACGAATGGCTCGTAAAACATACCCTGCGAAGCCATAATATTACGTGACGTACGTACGTTAATGGCACGTTTTGCGTGCTATGCGTCCGGATGAAACTAGTTCCATACCTGGCGAAACCGTGGTCGACTTGAAAAAATAAATATTTGTAACAAACGACGTTGTATTATCTTAATATATATAATCGTCACAAGACTGTAGACTTAGAGATCAAGAAGGATAACACTATTTAACAGATGTTAGTATCAGGTGTTATTTATACCGTTTGATGACCTTCACACACGACGGCTTTTATTTATTTATTTTGATTGGAGGTTTAACGCCCACCGTGAGCAACTCAATGAGCTATAAGCAGTCTCCCGTCTCTAATTTAGGGACACTGACTTCAGGGAAGGGAGAGAGCCAGCGCCGTAAGGCAAACACAAAATCCATGTCTCAGCGGGATTCGAACCCGTCATTATGAAAATCGAAGCAACGGGAAGTAAAAGCAGTGGGCTACTGAGACAGCCCACTGTTTTTACTTCCAGTTGCTTCGATTTGCATAATGACGCGCTGGTTATAATGTTTTGGCTCTTTGGTAAATGTTACCTTACTATGTAATTATTTGCTTCAGTAAAATGGCTGCAAATGAGATTACTTGTAACCTAACGTTATTACATTTTAGCCCATTGGCTTGTATTGTACTCACTTCATTTCTTCACGGTGAGGCAGTTTTTGTTCAGGAAAAGTAAAATTACGATTGTAAAAAAAAATCAAGAATCTTAAAATAAAATTATCGAATAAGTGTTCATCCAGTTAATAACATCAAATGATTAATAAACAGTGTTAAAATGAATGCTGTCAAAAACAAATCTAGACATCGTAGTGAGCCGCTTGTGTCGTGGGACGCAAATATTCTCTGTTTGTGTGCTTACAATGTTTTAGAAGATTTTGCCTAAGAAAAGAGCAAACCACTCTCATGTCTCGGGAAAAAGCGAAGGAATGAAGAAAAAAAATCAATACTTCTCTTACGTCACGAAGTCTGCCCTTAATGGAAGTAGTGCATGGGTTGCCCTTGCTTGCCGCAACTGTTTTAGAGTAGCTGAGATTTGGAGGTTCTGATATATCCATTGTCTTTCCCCAGAAGCCGAACTCTATTTTTATTATGGAACGCATTTATGCGCCTGTGATCGAGAGTCATTATGGAAGGAGCGAGAGCAATATGCCCTTGGCTAAACCTTGTATCTCGTTGAAATAACTTTTCTTTACTTCCAAGATGTTTCTGGTTATACGACGATGCGGAGGAGAAATCTTAAGAGAATGCCAAAGAAGAAAAATAATAATGAAACGCTGCCTTTCGCGAATGAGGAAAATACCTATTTATGCACAAGTTGGTGGGAGGAAGATATCCTAGAATAAATACAGCACATTTCAGGAAGAATGAAAAATCTAAAAAAATGGCCTTTTAAAGACGAAATAATTTTCATACAGATATGTCCTCAGTACTGCGCTAAGAACGCTCAAAATAATCGTGTATTTCCCCTAAAAATTTCTAACTTATATGTAGAACTGCATAAAATACCAATAGCTTGCCAATTTTTTGCCGAGCTATTGATTTATCCTATTGATCTACACTATATTGACAAAAGTCACCGGACACCTAGAAGAGAAACACAACACAGCATTTATTGGCATACATTACTACGGTGTCGGTCCACCTTTAGCCTCAATGCATGCACTGACCCTTCGAGACATGCTTTCGACAAGGTTCTGGAACACAGCAGTAGGTATGCGCTTCCATTCAAAACATAATGCTGCCGCTAACTGTTGCTTAGTAGCAGACCTTGGTTCCAAACTTCTTATGCGGCCCTCTAATTCATTCCATAGGTGCCCTATGGGATTAAGATCGGGGATCTGTGCTGGCCTGTCCACACAAGATAGGGAATTATCATCAAACCACTCCGTAACAGTCCTTACTTTGTGGCTCAGTGCATTATCCTGCTGGTACCAAAAAGGCCCGGTTCCATAGTATTGCCACAGAGTTGGTTGGGCATAATTGTCCAGAATAATGAGGTAGACGTGTTGTTTAACAGGTTAATCCACGATAACCAATGGGCCGAAACCATACCACGAAGAACACCCTCACAGGAGTACACTGCCAGCTCCAAACTTGACTGTAGGAATTGTACACTGTGGTAAATAGGGTTCCCTCGGCTGCCGCCATACCCATACACGGCTATCAGACTAATGATCGCGTGCCAGGATTCATCAGTCTATAGGACCCGTTTCCATTGATCTACGGTCTACGATAAATGTTCTTTACACCATGCTAAATGACGAGTAGCATTCCAAGTGGAGATGAAAGGCTTATGAGCAGTCGCACGACCACGGTAACCCATGAAATGAAGTTCTCTTCGAATGGTATGTGTACAAGCCGTGGTTCTATAATTTTTACTCACCAGTACACTGAGGTTTTGTGAAGTACTCCGTCCATTAGCCGAAATGACTTTCCTGATGCTTTGACGTCCTCTATCCCTGAGTTTCTTTAGTCTGCCGGTACGTTTTGCTTCTTCATGTGTTTTCCACCTATTCAGTACATCCAAAACGGTTGACCTGGGTATGTTTAAACACCTCTCGGTTTCTCTTATGGAGAACCCCCAACATAACACACACCTAACAATATCTCCTTTTTCAAAGTCAGTTCTCTCCCGCCGCGACATTTTCATTCAACCTGACAGTGCGATATATACGCGGTCAGCTTGAGGTTTGTTTTTATTCTGTTTGCAGCTGTACCACACATCTTAACAACGCAGCGGATCCGTTCATTTGCTTTTGAAGGGGTGTCCTGCGACTTTTGTCAATACAATGTGTACCGAATAGAGGGTAATGTTTGAATGATCTTAGATCTTTGTAGCGCTTATTTACATTGGTGGACCAAAAAATCTTTATCATTTTCGCTATAAACCTTTATAGAAATATTTAATTTATGTTTATTTACAAAATCTACCACGGGACTTACCCTAATCAATATTACCCCTCAAAATATCATTGATGAAATTGCTTTTCGTTTTTTTTTTTTTTTTTTTGACGTAGAACTATGTTTCTCCCGCTAAGCCGGAGTAACATCAGGAGCACGGATGCAACAAAAATATGTTACATTTTGAACGTTTACATCTTCGAAACTAATAATCGTAAAGTAACAAATAATGCATCAATGGATTATTTATAGACCACGATTTATAACAAAACAAATTTCAACCCTCCACCCCTTAACCCTTCGATACAATATCGTTAAAAATTAAACAAAATTGAGCGTGATTTTGTCTTGTCCATTGCATTTCAAGGTTGATTACTTGTGAATTTATAATGATAGCGATGCCTGCAGTCCCGCATTTCGTAGATGACGGTCAGAGTTAAAGCACGTGTGTAATAAACCGAAATAAACTGGATTTAAAATTTATTTATTTTCTAGATAAATAAAATGGTGACATTAATTTAGGAATCCCGCAAAAAATTCATGGAAAATTACTATTAGAACAGCCAAAAGTGAAAGAAACAGCTAGAGGAGGACGAGAGGAATCCCCAATGGCCCGTTAAGTCATCAAACGAAAGGTCACGGGAATTGCAGGGGGCGTCAAAAGTCCGCGCGCCAGGATGTGTTTGACCTGAGTTCGACTCTAGCGCCACAACTTTCCACTTCAACTGCACAAATTGAACCTGAACAGCAAGAACAGATGGAGATTCATGTCATCGATCCAAATTTTCATATTTTCACACCGAGCATGAAATAGCAATGTGCATCGCCAGTCTTCAGAACTTCGCTGAATAATGAATGTACACTGAAGAGCAACTGAATTAGAGACAGCTGGCGTTATGCATATGTGGCGCCATGGGCGGCCCCGTAAACGGAAACGACATTACGTATGCAGCGATCCGAGAATATAAGGAGTGATGCGACGGGAATCAGTAAGAGTCCGAAGTAGTATGAGTAAGACGAAGTATCTAAGCGCATTTGATCGTGTGCAAATTGTCGTCGGGGCCCGACGAATGGGTCACTCCATCTCGGAAGTCGTGCAGGCACTGGGATTTTCACGAGCCACTGTGTCACGGGTGCACCGTGAGTACATAGAATCCGGTAAAACCATCCCTGCAAAGGCCAACTGCCGTGGACAACAGCGTGTGGATGATCGTCGGCTAGCTCGCATTCTAACAGCGGATAGACGGGCCACAGTGTAAGAAATCACTCGGCAATTTAACGCTGGTTCACAAAAACGTGTAAGCAGCCACACCATCCAGAACCATCTCCTCGCTATGGAGTACAAAAGCCACCGTCCCACGAGGGTACCTATGAAGCATATGAAAAATTTCAAATTATATGAAAAAAAACTCGCACCGGAAAGGCTATCCAACAATGAAGCAATTTTTCAAAATGGACTCTTAAAAGTAGAAATATTGGCAAAAATAAGATATATGTCTACGCCTACTGGAGGAAAAACCATGCATTATTTTACGAATATACTATTCCGAAAACGTTTATCGACGTGAGTGGTATCGGTTCACGAAATAATTTTTTTTCGGTGGGGATTTTAGAAGCTCAGATTTTGGTGCAAATAAATCAAAACTGGAAAATTAAGGCTTACGCCCCCATGTGTTCAAACCATTTTTTTACCAAAAATTAGAAACTATATGCAAAAGGTTTTCCATCAGGAGTTGTATCCGGCGAGGAAGCAATTTTTCAAATAGCAGTTTTAGAAGCAGAGATATCGGAAAAACGCAATTCACGTTTACGCTTCCTAGCGGAAAGTCCATGAATTACTAGAAAATGTTGATATTAAATGAAAACATGTCGCACCGGAAACTTTATTCAACAACGAAGTAATTGACCAAATCGAACCATTAGAAGCAGAGCTATTGACAAAAATAAAATATACATCTACGTCCCCTGGCGGAGAAACCATGCAATATTTTAAGAAGAAATTATTCTGAAAACGTTTATCGATCTCAGTGACATCGGTCAACGAATAAAATTTTTCAACCGAGATTCTAGAAGATAAGATTTTGCTGCAAATAAACCAAAAGCAAAAATTAACACTTACGGCCCCTAGTGACCAAACCATTTTTGGCCAAAAATTAGAAATTACGTGCAAAATATTTCCTATCAGAAGCTGTATCCGCTGCAGAAGTAATTTTTCAAATCGGAGTTATAGAAGCAGAGATATCGGTAAAACGCAATTTAGGTTTACGCCCCCTAGCGGAAAATCTATGTATAACTTGAAGAATTTACTATACCTAAACGAACCTTTGACATGAATGGAATCGAAAGGTAAAAATAAATTCCAATCGGATGTTTAGAGTTAAATATATGAAATAAAATGTATTTTGAATTCGATATCGTCTATATTTACGCCCTGAAACGGCAAACCTGCGCATCGTAAAAACAAAAACCCCGAAATAAAGGATCATAATTTGTGTATTTCAAGCTTCTCAAGCAAAAATAATTCTTCGAATTGGACTAATAGCTGCAGAGATATGGTGTCCGCGGACGGACAGTTGAAAGGACGGACGGACAATCCGGTAACATACGTAATGCAGCTGAATGGAAATATTTCATTGAAATATTTTTAAAACGTCTTTTGAAAAACAGGACGTGCTTGTTCTATCAATACAACCGTCCATCAGTCAGTCTGACGCTTTGAATTTTATATTTTTGAATGTGTTATCCAGTTCAAAAACGGTTTTAGCAGTGGGAAGCCTAAAATGTAAAAACGGTCATTTTCGCTTTATTTCCTTCACATGCATAACTTTGCCGCTATTGGGCGCAAATGCAAATATTTTTACTATAATAGCATTGCTTCTAACAATCCGATTGAAAAAATTCTTTCCCACAATACCATTTACAAAGACTACTACTTTTGAATTCTTTAATTCAAAGACTACAGTCTTGTGACGATTATATATATTAAAATAGTACAACATGGTTTGTCACAAATATTTATTATATTTTTTCAAGTCGGCCATGTTTTTGCTAGGTATTGACCTAGCTTCATCAGGACGAATGGCCTGATGAAGCTAGGTCAATACCCAGCGAAACCATGGTCGACTTGAAAAAAATAAATATTTGTGACAAACCACGTTGTTCAACCTTAATATTTACTTTTGAATAGTTTCTTTTCAAATAATGCACGCCGCCCCGGTGGCGCAGTGGTCTAAGGCGCAGGCCTCTGATCATTCGTTCGTCTGGGGTACGGGTTCGAATCCCGGTGAGGCATGGATGTTGTGTTTGTCTTACGGCACTGGCTCTCTCCCTTCCCTGGAACCAGTGACCCTAAATTAGGGACGGGCGACTGCTTATAGCCCATTGAGTTGCACACGGTGGTCGTTAAACCTCCAATAAAAAAAATAAATAAATAATGCACATTGTTATAATATATATCCCCGCTATATGACGTAAAAGGAGAAGATGGAATTACTGTAGACATCATACAAGAAGCAAGTGGAGAAATCGAAACAGTACTCGCCCAAATTTTAACTCGATGCCTTAATGAAGGAAAGATTCCTGAGGATTGGAACACCGCTACAATGATCCTGCTACATAAGAAAGGTGACATTGAGGATCTAGGAAACTACAGACCTATCAGCCTCCTATCAGTAGTTTATAAAATCTTCACTAAAGTTCTTTCACACCGCTTGAAGGTAGCACTAGACATGGCTCAACCGAGAGAACAAGCTGGATTCAGGAGTGGCTACAGCACAATAGATCATATCCACGTACTGAGAGAACTAATTGAAAGAGCGAGGGAATATGAACTTCCATTGTGCATGGCTTTTATCGATTATGAAAAAGCCTTTGATTCTGTGAAACCATCAGCAGTTGCAATGGCTCTGAAATCCTGCGGTATTGAAGATGCATACATTAATATTGTTAATAACATCTATGAAAATGCAAGTGCAAAGATTCTGCTATTTGAAAATACAACACACATAAAAATTGGAAAAGGAGTGAGACAAGGTGACACCATATCTCCGAAGCTCTTTAATGCTACATTGGAAAATGTCTTTCAATCACTGAACTGGGAAAACAAAGGGATAAAGATTAATGGAGATTATCTAACCCACCTTCGTTTTGCTGATGACATAGTCATTTTTGCAACTACCCCATCGGAGCTACAGAGTATGATGCAGGAACTTGCTGACAAGAGTAAAGAAGTGGGATTAAAAATGAACTTTCAGAAGACAAAAGTGATGTTCAATGCTTTTACAAGAAATCAAGATTTATCGATTGATGGAGAAAAGCTG
The DNA here is from genome assembly GCA_039090855.1 of Macrothele yani. Lineage (NCBI taxonomy): Eukaryota > Metazoa > Arthropoda > Arachnida > Araneae > Macrothelidae > Macrothele > Macrothele yani. Next base: position 38,629,901 of record CM076998.1, read on the forward strand.
GAGATAACAGATGCGTACGTTTATCTTGGACAGCAGATATCAAGTGAGGGTCACATTGATGAAGAAATTAATTGGCGTACAAAACTTTTCTGCAGAGCTTTTGGAAGAAACAGCATAATTTTCAAGAGCAATGTGCCATTATGTCTTAAAAGAAAAGTGTTTGATCAATCCATCCTTCCAGTGCTTACGTATGGTGCAGAGACGTGGACCTTAGCTAAAAGAGACATACAAAGGCTGCATACAACTCAAAGGAGCATGGAGAGGTGCATGCTTGGTGTAACCAGGAGAGATAAGAAGAGGAACACGTGGATCCGAAAAATGACAAGAGTGGAAGTCATCATGATCAGAGTTAAATCCCTGAAATGGCAATGGGCTGGACATACTGCCAGAAGAACAGACCATCGATGGACAGCCGAAATTTTAGATTGGATTCCAAGGGACAGGAAAAGACCCAGAAGAAGGCCACATGGAAGATGGGTGGATGAAATTCGAAAGTATGCGGGAGTGACATGGAGGAGACTGGCACAAGACAGACCGTTGTGGAGGAAACTTGGGGAGACCTTCGTCCAGCAGTGGATTGATAATGGTTGACAATGATGATGATGATGATGATGACGTAAATTAAGTAATATATGCTCATAACAATGCAGTTTTTCTGCCAGGAGGCGTAGGTGTAAGTCAATTTCTTGCTTTGTCGGACAACTCATCTATATAGTGAGGAATGTTTCACCTAAAATTTTCAATTTTTAGTAACGCACAATTTCCGATTAAGTTCATATTTATATTTAAATCCAATTTACAGTAATACCTGCACATCTGAAAACCGAATTGAAAACATTCCTCTTTAGTCAAAACCTCTACCCCGAACCCGCGCACAACTTGGACGAATAATCCGAAGCCAACATTTCGGGCCGCTCGGCCAGTCGGCGGTAATATTGTTGTTAGAAGCAATGATGAGGAATAAAATGCATTTCGAATATCATTGCATGTGCATTCACTCCCTAGAGGCAAAATCAGGCTTCGAAAAAAGTCCAAAAGACAAGGATCACCATTCTCATATTTCACGGTTCCCAATGTAGATACAATTTTTCAGATCGGACTACTAATGGATGTAGATATACGGTGTCCAAAGACGAATGAATATAGTGATAACATTGTTTTTAAAGACGGGCTGAGAATCATCACTGTTTTACAACGCAAAATATGAGAACTTCTGTCTTGCTTTGCATTCGAGAACAATTTCTTTCTCGGAAATACTCATCATATTCAATTTTAAGCATATGTCTTTAGGCATTTATATTTTACGATTTCCAACCGTAGGTTGAAGAAGCGTGTTTGCCCAGATTTGTCCATCTGCCTGTCTGCACGATAACGCGCGTAAAAATTATTCGATTTCAATGAATTTTTAGTATGTGGTAGGGGACATCCTCGGGACGAACCCTGTTGAAAATGGCCGAAATGGGGTGAAAGGTCAGGACATAGGAGCGGGATCGATTCCGTATTTTTTCGTGTGTCATAACTTACGTAAAAATGCTTCGCTTCCGACAAAGCTTTATCATGTTGCTTTAGAGGTATATTGAACTGGTTCTGTTGAATATCATCGAAATGGGGTCAAAGGTTAGGGCACAGGAACTAGATTTATTCCATAGCCATTATCCTCATAACTGGACTACAAATGCTTCTATTGTGACAAAACTATAGTATGTTGTTCTGAAGATATATTGAACCAATTCTGTTTATTATCATCGAAATGAGGTCAAAGGTCAGGACATAAGAGCAGAATCCATTCCATTGCCTTCATGCGTCATAACGTACGTAAAAATGTTTCAATTGCGACAAAACTTTAGTATGTTGTTTCGTAGGAATACTGAACCAATTATGTTTAATATGATGATATATGGTCGGGGCACAGGAGCGAGATTTATTCCACAGCCATTATTCTCATAATTTGAGTAATGATTTCTGGTATGTTCGAAAGCGTATCATAATGAATGCACCGCATGATTTTACTAACTTCTTAAGTTAAACTGATGGAAAAGTTTACGTTAGTTTTCACTCCGGCGCAGATCTTACTCAGACTTCCGGTTCTCCGTTTCCGCTCGTCATAGCGATGGCCGCTTGTCTTTCAAAATCATTTTTTTTTCATGGCGTCTTCTCAAGCACTCTACCTTTTTCTATCTCGTGTGATAAAGATCATTCCCAAAAACTGCGAAAAGGCGGTGATTTACTCCGAGGTAAATCATTCCTCAAGCACTTTCAATAATAGGCTTATTTTAATTACTTTCTTCTAAATTTTAAATTATTCACGAAGGTACGTCAATTACTTAAGAATCTGGAGAGGATCCAGAACATAAGAAAGTCAAGAACAATCTCTTAAAAGAATTATGCGAAGAGAAATTCGGAGGATTTCTCTTCGCATAATTCTTTTAATTCTAACAACCCAAAATTAATTTTTTTAAGTAACCTCTCTAAGTCACCTTACTCCAGTTGTGTCAAATAATCTTTTACACCTATGTTTCCGCGTTTAGTATCAGACGCGGCTTCCCGGTACCACAAAAATATCAGGTCGTTCGGAAAATAATGGCCTATTTTCCGAAGAGCCATATTCCATTCGCCCACAATGCTTGCAGACCAACCCGTTTGCAGCGCCATACGTACGAGTTGAAGGTCGACTCAGACCACACATACATGCCATAATCGGTTGAGCTGAAGTTGTTGCTACTCGTGTGAGAGTGATCTGTACCACGTGTTACAAAGAAGTGAGTAGCGGGTGATTCTGCTTTATTAGTTCAAATTGGGTCGTAATGCGGCACAAACCTACCGTAGTGTTGTTGAGGTATTGGGCGAGGAGGTAACATCTGAACGTAGTGTTCGTCGTTGGTTTGAAAAGTTTTGTTCCGGTGACACGAGCATACAAGTTATGGAGGGCCGAGGACGACATTCGGTTATTCACAACGACGCTCTGAGGTCAAATTGGAAGGTAAATCCACGCGTCGCAGTCAGAGAACTCGCCAAACAGTACAATATGGCGGTGTCAACCACATCTGAGCATTTTCACTAAATTGGTTAGGTAAAGAAGCTCGATACGTGGGTCCCACACGAACTGACGGAGCACCAGAAACAACAACGATCTGAGATGTGCAGTAACCTTCTGCTTCGCAAGATGAGCGCCATTGGTGGCAAGAAGAGCGTGTAGTTTGTATTAAGTTTCAGGCCATGTGATCTACAATATGTTTTTAGTGACAGACCTTATGGCATCTGTTATACGGTGTTTCAAATCCATTAGGCTACTGACTTTCGAAGGTTATGCTTTGTCTTTAACATCATCATTGTCAACCATTATCAATCCACTGCTGGACGAAGGTCTCTCCAAGCCTCTTCCACAAGGGTCTATCTTGTGCTAATCTCCTCCGTGTTACTCCCGCATACTTTTGAATTTCAACCATCCATCTCCCATGTGGTCTTCTTCTGGGTTTTTTCCTGTCGCTTGGAATCCAATCTAAAATTTCGACTGTCCATCAATGGTCTGTTCTTCTGGCAGTATGTCCAGCCCATTGCCACTTCAGGGATTTAACTCTGATCATTATGTCTTCCACTTTGTCATTTTTCTGATCCACGAGTTCCTCTTCTTAACTCTGCTGGTTACACCAAGCATGCACCTCTCCATGATTCTTCTTTGAGTTGTCTGCAGCCTTTATATGTCTCTTTTAGTTAAGGTCTACGTCTCTGCACCATACGTAAGCACTGGAAGGATGCATTGATCAAACACTTTTCTTTGAAGACATAATGTCATATTGCTCTTGAAAATTATGCCGTTTCTTCCAAAAGCTTACCAGGCAAGTTTTATACGCCGATTAATTTCTTCATCAATGTGACCCTCACTTGATAGCTGTCCAAAGTAAACGTACGCATCTGTTATCTCCAGCTTTTCTCCATCAATCGATAAATCTTCATTTCTTGTAACAGCACTGTACATCACTTTTATCTCCTGAAAGTTCGTTTTTAATCCCACTTCTTTACTCTTGTCAGCAAGTTATTGGATCATACTCTGCAGCTCTGATGGGGTAGTTGCAAAAATGACTATATCATCAGCAAAACGAAGGTATCTTTGACGTGTCATCCTCAAAAGAAAAAAATTAATATAGTAATGTCGGAGGAAAACGGAGCCTAGGGAATTCGACCACTACGGCCTATCCAACTTTTGGGAAATTTGTCATTCAGGAACAGAGTTGGAAACGGGTGAAATATTTTGGACCCGGACCTGGCTGTCACATAATTGGATCCGACCAGGGTATGACACGGTCCTAACCCGGATAAATTTATTTTGAGCTATAAACTCGAATATATCATCATCATTGTCAGTCATTCAATCCGCTGCTGGATGAAGGTCTCGCCAAGTTTCTTTTACAATGGGCTGTCTTGGGCCAGTTTCTTCCATCCATACATCTCCCACCTGGTCTTCTTCTAGGTCTTTCCCTGTCTCTTGGAACCCAGTCTAAAATTTCGGTTGTTCATCAGTGGTCCGTTCTTTTGGCAATATGTCTAGACAATTACCATTTCAGAGATTTCACCCTGATCGAGGTGTCTTCCACTCTTGCCATTTTCCTTATCCAGTAGTCTTCTTCTTATCTCTCCTGTTTGCACCAAGCATGCATTTCCCCATACTGCTTTCAGTTGTCTACATTATTTGCATATCTTTTTTAGTTAAGGTTCACGTCTCAGCTCCATACGTAATCACTGGAAGGATGCATTGTTTAAACAGTTTCCTTCTAAGACATAATGACATATTGCTCTTTGAAATTGGACTGTTTCTTCCGAAAACTCTCCAACCAAGTTTTATGGGTAAATTAATTTTTCCATCCGTGTGATGCTCACCTGATATCTGCTGCCCAAGGTAAATGTAGGAATTGGTTATCTCCAGTATTTCCCCATCAATTGATATTCATTCCTTGTAAAAGCATTGTACATCAGTTTTATCCTCTAAAAGTTCATTTTTAATCCCCATTTCTTTACCCTTCTCAGCAAGTACGTATATCATACTCTGTAGCTCTGAAGTATTATTTTAAATACCTCTAAAGAATTCTTTGAAACATTTGTTTTTCTATTTAAAAATAAACTGAAATAAAACCGGGTCGAAATCGGGTCAGGAACATCTTGACCCGACCCGTTTGACCCACAAAAACCTGTCAACCCGATGTCCCGTTTCTGTCCCTGTTCAGGAAATCACGGACGTCACAGTTCCTATGGGATGGGGCACTTTCCTGCTGAAACAATTCTTGGTTGCATGGCTGCTATCTGTAGTACGGCAAAATCAGAGCGCGCCAGCGACGGTGCTTTCAGCGATAACGTTCGGACAACAGCGTAGGTGTTCTTCGAGTACATGTGTATTATCCAAGCCCCAAATTCATACAATGATAGTCTTAAATCTCGGAGCGTCCTTATTGAAAACACGGCGGAAGTTTCGTTGCACTTAAGTGACCGATTTTGTTTCCACGTACTTCTAAACAACCTGTGCGCGCTCGCTCGTAGTCGCCATTTTAGAAACTGATTGACTGCAGCGCCACTGTGGCTTTGTTACGCACTGCGACTTTTCCACGTGAGCTTTGTCAGAATCTGCTTTCTTTCCGTCCAGAATCACAGCTCTAAAACTTGAAATGCTAAAATAATAGATGTTCAGTACTCTGGAGGCTCACGGCAGGCACCCTGTATTGTCCACAGGAAGGTGGACGTACATAGTAATAACAAAAGTATATCCTTTTTTTATATTCTTCTTTTTTTTTCAAAAACGTACGAAAACCGCGGAAATAATTGATATGCTTTATCAAAAAACTGCCTTTTAGATTACCTTCTTGTCACTTGTAATAAATCTACGTTAAGAGCTTCGAAATGAGTCCCAAAACTTCGAGATGCACTTTTACTCAGATGAAACTACATTGGATATTAACACCGCACGCAACTGAATTTCTTATCGGCAGTAGGTCAACAGATAGTTATTTAAAAATTGTAAAAAATCGGCAGTTGGTCAATAGGAAATTATTAAGAACTGTAAAATATTTTTTACGATTTTAAGATAACTGTAAAATCATTTTTAAAAACTGTAAAATATTTTTTACGATTTTAAGATAACTGTAAAATCCTTTTTAAAAACTGTAAAATCTTTTTTACGATAACTAAAATCAAAAAGATTTTGGTTATCTTAAAATCTTAAAAAAAGTTCTAAAAACGAGCTGTAAATTATTTTTTAAGATATTTTTTTCAAATTTAAGAACTGTAAATATTTTTTAAGAACTGTGAAAATCGGCAGTAGGTCAATAAATAATTATTTAAGAACTGTATATATGTGAATTCCTTACAAACGGTAAGGGGCATTTTATTCCTCTCTTGTATTGATGGCAAGAAGCACATTTTCGATTCCGCAACATCACATTCCTGTCTGCAGTGCAATTTTATTCAAGTCACTCTCTAATTATTATTTCTTTTTGTTCGTGAATTAACTACACCTGGATGACTTCCAGATGTTCTATTGTTACGTTATGATTTGAAGCACGTTTCCCACATACACCATCTCCAAATTTGTATTCGCTCAAACACTTCGAGAAGCACGAAATCAGAGCAAGGCTTGGTCTTACGGAGTTATGAAGAATATCCGCATAACTCCAGAGTAAAATAATACAATTCCGAGGAAATACTAAAAATGAAAATCCACATTTATTTAAAATCGTTTCATGCTGAAGTGGTAATTTGAAGAAAATTTTTCTCTTCGAATTATTGGTCTGAACGTCGTCTAAAAATAAAGGAATCTCATATTCATAATAAAAGCTTAGTTGCAATCAGAAACATGTCTTGCACAAAACAAAAATGATAAGATACAATGAACAAATTTAAGAATAGAAATATCTTAAAATCCCAAATAAATGTTTTATTAGCTGGAACAATTTCCTTCAGCGTTCCTTTAACTGCGATTAAGAGATTATATCAAATTAGCTCATAGCCCGTGCCGTGCACGGGGTTAAAAATTTGCGACTGAAATTTTTATAACACGAACCGTAAAATACATATACATAACTATAATAAACGGTCCAATTATTAATGGACAATCTATATGACAGGTCTGGGATTAGCTCTACCTTCGTTCAAGTTATGCAAAGTCTTAGAAGATTGGTTTGCACGCCATAGCCGTTGTTGTTCTCTATTTAAGCGATGTTTTCTTTCAGCTTTATCTTCATCCATCTTGTACTACAAAGAAAAAATTGTACGGAACCAATTTTTTTTTAAATCCCCATCACAGTGGATCAAAACTACGCCTGCAGGTACATTCTTACAATTTTACTTGTTCCTTTTTATTAAATGAAATAAGGCTGATTCCTTTTTATGAAACAAAATAACGCTGATTCGTTTTTTTAAATTACTCTGCAATTTTATTCGTTTTCATGAAATTACTCTCAAACAGAAGAAATGAAATAAAACACGGCATAACACCTACATAACAGAACAAACGTTGCAGACAGTTGTTCGACAACATGAGTTTTGCTACAGAAGAAGTCGTTTTTCTTACTATATTTCATTTTCCGATATTTCTTCTGGATTTTACGTATCGGGCGATAGCTGTTAGCTTAGTTCCGATTTCGGCCACTGGATAAAAGCAGACGGCGCTGCAAGTACTGAATGGCGTCAGAGTGTTGAAATCAGAGCGCTAGGAACAGACGTAGCTTATTATATAAGCTCTTTTTTTTTTTTTTTTTTTTTTTTTGATTGAAGGTTTAACGACCACCGTGAGCAACTCAATGGGCTATAAGCAGGCGCCCATCCTTAGTTTAGGGTCACTGGTTCCAGGAGAGTGAGAGAGCCAGTGCCGTAAAACAAACACAACACCCATGCCTCACCGCGATTCGAAACCCGGCCCGTCTCAGGCGAATGAACAGAAGCCATCGCTTTGACTACTGCGCCACCGGGGGCGGTACACATGCATTTTCGAGATGAAAAAAAAATGAATATCCAGGTACTTCGGATGCATAGGCTTCCAATTCTTAAATCTGGTATGAGCTGTTTTTCGATAAATTCATAATTGAAATTTTCGTCGTTCTTAAGAAATATCCATTTTGCCTGGGATATCTCACTTTATAAAAAATGCTTTGGTACAAATTGTGATTTTTCGCAGCACACATTTCGCTCACTAGTTGCCCGTTTCTTTTTTCTACTTCAGGATGTTTTACAGACTGTGCCGAAATACGGTTCGTATTCACTCAGTATACAAAACATTAGAGACAGAGGTGACGGGCAGTTGACATGGGCATCCCCACGCGCATAGTGGAACCAACTCAAACCGAACGATGGCAATAAATAGGCGGACAGGGGGCTTCAAACCACTGTATTTCAATCGACGGACACGGGTAAGCTTGGTGATCTGAGCGACTTTGTTCGTCAGCGAAAAACACATGGGCCCTTTTATCGCCCAAGTGGTCGTAAACCCGTAACAAGGATGTACGGCGGGTACACAATCGACGGACGTACCAGCACACAGAGAGCAAGGAGTGGCCGACCATACGCCAGTGATGACCGATGTGATGTACACTATCCAGGCTCGTACAGAACAACGGCGGCGAAAATCATGTTCAGTTTAAATGTTGGAGGCCCAAGGAGCGTCAGCGAGGGAACTGTAATGTGCACGCTGAATACTCTGCGCTAAGGGAGCCAACGCGTACTCGTGTACCACCATTAGTAGTATATAGGGGGTACTATGGCACACCCCAAAATCACATAAAAACCTCAAAATCAGGCATTTTTTGATTTTTCAGACCTCAATAATCACGAACATTTTAAGGCTTTTTATGATCAAAATCACCATATTTTCATTAAAAATCAATGCTTTTTGGGCATAAAATAGTCAAAAACATCAGATTTTTGAAAATTGAAGTTTTTACTCTGTTTTTTCATAAAAACAGACATCATAAAAACACGCATTTTTGATGATATTTGACGACTTTTTTGAACAATTGCAATCATTTTGAGCTTTGAATAGCTTTGAAAGTGATGAAATGATGGATTTAGTGATCAATAGAAAAGTTGTAAAACAAACTACTTTGCAAAGTCCTTTTTAAAAATGCATTAAAAAAGGGGTACCCAAAATGGATACCCCTTATAGGAAGATTAAAAATTTAGGAAGATAAAAAGTGTAGGAAGATTAAAGTTCTAATTCAAATGGAATTAAAAAGTATGTTATTTTTTCAATTTCTAAGTAAGGTTTAAAAATGTTTAATTCTAAATAAGACATGACTTGTATGCTTAATTCATCATTCTTTTTTCCTGATGCAAAGAGTATTAAAGGTTTATCTGTGTAGGCATCACTATTAAATAATATATTCTCCCCAAGTGTAATTAAAACTTCTGATTTCCCATTAGTATAATTAGGACGTAAATAAAATGTAATTTTCATATCCATATTTTCACTCAGTTTCATATTTCTGTCAAGGAGATTGCTACTAAATTTCATAAAAACGACTGTTTCCCAGTAACGCATAGCACCAAGAGTATTATATGCTTTTTTATCTTCTTGAATTGTTGCATAACATTTTTGATTATATACGTAATTTTTATTAACTGCGTCATACATATCCTGAGGAGATGGAATATTCACTAGTCTTTTATTTTGAACATCAAACTTTTCATCTTTTAAAATTAAAACATTGCTTTCTAAATACCTCTTATTCACTGCATTCTTATCTGCTGTAGGATCAGCAACATTTCCTATTCTTTTACCTTTTGCATTAATTACATTCCCATCTTGAATATGTAAATATTTTTGATCCAAATTACTTAATTCACCTTTAAGTACAGCATCTAAATCTCTTATTCTTACAGCAGTTTCTTGAACAAAATCTGAAAAACTACCATTAATATTTTTTTCTATTTCACTTTTAACTTCCAGATTATTCTCTCTCATTTGTTTTAAAACATATTCTCTTGTAGTAACATCATGTTCATCTATAGGTTCTTTACAATTTTTTAAATTTTTTTCTTCCATATCATAATTACCATCATCTGTTAATTTAAATCCATTTCCAGGAGGTCCAGATGGTCCAATTCCAAATTCTTCATAAGACGAACCAAAAGGGTACCAATTCATTTATTTAATCTAAAGTTTTCAAAGTTTTAAATTCCTTATTAGCCATATTAAGTGATCCTCTTTTTGTTTCATTCACGATGAAATAAAATCTATATGGTTTACCTGGATTTGATCCTAATCTCCAGTTAAATTCTAGTCTTAAATTCGAAATATTAGTATACTCTGGATGATTAGATAAATTAAAATAAAAGATTGGATACAATCTCGCATAATTTACATAACTTATAAGACATCCACTTTCAGTATTATGAGTATTTAATCCAGCTGCTAATAATTCAGAATAACATCTATTATAATCTAACTGTCCATCTTTAAAATTCGTTTTATAAATTTCTTCTGGAACTTTTTTATTATTACATAATATCCAGCATTCAAGGAGATCTAAATTATCAAAAACCATATTGTTCTGATTTTGATTGCTTTCTTTTTCTACATACTGTGGAATGACAAGAACACTTAACACCTCATCAGATGTAGTTCTTATATGACATGCACCACTTGATGTTGTTTGCTGATTACTTTTCTCAATTGAAGCAGAACACCAAGTAATTTCAATAGGTGTAGAATTCAAAGCTATACTTTTAAATTCAGCCTCAATGGATGGGTACAACTCTACATAAGGTAACCATAATTGAAAATCAGATATAATAACTTTATAATTAGGATTTGCAACATCTGTGTATAACATATCATTATGACTATTTCTTTGAAATTCAAATGTAACTTTTATATCAGAAATTAATCTTCTAAAATCGTTGAGGAACCCAAACAGTTGTCTTAAAGGAATCCAAAATTTTATTACATTACTGTTTTTTGTTAAAAGCCATCTCTGTCTAAATCCTTTATTATAAGAGGCATTTTCTTTTAATTTGATATCTGATCCTTTCTTTACATCTTTATCAGGATCATCTATTACTATTTTATCTTTATCAGCTGATTCTGATGTATCAACATAATACATCATATTTGTAGCCTCTGAAGTGGAATAATCTTTTGTGAAATTTATAAGTCCATTAATTTGATGAATTAATGAAGCACATTCAATATTAGAATCAGTTTGTTCTTTTCCTATAGTTAATGAAGCGGATCTAAACAGATTCCCACCATTTACAAATGTAACATTATCAGTTCCTATAGTATCATTATTATTTTTTACTATTTTACTTTCTAAGCATATATAACCGTTACTATATAATATAGGTGAATTTGTATCTTTAATAGTAAACTTATATTGATCAGATTCTTTTACATTAGTACTATCTTCATTATGTTTTATATATTCATACTTAGCAATTTTATTACTATAATAATCTGGAATAGCTTTTAAGTCCCAAAGTTTTTCCATTTATTAGGATAAAAACTCATTTATACCGTTTCAAACCAGATCCATCCTGTATTTTCGTTTTAGCTAATATATCATTAACAGTTACAGGAGGTTTAGATAATATATTTTCAAGTTTATTTTGAATAACTTTTTTAGCTTTATCTTCAATTGCTGATTTACCTAAAACTTCTAATATTTTTTCCAAAAGTTTTAATTCCTTCAGTGAAGATATTACCACCATATCGTTTTGCATATAATCTATGTTTGTTATAATTCATTTATTAAGCTAAAATTAATCTATATAAAACTCTCATATTATTCAAGTCTATCAGTTCATTATCTTGATTCGTGATATACATTCGAATTCTATGAATATAATTTCGTCTATTAATGGGTAAAAATAAAGGATTTATTTCATCAATTTTTATTAAACTGCCAGGAGGATTAGATGGCGTAAAGGAATACAAAATATCTGAATTAATATTATTATATAGAGTCCCTATAATTACATCACAATGAATGTGTATGTCATCAACTCCTCTAGAAATGTTTGCCATATATTTTCCTTCTTGATGATTATCTTCATATATTTCTGATTCAAATCCTAAAATTTCATGTAATTTACTCTCTCTAAGATCAATTTTATATTCATCTTTTAATTCAATTATAAAGCGCTGTGTAGCGAAATTAGCTCTAAATTTAATTAGTGGTTCATCTCCAAATCGTTTTATTAAAAAGTTATTTAATTCCCTTAATGTGTAATTTCCATTATCTAAAGTTATTTCATGCCATAAACTACCATCAAAATACTTAAATGTATTATTTTCTTCATCAATATTGTTCCATGAAACCCACCTAGACATAGATTTTAAAGCAATTTTTGAATTTTCATTAACAGGAATAGGTGGGACATATTCAATTGTAAAATCTTCTGATTTCTCAAAATTTTTTGAATCTAAAATTAACATTTATTAAGCACAAAATCTTCATTATAACCACTTGGTTCTTGGGTAAAAGAATATAAAACTTCAACAGGTGATTTACCTTTATTCCTTTGAGTTATGTATTTCATACAATAAAAACCACATTTAACAGATGTTGGTTCTTGTAAAAAACTCGAATTATATCTAATTCCTTTATTAGATGTTTCAAGATATTTTACAATATTTTTAGGTATGAAAATGTTATTCAATTTAATGTCTTTATATTTATATTCTCCAAATGGATCAAAATATTCCACAACATTATATTTAGGATCATTATAATAACAGACCCAATGAGTCCCAGGTCCTGTAGATATATCTAAATTAATAATTCCACTTTCAAATTTCTTAATCTTTTTAGGTAATAAATCTGATGTAAATACACCTCTGAATCCTTTTACATCTTTCATATTTTGTTCTATCGTTTTATTGGATATACCTCGTAATTCTGAAGAACTCCCTTTCCAGAATGTTTTTTTTAAGGTGTGAACCTTTCGGTTTACAACCTGATCCGGTTACTTTACTTAAAGCTTTATTCACACCAAAACTAGCAGCACCAGATAAAGCACCAGTACCAAGAGCAGCTAAGATAGGGATCAAAAAGGGTAAAATACCTCCGTTTTTCTTTAATTGTGTCTTACTTATAGTTATTCGTTTACCATTTTTAATTTGAGTAATTTGAGTTTTTGTTAAATACATATCATGATTAGCACTTTTAGTTTTATCAATTTGCAATGTAATTTCTTCACCTTTCTTAACTGCTGATTTTAATTTGTTTTTCTGACCTTCACTCAAATAAATTCTTGATACAATATAATTACTCATTTATTAAGATAGAAACTTTGAATAATATTGTTTTACTTGCTCATTAGTCATTTTACCCTCTTTCAATAATAAATCTAGTATTTGAACTACTTGGTTATATACTTTCTTATTTTTAGTTCCCTTACATATTTTATCTGTTAATTTATCTAAAATATTAAGACCCTCACCCATATAGTAATTCCCCATTTTGAGAGCTTCTAATGCTCTAATATATTTTCGCACCTCAGCCATTTTATAATCGAAACGATCAATTTTTTTCTGTAATTTTTTCTTTTTTTCTTCATCTTTAGCATTATTAAGTGCTTTTACTTGAGGACCTTTTAGACGTCCGATTTCACTGATTTTTTCATTTGCTTGTTTTATTTTTTCATCAATCTCTTCATCAGACTTATTAACTAATTCTGAAGGTAAATCAAATCCTAACTTTTTCTTAATAACTGATACATTCAAGTTTTTGTTTAAGTTAATTTTATGAATTCCTGCTTCTCTCTCATACATTTCTTTAGCATCTGAAATAGGTTCTTCAACATCTTCTAAGGCAGGAAATCTTGAAGATTCTGCAATTGGTTGAAATGAAAGTTCTTCAATTGCATCTTGAATAGCTTTTAAATTTTCTTTTCTAGATACATCTTGATATTCTAATTTTTCAACTATAGGTTTATGAAATTTTGTGATTGCCTCTTCATATCCTAAATCTTCTAATTGCTTTTCCTTATTTCGTTTTCTTAGTTCAGCATTTACTTTTGCTAATTTTAATAAATCTTGTATCACTTTACTCATTTATTTAACTGAAAATTTGCTTCCAAGCAAATTATTTTACTTCCAAGCAAATTATTTTACTTCCAAGTAAATTATTTTACTTATATAAATGGAAGATTTTGAACAAATTGAAGAATATTTATCTTTTGCTGAAATGGCATTATATCTAGCTGAATGTTATTTATCTCAAGGAATACCAGCTGAAGACTTATTATTTGAAGCTGAAATGTTTATTGAAGATGCTGAATTTCTATTAAATAAATATGATTAAGCCTTGCAGCATTAAAATAAAAGATTATTCCGAACCAGAAGAATTTATAGATCCAAATCAAAATCCAATGTTACCTATTCATCCTTTTAAACTTTTAATAACAGGATCTTCAGGATGTGGAAAAACAAATTTACTATTAAATTTAATATATGATCATTTAAATTTTGATGCATTATTCATATGTGCAAAAGATATTAACGAACCTAAATACTCTAAATTAAAAGAAAATTACTCAATGTTTGATGATATAGAAGAGGAAGACATTTTAAAAATAAAGGGAAAGAATAAAAATAAGTTATTAAAATTATTTAAAAAGTTTAAGAAAGAAACATTATGTAGTTCAGACATAAATGAATTTATTACTGTAGATGACTTAGATCCTTCATTAAAAAATCTAGTTATTTTTGATGACTGTGTAAAAGAAAAAGATCAAAACGAAATTGAAAAATTTTTTATAAGAGGAAGGAAGAAAAATGCATCCATTATTTATTTATCACAGACCTATTATTCAACACCTATTGATATAAGAAAAAACTGTGATTACTTTATATTTTTTAAACTTCAGCACAGAGAAATTAAACAAATTATTAGAGAAATTGATGGTGATTTTAATATAGATCCTTATCAAAAAAGTATTAAAAAACCTTATGATTTCTTCATGTTAGATTTGAAAAATCCTCATATGAGATACAGACATAACTTTGATCCTATATAAATGGAAGAATATTTAGAAAAGAAAATGTATGTATACAGAAAAAGTTTTAATTACTATAATAAAATTAGTATATCACTATCAGTAGGCAAATTTATATTTAGTGCTTCAGGTTTATCAGCTTTTGCATTTATTCCTTTAGCAGCTCTTTCTTTAGGAGCAGGAGTCATTGAAGGTGTTGATAAAACTCTAAATATTTCAGAAAGAAAAGAAGAATATAAACAAGCTTACAAATTTTATAAACAGATATTAAATTTAATAAACGCTAATTCAATTTCAGAACAGGATGCTTACATTAGAGAAGAAGATTTTATAAAAAATATTAAGTATTTTCCTTTAGAAAAATATGTAAAACAAACACAGCTAAATGGTTATAGATACGTAGTTAAAAAATAGATTTACAGATAAATAAATGATTCATATATTCAAAGAAATTAAAGGTACTGGTTATATAATAACAGGAGGTGATATAGTAGGATGGTTACAAGATAAATTAAATCCACCTGAAATGCATATACCAGGGTACCAGTATTGTGGCCCATTTACAAAATTAGAAAAGAGATTAAAAAGAGGTGATCCAGGAATTAACAGAGTTGATAAAGCTTGTAAAAAACATGACGTAGCTTATAGTAAAACTAAAGATACTAAACAGAGACATATTGCTGATCAAGAACTCTTAAACGATTTAGATTCAATTGAAAATACTACAAGTGGATTCTATCCATTAGGAGAGAAACAAGCTAGAGCTGTTATAAAACCAATTATAAAAGCAAAGAAAACATTTGGTTTAGGAATTTCACCCTATATGTATTGCTTAAAGTGCAAACAGAAAACTGAAACTAAAGATATTCAAGAAACAGTAGCTAAAAATGGTAGACCCATGGCAAAAGGAAAGTGTAAAGTTTGTGGATCTAAAATGAGTGTTTTTTAAAGACGTCGTGAAACACCTTAAAAATATTTATTATACACCAGAAACTGGTTATTGTGGTATTAATGAATTACAAAGAAAAACTAAATTACCCAGGAAAGATATAGAAGAGTTTTTACATCAACAAGATGTATATACAAAACATAAACCACTTATTCATAGATTTAAAAGAAGAAGAATTTATGTTTCTAATGTCAATGACCAATTTCAAGCTGACCTTATAGATATGCAAGAATTTAAATCCTTTAATAATGACACAAATTATATTTTATCAGTGATTGATATATTCAGTAAATATGCTTGGACAATTCCGATTAAAAGAAAAACAGGTGAAGAGGTAACTAGAGCACTTAAAAATATATTTAAAGAAAGAAAACCAGAAAAACTTCAAACAGATAAGGGTACAGAGTTCATAAATAAACAAACTCAAAAAGTTATTCAAGGATGAAAATATTTACTGGTTTACAACTGAGAATATTGAGATTAAATGTGCTGTTATTGAAAGATTCAATAGAACTTTAAAGACTAAAATGTGGAAGTATTTCACAGCAAATAATACTAGAAAGTGGTTAAATGTACTAGATAAATTAATTAAGAATTATAATAATTCTTATCATAGATCCGTTAAAATGACACCTATAGAAGCAAGTAAGGAAGAAAATGAATTAAAAGTTTATAATAATTTGTATAAAGAAAAAGAGAAAAATAAACCAAAATATCAAAAAGGAGATAAAATAAGAATTTCAAAATATAAAAGAGAATTTAAGAAAGGTTATCTTCCAACATTTACAGAAGAAATATTTATAATTTCCGATATATTGAACACAGATCCTCCGACATATAAAATAAAAGATTTAAATAATGAAGAAATTACAGGAACATTTTATGAAAAGGAACTGGTTAAATATGATAAGAAAGATGAGGTTTATAAGATTGAAAAAATTATTAGAAAGAAAGGAAATAAATACTTAGGGAAATGGTTGGGATATCCTGATGAATTTAACAGTTGGGTTGTAATTTGAAAAATTTTTGCAAAACGCCCTTTCGGTGGAGGGTCTATGCTTCATTTTTTTATTTATTTGTACCTGGCCAGCCAGGTGGGCGTTAACTCTTTCGACCCTCCACCGCACACACTCTCTACCATCAGATGTTATTCACGCACACGCTCTACCGTGAACCCAAACTCTGATTTCAAAGTTTAGGACAGGGAGCCATTCTACCGTACCGAGATTCGAACCTGAGACCTTTTGCATGCATGCCTGACTCGCTACCAATCGGCCAACACAGGCCGATAAATTCTTGCTTGAAACATATATTTACGTTTCAAGCAAGAGAAACTTGGCGATGATCCAAAGTTGTTACGTAACGAAGAACTGCTTCTTTCCGAGGACATAATCGCGCGCCGTGGAGAGTATTTTGGCAGCTGTTCAACTCTGGTTATGTAAACATTTTCGCTCGCAGCTTATCAGTAATGACTACATCTAAGCAAGAAAGAGATTTAATTGCTTGTGCTACCATCTATATGTGAAAGAAAAACTGTATTTCAGTATTTAAAGATATAATTTCTTAGGTAGGAATCATTAACGATTTAAAATAAGATATACGTGAAAAAGTATTTAATAACATGATATCTAATAAATGGCTTCATTAAAAGATGTATGTTATGAACAAATCAAAGATAATTACTGGTATGGTCTATTTGGAGATTTTAAAATTATAATAGATAAAAATACTGGATACTTTAATGCTACAAAATTATGCAAACAAGGTGGTAAAAAATTTAAAAAATGGTTAGAGAATAAACAATCTCAAGAATTAATAAAATATTATAAAAATTGTGGTGGCCCGAATTCGGGCCGCCATAAAAATGATCAAATGTATGAAATAAGAGAAGGAACAGGTAAGAATATTATTAATGGAACATATGTTAAGCAGGAATTAATTTTAAATATATCTTGTTGGGTTTCAAACGATTTTTATGATAAAGTTAACAAGATTGTTAAAGACTATTACATTAAAAAATTCAATGATAAATACAAGAATGATAATGAAAAATTAAATAAGAAATTAAATAAGATAAAAAAGAAAATGGAAAAATTAAAACTTGAAAATGAAAAATATAAAGAAGTAGAAGAGGATATAACACTTAAAACTGCTAATTCTAAAAAGCTTCATATGTTTACTATCATACAGAAAAATAAAGGAAACTCTGATTATCCTTATTATGTAATCAGATGTCAAAGAGATAAAATGAATAAAACTATTGGTAATTTAAAAATAAAGTATCCAGATTTAAATACAGTATATGAAATAAAATATAATCCTAATTCTATTAATTTATTTAACAGAGTTAAAGAAAATATATCATACATAGAAACTAAATTTAATCATCTTAATATTGTTAATGATCATACTATTGATAATTTAAAAGAGGCTATTAAAAGAATAACTAAGTTCTAAAAAGTTTTTAATAAAATGATATCTAATAAATGGATAATGATATTGAAGAAGCGAATTACTTTTCTTATTCAGAAGAAGAACAAATTGAAATTCCTGAAAATTTTAAAAAAGTAATGAAACAAATAAAAAGAATGAAATATGATGAAGAGGAAGACTGTTATTATATAGATTATAATAAATATTTAAAAAGTAGATATGTTAGTAGAATAAGATATTTTAATCAGTTTAAAAGAAAAAATAACCTTAAATTTAATAAGAAAGCAGAAGATTTATTTTTAAAATTATTGGATTTTATGTACTATGAGAAAAATTTAAAATATGTATATTTTATTAAAAAAATTTGTGACTATTATAATATATCAAATGATATTAAAATTAATATAAATCCAAAAAATGAAAAGATCTGGGAAGACTTTAAAGCAGCAAGCTTTTCAGCTTAAAGCAAAGTATTTATAAAATTTGTTTCCTAATAAATGGAGAACAAAACATGCAAAAGTTGTAAACAAACAAAATCTATTGATGAATTTTATGTTCTACATCGTTATGGTAAAGTTGATAGACAGCATTTTTGCAAATCTTGTCAGTGTATAATTTTGAATAGAAAAATAAATTGTGATTGTGGTAAACAATATACTTATACTCATAAACAAAGACATTTAAGAAGTGAATTGCACAAACGTCGTTTAGCTTTTATCACTTTTTGATTTCGAAAATCCCTTTATAAATTTACTCCTTAATAAATGGATAAAGCTTTGAAGCCTGTTATTGTGCATCTTAAAAGTGCTCTGAATGCTATTAGTGTTCAGAAACTTAGAAATGCTTTAAAAAGATTAAATATCAAAAAACGAAATGTAAAAAAAGATGATTTAATTAAATCGTTGATAAAATATATTAGAAATACAGGTGATTATAAGTCTGTTTTAGTAGATATCCTTGGATTAGATACATCAGAATATTTAGATCGAAAAAGAAAAATATTTATTAATCATCCAGAGAGAAGAAATAGAATTAAAAAATTATTTGATTCTTTTAATTTAAAATTCAAAGATAACAAATTGAAACCAAGAAAAGAAAAGAAAATTAAAACAGCTGTAAATCTTGAAAAATTATTTAAACCTGATTATGAAATTATTGAAACAAAAGGAAAATATATTAAAAAATATATGGTACATAGAAAGAATTATAGAGTAGCTGGAGTAAACATTAAACCTGAACAATATTTCAATATTTTACAATATATATTTAGAAAAGCAATTGGTAAAATTCAAGGTAAAGTAGATATAATTGTATATAATCCTAAACTGAATAAACCATTTCATGATAAAATGATGTATACTAAGGATGCCTATGAGCTATATATTTATAAATTATCTGATCAAATTGAATATAAGGAATTAGAAATAACTGATTGTATATTTGATTTTAATGTAATTGAATTACCTTCAGGAGGTAAACATATAAAGATAATTAATGATGAAACAATAGAAAATAAAAGAAGTATCTGTCAGATAAAAAATGATGATAACATATGTTTAGCTAGATCAATTGTAACTGCTCTATCTATTCAAAATCCTAAGCTATTATGTGATAAATTGAATCATAATGAATTATCAAAAAATGATATTAGATACATCAAAATGGGTAGAGTTTTACAAAAATCATTAGCTGTAAAATTACATGAACTATGCAATATTCCATTAGAAATATGTTGTTTAGAAGAGGTTAAAATATTTGAAGAATTCTTAGATATTCATATAAATATATTTTGCAGGGAGAATTTTAATGAACGTATATATAGTGGTAAATATAAATCTACATGTATTTACATATTGAAAAATAGAAATCATTTCGATGTAATTACTTCTGTTAAAGGATTTTTAGGAAAAGAGAATTACTGTGATTATTGTCAAATAAGCTATAAAAGATCAGATCAACACAGATGTCCTCTCAAATGTGATAGATGTTTTAAAACAGATAGTAACTGTAATGGTGAAGAGATATTTTGTAAAAAATGTAATCGATTGTTTAAAGGTGAGGAGTGTTTTGATAACCACAAAAGAAAAAATAAGAAAGGTGTTAGTGTATGTAAATGTCTATGGAAATGTTTAAAATGTAAAAGAATTATTAATCGATATGAGAGAAAACCCAAAGAGCATGTATGTGGTGAAAAGAGATGTAAAAATTGTTGGAAATATGTATTACATGATCATAAATGCTATATGAAACGTAAAGATGCTAAAGGTGGTAAATGTGAAAATGATTGTCCTAAGTTAACAAGAAATCGAAAAGATTGGTGTGAAAAATGTAGATATGAATATACTGAGAAATATATATTCTTTGATGTTGAAACTAAACAAGAAACAGGAACTCATGAAGTTAATCTAGTTGTATGTCAAATGTATGATGGTAGTGAAAAGATATTTGAAAATGAAAATGATTTTTGTAATTGGTTATTTCAACAAAAACATTTTGGATATACTGTACTAGCTCATTATGGTAAAGGCTTTGATTTTCAATTCTTAGCTAAATACTGTTTTAAAAACAAAATAGAAGTGTTTACTATATATAATGGAAATAAACTCAATTATATGCAGGCATCTGGATATAATATAAGATTCATAGATTCAATCAATTTTACTATGATTCCATTAAGAGATTTTCCAAAAACATTTGGGTTAGAAGAGATGGCAAAAGGTTATTTTCCTCATTATTTTAATAAAGAATGTAATCAAAATTATATAGGTAAATACCCTGAAAAACATTACTATGGATGTGATTCTATGAAATCTGAAGAGAAAAATGAATTCTTAAAATGGTATGAAACTGTTAAAAACGATACGTTTGATTTTCAAAAAGAATTTGTTAAATACTGTAGATCAGATGTAGATATTTTAAGAAGAGGATGTTTAGAATTGAGAAGATTATTCTTAGAAATCGCAAATATCGATCCATTTAAGTATGTAACTCTAGCAGGTGTATGCATGAGTATTTATAGAGATAAATTCTTAAAAAAAAGGTACAATTGCCATAGATGATGATACAATTCAAAAAGACAAATATAGTAAAAAATCAATTGCTTGGTTAGATTATCTGTCTAAAAAGAATAATATCAATATTCAACATGCATTAAATGGTGGAGAGAAAAAATTAAAATTAGGTAAGAAAATTTATAAAGTAGATGGATTTTATGAAAACACAGTGTTTCAATTTCATGGATGTCACTGGCATGGATGTAATAGATGTTATAGAGAATCAACTATAAATGAACAGAATCAGATATGTATGAAAGACTTATATAAAAGAACTTAGAGGATTCAAAAGAAGATTTTAAAAGCTGGATATGAATTAATTGTTATATGGGAATGTGATTTTAATAATAATAAAGAAATTAAAAAATATATAAAAAATGAATGGAATAGAGATTTCGTGGAACCTTTAAATCCTAGAGATGCATTTTATGGGGGTAGGTGTGAGCCTACTAAATTGAAATATGAATTTAAAAATAATGAAAAAGGTAGATATATTGATGTATGTTCACTGTATCCAACTGTAAATTACTTTGATAATTATCCAATTGGTCATCCTGTTAAGATATTTAATCCTGAAAAATTTGATAAAGAATGGTATGGTTTCATCAAATGTAAGGTCTTACCACCTAGAAATTTATATTATCCAGTGTTGCCAATTAAAGATGAAAAATTGATGTTTGCTCTTTGTAAATCATGTTCTAAAACTATCAAATGTAATCACTTTAAAACTGTTGTAGATAAAAAGAAATGTAAAGAATGCTTTGAAATTAGAAATAAGGAGTGTAATCATAAAAGAGACGAAAGATGTTTCACTAGTACATGGACTACTGATGAAATGAATTTAGCAATTAAAAAAAGATATAAAATTTTAAGAATATATGAGGTTTGGAATTTTGAAAATAAAACTGATGAACTATTTAGAGATTACGTTAAAATGTTTTTGAAAATCAAATTAGAAACAGATGATAAATGGTCTGAAAACTTTAAAAGTGAAAGAGAATATAAGAAAACAGTTTACAAGAAATTAGATATAAAATTAGAAAAAATAGAAAAAAATCCAGGAATGAGATTTATAAGTAAGATATGTTTGAACTCATTATGGGGTAAGTTTGGACAGAGAAAAAATATGAAACAGACTAAATACGTAATGGATTTAGATGAATTTTATAAAATTATAT
Organism: Macrothele yani; assembly: GCA_039090855.1. Taxonomy (NCBI): domain Eukaryota; kingdom Metazoa; phylum Arthropoda; class Arachnida; order Araneae; family Macrothelidae; genus Macrothele; species Macrothele yani. Next base: position 38,652,493 of record CM076998.1, read on the forward strand.
TAGATGATAATCTCAAAGAATTAAATATGATATTTATGAATGATGACTGTGTAGAAATGACTTATAAAATGAAAGATGAATATGTTAAAAATAACTTCAATACTAACGTTTATATAGCAGCTTTCACCACTAGTTCTGCTAGAATTAGATTATATAAAATGCTTGATAAATTACGTGAAAAAGTGATTTATAAAGACACAGATAGTGTTGTGTATATAGATGATGGAACTAATAAAATCAAAACAGGATGCATGTTAGGAGAATGGACAGATGAATTGGGAGAGGACAAATATATGAAATCCTGGATAGCTGGTGCACCAAAAGACTATGGATACATACTAAATGATGGAACTGTAAAAGTTAAAGTTAAAGGATTTAAAATGAGCTATGAGAATGAAAATATTTTGAATTTCAATGATAGAATGAAAGTAATAACAGGTGAAACAGATTACTTAGAAATATCAAATAATCAGTTTAAGATACAAAAAGATAGAAATATAGCTGTAGATACACTGAACAAGAAATACATGTTTGGATTTGATAAAAGAAGAATTCTAGATGATTTGAATACTGTACCTTTTGGATATGTATTTAAAAAAAGTGAGTAAATATAAACAATGAATGATATAATTGTGATTATAAATATTCAAGGATTTGTGCTCCCAAATCGTAAGATAGCAAGAGAGATAAGTTGGGTACACTCAAAACTGAATATTGGTGAAACAATATCAGTGTTCACACCTGACTGCAAATTAGATGAACAAGAATTGAATATCGTACGTAAGTGTGTTTTAGATGTGCATGGACTGAGATTTAAAAGATATCCAAATAGCAAAGAACTATGGATTAATAATTGTGAGGTAAAGAACTGTATTAAAAACCTGTACCATATTTATGGTGGTACATTTGCATATAAAGGAGGAGTAATGGAAAAAGAGATGCTTGAAGATATTCCATCTGCTGATTTAGATATACCTAAATGTCCAAGAGTTTTGGGCCCCGGATGCTCTATGTATAGATGTATGTATTATAAGAATTATATTTCAAAAAATGAAAACTTATAAATGGATTTAATGGGTGACCTTAGAGCTCTATACTGTTCTTCAGATAAAAAATATAGTAACGAAATATCTCAATTCGCTCATTTTTGTGATGACTTGATTCATATGTATAGAGATAATTACAAGTTTTCAGATATTCTAACTATAGTTTATAAATATTTAAAAAAGATAAAAAAGAATAATTGAAAAAAAGAAAAAAACGAGGAAATTAAAATCAAAGGATTAGAAATTTTAAATGAGTTTGTAAGTTATTGTAATTTACAGTTCTCATCACATGTATTCAAAAGCCTTTAAAAAAATAAAATCTTATAAATGGATGAGTTCAATAGCATCAGATTATTTACAGAAACACAGAAATTAAAAGATTTGAATCCTGGAGATTATAAATTGATGTCACTGAAAAAAATCCAAACGAAATTCGGAGATACAACTATTGCAAAAATAGAAGTCAATGATGAAGAAAAAGAATATTATCTTAGAAAATGTCACGGAAAACTATCTGACAGTGCAATTAAAAAAATTAATAAAGGTAATTATATATTCAGATTCAGAGGTAAAATTGATGATCTATATTATGATTATGAATTAGTAAAAACTTAAAAAAACGAATTCTATTAAAATGAAAGTTCACTTCAATCCTAATGTTGTTGTCATATATGTAGGAAATGAAAAGGTATATGGGAAACATATGCAGTTGATCGAGAGAGGTTCAAAAGAAGAATTACCGAAACAGAAAATAAAATTATCTTTAAAGAGAAATGAAGTACTACATAACAAAACCTTATATTATTGAATTCGTTTAAATCTTTGTAATATTTTTAATTAAATCTTGAATTTGTTTAATCTTCCTAAATTTTTAATCTTCCTATAAGGGGTATCCATTTTGGGTACCCCTTTTTTTAATGCATTTTTTAAAAAGGACTTTGCAAAGTAGTTTGTTTTACAACTTTTCTATTGATCACTAAATCCATCATTTCATCACTTTCAAAGCTATTCAAAGCTCAAAATGATTGCAATTGTTCAAAAAAGTCGTCAAATATCATCAAAAATGCGTGTTTTTATGATGTCTGTTTTTATGAAAAAACAGAGTAAAAACTTCAATTTTCAAAAATCTGATGTTTTTGACTATTTTATGCCCAAAAATCATTGATTTTTAATGAAAATATGGTGATTTTGATCATAAAAAGCCTTAAAATGTTCGTGATTATTGAGGTCTGAAAAATCAAAAAATGCCTGATTTTGAGGTTTTTATGTGATTTTGGGGTGTGCCATAGTACCCCCTATATACTACTACCATTAACTGCTCGTCATCGGACATTACGCTTCGTCTGGTGCCGAGAACATCACAACTGGGCCTCTTCACAGTGGGGCAACATCGTACGGCCAGATGAATCCCCTTTTCAGCTTTACCGAGCCGACTGGAAGGTGCGGGTGTGGCGTCTACATCTACAGTATTTGGCCACGGACCTGTCTTGCCAGGTCTGCTCTTTTTAAGGCGGCGATGGCTCTGCGATGGTTTGGGGAGGCTTCTGATGAGACACATTAGGTTCTTTAGTGTGCGTAGAGAGGTCCTTAACCGCTGTGCACTACTAACATGTGATGGCTGATCAACTACACGCTTTCATGGCCTTCGCGCATCCAGCGACCGATGGTCTTTTTTCAGCAGGACAATGCGCAGCTGCACCAGTCCCTAACCACGCATACATGACTTGAAAAACACTCATCTGAGTTTGGAACAATCCAGTGCTTCTAAAGGTCCCCGAATTCACACACTGCAGAAGCTCTCTGTCATGCCGCGGCGCGACGTCTCGAGCGGAGTTGTAGACAATACTGTTAGAGTCATGGCTGGCATTACCTTTGAAAAGCTGACGGCGTCTGTTGAAGTCGATGCTTCGTGCGTACAGGTTCTTATTCTCGCTAGAGGAAGACTAACACACCATTATGTTTGTTTATTAACACGCTAAAAGGTTTAACACGCTATTAAAAGTTTTATCTGTTGAGTGCATAACTTTTTTAAAGCGTTCAATGCACTATTAAAAACACTGCATGTATTAAGTATTTTAAGTTATGCTCAGATTTTCTTTGGGAGGCAAAACTGCATTCTCTTTTTCGCTGAATCGTTTCTTCTGAAAATCAGCTTTAAAATAATCATTTCGCATGGGAAAGAATTCAAAAATATACTCATTACACCTGAGAAATCGATGTCATCTTTGTTGTTTAGCTTGGATACACTTCATCTAACAGCACTTCATGAACCCATCTTCTCATAAAAATTAAAACTCATCTCATTCTAGAGGGCGACTGCATAGCTACACATCTGAGAATTAAATACAGCATTTATCTCTCGAAAATAATGCAAGCAGATTCCTGTTAGTATTTACATTTATTCATTAATTTCAACGTTAGCAAAATGTCGCTTTTCAGCAAAGAAAAAAAAAGCTGCATAAACTCCACTTATCTGCAGTTTTATCATTACTTTCTCATATACTCATCTCCAATCATTCTTTGGAAACCATTCTATGGTTGATAGTTAAAACAGCAAAACATAGATCTTCCCGTAAGTCAAAAACCTGAGCTTAATTGAGAAACTTTGACTCAGCTGAAGGTTAGGGATTGCCCTTTCAGAACGTATAAATCTGCAGTTGTCCGTTTCACGGTAGTACATCCCGTTTACATTTCCTCAGATGCAATCTCGCCATTTGAATTAATTCTTCTCAGGAATGGAAATTAGAATTTCCAGAATGGTATCTCATCTGGCATCCTCCTAATTTATTCTATTACCAGACCTAGAAGATTTGCTTAGACGAAGAGCAGGTGATTTACATTACTGTACATGCCTTCAAGTTTGAACTATTAATCTTAATATGCCCAAATAGGTGAGTACAACGTAATTCTTGCTCGTGCTGGTAAAATGCCGTTCAGATTTAGCAAACAATGTAAGGTTTACTCAGCTTCAATATAGCTTATTCTTATTCATAATTCATATAATATTTCCTGAGTTGGAATTGTCGCTGTATTGTTCCACAAAAAGTAAAATTTCCCAATAATACAAATATTAGGTGACGTTTTCCTTTTCCTCTTTTATTGTTGTAATTTTATGATTTTTATTAGAACACTGAGGTTTATGGAGAGTAGCTGATCTCTAACTTAATGTCATGGGGGAGAGTTTCGTCAATAGTGATCAGTACTAGCATAAGCCACAACTACTGGCAAACAAGTGATGCTAACGTGAATAGAAATATGTATCGCTCTTTCCACGTTTTCCTTTAATTAACACACAACAAACAATGGATTTTTATACGGATACCGCTGGGATTGTACCCCAGATCTCTCGAAACTAACCGAGTGCGTTCGCCTTACGTTACGGTGGCCAACAATCCCCGGCGCTATGTGTGTTTACCTGTCAACATCTGACTTCACAAATCCTTAGAGATCGGCTCACATTGTCTCCACGTATGTGGAAAGTTTTCACTAGCACACTCGCCATTTAGATTTATTAGCTATAATTTAATAGTTTGTGCCGTTAAGCCCCACCAGTTGGAGACGACTCAGTTGCTGAGCCCATCTCTACGGATTTGTGAAGTCAGATGCTGACAGATAAACACACACATAGCGACGTGGATTGTTGGGCACCGTAACGTAAGGCGAACACACTCAGCTAGTTGTCGGGAGATCTGTGGTTCGATCACAGCGGTGTCCGGATAACAATTTTTCGGTTGCTGTGAGTTAATTAAAGAAAAACGTGGGAAGACCGATGACTTTGTCTATTCACATTGTCTCCACTCATTTGGAAGCTTTTCCTTAAGTGATGCAAATATTTGTCTTCTACAGTAGTGCAACCATATTACGAGGTAATAAAAAAAAATTTATATATTTTTTTTTAAGAATTTTTTTTTATATTTTTTTTTAAATATAAAAAAAAAATTCTCTTTTATTTTTCTGTTTTGTTTCTACGATTTAACGACATTGATGAGCATTGAAATGAACAAAATTTGACCAGTCCCTTTAAGCTGCTGATGTACAATAGAGATTATAGTACCTCCCCCGTCCTTTCCATCAAATAGTAGACGAAATATATATATATTTTTTAATTGCCGGTTTAACGACCACCATGCGCAACTCAATGGGCTATAAGCAATCGGCCGTCCCTAATTTAGGATCACTGGTCCCAGGGAAGGGAGGGATCCAGGGCCGTAAGACAAACACAACATCCATGCCTCACCGGGATTCGAACCCGGACCCATCACAGACGAATGAACAGAACTTCAAAAGAGCATTTATTTACAAAAAAAAAAAATACAACATACAAACACAAATTTTCACCGGGAAAAGAATTGCCCAATAACTCACCGGCAACGACAATAACAACACACAATCAATATCGCAATAAACAGAGAGTACTCCACAGGAAGAAGCAGACGACATCAGAGCAAGTTGAAGAATATCACACGGCAAGATAAAAAGAAAACGGTTGCACAACAAACAATACATACAGGACAGACCACTAATGAAGCAAGGCGGTAAAGAAAAGTCAGCCGAGTTTGTCAAAACTGTCAAGGGAAAAAAAAAAACCACACGGTCCGACAACAAGCTGCAGCCGGAAAAAAAAAACACCTGGTAGTTCGGAGAAATGCGTTGACAAATGGCTGTAAGCCGACGAACGACAAAAATTTACATTTAAAGCGTATCTCGGTCACTAAGACCGACAGCAACACAGAGAAAAAAACAACCACTAGAAACTAACACCCCGTATCATTAACACAACACACAAAGCACAATATTCAAATAACACCAAGAAATTAACACACAATGCACAATACACAAATAGCACCATGAACACAATAAAGAATGCACAATACACAAATAACACCATGAAAACTTTGTGAAAAAGAACACAGGGGTTAAACTTGCAGACAAGCATCACCACCAAATAAATTCGGGTCGAAACAGTGAATTCGCACTGTATGCACAGCACTAACCACAAAAATAAACACCGATTACACAAGACAAAACCAAGAAACACGTCGGTAAGGTTCAGAACCAACACACAAAAAAAACCCCTCGGTACCACGCGCCAGCAGTACCCGTTCAGCAAGAAAAAATTAAAACAAAAAAATAAAAACAACCACAACATTAAACACAAAACCGTGCGAGAGTAAACTGTGTGAAACCGACGAGTAATAAATATAAAATAGGTGAACGACACCAAAAGCAAACTAGAAAAAAAGCCGACACTTGAGCAACAAAAAACAAAACAAAAACACATCAGACAATGTGCATGCCACAGCAAAAATGCAATCAACATCAACAAAACAACATAAAACACCTTGGTAACAGTAAACAATAAACAGAAAATACCAAAACGCTTAGCCGGCACACAAAAAAGTTTGTCGACCAACGGCTTGAGGCCGACGGAAAATAAAATAAAGAAAAAGTCAGTAAACGCTACCGACAACAAATTAACGGGAATGTGTGTGCACGGAAAGCAACAAGAAGATAAACTAAAGGAGACACTAACCCACTGACACAGATCTACGGTATGTACAAAAATTATGCACTAAACAAGAAAACACCAATCAAAAAAAATAAATATAAATATAATAAACTCTGGCTATGGGAGGAGAGCAATAATGCCTGCAGAAACATGAAACCATGACAAATATGGAGACCAGAGAGAGAAAAAGGCAGGCACATCCTGCCGAACCCGCGCCATGTCATACTCAAGTTGGAGGACCGATCTGATGGATGATCGGTACCTCCTGCACAAAAACACCCGGGCCGGATGATAACGCCGGAGAGAAGCTCGATCCACGCTTGAGTGGTAAAACAAATAAATCGTCAACTTCGCTTGGAGAATGATGAATGCACAAACAGAACTGTGGACATCTACAGGGGGAGAATGGCGTCTGAGGAAATAAATATGGAACATTGTATGAGGACAAGGGCAAACTTTGGAAAGAAGGGAAAACATAATCGAAAACAAGGGCTGCAACACCAGACAAGAATCATAGGAATGTGACACATCACCAAGTGTAGAACAAAAGAAGCAAAGCGGGGAAGCCAAATGACGGAAACGATGAAGGGTACGCGGAGTGAGCAACCGACCGTGTAGGTGCAGCCAATGAATGTCCCTGGCTTTCGGGGAAGCCAGGGAAGTCGATGGATCACTCCACGTACCTGGAAGATCTGTAGCTGAAACAGAAGGAATTGCTAATGGAGCTGTGAAATTGGTAAGAAAATGCGAATAAAGAAGCTTGGTTGTAACTTGATGGGGTAAAAATGGAGAATCGTTTAAGTAGAGAAGAAAGGGAAGACTGAGCGACGGGGCGGAAGACTGAATGAGGCCAATAGAATTGACAAGTAAAGGATAAAGACGAATAAGACAGGATTGAATAAGACAGAACTGTGCACGATGCTGAGGGGTATCAAGTAACAGAGGGGAAACGCGATCAAAAGATTTCCAGTGAAGAGAAGAATCAAAAAGTTGAGAAACCTGAACGACGCCACTTGCAAACCAAGTGGAGAAGTTCAGGTACTGAAAATTTGGAGAACGAAGGGCAGAGGAGAAGAAAAGTGGTTCCGCAAGGAGATCGTTAGTCGAAGCGGGGGGAGGCGGACTGGACATAAGGAGTGCCAGAGGGAAAATACGGTACGGTAAGTAGCGGGAAAGTGATTGGGAATGAGTGGAAAGAGGTCCATGCGGATAAAAGTAGCCAGAGAAAGAAAAGGACTTCGTGGAAAGAGCAAAGTGTCAATTATAGCAATCGAAGAACCGCAAGGAAGGGAAAAAATCCTCATAAAATGTTGGAGATGGAAAGCGTTCGATTTAAGGGACAAATCCGGAAGGGCAAGACCACCAAAAGAAACCGAAAGGACAAGCGTGGATCGATGAACCCAATGTACGACATCCCATATAAAATTTGTAAAAAGACATTGAACGTGACGAAGAAAGAGGGGAGGAGGAAATGAGCAAACCAAGTATGAGAAAGGGCCGGAAGAAGAAAAGCGGAAAGAAGATGCGACCTGCTAAAAAAAGAAAGAAACGGTTTCAAACGGCGAAAAGGGGCAAGGCGTCGATTCATGTCCTGCACCAAAGGGGACCAAGTGGCGGCAGCAACCGCCACCGGGTTCCCGATGAACACTCCAAGAAGTTTGATGACCGTGGTCGACCACCGGGCACCCCAAGGGCGGTCGCCGCGGGACGACCACGAGCCAGCCCACAAGCCAACAGATTTAGAGGTATTAAGGGCCGCACCTGAAATTGAAGCATACTCAGTATAGGTAGACAAAACAACACCAAAAGCCTATTGGGAACGTAAAAAAAGAGTAAGATCGTCCGCATAGGCCGACAAAACCACGCGATGGTGCCGTGTGGAGGCCACACCACGCGGAATGCCTGCCAGCAAACGAGATCGAAGGGAAATAAGAAGTGGTTCAAACGTGAGGGCAAACAGTTGACCCGACAGGGGACAACCCTGCCGGATACCGCTTGCAAAAGGAATAGCAGCCGTCATAAAAGAAGAGGTCCGAACACGAAAGGAAGAATGGGAATATAGATTGGAAAGTGCCTGACAGAAAAGGGAAGGAAAGCCAAAGTGACGAAGAACAGAGAAAAGATAAGAATGATGGACAGAATCGAATGCTTGTTTCTGATCTAGGTTAAAAATAGCGAGAGGTTCAGAAAGACGGAAAGCAAGAGAGTGTAAATCACGGATGGTAGTGATGTTAGTTGCAATCGAACGGGAAGGGATCGTATAAGTTTGGTCAGGATGAATAATAAATTGTAGAACAGGGATAAGGCGAAGAGCCAGAATTTTTGCAAAGATCTTGTAGTCGGTGTTAAGAATCGAGATGGGGCGCCAGTTAGATAGAAGACCAAGATTACCAGTTTTAGGAATTAGGCGGAGAAGAGCAAAAGCAAAGTCAGAAGAAACGAAAGTCGAAGAAGAAAAGATCGAGTTGAAACAAGCAACGAGAAGAGGAAGCAGAGCAGGAAGAAAGGTTTTATAAAAGAAAGTGGAAGACCATCAGCCCCAGGGGCGGAGCGGTCATTCAGACTAGAAATGGCAAAACGAACCTCCGAGGGAGAGATCGGTGAAACCAAGGAGGGGGAAAAAAGACGGGACCTGAGGAAGATGTGATAATAATGGAGAATTCTCTGCAGGCGGCAGGACCCGCAATCGAAACCGATCAGTGAAGTACTGAAAAGTTCGATCACAGATCTGCACTGGATCAGAAACAGTTGAGCCATCTGGAAGCGAGAGAAAAGAAATGTTGGAACTCAGAGCACGGTGGGATTCAAGATGTCGAAGGTGTTGAAATGGGTCATCATGAAAATGTAACTTGGAAAACTTTAACCGGGTAAGAGACGAAGAAGCAAAGGAAGATAGAATGCTATGAAGTTGTGATTGAAGAGCTGCAAACGATGGATCTGAAGGAGAAAGGAACTGTAGTTTACGGTGAAGAATAGTTAAATCATGAAAGCGGTGAAAACGGGACGAAAAAGAGAACTGACGTGCAAACGATAGGATAGAAAGTTTGGTGGAAAGCCACAGAGCTGCTGGGTCAACCGTGAGAGGAAGTTCAGAAATGGATGAAGAAATAATCGAACGAACTTCGGCCTGAAACGTGGGATCGGAAAGGAGAAAATCATCGAGAGACCAAACCGGGGAGGGGGGACAGAGAAAGAGGACAAAAATATTTCCAGAAGAACAGGACGATGGTCGGAGGAAACAGAAGGATGATGGGTTACTTCAACAAGGGAGGAGTGGAGGAAACTAGAAACATAAAACCGGTCGAGACGAGCCGCAGCATGCGCTAAGGCGGCCGGAGGAAACCAAGTGAATTCACGGGACAGAGGGTGGATGGTACGAAATGCGTCAATGAGACAAAAATTACTAACTAGTTGAGACAGTTGGGAGGAAAGGTTAAGGCGACTCTCCCCGGAACCATCACGGTCAAGACCCGGTTGGAGAGTGCAGTTGAAGTCACCACCAATAAGAACGATTTCAGAAGGAGGAATTTGGGAAAGAAGGGAAATCAAATGCGAAAGAAGAGCATCAGCATCAACCGATGATTGTGGCATATGCAAATTGAAAACATGAAAACGACGGGAAAGATAACTAAAGGAGATACCTTGAAAGGAGCCCAGCAGACTCTGTGACTCAACGATATCTGAAAGAAGAGAATGAAACCGAGTACGGAATGCAATCGCTGTACCGGACCCAATGTGCGTCCGGTAGTTGTGATAAAAAGCCTAGGGCCAGCGTCTCCAGCAGGAATACCCGGTCGCCAAGGAACAGTTCGTCTCCTGGAAGAGGAGGATATCTGTCCTCAGGAAACGAACGTCCTCGAAGACCAAAGCATTCGCGGCTGAAGACGCAAGGCCTCTACAGTTAAAGCAGAGCACATTTAGGGAAGGCATCACTGGGGCGGCTGCATCCAACCTTCCAGTTCTGCCTTCAAAACTTTAAGTAAATACGCCAACCGGCGAGCGTACTGCTCTGTCCCGGATGGCAGATCAACATTTAATAAGAACTCATGCAGGAACGTCAGTTGGGTTAGCATCTCCGGAAGGTGAGAGAGTTTACTCGCTATACAAGGGAGAGTAATCAATTTCGCCCGTCTGGGGCGAGCAATCAAGGCATACAGATCTGTGAATGAGAGGGGAGTTAAGGGCACCTCAATGTCAGCAAACATAGAGGTGATGTCAACCAGAGAGGGGGCAGGAGAGTCGTCATCAGATTCAGCAAATAAAGTTTCTTCAGAATCGGGATCGGTAACGTCCATGGAATCATCGTTCGGCAAACAGGTAAAACGGTTGTAGATGGAAACTGAAGAAGTAACAGGAGCCGGTCCAGGGGAAGGTGACGAGGATGTAGCCGTCTTCCTGGATTTCTGGCGGTCCGAGGAACTCGCACGACGGTTCGCTGAGCCAGGGGAGTTTTGCCTCTTGGTCCGCTGAACCTTGGGGGTGGAGGCCCCTTCAGACGCTGGCAACGGTGGAAATTCCTGCAGGTCAGTGGATGCCGAAGCAACATGGACCACTGGAGGTGATACGACAGAGGTGGAACCAGGAACGGCAGCTGGAACAGATTCAGTGGGGAGGGTGGGGGCAGAATCCGGAGCGGTGGGCAGAGTCTCCGCTGGAACAGCAGCATCAAGTGATTGAGTTGGAACAGTAGCAGCTGTGGAATGTGGGCATGCCGATGCAAGGTGACCTTCACCCTTGCATCGGAAGCACTGGACGCCAGCAAACAGATTGAAAATGTAGGTCCGGGTTTCAGTTATGAGTTCCAGGGTGGTTGGCCGGTTAACTATTGCTTGTGGGGTTGGAAAGATGACTCGGTATTGACGACGACCGCCCTGAACATGTTTCAGGGGAGTCGCGAGCAGCAGCTGGGAGGTACTTTGTGGTACCAACTACTCGCCCCATGGTGTTAAGGGTATCAATTAATACCGAGTCAGGCACAGCTGTGGGTACTGGAGACAAGGTGACAGTCACTGGTCTTTGAGCTGCTGCAACTGGTTGGAGATGTACGGAACCAATGTCCAAGCCAAAAGCCAGGATTTTGTCCACCGCTTGTTGATGAGTGAAGTGCACGACAACACCCCCTCCCAAGCGGATAATAGACACAATGCTTTCTCCGGGTACAACTTTAGAAATAGCATTTAAATATTGGGGGAGGGGGGTGTCGCGCAGAGTAGGAACAAAAACACTTAAAAGTAAGGCAGACGAAAGTTCCTTACCTTGAGGAGAGTCGAGTGGTAATGTTATCCTTAAAGCGGAAGCAACACGTGTAAACTCTGGTCGCGAAGACACAGAAGCACTTTGTAAAGTAGAAGTCGCACTCAGCCGCGGCGAACGAACGAGACACAGGAATAGAAGAGCTGGGTACCTCTGACCCAGGCTCCGGCACATTTGTAACCAGCGGTACAGTTGGCGACGAAACCACAACACTATTTGACTGAACACCATTCATGGTGGTCACGGAAGATACAGACGACGAAGAAAGCGCAGAGGAAGGAGATATAGACGGGTATATGGCACTCATGCTGGTGGAGGTAGTAGCCAGCCCGGCTACTAACCCTCGCGGCTCGAACGTTGCAGCTTGCAACACTCAAGAACAGGCAAAAAACGAAAAAATAAGCACGTACAGCTTGTACGCCTCACTACTTGCGAGGAAGCAACTCAGGTAATAACAACACACGAACTGTCAAAGGACAAACGCAAAAAAAACCACAAACTTCACACGAAACTTCTAATACTGGCAGGAGCTCGAAAAAATGCGACTGATCAGTCAGAAGCCATCGCTTAGACCACTGCGCCACGGGGCGGCGTGGCAGAAATTTCTGCACTCCCCAAATAAAAATGTTCAAATAGCGACCGGTTTTTTTTTATAATTCTGCGACAGAACAATTTTATTCCTCCTCTCATCTTAGCACACCGACCATAAACCTGTTACAGGTAATAAGCTCTCCGATCTAGTCCTTTATTCTCTAATCCATAACGCAAAACATGATGTGGAAGGGCTAGTCTCCCTGACACAGACATCATGCCACTGAGACTCAAACACCTTTCTCCTTTGTTAGGTTAGTCACCATTGTCATATCTGTTATGGAAGGCAATCAATCAGAAAGGGTTAGTGTCCACGTTTCCTCCAATTACCACTTTGAGAACAAAAAGGAATGGTTTCTGATGTGCAGGTTCACCCATTTCATCCGCGTTGAGCCAACTTCTTAGATTGCGAACAAATTCGTTTGATTGTACATAAATAAAACAGGAAAATATAGAGATAATTTTAGGAATGGTTACAACTGTAGAAGGAAAAGAAAAGAGAAAAAATCAGATCTCATTTCTATTACTAGCTGTATGGTATATGAAATAACTAGGCTTTTACTTCGTCTATAGGACGGAAGAAATGGTGGTTCTGCTGGTTCACAGCCCACAATGAAGGAGAAACACACGCATTTGAAATATAATCATTCAAGGAATTATGCAGAGAATTGTCACTTTTCTCAAAAGAGATCCCAAAGCAAAGGGTGTTTTGAAGATTGATTTATGATTCAACAAATATCTTAGGTCTAAGAGTCAGAGCAACATACACGGCTGGCCACCCAAAATGCAACACTAAAAAGGAAGCATCCGATTGGCCTGAAATTCGCAGCATGCGTTGCCCGCGAGAGGACATGCAAACGATTAGCATTGCAGGTCATATGCAAATCAAGTGCGTCCGGCATGCCACCGAGAAGCACTATAAGAAGGGTGCACAGAAGGCGCGGTGTAAGTACTGGAAGTGTGTTGTGCTGCCGGACCTGCGAATGGGAAGCTTCCTGATGACTCGTCGCAGAATACGACAGTCATTCCAGCACGTTTTGAAGTTTGAAAGAGAACGAATAGTGGCTCATCGCGACAGCTGTTTATCGTACCGAGACATCGGCGCTCGTGTGGGACGACATCCAGCCACAGTAAGCCGAGTATGGATTCGGTGGATGCAGGAGAGACGGCCGGACAACGTGAGCGATTGCCGCGGCCGCTGCACACCACCGAACGAGAGAACCGGCATGTTGTGCGGCGGGCATTGACGGCTCGCACCGCCACATCACGAACGTCAGCGCAGGAATTAGGGTGTGTTGCGCAACAACCTGTATCAGCACGTACCGTTCGACGTCGTCTACAGGAGCGGGTACATGTCGCACGGCGCCCGTTGCCCCGATTACAATTGACGTTACACCACCGGCGAGTGCGGCTACACTGGGCCGTTGAGCGCCGCACCTGGACTACGGAGTGGCACGACATTGTCTTCTCAATCCCGCTTCTGCCGGCAACACCACGATGGTCGGATCCGCGTGTGGCGACACCGCGGCGAGAGAATGTATGACGCCTGCATTATGCATCGCCATGTCGGTCCGTCGCCTTGCGTTATGGTTTGGGGCGCAATTGTATATGACACCCGCACCCCTCTGGTACGCATCGCCGGTACACTCAACAGTCACCGCGACTTCTCGGACGCTTTGGAGCCTATAGTCCTCCCTTACCTGCAAGATCTGCCACCCGCCACGTTTCAACAGGACAATAGGCGCCCGCACGTGGCACGCATCGTGCAACAATTCTTCACGGCCCACCAGGTGTCACTGCTGCCGTGGGCCGCCTGTTGTCCCGATATGTCCCCCATCGAACACGTCTGGTCGCTGATCGGCAACCGAGTGGCCCAGCATGCACCACCCGCAGCTACGCCTGATGAACTGTGGCAACGTGTGGAAGCAGCCTGGACCTGCATAACCAAGCCCACATCCAAAGCCTCTTTCGTTTGATGCCGCGGCGTGTAGCGGCCCTTATTGCCAGCCATGGGGGGCCACACGAAATATTGATGTCTGCGTGTTCCGCAAGTCGCACGGGCCTGTAAGCTCAATCGTTTCATCTTTGTATCAGTTGTTATGTGTCCAGTAAATCTGGTTTCGCTATCTCGTGCCCTTCTTGGTGTTGCATTTTTTTGCTCTCTCGTGTCCTTCTTGGTGTTGCATAATGGTTTATTCGGTTCAAATATAGAAATATCATGTCTGTGAAGTCTGATATGACAATAATAGGCAGCAGTAATCTTATTTACAATTTACACTTTTCAAGCATCTTTTTTTTATTGGAGGTTTAACGACCACCGTGAGTAACTCAATGGGCTATAAGCAATCGTTCGTCCCTAATTTACCGCCACTCGTTCCAGGGAAAGAAGAGAACCAGTGCCGTAAGACAAACATAACATCCATGCATCACGGGATTCGAACATGGACCCCTTTCAGACCAATGATCAGAAGCTATCGCAAAGACCACTGCGCCACTTGGTCGGCGTTGAATCTCGATGACAATGATAATGACAATGAATGCCCTGACGGTAGCATCAACATTCACTTTACAATATCTACAAGTTTTACATTTTCCACTCTCTTTCAGCTCTTTACACCGTTTTATGTAATCATTGATTCACTGTCAATATCCCCAACTATTTAAAAAAATTTAGGGAAGTGATGAGGCGTTCAGATGAAAAATCTAATGCAGGATTAACAAAATTTACATAAGAACCCAAAATGTAAGATACATTTTAGATATACGTAAAAAAAAATTCACCAAATCCTGATAAAAAATCTTGACCGGGGTGACTACTTGAACACGTTCGATCTCTGCCCATAGCACATCCGGTACTTAAACTCGGACGACTAATCACAGACCTACGCCTCTGTACACCATGGAGTCGAGCAAGCTTAGGGTTAATAATTATAATTAAAAGATGCTATACAGAAAACGTAAAAACGTGTTAGAAACGAAGCCTGAAATAATTAGAGACTGGAACGAACGAAAAAAAAAAAATGAAAATGAAACTGCATTCACGCGCTTCTACAAGATAAACGAAGAAAAGGAGGGAATAAAAAAGCGAAAGAAACTCTGAAAATGAAAGAGATGAAACATTCCGTTAAACAGCGAAAGCACCCTGAGTCCAGAGCATCAAAGCACAGTAAAGAAACAAATTGCAATCGATATTTCTCTTACGTCACGAACTCTTCTAGAATGAGGTTTTTTGTTCTGGTTATCCGGGCTGCCACATTTTCTCCCCTTAAAGAGACTTCAAGCTGCAGCAGCTACTGTCTTCAGACCACAGTTGATGTTGTACTATACATAACGCGCTGAGAGACAGAGATGAAAAGTTATTATACAAGTCACGATAGGTTTTATCTCTTTTATGTTTCAAGACAGGGACACTAAACTTTACCCAACCATGTAATACTGCGTAGAAAGCTGCAATACTCAGAACACAATGCGCTAAAAAGAGAAACAAAGAAATGAGAAGAAGAAACTCTTGCCATGCTTCTCGTGATCAGAATATATGAAACAAAATTTATATTCATTTTTTTTTATATATTCAAATAAACATAAAAGAGGTCACCAAATTCATAGATGTACTGATCACGCCTTTTAAATTAGTTTAGAAACAGTTACCCGAAGCGAATTTTTTAGAAACAGAGAATATCAGAAAAGAAAAAAATTGTTTACGACCCCCTAGCGCAAAACTCTTTAGAGTTTAAATTGCACAACGTGCGCAGTGCACTTCAAGTTAGTGAAACCAATTACGGAATAGTAATTGCTATTTCGGAACTGGTTCCTATTTCTAACAGTTCTAGTCACTTCAATTTGTAACGTGCTACGTAAAACGACGTATACTTCCGAACATTTACGCCACGATGTAGCTGACGTCAGCGGCGACGAATGAGAAAAATCCGCAGCGTTTAACGATAAAAGTTTTGGCTTAGTTCGGAAGGGAGAACCACCGCACTGGAGAGTGTAGACGTGAGTTTGAATTGAACCTCCTGTAAATATGTTAGTATAAACCATGCAATGCATTGATTGTGATATGCTTTCCAACATACCAGAAATAGATTTATTCCACAGTCGTTTTCCTCACACAAGTTGTGAGGATAACGACTGTGGAATAAATCTAGTTCTTGTGCCCTGACATTTGACCTCATTTCGATGATGTTCAACAGAATTGGTTCAGTGCACCTCCGGAATAACATACTAAACATTGGTTGCAATAGAAGTATTTTTAGTCAATTTATGAGGATAATGGCTGTGGAATAAATCTCGCCCCTGTGCCCTGACCTTTGACACCATTTTGATGATATTCAACAGAACCACTTAAGTGTAACACAGGAAACACATGATAAAGTTTTGTCGCAATCGAAGCATTTTTTCGGAAGTCATGACGCATAAGGGCGATCTGATGGACCCCGTTCTTATCTCCTGATCTTTGATCCTATTTTGTCCATTTTCACTAGGGTTTGTCCTTAGGTAGTCCCCTACGATATACTAAAGTTTCATCGAAATCAAACAGCCTTTACGCGAGTTAAAAAGCATAGGAACAATGGAATTGACCCCGCTCCTATTGTCCTGATCTTTGACCCCATTTCGCCCAATTTCAGTAGGGTTTGTCCTCAGAAGGTCCCACTACTACATACTAAAATTTCATCGAAATCGAACCACTCTTACGCGAGCTGACGTGCGGACGGACGGGCTGACTGACAGACGCACAAAGCTTGAACACATACGCTTCCTCAACCTACGGTTGGAAAGCGTAAAAAAGGTTATACGCTACAAAGTTAATTATGAAATAGCGATCGGAATCAGTTACAGATAGGATTTTTAGAATTGATGTAGCGTTCGCAATCACTAATAGCTGAATCAAACAAGTTAGTAAAATCATGCAATGCATTGATTATAATACGTTTTCCTACATACCAGAAATCATTACACAAGTTATGAGCATAATGGCTGTAGAATAAATCTCTCTCCCATGACATGACCTTTGACCCCGTTTTGATGATATTCAATAGAACCGGTAAAGTATACTTCCGAACAGCATGATAAAGTTTTGTCTATGGAATGGATTCCGATCCTACGTCCTGACCTTTGACCCGATTTTCCATTTTGCCCAGTTTAAATAGAATTCGTCCCCAGGTGGTCCCTTACCACATACTAAAATTTCATCGATGTCGAGCCATTTTCACGCATGTTATGACGCATAAGGGCAATGGAATAGATCCCGCTCCTATGTCCTTACCTTTGACCCCATTTCGCTCATTTTGAATAAGGCTTGTCCTCCCAGGCCGTTTCTTACCACATAGTAAAATTTCGTCGAAATCGAACCATTTTTTCGTGAGTTATGAGGCATAAGGGCAAATATCGGGAACACCGAGCATAGCTCGGTTAAAGAGGAGGAGGGCACAAAAAAATTTATATTTTGATATGTTATTTCCAAGTAGTTTAATGCTAAGTCTAAACCATCAAGAATAATTATGATAGACGAATTTGAGACAAATTAATTTAGGATAATTCTTCTTATTAAAGTTAAAACGTCCACGTTTCGTAGGGATCGACCAGCCATATTTTTTTCATATTGTTTAAACATCTACGTGAATAGTAATTGATAAACTTTTAATAGTAATTAATAAAAATGAACTACTCATACTTTAGCTCAGTGGACACGCTCGTCATCAAGTGACCATTCAAAAATGTAACCAAAAATATGCTGTACTAACAGTTTACTTTTTGATGGGAAAAACACACGAAATTAGGGTTCCGCTGCCTATACTGTACCACGCATCAACTCCAAGCAGCTGGCACAACTAACTTTTTGTTCTAGAAGAAAATAGAAGTAATGCGTAATACGCACAAAACGCGTGACGTAATGAGGCAGATGGTCGCGAGAGTGTGAAGTCATAAAACTCTAAGAGGATCCACACACAACGCGTGACGTAATGAGGCAGACGGCGTGACCGCGCCCCAACATCTCAATCACGAGAGTGTGACGTCAAAAGTTTCTAAGCATGGGAAACATTAATAGGACGAAGCCATGACACTAAAAACGTGGTAACTCGGGGTGTTTATTTAACCCACTAAAATTTTTTTTCCAATGTCGAGATCAAGCTAAATCGATTTCTAGTACCAGAAAAGTGTAGCTTAACCACTTTCATCAAAATCTTTAGAGCCGTTTTCAAAATAAAATTTACATAGACACAAATATACAAGAATTGCTCCTTTAACAGGATGGGATGGAATGGATCCCGCTTCTATGTCCTAACCTTTGACCCCATTTCGCCCATTTTCAACAGGGTTCGTCCCTGGGTAGTCCTCTACCACATACTATAATTTCATCGAAATCGAACCATTTTTACGCAAGTTATCGTGCGAACGTGAGGACGGACAGACAGACAGACAAAGCTGCAGCATATACGCTTCTCCAACCTACTGTTGGAAAGCGTAAAAAACTTATACCGAGACTGATTTACGTATTTAGTAAAAAAGTTTAAATGCGCTTCATATGCAAATCGTGTACGTCACGATTACGTAACCATGTTTATCGCGCAGTAGTATCCTTCCGTTTTAAGAGCTTTTGCTTTCGTAGTATTAAGATGCCTCCACGAGTGATTCCATTCTGTCAGGGGTATATAGTTGTCTTTTTTTAAGCTTTCCAACCGTAGGTTGAAGAAGCGTATATGCTCCAGCTTTGTCCGTTTGTCTGTCTGTCAGTCCGCGCGATAACTCGCGTAAAAATAGTTCGATTTCAATGAAATTTTAGTACGTGGCAAGGGACAACCTGGCGACGAACCCTACTGAAAATAGGCGAAATGGGGTTAAAGGCCAGGACATAGGAGCGGAATCTATTCCATCGCCCTTAAGCGTCATTACTTGCGTAAAATGCTTCGATTGCAATACAACTTTATCGTGTTGAATATCATCAAAGTGGGGTCAAAGGTCAAGGCACAGGAGTGAGATTTATTGCACTGCCATTATCCTCATAACTTGACTAAAAATGCATCTATTGCCACAAAACTTAAGTATGTTGTTTCGGAAGTATACTGAATACGTTCTGTTTAATATCGTCGAAATGGGGTGAAACGTCAAGGCACAGGAGCGAGATTTACTCCGCTGCCATTATCCTCATAACTTGAGTAATAAGTTGAGTAAAAATGCTTCTATTGCGACAAAACTCTAGTATGTTGTTCCGGAGGTATACTGAACGAATCAATAGCCAGGGTAAAGAGGAGGGTGTGTCTGCGTGCGATTTCTGGTTTGTTGGAAAGCGTATCATAATGCATTGCATGATTTTATTAACTTGTTTTTTTTGGTAGTAGGTTTAACGACCACCGTGATAATACAGACTTCGTTTAGTATACCTCCGGAACAACATACTAAAGTTTTGTCGCAATTGAAGCATTTTTAGGTAAGTTATAACTCATAAGGGCGATGGAATGAATCCCGCTCCAATGTTCTGCCCAATTTCGTCTGTTTTCAACAGAGTTCGTCCCCAGGTGGTCCCCTAGTAGACACTAAAATTTCATCGAAATCGAACCACTAAATTTTACGCGAGTTATCGTGTGGACGGACAGACGTACAAAGCTGGAGCACATACGCTTCTTCAACTTGCGGTTGGAATGCGTAAAAATGAGGTTTATTAAATTATAGACTAAAATATTACACAAGTTGTGTGTTTTCTCACTTGTGTAATATTTTAGTCTATATTTTAGTAAACCTAATTTTTAAAACCTTATGGTCTGCATCACAAGTTACTACATCTTACATTAAATCGTGTCTCCAAATCATATTGTCATCTTTCTCGTTCTTAGAGTATTCGAGGAAATTTCTAAAATACAGACAAACAGTGAATACCTAGTAAATTAAGTTGACTTCTATTTAGTTTCGGGGGAGAAAGCGAGTAGAAATGTAATCCTTTTTAAAATACACGATTAAAATACAATTAGTCCTCTAAAAAGTCAGAACGGAAATATAGAGAAAAAATCTGAACAAATAACCCTCATCACACGAAAGAAATTTCTCAAATAAACATACCATTGTTTTTAGACAAGCTATCCTTGCTAACTCTGGGATTTTTGGTTTCCCGCAAAGGAATTACTAACAAAACGTTGCAGTTTTAAGTTTGCCAGAAAATTTTCCATTGGGAATGTTCTGTGTACTTTTACTCAGCAGAAAAGTTTTTTTTACGGATTGAAGAAGCAAATAAAAAAATAAAGAGAATGAGAGAAAGCAAACTTTCTCTTAATTTTGCCCGACTCAGAAGATCTTTTTCTGTCAAAAAATCTCAAGATATATTCTTTGCTACATTTGATTCCCTTCATGCGTGCCACGTTTCATCATTTAGAAGTAAAGGAAAACTTCAAAAAAGGAATGCTTCCTATCAGTTATAGATGTATCTTCAAAAGTTTTAATCCTTACAGGAGATGGGGAATTAAATAAGGTATTACAGTCCTTTTGGCATTAGACGAAATTATTTCTTTTTATCCTTGCCGTTACGTACAAATTAATAGGAAAGTAAACAGATTTTCCACTTTGAGAAAGAAAATAAATTTCATGGAAGGGAAAAGATATTCTTTGATAAAAACTTTCTCGAGGGTAAGCACGTTTTCGAGACATACAGATTTCCCAGAACTATTTAGTGAATACATACGTAAAAATGAACAGCTCTTAGCAGACTTAAATGCACACTGTAAGTGGAATGTAATTGTTATTATACATTAACATATATGCATCTTGTTTCTAATGATGTTTCCCTTAAAAATATATAAAAAAAGACAATATATAAAGAACTGTTCATTTTTACGTATATATAATACCTAAAAATGAACAGTTCTTCGCATTCTATAAGTGGAACGTCATTGTAATGACCCTTAAGATATATGTATCTTGTTTCTAATGACGTTTCCCTTTTATTTCGCAAAAATGCTCAAAACGGTTGAAAATTTAATTTCGACATTACTAGTAGTGTATAAATGCAGTCATTACACGATCGGAATATTCAGTACACAAACTCGGATTAAAACTTAATTCCAAACAATACTTAAAAGGTACAAGATCTTTCAAAATACCAAGCACTTCATCGTCAGGTACAACGTTATAAATAGGGAATTAGAAGCGAAACTTTAAAACAAATAGATATGCATGAGCTGCCAGACAGTTGGTATAATAAGCATGCGTGCGCGTGAGATATCTTATGGTGGATTGTGTTAAAAACACGTTCTGCACGTTATATCAAAGACAAACAAAAATAAAATAATAACAGAGTTTATATTATTAACGTTTATCATAATTAATTTAGTGGACAATTTGGTGTGTTTTGTGGCAAGCTGATTAACACTATATTGACAAAAGACACCGGACACCCTTTCAAGAGCAAATAAACGGATCCGATGCGTTGTTAAGATGCGCGGTACAGCTGCAAATGGCATAAAAACAAGCCTGTCTGACCGCGATCATATCACACTGTGAAGTTGAGTGAAAATGTCGCGGCGGGAGAGAACTGACTTTGAGAAAGGAAAGATTGTTGGGTGTTATATTAGTGGGTTGTCCATAAGAGAAACCGAGAGGCGTTTAAACATACCCAAGTCAACTGTTTTGGATGTACTGAATAAGTGGAAGACACATTGCGTGTC
The DNA here is from genome assembly GCA_039090855.1 of Macrothele yani. Taxonomy (NCBI): domain Eukaryota; kingdom Metazoa; phylum Arthropoda; class Arachnida; order Araneae; family Macrothelidae; genus Macrothele; species Macrothele yani. The sequence continues at coordinate 38,674,545 of CM076998.1, forward strand.
TGATGTAGCAAAACGTAACGGCAGATTACAGAAAATCAGTGATAGAAGATGTCGAAGCCTCAGGAGAGTCATTACAGCTAATCGACGGAGTACTGCACAAGACCTCAGCGTACGTGAGTAACAATGCTGGAACCTCGGTATGTGAACCACGTACCATTCGCAGAGATCTACATTCTATGGGTTACCGTGGTCGGGCGGCTGCTCATAAGCCTTTCATCACCACTCGGAATGCAACTCGTCGTTTAGCGTGGTGTAAAGAACATTTATCATGGACCGTAGATGAATGAAAACGGGTCCTAAGATGAATCCAGAAACACAATCTATCAGTTTCATGGCCGTGTGTGAGTATGGCGGTAGCCGGGGGAAGGCTATTTACCACAGTGTACTGTTCCTACGGTGAAGTTTGGAGCTGGTAGTGTACTCGTGTGGGGGTGTTTTCCGTGGTATGGTCCCGGCCCATTGGTTATCATGAAAAAAAGCGGTTAACCAGTACATCTACCTCGATATTCTGGACAATTATGCCCTACTAACTCTATGGCAAAACTATAAAAACTGAGCCTTGTTGGTACCAGTAGGATAATGCACCGAGTCATAAAGCAAGGACTGTTACGGCGTGGTTTGACGGTAATTCCGTATCGTGTGTGGCATGAACAGCACAGAGCCCTGATCTTAATCAAATAGAGCACCTAATGGATGCATTATAGCGCCGCATAAGAAACTTGGAACCAAGGCCTACAACTAAGCAACAGTTAGCCGCAGCATTATGTACTGAATGGAAGCGGATACCTATCGCTGTCTTCCAAAACCTTGACGAAAGCATGTCTCGAAGGGTCAGTGCTTGCATTAAGGCCAAATGGGGACCGACACCGTATTCATGTATGTCAATAAATGCTATGGTGTGTTCTCTTCTAGGTATCCGATTAATTTTGTCAATATAGTGTATATGCTTTGGTCGTTGCAGTCCATGGTGCGGGGATGTTCAGAGGGTTATTTTCGTTGCAGCATTTAGAATCGTATGAGTGAACAAAGAAATTTTCGGTGAATAGGAGAGTCTTCCGCCGAAATTCCCTTTATTCGCTCCACCAATTCTAAATGCTGCCACGAAGATGCACCTCTGAATATCCCTGCACCATGTACTACCCTACTTCGGCAACGACCAACTCATATACACTGATTGGCATAAAATCAGCGCACCAAGATGAAACAGTGCGATTATTTAGGCGAATAGCTACGGGGAGGGCAGACATCCAAATAATTAAAGTTTCGTGCGATTCCGCATTCCCGCGCGTCCAATACCGGCGCTACAATAGCAACCCTTCAGGCTTGTAATGCGCCGCGCAGGAGACTCCACATGCGTGCCAAAGTGCACCGTAAGAGTTAGGTGAGATCCCTGAGCGAAAGACATGCCGAAGAGCTGCCGTAGATGTGTGTACGGGTAACTCATGGAGTTTGAACGAGACCGTATCGTCGGGATGAGGGAGGCAGGGTTGCCGGCGCGCTAAATAGGCTGCCTTTTTGGGACTGTCGGAAAATACGGTGTGATTATATTGGGAGTAATCGACACGGAAAGGGATCCAGACACGGCGCACTGGCTCCGGACAACCCAGACACATTACCAGCAGAGAGGACCGTAAGAAGGTAAAAGCGGTACGCACAGATGCAGCGACGTCCTTGTCCAATATCCAGAGACATGTGGCCGCTGTACAAGAGACTTCTGTGTCCGCCAAAACCATTTCCAGACGCCTAGCACATGCGAATCCACACTCTAGACTGCCCTTACGTTTTCTGCCATTAACACCTGACCATCGTCGACTTCGATTGCAGTGGTGTCGGCAGCGAGCAACATGGAATGCTACAGACATGGCAAAGTGTAGTGTTCAGCGACGAATCTCGCTTGTGTATGGGAACGGACGACCACCGTATCAGAGTGTGGAGAACCGCAGGTGAGCGCTACAATCCCGACCTCACTCTACAGCGTCACACGTTCCGAACTGCTGGCGTGATTGTCTGGGGAGCCACCGTGTATGACAGCCGGACTGCCCCAGCAGTGATCCGAGGGATATTGACAGCCCAGCGCTACACACCTAACATCCTGCGGCCGCATTTGCTGCCTTTCCTGGCGAGTCGTCCCTGAGACATTTTCCAACAAGATAACACCCGTCCGCACGCGGCTTGTGTTTCCCAGGACTTTCTGCGTCATTTTTCGACGTTTCCGTGGCCTGATCTCTCTCCCATCGAGCACGTGTGGGACTTGATGGGATGCTAGCTGTCTCCATGTCTTAGTGTTTGTGATTTAGAGCGTCGGTTGCAAGAAGTGTTGGCCAACCTGTCCCAGCATAACATGCGGCGTATTTTCGACTCCATGCCGGACCGTATCACTGCATGTATCAGCACGAGGTGGTCCGAAGCGGTACGACCGGTGACCGGAATGTGTACCTATGTCTGAGGGAAATTGTCTTGCTGCTGTGGTAATGTAATCACTTCCGTCCTTGGTATGCACCATCTCACTACTAAAATCTCATTTCAATCCAACGCCTCTTTCTTGGTGCGCGGATTTTTTATGACGATAGGTGTACATCAGCTTGCCACACACGCACATCTAATTCTCCGCTAAGTTGATTACGATAAACCTTAATAATGTAAACCCTGTTATTATTTTATTAAAACGTGCAGAACGTGTTTATAACACAGTCCATCATAGAATATCACACGCGCACGCATGCATATTGTACCTACTGTCTTGCAGCTCATTTATATTTATTTTTTAAAATTCTATCTTCTAATTCCATAGTTAGAATATTGTACCTGACTATGAAGTGCTTGACACTTTGAAAGGTCTTGTACCTTTAAATATTGCTTGGAATTAAAATCAAATACTTTTCTTTTCAATCCGAGTTTGTACATTGAATGTTCCGTCGTGTAATGGCCGCATTTATACATTACTAGTAATTAATTTCACACGATGATGCAAGTCTTAATTTCGGCATTTGAGAGCACTGTTTCTTTTTCATGAGCTGACGTCAACTCTTTTATTTCACTCTCTTACACCAAAAACAACGCAGATAACCTATTTATGTGCGCGTAAAATCTGAGATGGAAACGGAAGGGAAAGAAAAAAAAAATGGGAACGATAGAAAAGGAAAAGAAAGGGAAGGAAAAGAAGGAATGCTTTCTGCCTAGTGCAATCACAAACGAAACGGTAATGACTGATGTATGTGAAATTAATGGGGAAAGCATTTATGTCTTTGGTTTAAATGTTTAGAAAGGAAAATACGCTACTGACTTTTGCAGCCGTTCTTATAATATCTGGAGTCAGCAATTCGCCGTTGATAAATCCCATCCAATTTATCTTTCTTTAGATTTGATTTCGCAAAATGTATGAGTATATAATCAGCGCAAGCTCTTCAATAATTTCAGATCAAGCAGAACTATTTTTTTTATTGGAGGTTTAACGACCACCGTGAGCAATTCAATGGGCTATAAGCAGTCGCCCGTCCCTAATTTAGGGTCACTGGTTCCAGGGAAGGGAGAGAGCCAGTGCCGTAAGACAAACACAACATCCATGCCTCACCGGTATTCGAACCCGGACCCCTTACGGACGAATGATCAGAGGCCAACGCCTTAGACCACTGCGCCACCGGGGCGGCCAAGCAGAACTATATGAGTGGAATATTGAAACATGAAATAACGTTTTACAATAGCAAAGAAACATTCTGTTATTTGAATTGAATCACGTTAAATTTAGCAACCAAATCACCCTGTTTTAGTTAATTTGACTGTTTCTTATCTGATCGAATTGCTGAATTTTTAGTTGTGTTTCGTTTATCCGAATTCATGGCAATTCGGATAAACGAAACACAACTAAAAATTCAGCAATTCGATCAGATAAGAAACAATCAAATGAATGAAAACAGGGTGATTCGAAACTCTCGGTACAAACTTTCACGGCGGATAGAAAATACTGAAACAAACCTTTTTCGTCAAAGATTATATGTCCCCAGACGTCACATTTCGGTGTTGGAGGGCGCTCTTGGTATATAAATGAAAGGCAGAAAGTTTCAACAACATTTTTATTTACAGCATTTAAAGCAGATTTACAGCTGCTTTACAGTTTTACAACAGTTGCTCAAAGGAGCGACCGCCAACAGAAATGTTTGCCTGACAGCGTTGAAGCATTGACTGCTGTACATTTTCAAAGATACCTGGCATTTCGCGCACACTTGCAGAAGGGACAGCGAATATTGCGACGAGCTCCTCATGGGAGTCAATGAGAGTATCGTACCCGAGGACTTTTAGGCATCCCCAGAGCAAGAAATTTATAGATGTCAAATCGGGCGATCGTGGTGACCTAGCGACGGGTTCACATCTGCCGATCCATCGGCCTCCAAAACTGGTGGGCCAAATAATCTCGCACAACAGCGCTGAAGTATGCTGGAGTCCCGTCATGTTGATGCCACATTCGACGGTGAACAGACAGGGGAAAATCTTTCAGCAGTTCCGGCAATATTTCTTCCACAAATATCCTATAAATCTGCCCGTCGAATCGATGTGGCAGCAAGTATAGCCCAAATCAAAAAGTCTTTGACGATACTTTCCCAAACATTGACGACGAATCGTTATTAAGAAGCATGTGTCCATATAACATGTGGATTGTCGTTCGCCCAAAGATGAGCATTGGCCGCATTACACATCCTCTCACGTCAGAAAGACGCTTCATCTGTGAAAAGCGCATGAGCTGAAAATCAGGCTGTACTGCTCTCTTCTGCAGAAACCAGTGTATGGATTCTACGCTCAGAGGGTAATCCCCAAGGCGCAATGGCTGGACTGTCTGAAGATGAAGTGGATGTAAGTTCTGCTCGTGCAACACTCTCCGTACGATGCGTTCCACCACAATCTGGCTACGTGCAAAAGCTTACGTGCTCGTACCCGGATGTTCTCAACTTGCCGTAGGATATCTTCTTCCATGTCGGGAGTGCGCGTAGTTCTCTGCCGACCGATATCTTTCATTTTTCCCTGGAATCTTCCAATTTCACACAGTTTCCGGTGCAAAGGTTTATGTATTCGACAGGCTTCTGTTAGGGCATCGTTCACGGTACAATCTTACGGCAGCTGCGCCGTTTCTATTGGCAGCTCCATACGCGAGACGCATGTCAGCCATCTCAGCATACGTGAAATGCTCCCTGTTGCAAGTAGGAAGTCTGCTTTACGAATGACGACGGCGCTAAATAGCCTATTGCCGGGCCGCCCAACAGCGCTTTCTAGCACGGAAGGGTGATGCCTAAGGACATACAATGAAGAGAAATGGAATTAGAAACACATGACGTTATGCAAATGTGGTGCTGAAAGCAGCCGTGTGAACGGAAACATGAAGTGTGCAGCGATCCGGCAATATAAGGAGTGATGTGACGGGAATCAGTAAGAGTCGGACGCATATGGGTATGACGAAGGAACTAAGCGCATTTGATCGTGGGCAAATTGTCGGGGCCCGACGAATGGGTCACTCCATCTCGGAAGTCGTGCAGGCACTGGGAATTTCACCAGCCACTGTGTAACGGGTGAACCGTGAATACATCGAATCCGGTAAAACCATCCCTGCAAGGACCAACTGCCGTGGACAACAGCGTGTGCATGAGCTGGTTCATCGTCGGCTAGCTCGTATTGTAACAGTGGATAGATGGGCCACAGTGCAAGACATCACTCGGCAATTTAACGCTGGTGCACAAAAATGTGTAAGCAGCCACACCATCTAGAACCATCTCCTCTCTATGGGGTACAGAAACCATCGTCCCACGAGAGTACCACTGCTGACCGCACATCACAGGGTGTAAAGATTAGCATGGGTTCGGGAACATCGCCACTGGGCACTAGACATGTGGAAAAATGTTGCGTGGACTGATGAGTCGAGATTCCGTTGGTACATGCGGATGGCTGGATACGAGTACGGCGCAAACCACAAGAAACGATGGATCCTTCTTACCAGCAGGGTACTTTTCAAGCTGGTGGGGGTAGCATTCTCGTCTGGAGACTCTTTACGTGGAGTGAAATGGAACCCCTGGTACGTGTGACATCGTCCCATACAGGTCAACGTTACCGGTATATCCTGGATGTCCATTTGCTCCCGTTTTCAACATCCCACTGGGGACCTCATCCTGCAACAAGACAATGCACCGTGCCATCGCTCCCGAATTGTATCCGAATGGTTGGAAGAACACTCCATTGACGTGACCCCGTTTCCTTGGCCAGCTAGGTCACCAGACCTCAATCCCATCGAGCACATCTGGGATGACATCGAGAGAGATGTTCTACGCTCTGACCTTCTTCCATCAAATCTTAGTGAACTCTGGGAGATTGTTCAAGGGTCGTGGATTCGTATGGCTTCCCAAAGCTTCCGGTATCTTGTCGAGTCCATGCCGAGACGAATCGCCGCCGTCATCAGGGCGAAAGGTGGTGCTACACGTTACTAGCCAGGTATCTCTAATTCAATTGCTCTTCAGTGTACATTCAGTGACAAAAAGGTTTGCTTTCGTGTTCCCTACCTCCTATTAAATTTTGTACAGAGAGTTTTCCGTCACGTATATATCAGTACCAAACCATGAGGTAGTCGAAAGTAAAAAGAAAGAAGCTTATTTAAATTGGTGGGTATATATTACTGCAATACAAATGAATACTATATGAATCCATAGAATATATAGCTACCCAAAAATACATCTCTGAGATCTCCCGAAATGGTGTCCCTTACATACGTCAGAGACATTTTCTTACCTCGTCGGGGTTTGCTTCCCCCGCAGTCTTCGAATCTTGTTGCCTGATGTAAGAAGCAATTGATAGCTTCCAAACTCCGTTATATTTCAAGTATTTTTCTTTTTATTGGTGTTGGCGTTTCCCTTTGTGAGTTAGATGGTCAAAGCGGTGCTATGTTGTCAGTTTTTTTCTATCGGACGTTTAACGACTAGCGTGAGAAACTCAAAAGGCTATAAGCCGTCACACGTCCATAATTTAGGGTTACTGGTTCCAGGAAAGGGACAGTGCCAATGTCGTAATATAATTTTTTTTTTGACTGGAGGTTTAACGACCACCGTGAGCAACTCAGTAGGCTATAAGCAGTCGCCCGTCCCTAATTTAGGGTCACGGGGTCCAGGGAAGGGAGAGAGCCAGTGCCGTAAGACAAACACAACATCCATGCCTGACCGGGATTCGAACCCGGACCCCTTACGGACGAATGATCAGAGGCCAGCGCCTTAGACCACTGCGCCACCGGGGCGGCATGTCGTAATATAAACACAACATCCATGCCTGACCGGGATTTGACCCTGACCCATCTGGGACGAATGATCACACGCCATCGCCGCCCCGGTGGCGCAGTGGTCTAAGCGATAGCTTCTGATCGTTCGTCCGAAATGGGGAAGGGTCGAATCCCGGTCAGGCATGGATGTTGTGTTTATATTATGACATTGGCACTGTCCCTTTCCTGGAACCAGTGACCCTAAATTATGGACGGGCGACTGCATACAACCCAATGAGTTGCTCACGGTGGTCGTTAAACCTTCAATAAAAAATAAAACTGAAAGTTGGAACACCATTTCTTCACAGTGGAATATGAAGGATACTTGCCACCTAATGTTTGCATCTGTGATGCCGTAAGAAAAATTGGGAGATTTTAGGGTCGGAAAAGTGAAAAATAAATACAAGCTGGGAGCTGGGACGCCATTTCTTGTCAGCGAGAAGGAAGGAGGGAAAAGAAAGCACCAAAATCATTTCAGTGAATTCTGCGGGGATAAAGGCCCACAAATGCGCAAGCCTCGGATGTCACGGAAAGTTTTGCTGGGCGCTGGACATTGAGGGAAACCACATGGTCCAGGTACTCAGCATTCTTGCACGCCATTGGACGATCACTCTTCAGGGAGGAAAACGTTCGAAGAGATGCGAAAAGTTACAACGGACTTTCGCTCTCATGGGTTTCGCAACGTGATCGAATAAGACGGTTCTCTTTCGGTGGTAGCGGCATGGAATATGGAAACCAGTCGTTAATAACGCTGTTCCACCGAGGTGGAATAGCAATGTAGCAGAACCGACCTTCTAATAACTGAGGGTTATTTAGGGACATATCAAAATTTAAGCTGCGGTCTGAGTGATCAAAGTTCACCCTCCGTCTGTGCTTCCTAAATGTTGTGTTGCTGTGGTATCTCAACAAGAACTGTGTTGCTTTTGACTGTGTATCTCAACAAGAACTGTGTTACTTTTGACTGTGTATCTCAACAAGAACTGTGTTGCTTTTGACTGTATATCACATAAAGAACTGTGTTGTTTTTGACTGTGTATCTCAAAAAGAACTGTGTTGCTTTTGACTGTGTATCTCAACAAGAACTGTGTTGCTTTTGACTGTGTATCTCAACAAGAACTGTGTTGCTTTGGACTGTGTATCTCAACAAGAACTGTGTTGCTTCTGACTGTGTATCTCAACAAGAACTGTGTTGTTTTTGACTGTGTATCTCAACAAGAACTGTGTTGCTTTTGACTGTGTGTCTCAACAAGAACTGTGTTGCTTTTGACTGTGTATCTCAACAAGAACTGTGTTGCTTTTGACTGTGTATCTCAACAAGAACTGTGTTGTTTTTGACTGTGTGTCTCAACAAGAACTGTGTTGCTTTTGACTGTGTATCTCAACAAGAACTGTGTTGCTTTTGACTGTGTATCTCAACAAGAACTGTGTTGCTTTTGACTGTGTATCTCAACAAGAACTGTGTGGTTTTTAACTGTGTATCTCAACAAGAACTGTATTGCTTTTGACTGTGTATCTCAACAAGAACTGTGTTGCTTTGGACTGTGTATCTCAACAAGAACTGTGTTGCTTTTGACTGTGTATCTCAACAAGAACTGTGTTGCTTTTGACTGTGTATCTCAACAAGAACTGTGTTGCTTTTGACTGAATATCTCAACAAGAACTGTGTTGCTTTTGACTGTGTATTTCAACAAGAACTGTGTTGCTTTTGACTGTGTATCTCAAAAAGAACTGTGTTGCTTTTGACTGTGTATCTCAACAAAAACTGTGTTGCTTTTGACTGTGTATCTCAACAAGAACTGAACCCCAGCATATTCACATGCTGGTAACGCAACTGTGTGCTGGATCTGCTTCAGAATACGATACAAATACTCGGAAATAAAAATTCTCACTCAAGCCTAAAGGTTCTAATATTTGAATATTCTCACTAAACCATAGATTGTAAATAAATCTGTATTTAGAACTGTACGTCGTCTCAACTCTGTATCATATCACTCAGAGATCCTTCACCATGCTTCGCATGAGCGGCTAAGTAAGGCAAGGTGACCGGTTCATGTAAGTAAAGTAACTGGTCTGGTGGCAGCTACTAAGAAGTGTGTAGTAGAAAGGTAAAGTCATCTACTCATACACTATTCTTTTACGTAAAAAATATTACGTAAATTGCAACTCAACTGATGGACACCCGAGAAACCAATTCACCACAGCATCATACACTCATAGATTTCTTTTACAGTTTTTTCTGCAGGAAGAGAAATTTCATGACAGCCCGGAGTTCCACATTGGAAAATTCAACACTTTGCATCGACATGATACAGTTCAGGACGTCAAACATCTGCAAAAAAAAAGAGCTATTATTCTGAAAATTGGCACTTTTCAATACAAAAGAACACTCGTTCGAGCTTCAGTGACAAAATAGTGACACAACTGAAGGAAGTGGGTTAGGCCGATAACTTTTCAGCATTCCATCGTACCAAAGGTTGAGGAAAACAACATTTTGTCGCAAAAAGTTTTATTTCTCTGGTCGACCACGGTTCCACTATGCTTTGGCCCAACTCCATCAGGACGAGTTCCATGTAAATCTTTACATCACTGTGACATCATGAACAGTGTTCACATCACGTCTTTCGAGGCTATGTATCTTTCCCGACAGTAAAAAAGTTTTAATACATTCTAAGTAAAGAATTCCGGTGTCACGAAAATAGCTAACGGAAGTAGTCAAAACCATTATTCAATCTTTCTTTTTTATTCATGTCCCATGGAAGGACGCAATAATATTTAATTTCATTGTTACTCAACATATTTTTCTTAAACTATGGCAGAACATCATTTCATGACGTTTTACGTAAATTCAACAGTCTCACTACAATTTGCGTAAATCACGAGAACCTAATGCTAAATGTGATCAAAGCCACTATAAAAATGCATTTTGCGGCTATCCATCTTTCCCAACAGTAAGAAAGTAGGCGTCGATGCAAAATTTTGCATCCTTCCTTTCCATCCCCAAGAGAGAGTTACCTGCAATTGACAAAAGCTTTAAAATCATTTATAAGACGATGGTGTGTATGCAACCTGTAGATACACTACTGGCCACCCAAAATGCAACACCAAGAAGGAAGCATCCGATTGGCCTGGAATTCGTAGCATGCGTCGCCCGCGAGAGGATATGCAAACGATTAGCATTGCAGGGCATATTCAAATCATGTGCGACCGGCACGCCACCGAGAAGCACTATAAGAAGGATGCACAGAAGGCGGGCTTTAAGTTGTGGAAGTGTGTTGTGCTGCCAGACCTGTGCGTGGGAAGCTTCCTGATGCCTCGTCGCAGAATACGGAAGTCATTCCAGCACGTTTCGGAGTTCGTCAGACGACGAATAGTGGCTTATCTCGACAGCGGTTTATCGTACCGAGACATTGGCGCCCGTGTGGGACGACAGCCAGCCACATTGAGGCGAGTATGGATTCGGTGGGTGCAGGAGGGTGGGACGAACGGACCGACGTGAGCGTTTGCCTCACTGGTCCTCTCGTTCGGTGGTGTTCCGCATCCGCGGTACATCACCGAACGAGGGGACCGGCATGTTGTGCGGCGGACATTGACGGCTCGTACCGCCACATCACGAACGTTAGCGCAGGAAATAGGATGTGTTGCGGAACGACCCGTGTCAGCACGTACTGTTCGACGTCGTCTGCAGGAGCAGGGACTTGTCGCATGGCGCCCATTGCTCCGATTACCATTGACGTTACACCACCGGTGAGTGCGGCGGCAGTGGCCCTTTGAACGCCGCACCTGGAGTACGGAATGGCATGACATTGTTTTCTCCGACGTATCCCACTTCTGCCTGCAACGCCACGATGGTCGAATCCGCATGTGGCTGCACCGCGGTGAGAGACTGTATGACGCCTGCATTATGCATCGCCATACCAATCCGTCGCCTGGCGTTATAGTTTGGTTCGCAATTTTATATGACACCCGCATCCCTCTGGTAGGCATCGCCGGTACACTCAACAGCCACCACTACATCTCAGACGTTTTGGAGCCTGTAGTCCTCCCTTACATGCAGGACCTGCCAGCGGCCACGTTTGAACAGGACAATGCGCTCCCGCACGTGGCACGTATCGTGCAACAATTCTTCACGGCCCACCAGGTGTCACTGCTGCCGTGGCCCACCTGTTCTCCCGATATGTTGCCCATGGAACACGTCTGGTCGCTAATCGGCAACCGAGTGGCCCGGCAAGCACCACCCGCGGCTACGCCTGATGAACGTAGCAACGTGTGGAAGCAGGCTGGACCGACATACCCCAAGCCCACATCCAAAGCCTCTTTTGTTCGATGCCGCGGCGTGTAGCGGCCGTTATTGCCAGCCATGAGGGCCACACGATCTATTGATGTCTGCGTGTTCCGCAAGTCGCACGGACCTGTAAGCTCAATCGTTTCATCTTTGTATCTGTTCTTATGTGTCCAGTAAATCTGGCTTTGTTATCGTGTCCTTGGTTTTGCATTTTGGGTGGCTAGCAGTGTAGATATCCTAGACCCAAAGTTACCAATCCACTTGCGATTCAGTTTTTCGTTTTATCTTGAAATGAGGCTTTAGCTTGCGCATGCGCAGATGGATTTCCATAATTACATCACGCTTCATCCGTGTCCGACTCGTTTTTTACGTTCGTCTAAATATGAGTAAGATATAATAATAATAATAATAATGCAAATAAGTATTGTTTTTCAAAAACTAAACAGTTCAAATAATATTGCCGTCCCCATATTTTGGTAAATATTTATTATTATGACTCACATATCTTCTTTCACAGCTCAACGTCAGAAATTAGTAAACCTTATTGTTTGTTGCTATGATTTTATTCCATTTAGTAAGTACGGGAATGCGGCTCGGGCGTGGTCGGTTCCCTTTTCCTATTTTTTTTTTTTTAGCTGGAGGTTTAACGACCACCGTGAGCAACTCAATGTGTTTTAAGCGGTAGGCTGTCAATGATTTAGGGCCACTGTTTCCATGGAAGAAAGATAAAGAGAGAGAGAGAGAGAGCCAATGCCGTAAGACAAACATAATATTCATGCCTGACGGTGATTCGATCCACGACCCATCGCTGACGAATGGTCACAAGCCAGCGTTTAGACTACTGAGCCACCAGTGCGGCGTGTGGTATTGAGTGACGCGAATAAATGCGGTTTGTTGTATGTAAATAAATGTATACTCTCGAATCACTCGTTTTAATTCACACTCACAAAGATCTCGGCATGCGAAAGATGCATAACATAAAAAACCGTATTCTCTCTAATTTTCGGTGACGCTACGCTTATGTTTGAGCGCTCTGTGTTGCCACTGACCACTGACACACCATCCCTGATTGCCTAGTGGTCAGAGGCAATGACATTTTAAGAAATCATCCCACTTTGGCACAGGTCTGACTCCTGGATTAATCATTGGTGTTGTTTTTTCCCCTACGGCTCCGATTCTGTCCCTTTCCTGAAGCCAGTAGCTCTAATTTAGGAGGCTGAAATTCTCATAGTGAACGTTATACCTCAGTGAAACAAACAGGATACTCCCTTTATGGTTTCATACTCTTGCAAGAAGGTTTCAAAGGTTGCATGCGTTTTCTCACCGGCTTTATGCTTTAATTCCTTTTTATACCGTCATACAAATAAGATCTGAAGGCACTGAGAGTTTCCAGCGATTTATTTGATGAAGCTCGGGAATCTTTGAAATTTATTTTATTTTGAGGTTTATACTACCGATGTAGATCATGTCAACAGAAATGGTTTTTATTTTGATAAAAGTTTTTACATTCCGGTTTTAAACTAAAATTATAACGCTCAGATAATCTAGTAAATTAAAGTATGTTTACTGAATCTCAACACTCTCACCGTATGAAGTGGATTTATCTTAAATGGGGCAATTGTGCAGAAAGCAAAATGGAAATAATAAATAAAAATCGTTAAAGTAAAGCTAGCACTCAGGTCGGCGTACAGTGATGCAATCATTTTCTAATATTTCGGCATTGAGGAATATATTAAGAGAGAGAACGAGAGTTTAATTAATTCTCCGCCCAAAATGTCAGCATCCCAGACGAGCGAGTCTAAAGAGTCAATTACGACACTATTGAGCTACGCCAGTTGTTACCAATCGATGGGAGACTCTGTTAAAACAAACTTTAATGCAAAACACCAAGATTTTTTTAAAGCAATTCCTTTCCTCCAGAATTACTGCAGTGTGTAGGGGAAGAGAGATAAGAGCAGAGAAAATATGCAATTTTTGAGTGTGCACCTCTATTGTATTTTGCCACAGTTCCTAAAGGTGCTACTAAAACATAGAATTTGCAAAAAGAAATGACAGCTATATCTCCAAGTCTGACCTGTATTAACGCATGTGTTCCCCTTAAACATTTTCAATCTAATACCAGCTGGAAGTAAAGATATAATCAGTTGTAATAATAAAAGGAAATCTATCTATGTGTAGGTGTGTTTCTATCCTTCTGTGACAGCTGCAATCAGGTGGGCTCACGAAAGGTGGGGTGATGTATCCTGTTATTCTCCCTGCAATATTTGTGCATGGTTTTACTTTGTACCACAATAACTGTGCTGGGCAAAGAAATATGTCACCCTAACATTAAATATAAAAACTAATTTGAATATTTTACTGGTATGCACTACATGTAACATTTATTCAGTTACATGGCCTTGTCTGTACTCAGAGCTTGAGCAAACTTTTCTTTTCTGGGAAGGCCCCTAGTAGCACAAACACGTAGAATTTATGTTGAAGTTACAGTCCGCATAAATTTGAATCCACGGCGAAACGTGTGGTAAAACTTACGTTGAAAATGTCCAAGACATCCACGCACAGCCGCCCCGGTGGCGCAGTGGTCTTAGGCACTGGCCTCTGATCATTCGTCCGTAAGGGGTCCGGGTTCGAATCCCGCCCGGTCAGGCATGGATGTTGTGTTTGTCTTACGGCACTGGCTCTCTCCCTTCCCTGGAACCAGTGACCCTAAATTAGGGATGGGCGACTGCTTATAGCCCATTGAGTTGCTCACGGTGGTCGTTAAACCTCCAATCAAAAAAAAAAAAAAAAAAAAAAATCCACGCACATTCAACCATATGGTTTCAACTGCATTTCCACTTAATTTCAACTACCAAACGTCAACCATTATTTAACCTTATTTCAGCATGTTTTATTTCTACGTTAATTCCACCACATTTCAGCTATTTTTGGACCAAAAAACTACCGTGGTGTCCAGCATTTTCTTCTTCAGAACTGCTGACATCACATGAATAAATACTTTCATCTGAAGTGCAAAGCTCATCTTCTGATACGACCAAAGCTTCTCCATACCGTTCCTCAATTATGTCATCTATCGAATTGTAAAGTACTACAGGATTAATTGGTGATTCGTCTTGAATATATAAGGGTAGGCCTACTGCATTATCAGCTGCAACGGCACAATTTCTTAAGCTTTCATTCACTCTGCGGTTTATTAACCTACAATTTTTACGACTTCGACTTTCCATCTTCATCTGTAATAATAATACCGCTATTATTTATGGTAATAATAATGGCGTTTAAAAATTACTCTGAGCTTTTTTTTTTTTTTTTTTTGATTCGAGGTTTAACGACCGCCGTGAGCAACTCAATGGGCTATAAGCAGTCGCCCGTCCCTAATTTAGGGTCACTGGTTCCAGGGAAGGGAGAGATCCAGTGCCGTAAGACAAACACAACATCCATGCCTCACCGGGATTCGAACCCGGACCCCTTACGGAGGAATGATCAGAGGCCAACGCCTTAGACCACTGCGCCACCGGGGCGGCACTCTGAGCTTAATTGATCTCAGGTGTGTGCAATGCGGCATGACGATAACACGGCTCAAATGAATAAAAAAAATGGCCGCAATAAATACTTCCAGTACGAATATAACATAGGCTGCATACTACTCTTATGTAACAAATAAAAATAACTTCCACACTTTATTATCTTGTAATATTTCTAAAAACCACGCCAACGAGGACGGAGGTGACAAAAAAAACAACAACGAAATGTGCGACGTCATGATATGTATCCTCATCGATATCCTTCAGTAAACTCGATTTCTGTAAAATCCACCAACATCGATAAACGCTATAAGCGTTATATGCAGTCCCGGAACGGTTTTATTTATAATTCATAAAATTAAAATGGAGGAAAACGTTCAGATATTAAATATTCTTAATAGCTACTTTTAATTTGCCAGTAAAATACAATACTGAAAATAATACATATTTCAATCAATAGTGGAACTATATAAATCGATAGATAAAATATATATATATATTTTTTGAAAAAAATATATAGACGACAGATATCGGCGGCACGCGGTTTCCAGTGTGATCAACGATGGTTGAAATTGGAACGCAAATTCGATTGTGATTCAATGCTTCCCAGTATGCACACGTTTAGTTGAAATTTTGAAGCATAAAATCTACATTGAATTTACGCATTAATATTCAGCATTAATGCCAGTTTTTCTGTCCATGTAAATTCGACGTCGAATTTCAGTGAAAAGTTTCAACGTTTTGCCGTTTCAACCTTTTTACACAGTTTGAACATTTAATTTACGTAGCTGTGCTAACAGGGGAGAGACTTGATATTACATTTCTTCAAGTTAAAAGCTCCTGACTTCCATTCAAATAGTACTAAGCGTTTAGGTGGGTCATGCAAAAAGTAAGTGCTGTTTTAAGATAAAACAAGAACAAGAAAATTGATACCGAATTTTTGGGTGTAATGAGCACATCTTTTGAATCCATTCTTACGCGAATTAAATTTATCAAAGCTTTTCAAAGTCAATAGAACCGGTGTGGTAAACAATAGTATCTGACCGACGAAAGAAATTTTTCAATCGGGTTATTATTCCCGCAGATACCGTTGTAAACCGAATCGTGAACTTACGCCCTCTAGTTACAGACTTGTGCGTTAAGAAAAACTTGAAATTATATGAGAAACATTTCGCAGAGGAAATGTTCTCCAACAAAGAAATAATTTTTCAAAACGGATTCTTAGAAGCAGAGATATCGACAAATATAAGATAGGCATCTATGCCGCTAGAGGAAAAAAACATGCATTATTTTAAAAAGGAAGTACCCTTAAAACGTTTTTCGAGTGAGTGGTATCGGTGCAAGAAATAATTTTTTCAGTCGAGATTTCAGAAGTTCAGATTTTGCTGCAAATACCTAAAAAGCAGAAATTACACGCTTACACCCCCTGATGGCCAAACCATTCTTTTTTTTTTTTTTTGATTGGAGGTTTAACGACCACCGTGAGCAACTCAATGGGCTGTAAGCAGTCGCCCGTCTCTAATTTAGGGTCACTGGTTACAGGGAAGGGAGAGAGCCAGTGCCGTAAGACAAACACAACATCCACGCCTCACCGGGATTCGAACCCGGACCCCGTTCGGACGAATGATCAGAGGCCATCACTTAGACCACTGCGCCACCGGGGTGGCAAACCATTCTTCACCAAACATTATGTGGAAAACATTCCCCATCACGAGCTGTATGGGATACAGGAAAAACCTTTCAAATTGGAGTTTTAGAAGCAGAAATATCGAGGAAAACATAATTTACCATAACGCCTTTTAGCGGAAAGTCTATGAATTGCTTGAAAATTTTGAATTTATATGAAAAACATTTACACCGGAAACTATCCAACAGAGAAGGGATTTTTCAAATCGGACTGTTAGAAGTAGAGATATTTACAAAAATAAGATAAACAACAACGCTTCCTGGTAGCCAAACATTTTTTTACGAAAATTACAAAATATATATATACAAACGATTCCCATCAGATGCTGTATCCGGTACAGAAAGAATTTTTCAAATCGGAGTTTTAGAAGCAGAAATATCGGGGATAACTTTTACTCCCCCTAGTGGATTACTTGAAAATTTTGAATTTCAAGTAATCCACTAGGGGGAGTAAATGAAGTACTTGAAAATTTTGAAATTATATGAAGAATATGTCGCAGTGAAATTCTATCCAATAAAGAAGGAACTTTTTGAATCGGACCATTAAAAGCAAAGATATTGACAAAACATAAGATATACATTTATGCCCCTGGCGGAAAAACCATGCAATATTTTAAGAAGAAAATATTCCAAAAACGATCATCGACGTGAGTGGTATCGGTCCACGGATGAATTTTTTTAATCGAGATTTTAGAAACTCAGATTTTGTGGTAAATACACTGACGGAAAAAAATCCCAACACTAAGAAGGGGTTGTGTTAGATAAACGACAGTTAGTAGGCTGTGAGAGTACATCTGTAAGATGACGTCTATGCAAATTTCGCGCTCGGCGTATACGTGTGGCGCTAGTAGAGCCCCTCGGAACATGCAAAGCACGTTTGCTGTAAATACGCGCTGTAACGTTCGTGAGCGTTAGTTATCGTTGAGATTCGACGTAGTGTGTTGATGTTAGACAAGAATGCCTTTCAGAAGACGAAGAAGCCATTATCAACAGCTCACGGAGTTTGAACGAGGTCGTGTAATAGGGCTACGAGAAGGTGGATTTTCTTTCCGCAATATTGCGGAACGACTTGGGAGGAATGTAGCCACTGTGCATGATTGTTGGCAGCGGTGGTCAAGGGAAGGTACTGCCTCAAGAAGACCGGGTTCCGGCCGGTCACGTGGCACTACTGAGAGGGAAGACCGCCGTGTACGGCGTATGGCCGTGGCGCATCGTACTGCGTCTGCAGCAGCAATTCGAGCTGCAGTTGCCACCACAGTGACACAACGAACTGTTACAAATCGGTTACTTTGAAGGACAGCTCCGAGCCAGACGCCCTGTAGCGTGTATTCCACTTACTCCAAACCACTGCCGTTTGCGACGTCAGTGGTGTCAAGCTAGAGCTCATTGGAGGACGGAGTGGAGATTTGTTGTGTTTTCTGATGAAAGCCGGTTCTGCCTGGGTACCAGTGATGGCCGTGTGTTGGTTAGAAGGAGGACAGGTGAGCGCCTGCAACCAACCTGTCTGCGGCCGAGACACACTGGACCTGCACCTGGAGTTATGGTTTGGGGAGCAATTTCCTATGACAGCGGGAGCACTCTCGTGGTTATCCCACGCACCCTGACGGCGCAGTTGTACGTCGGTCTGGTGATTCAACCTGTTGTGCTGCCATTCATGAACAGCATTCCAGGGGGTGTTTTCCAACAGGATAACGCTTGTCCGCATACCGCTGTTGTAACCCAACATGCTCTACAGTGTGTCGACATGTTGCCGTGGCCTGTTAGATCACCAGATCTTTCACCAATCGAGTACGTATGGGACATCATTGGACGACAACTTCAGCGTCACCCCCAACCAGCATTAAATGTCCCTGTATTGACCGACCAAGTGCAACAGGCATGGAACTCCATCCCACAAACTAACATCCAGCACCTGCACGACACAATGCATGAACGTTTGCGTGCTTGCATTCAACATTCTGGCGGTTACACCGGTTATTAATGTACCAGCATTTCACATTTAAAATGGCTCTTCTCGCGCTTGCATTAAGCTGTGATCTTGAAATATTAATCGATTACATATGTTACCTATACCAATGTATTGCCGCCATTTCATTCCGCTACAACCAATTTTTCGTGGTGTTGGGATTTTTTCCCGTCAGTGTACATCAGAAGCAGAAATTAACACTATTGGCCAAACCATTCCTTATCAAAAATTTGGAATTATACGCAAAATATTTCACATCAGGTGCTGTATCCGCTGAAGAAAATATTCTTCAAATCGGAGTTACATAAGTAGAGACATCGGAGAAAGCATAATTTATTTTTACGCCCCTAGCGGGAAATCTATGCATAACTTAAAGAAGTGACTGTACCTAAACTACTCTTCGACATAAATGGAATCGAAAGGTGAAATAAATTTTTCAATCGGATGTTTAGAAGCAAATATGTGCTATAAATGTATTTTGAATTTGATATCATCTGCATTTACGCTCTCTAGCGGTGAAATTGCACATTGTAAAAAAAAAAAATACTAAATGAAATATCATCATTCGCATATTTCAAGCTTCCCAATGCAAAATCAATTTTTCAAATCGGACTAATAGTTGGAGAGACATGGTGTCCTCAGACTGACAGACGGACAAACCGATGACATAAGCACGACCTTTTTCCACAAAAGACGTGCTAAAGAAAGAATTGATAGCTGTTTCTTAATACGTGATGAATTCTACATCTCTTAATCTACTTTCCAACATATTTCCCGTGAATCTTAGGGCATTTGTCAGGTCGTTGCACAAGTTTCTGGATGCACTCCTCATGGAAGTCTGCCGCCTGAGTTTCGAGCCACCGTTCATCCGTAGGTAGTCGTTGTCATCAAACTGTTGGCCGGATAGAAATCGTTTCAAGTGGAGAAACAAATGGTACACACTGGGCTAAGCTTGGGCTATAGGGAGAGTGAACCTGCTTCTCCCATCCAAATTCGATGAGCAGGTTTTGCGTCACATTCGCGACACGAGGCGTTGAGTTGTCATGGGGAAGAACAACTTCCTTGTTCATCATGCCCCACCGCTTGTTTTGAATTTCACGACGCAACTTTCTCAGTGGCTCACAATAAACAGACCGTCGTGTCTTTAGGCAGGAATTCCACCAAAATAATTATTTTCCTGTCCCAAATGAGAGTGCAGATGACCTTCTCGTTGACACAGACTTGTTGAATTTTTTGGCCGTAGGCGAGCCCGTGTGTTTTCATTGCACACGAAGAAAAAACCCAAGACTCATCGCCCGTCACAACACGGCTTAAAAAATCATCGATGTAAGAAACCAAGTCTCATTCCCGTCACAGCACGGCTTAAAAAAATCATCGATGTAAGAAACCAAGACTCATCGGCAGTCAAAACACAGCTTAAAAAATCATCGATGTAAGAAACCAAGTCTCATTCCCGTCACAACACGGCTTAAAAAAATCACCGATGTAAGAAACCAAGACTCATCGCCCGTCACAACACGGCTTAAAAAATCATCGATGTAAGAAACCAAGTCTCATTCCCGTCACAACACGGCTTAAAAAAATCATTGATGTAAGAAACCAAGACTCATCGCCCGTCACAACACGGCTTAAAAAATCATCGATGTAAGAAACCAAGTCTCATTCCCGTCACAACAGGGCTTAAAAAATTATCGATGTAAAAAACCAAGACTCATCGCCCGTCACAACACGGCTTAAAAAATCATCGATGTAAGAACCCAAGTCTCATTCCCGTCACAACAGGGCTTAAAAAAATCATCGATGTAAGAAACCAAGTCTCATTACCGTCACAACAGTCCTTGAAAAAATCATCGATGTAAGAAACCAAGACTCATCGCCCGTCACAAGACGGCTTAAAAAATCATCGATGTAAGAAACCAAGTCTCATTTCCCGTCACAACACGGCTTAAAAAATAATCGATGTAAGAAACCAAGACTCATCTCCCGTCACAACACGGCTTAAAAATCATCGATGTAAGAAACCAAGTCTAATTTCCCGTCACAACACGGCTTAAAAAAATCATCGATGTAAGAAACCAAGACTCCTTGCTCGTCACAACACTGCTTAAAAAATCATCGATGTAAGAAACCAAGTCTCATTTCCCGTCACAACACGGCTTAAAAAATAATCGATGTTAGAAACCAAGACTCATCTCCCGTCACAACACGGCTTAAAAATCATCGATGTAAGAAACCAAGTCTAATTTCCCGTCACAACACGGCTTAAAAAAAGCATCGATGTAAGAAACCAAGACTCCTTGCTCGTCACAACACTGCTTAAAAAATCATCGATGTAAGAAACCAAGTCTCATTTCCCGTCACAACACGGCTTAAAAAATAATCGATGTTAGAAACCAAGACTCATCTCCCGTCACAACACGGCTTAAAAATCATCGATGTAAGAAACCAAGTCTAATTTCCCGTCACAACACGGTTTAAAAAAATCATCGATGTAAGAAACTAAGTCTCATTTCCCGTCACAACACGGCTTAAAAAATAATCGATGTAAGAAACCAAGACTCATCTCCCGTCACAACACGGCTTAAAAATCATCGATGTAAGAAACCAAGTCTAATTTCCCGTCACAACACGGCTTAAAAAAATCATGGATGTAAGAAACCAAGACTCCTTGCTCGTCACAACACTGCTTAAAAAATAATCGATGTAAGAAACAAAGTCTCATTTCCCGTCACAACACGGTTTAAAAAATCATCGCCTTCCTTTGCCTACCACCACACAATTTCCAAAGCATATTCTATGCACTTCGTTTTGTGCCCTACCGTCAACACCTTTGGCGCCCATCATGCGCATATTTTGCAGTACTGAAGCTCTTTTGTAATGGTTTCGTGCAGTAATGATTTCGAAACTTTAGGTAAAATGTTCTGAAAGATCAGAAAAGGTCTCTAATTGTTTTTCACTTGGTCTGACATTTCTCGTATTCCGAAACCTTATCGCAGACCGGAATTTAGCAGTCGGCGGCACATTTTATTAACTTAAACATTATTAATGCTACTCCGGCGGCACAGTGGTCTAAGCGATGGTCTCTAATCATTCGTCCAAATGGTGTCCGGCTTCGAATCCCGGTGAGGCATGGATGTTGTGTTTGTTTTGCGGCACTGGCTCTCTCCATTCCCTGGAACCAGTGACCCTAAATTAGAGACGGGCGACTGCTTATAGCCCATTGAGTTGCTCACGGTGGTCGCTAAATCTTCAAAAAAAAAAAAAAAAAAAAAACGTTATTAACGCACAGCACAAACCTTTAACTTACAAAGCACAACCTCACAAAATGGCGTCAGGGCGTGGCTAAAACATGAGGCAGCACAACTGCGCATTCGCCAGTCTGAAGCGGATACCTGAGCATAACTGATGTGCTAACGGTACTACATTCTGTATGGTCTTTATTCTCTCTCGTACCTCCGTTACAGGAATGTAGTACGATCGTTCAAAAATTGCACTTCCGGTTTTTGACATACTTTCATTTAAATGCTTTATAATTTTATATATACTTTTCTGTTTTTTTTACATAAGTTTTACGTTTTTAAAATAAAAATCAAAGTTATGTTAACATTACAGTATTCCGCAGAAAGTAGAATGAAAATCCAACCAGAACAAAACAAATGAGTTTGAGATAGTCAACATAAGGGTAGGAACATTGCTTTCGGCTTGGAAAAATTCCGTTGAAAATTGAGCTCTCAGATGGGCTTTCTACTACTGAGCACAAATGAATTATTATTTGCTCTTCCTCCCTACAGTGTAAGAAACAAAAAAATTTCTAAAATTCACGAACCATTTTCCTTGGGGGTTTTTTTTTCGTAAATTAACGAAGCATAATTCGGTTACAACCATTTCCGTGAAATGAGGGAAAAAACTTGAATTTCACGAAATACGACAGGAATATTCAGAATTTTCAGAAACCTTTCCGCAATTTCTTTCTTATGTTAGCGGTAAATTGTCGTTTCTAAGAGGTGTTTACAAATAATCCTGAATTTTCAGAAACGTTCCTGCAACTGCTTTCGTATACACTGAAATGCCAGAAAAACTGGTACACCAGTCTAATACTTGGTAGGTCCCACGCGGGAGCGCAGAACTGCAGAAATACGACGGGGCATGGACTCCACAGGCTTCTGGAAATATGCTGTAGGCAATGTACACCATACTTCCTGCAGAGCGTTCCACAATCCGGGTGTATTCCGAAGTATCGTATTCCTGTGTTCGATAGCGAGACATCCCAAATGTTGCATGGCATCCCAAATGTGTTCTATCACGTTCAGATCTGGGGACTTGGGTGTTAATGGCAACACCCCAAACTCAGATGAATGCTCCTCTAACCATAATGTGGCGTCCCGACACTTGTGTGGTGGTGCATTTTCCTGTTGGAACAGGCCCAACCCATCAGCATGAATGCAGGACATGAACGGGTGTACCTCGTCAGGAAGGGTACGCACATAAAATTGGCCGGTCGCAGACATTTGTAGACGTACAAGGGGTCCCAGTGAAGTCCAGCTAACAACACCCTATACCACTACGGAACCCCCACCAGCCAGTACAGTTCCCTGTTGACAGGCTGGATCCATGGCTTCATGGTGTTAGCGCCACACACGAATCCTTCCATCTGCCCGATACAGTTGGAAACACGACTCGTCAGACCAGGCTACTTGTTTCCAGTCATCAAGTGTCCAGTGGCGGTGTTGCCGTGCCCACGCGAGGCGCATAGCTCTGTGTCGTTCACCCATCAAGAGGACTCGAGTTGGGCGTCGGCTCCCAAAGCCCATATCGTGCAGGGTACGTTGCACAGTCCCGACGCTGATTGTTGTTGAGGCTCCAGCATTGAATTCCGATGATGCCTGCGAGAGTGTTGCACGCCTATCGCGTGAAACGATTCTTAACAGCCGACGATGGTCACGTTCACCCAATGTCTTTTTTCGGCCACACTGGTTTCGTAGGTTGGAGGTTTTTCCGGAATTCTTGTAGTCACTGTAAGCCTTTGCAAATGTTCGTCCGTGAAAATCCGAACTTCGTTTCTACCTTCGAAATACTAAGGCCCATCTCACGAGCGCCAACTATGACACCGCGTTGAAAATCGCTTAAATTGTTATTACTTGTCATTCTCATGCCGAACACAGCTCCGACAGCTGGCAAGGATGCCCATTGCTTTATATACACACTGGCGGACGCAACCGAGTACGCGCATAGGTGACGTTGCTATGTATTTTGAATAAGCTCGTCTGTACCAGTTTTTATGGCATTTCAGTGTATTAAATTGGCTATATGGTGTCTATATATCAGTCTATGAACCATTTAATACGAAAGGTAGTGTAACTATAAAGAATAAATTTTATATTTAAGAGTTTTGTGACATAATGCTATAAAACAATACATTTGACTGTTCCTTACAGATAATGGAAAATCATTGTCAGCTTATAAAGAACTCGAATTCCAAAGCATTCCTTTACTTCGAAAAATCACGGTGAAAAAAAATACGTAATTTAAACAGAAAAAAGGAAAATGGTTACAAAAGTATTTAGGAAAATAATAAATTCCAGCAGAAAATGAAATGACTAATTCACTCACATAAATTAAAAAAAAAACCTCATCCAGCAACTAGAGGTGCACCTCACACGAAAATTTCTGGCTCGGCGGTAAGACACACGATTCCCGTTCTGAATATCGCTGGTTCAAATCCTTCCGGGAACGGTTAAAGAAGATCTCATTAACGTAATACTCTTGGAAAGGAACAGACCAAAAAAGTCATAATTGTTAATTTTGCGAAATTTCAGTAAAAATACGAAAAACACTTAATGGACTTTTCTGAAATAAACGGGTTTCTTTCTTAATCGAATCTATGGTCGGTGGTAAGAAAGACGAGAAAGTGGATAGCAGAAGATTAGAAGAACGTTTCCTTCTCTGATGAACCACGTTTCCTTCGGTATTGAGTGGATGGTCAGTGGCCGGAATGGCGAGAAAGTGGATAGCGGAAGATTGGAAGTTTCCTTATCTGATGAATCACTTTTCATTCGGGATTTAGCGGTTTCTTGGTTGCGGAAAAAACGAGGAAGTGGATAGCGGAATATAGGAAGTTGCCTTCTCTGATGAATCACTTTTCGTTAGGCAATTAGCGGATGGTCGGTGGCGGAAAAGGCAAGGAAGTGGATAGCGGAAGATTGGAAGTTGTCTTCTCTGATGAATCACTTTTCGTTAGGCATTTAGCGGATGGCCGTTGGCGGAAATAGCGAGGAAGTGGATAGCGGAACATTGGAAGTTGCCTTCTCTGATGAATCACTTTTCGTTTTCCATTTAGCGGATGAGCGGTTGTGGAAAAGGCGAGAAAGTGTGCAGCGAATGATTAGAAGAAAGTTGCCTTCTCTGATGAATAATGTTTCCTACAGAATTAAGTGGATCGGTGACGGAAAATGTGAGGAAATGGCTAGCGGAAGATTAGAAGAAAGTTACCTTTTCTGAGGCAGTTAGTAAGGTGAACAGTTGAGGTGAAGATGCTACTTAATGCTGTCATTCTACAACTACAGGCAGGTGGATGGGGTTTTAAAGACCTTGGGGATATCTTTCTGGAACATGGACAGGTCCAAAATGGCCTTCAGTTGAACACCACCGTATACCTGTCCATCTTTGAATACTGTGTTCAGCAGCTTATGTGGACAGTGTTTCCAGCCTAATGTGAGATGTTCCAACTGGAGAACGTACCGTGTAATAAGGACGACGTCGTTTCGAGATACATGCGCATTACTTCCATTTCCCCCATGGCCGTCCATGTTGCCCGAAATGAATCCGGTTAAACATATTCTGTGCAATACTTACCGGAAGCTGCTACGTGCGGGATTCCCACAACCATCAGGGTAGAACATGTACAGAGACTGTGACAGTGGTCACGTTCTGGATGATTTTGGAGTCAACGCATCTTTAATTTGTCAAGTGATGGAGGCTCATGGAGGCCCTAGGCAGCTGGTCATAATATTTTTCTTCTTCAGTGTATATTCCTTCACAGAAATATCCTCATTTATTATTCACTGTTTCCGGAAACTCGACCATTATAGCTCTATGTTTTTCTTAACCATATTGTTTTTTGAAATTCCTTTTGAATGCAACAGGAAAATACAGCATCCGCATAATCGGTGTTCAAATACTCGGACCGTGTTTCACTTCGGCATAGAATTATCCCAGTAAATATTTTATTACGCAACAGACAAAATTCAGCGCAACTGATCGCCACGGATAATTTGTCCTGTATTCAAACTTAAAGTGTTATGAATTTCCTACGTGTATCACAAAAACGCAAAGAGACCTCGTATCCAAAAGTACGATTACTCCATCCTACACCATCAACAAACGGACTCTGATTAATGCATCTACTTTGTACATAAATATTTGAAAACGTTAGAAATAAGATTACTTCTGTTTTAGTTCTCTAAATTACTCCGGAACTTTTAATAAAAACTTCGCATGCATTGCAGCTAATGCGCTTTTCAAAAACTAGCAGCCCTAGTTATGAAAGAAAGGTTTTATTGAAAGAAAGCTGCTCACCCCCTCCCCCACCCCGCTGCGCATCATACCTGAGACTCATCAATTTGGCTGATAACAAAACCGATCGATCATACTTGAAGCAATGGGATTACCAAACAAAGATGAAGAGATTCTGTAGCATATCTTAATTTAATATTTATAAACTACCCCTATCCCCGCATTCTTTTCTCTCTGTTCTTTTTACACTGAATTTTGGATGCATTAGTATGAAAGCGTTCGTCCGAACTTCGTTAATGAAATGCGAGATACAATCTAATCTCAGGGATGTCTAGCAGAATCTTTTGAAAT
Organism: Macrothele yani; assembly: GCA_039090855.1. Classification (NCBI taxonomy): domain Eukaryota; kingdom Metazoa; phylum Arthropoda; class Arachnida; order Araneae; family Macrothelidae; genus Macrothele; species Macrothele yani. The sequence continues at coordinate 38,701,148 of CM076998.1, forward strand.
ATTTACTCAAACTGTAATTCTTGTTAGTGTTTGACGTTTTTCTATCCCTAAGCGCTACGTAGAGCACTATCAGAATAAAAAAGATTGGAAGTTGTAAAAATATTCGGCTTAATCATTCTTTGATACAGCTGGATTTTTTGTTTCAAAAAAAAAAAAAAAAGAAAAGAAAAAAAGAAAAGAGTTCAGTGTTCTCCATCAAAGCGCTGCCTGACATGTAATTTCCTAACTAATCAGGAAAAGAGCAAATAGCTGAAAGTTCTGACAGTAAATGCATCAAGATAAATAATTTTGCTGTACAAAAGGTTGTAACTCTTTCTGCAGTCTGTGTAGTTTTAGTGCAGAGTGATCAGTTTGGATAGGGCTAATTTAAAAGTACTGTGGTACGGCTTGTAATAGATATAATAAGTCAATATTTGGCAGAAATTACCTTCATGGATGGGAGTTTGTCTGGGCCTCTACATAACTCCCTTCGCGGACTCGGCCGAGATCATACCGGGTGCCCAATTCTTACCATGTGTTTTCTAACATCTATCATTCTAATAGGTAAAATACGTGTATAGACACCTAGTAGGTGCAATAAATATATAGACGTCTAGTAGGTACAATAAATATATAAACGCCTAGTAGGTGCAATAAGTGTATAGACGCCAAGTAGGTGCAATAAGTGTATAGACACCTAGCAGGTACAATAAATATAAAGACATCTAATATGCACATAGATATATAGACGCCTAATAGGCGCAATAAGTGTATATACACCTAGTAGGTGCAATAGATATATAGACGCCTAGCAGGTACAACAAATATATAGACGCCTAGTAGGTACAACAAATATATAGACGTCTAGTATGTACAATAAATATATAGACGCCTAGTAGGTGCAATAAGTGTATAGACGCCTAGTAGGTGCAATAAGTGTATAGGCACCTAGCAGTTACAATAAATATATAGACATCTAATATGCACATAGATATATAGACACCTAATAGGCGCAATAAGTGTATAGATACCTAGTAGGTACAATAGATATATAGACGCCTAGTGGGTACAACAAATACATAGTCGCCTTGTAGGTGCAATAAATATATAGGCGCCTAGTAGTTGGAATAAATTTATAGACGCCTAGTTGGTGCAATAAGTTTAGCTGCAATACATATATAGACGCCTTGTATGTACAATAAATATATATATGCTTAGTATGTAAGATATATTATCAATATATGCGTAATGTAATATATTACGCCGTCGCACAGTCATTCGTAATATAATATATTATATTACGAATGACTGTACGATGATAAAGTGCTGCAGCCCGTTCTTTTGCCGTATCTCAGTGGTACACTTATCCCCATTTTTAACAATATAACGACCTCTGGCAAACTGCCAGCGGGCCGCCCCGGTGGCGCAGTGGTCTAAGGCAATGGCCTCTGATCATTCGTCCGAAAGGGGTCCGGGTTCGAATCCCGGTGAGGCATGGATGTTGTGTTTGTCTTACGGCACTGGCTCTCACCCTTCCCAAGAACCAGTGACCCTAAATTAGGGACGGGCGACTGCTTATAGCCCATTGAGTTGCTCACGGTGGCCGTTAAACCTCCAATCAAAAAAAAAAAAAAAAAAAAAACTGCCAGCAGTAGCTGATAGTGTCACGGAGGTGTCCAGGCTTTACCATGGCCAACGTTATCTCTAGATTTCTCCCACTAGACAACGTATAAGACGTCATTGGCAGACGACTTAACGCTTCCGCGGGCCGCGGGTGGACTAGTGGTCAGCGTTCGTACTGCCATAGGAATGACCACAGGTTCGATCCTGGGAAGGTACGAACGTTCGAACCACTAAATACCCGCCGTTCGTCGGATGGGCACGTTAAGCCGTCGGACCCCGGGTACTGGCCCCGCGGTAATAAATAAGGGCGTCTTCCTCCCCTTTTTACCTCGCTTCGGTGTCACTTTCCTATCGGGCACTGTAGCCCAAATCTCCTAGCTTCCTATTTCTAAGGGTTATTCAAGACCTGGGGTCAGACACTCCCTTCCTAAAATCATCTACATATGACCTGATCTGATCTGATCTTAATGCCTCCTCACGACAATCTCGCACTGCCGTATATTTGTGGACACAAGTCAACGCGGGTCAGGGACAACTCAGATGTCATCCCGAAAGTTATCTACGCGATGATATGCCATATTGCCAAATGTATGAAACAGTGTAGTATAGCGGTCATACAAACAACTAACTCAGGTCACATGATCCTCTTTCCGATACTATGTAATCTCTCAAGACGTAAAGTGCTTTTTTTTCCACTTACTTTTTCATATGCGCGGTAAGTTTCGTCTGATTTTGCACCTTTCTTTATGGTGCAGCGTTTTCTATGATGGGCAGTATTTCATGGTAATTTTCTGTTTTGTAACTTCTACAGTCACTAGCATTCCAATAGCGAAATCAACTTTTATGCTGCTTGTGGAGAAATATTTGTATGTGCAGAAGTGAAGATTGGCGTGAATCATGTTCGTTTCTGTAGGAATCTTGTGAAGCGACAAATTGACCATATCAGTTTCAAAAGCAAATATACATATGCACCTTCCCTTAGGAATAAAATAATTCGTACGAAAGGTACGTCGTTATGTGAATGATTGAAATTATTCAGATTTAAATACATTTTTCCGCCTCGAACTTCCTAATGTTAAGATACGTTCGAATTAGAAATAAAACATGTCTGCCTTTATCTGCAAAATATTCCATTGTATTAATCCGAAATGGCATGGGAAAATATACTCACTGTGCCACTGCAATCTGATTCACGAAATGATTTTTGAAAGGAAGTTTTTAAAGCCATAGAAATTGCCTCAAACGCAAATACTCTACGCCGTTCCCAAATGAGAATATTATGAAGTTAAAACAGCGGGTAGTCTCTGGATGTTATATTAATCACAGCGATGATATCCAAATAATTTTACGGACTAAGAAGCCAAAACTGGTTCTGAAAAGTAAATTTAAACCATCTAGCATGGTTGTTGTTCATTAACGATGTCCAGAAATCTATGAAAATACAGGGTGGTGCAAATGTCTAGCCATATCTTTAGAAAATTATAAAAACGATTTAGTAAAATCATGCAATGCATTGATTCTGATAAGCTTTCCAACATACAAAAAATCATTACTCAAGTTATGAGGATAATGGCTGTGCAATAAATCTCGTTCTTGTGCCCTGACCTTTGACCCCATTTCGATTATATTAAATAGAACCGGTTCAGTACAATACAATACAATACAATTATTTATTGCACATATTTAAAACTTACAGTTATATGAAAATGCAATACACCAGGAGGAATCTGAACACATTGGTTGCAAGGCGATTCCCCCTATCAGATGTATGAAAAGGAATAAAACATATGGCATATATGAAAGTAAGTAAGATGGTTATAACAGAAGCGCCACTGTTAGCAGCATGCTTGGAACCACAATTTAATGATAGGATTGAGATTCGTTATGGAGATCAGAACAACATGATAAAGCTTTGTGGCAGTAAAAGCATTTTTAGTCAAGTTATGATGATAATGGCTGGGGAATACAACTCGCTCCTGTGCCCTGACCTTTGATCCCATTTCGATGATATTAAACAGAATTGGTTCAGCATACCTCCGAAACAATATACTAACGTTTTGTCGCAATGGAAACATTTTTACACAAGTAATGACGCGTAAGGGCGAAGGAATGGATCCCTCTCCTATGTCCTGGCCTTTAACTTTAATCCGCTGATTAACGTCAATCTAATCCGCTGATTAACGTCAATCTAATCCGCTGATTAACTCCATCTAATCCGCTGATTAACTCCATTTCGCCCATCTTCAAAACGGTTCGTGGCCGGGTTGTCCCAATTTTATCAAAATGTTTATGGGAATTATCGTGTAGACACACAGACGGACAAAGCTGGAGCATATACGCTTCTTCAACCTACGTTTGGAAAGTGTAAAAAAAAATAGTCACATTTCTTACAGACATGAAATTTGCTGCCTATGGAAAAAAAACATCCGAAGTAGTTTGCGACACAAAAAAAATAATACTGTGTTGTCCGGAAAGTTCTGAGCGTTTGTGACATGTGTATGTTTGAGCGTGACGTATGCAGTCGTACTTTTTGAAAATACACGAGATGTTGGCAACAAGTGAAAGTGGTATTTGCATGCGGCGTTCAGTCACCTGTGGTTGACGATAAGTGGAACTTATGTTTGTTTAGTACGTGTTAAACTTGGTCGATCAAAATATTCGTGGCCGCCCCGCTGGCGCAGTGGTCTAAGCGATGGCCTCTGATCATTCGTCCGAACGGGGTCCGGGATCGAATCCCGGTGAGGCATTGATGTTGTGTTTGTCTTACGGCACTGGTTCTCTCCCTTCCCTGGAACCAGTGACCCTAAATTAGGGACGGGCGACTGCTTATAGCCCATTGAGTTGCTCACGGTGGTCGTTAAACCACCAATCAAAAAAAAAAAAAATATTCGTATTTGGCAGGTGATGATAGTCCTCTGTAAAAAAAAAAGGGGGGGGGAGGACGCTGCCCAGACGTGTAAAAACATTCATGAAGTGTCTGAAGAGAATGCTATTGGTGAATCAACGGTTTGCAGGGGGTTTGCGAAGTTCAAAGCCGGCGATTTCCGTTTAGAGGATGGGGATTGATGTGGAAGACCTTCAGCAATCATGACGATCTCATAAAGAAAGAAATTGAGTTCAACGCAAAATTAATGACTCGAAAATCAGCAGAGACTCTGAAAAGGCCGAAAAGTACTGTTCATGAAAATTTAATGAAGCTGGGATACACTTCTCGTTATGTCGTTTGGGATAATGTAGTGTGGAAGAGATCTTGTGGTCACGCTGCTGAACCACTTAAACAACATCGAAGGCGAATATTCATGGACGCAGGTTATGCTCTCTGTTTTGCCAAGAGATTATTTACTATGAGCTCTTCGCATACAATCAGACGATCGATTCGGATGAGTACTGCAGCCAGTTGGAACAATTGAACCAAAAACAAGCAACAGAAGAGGCCAGAACTTGTGAACAGAAAGGGTGTTGTGAGTGTTGTGTTCCAGCAAGAAAATGAGCGGCAGCACGTGTTTCTTTGGTCACCCGCAGAATTTTGCACGCCATGGGACGGGATGTCTTACCGCAGCCACTTTATTCCCCGGTATTTGCGCCCTTCGACTTCCATTTCTTTCGGTCTCCGCAAAATTCTTTAAACCGAAAATCGTTCGGTGATCACATCGCTGTCAAGAAACATGTGGATGAATTTTTTGCTCCTAGCCATAGACGTTCTACAGAGAGGGCATTCTAAAATTGGCCGAAAGATGGACGAAAGTCTTGGCAAAAAAATTAACATTACTTTGAGGAATAATAATATGTTCTTAAACTCATTGCATTTGTTTCATTTCACATAAAAACAAGGAAGATAACACCGAATTTTAGGGTGTAATAAGCACGTCTTTTGAATTCGTTCTGACGCAAATTAAATTCATCAAAGCTATTCAAAGCCAATGGAACCAGTAAGGAAATCAATAGTATCTGATGGAAGATACTATTGTTTTCCTTACTGGTTCCATTGGCTTTGAATAGCAGTAGTTTTTCAATCGGGTTTTTAATCCCTCAGATATTGCTGTAAACGGAATCGTGAGCTTACACCCTCTGGTTGCAGACTTGTGCGTTAAGAAAAATATGACTTTATATGAGAAACATTTCGCACCCGAAACGCTCTCCAACATAGAAATAATTTTTCAAATCGGTCTCTTGGAAACAGAGAGATCGATAAAAAGAAGATATGGCTTTACGCCTCCTGGTGGGAAAACCATGCATTATTTTAGTAAGAAAGTATTCTGAAAAGGTTTTTCAATATGAGCGGTATCGGTCAAAGAAAAAAAAACATTTTATTCGAGTTTTCAGGAACACAGATTTTGCTACAAACACAGCAGAAGCAGAAATTAACAACTGGTGCCCCCTGGTGTTCAAAACCATTCTTTACCAAACAATAGAAATTATATGAAAATATTTTTCATCGAGTGTCGTATGCGATACAAGAAGAATTTTTCAAATCGGAGTTTTAGAAACTGAAATAACGTAGAAAACGGAATTTACCTTTGCGCCCCCTAGCGGAAGGTGTATGATTTAAGTGAAAATTTTGAATTTATATTAAAAACATTTCGCATCGGAAACACTATCCAACAAAGAAGGAATGTTTCAAATCGGACTCCTAGAAGTAGAGATATTGACAAAAATAAGATATACATCTGCGCCCCCTGGCGTAGAAACCATGCATTATTTTAAGAACAAAGTGTTCCTGAAAGGTTTGTCGACATGAGTAGTATCGGTTTACAAACGGCGTTTTTTTCAATCGAGATTTTAGAAACTCATATTTTGCTGCAAATACATCAGAAGGAGAAATTAAGACTTACGCCCCTTGGTGGCCAAACAATTTTTTTTGTTTTCAAAACATAGAAATTATATGCAGAGGATTTCTAATCAGGAGCTGTATATAATGCAGAAAGAATTTTTCAAATCGGAGATTTAGAAGCACAGATATAGGGGGAAACGCTATTTACCTTTACGCCCCCTAGCGGAAAGTCTATGAATTACTTGAAAATTTTGAAATTATATGAAAAACATGTCACACTATAAACACTATCCAACAAAGAAGGATTTTTTCAAATCGGGCACCTTGAAGTAGAGATATTGCCAAAAATATTATATACATATACGCCACCTGGCGGAGACACCATAGAATGTTTTAAGAAGAAAATATTCCAAAAAAGTTTATCGGCGTGAGTGGCACCAGTCCACGAAATAATTTTTTCAATCGATAATTTAGAAGCTCAGATTTTATGGCAAATACATCAGAAGCAAATATTAACACTTGGTGACCAAAGTATTCCTTACCCAAAATTAGGAATTATATGCAAACTATTTTCCATTAGGAGCTGTATCCGCTGAAGAAAAATATATTCAAATCGGAGGTTTAGAAGAAGAGATATCGGGGAAAATGTAATTTACTTTGGCGCTTCCTAGCGGAAAATCTATGTGCAATATGAAAAAGTAACTATATCTAAAATACTTTTCGACATATCAGGAATTGAAAGATACAATATTTTTTTCAATCGGATATTTAGAAGCAAACATGTGGAATAAAACGTATTTTTGAATTCGACATCATCTGCATCTACGCACTCTAGTGGTAGAATTGAACATCGTAAAAAAAGAAACGAAATCATCATTCGCATGTTTCAAACTTCCCAATGCAAAAATATTTTTTTCAAATCGGACTAATAATTGCAGAGATATCGTAATTACAGACGGACAAACCGATTACATAAGCACGATCAAAACACTGTGGACTTTCCGGTCAACCCATTATACGTATAGATGTTCACTTCGTTGCACGGAGTATGCTTATACTGTACTCAATTTCTCGCCATGTCTTTTGTAATGAATTCACATCAACAGCAGCAATGACGTTTACGATCTATTCCTTTCAGTCTTTTAACCCTCTAACCGGCTCGAATAAATTAACTAGGGGTTAACAAAATCAGCACGAAATGTATTAGTCGTCTAAGACGTGGGCTGAACGCGGATTGAATGAATGGATCTGCGCATCAGAAAGCGTTGCTTTCCTCCTTATCTTTGTTACTCAAAGTGGTGATATAGTGTGGTGGCACAAATCCATTTCGATTGATTGCCTGCTAAAAAGGATGTAGCAACGAACCTAAGACAGGAGAGAGAAGAAATTTGAGCCGCGTTTTTATTTTCAGTGGCATTATGTCCATACAAAGGGGACTAGCCCCATTTCTTATCCTACGTTTATCCTTTCTTCATGCCATCGGTCATGTAAGAAGGGATAAACCGCCCCCCGGTGGCACAGAAGTATAAGCGCTGGCTTCTGATTCATCGGCCGAGATGGGTCCGGGGTCAAATCCCAGCAAGGCGTGAATGTTGTGCTTATCTTACGGCACTGGATCTCTCAATGCCCTGGCACCAATATCCCTAAATTAGGGACGGGCGACTGTTTATAAGCCATATCACATTGCTCCCGGTAGTTGATAAACTCCCAACAACAACAAAACCATCGGCCGCTTAAAATGTAAAAACACTCGCCTTTGTTCTGCATACTTTGTATTCTACAAATCTCCATAGAAATACATTGAGGTTATGTCAGGTGAACGAGTTGGGTTGGAATCTCGCCATCTCTGCCAAACAAAAGTCCAGTGGACATTATATCCAAGTAGTGAGAGCACTTGATCCCCAGTGGAGAGAAGCTCCGCTTGCTGAAAGATGACATCTGGCTGAAGGTCCTTGACTTGTGACACAGAAAGTTGTGGTTTTCAGAGCATGAGAATGAGGTGCAGCAGTTACCAAGGGTACCTCAATCTCCAGAACTCAACACCATTGAACATTGGGGACATCATGTGGAGCTAAACGTTGGATCATACTTTTCACCTCCGACATCACTGGCACAGTTGAGGCATATTTTACAGGATGAATAGTCTCAAATCCAACTATCATTTCTGCATGATTTGTATAAGTCTATTCCAAGTAAGAAAGCATGTGTTCTAAAATCCCAAGATGGGTCTAAACGATATTTATAAAACATTCTCCACAAACAGTGCATCTTTCCATTATTTTGATAAACTCCTGGATTAGTATTACACTCCTTTACGGATTAACATCCGTAGGATGTAAACCCATGTCGCTTAAAAAAGTACCGTCCGTTTCTCTGGGATTGTCTCCCTCTGTCTTATTTCGCCCCTTTCCTCCACTGTGTGGCTAGTACGGTTGCTTCTCGATCGCGGTTCTTTTAGCTAACGCCTTCTCGCTCCGTCACCTTGCATGGCTGACGTTCACAGTAACAGAATATTTCTACAGAAGTCGAAGACAGCTTTTAATCGAACTAATAGTCAGCATATTCTTTAAAAACAGTTTACAATAATTATGTGGTTTCTCACACGGCTACAGCTCTCCGTTAACACACATCGTATATCAAAACTATGACCTACACTACGCGGCCAAATTATTATGACCATATAATTAGTACGTTGTTCGGCCACATTTTACTCTTAATACTGCTTGAATTCAGGACTGTATCAAATGTCGGTAAGTGTTTTGTGGTATATTACCACAAATGCGATGAATTCCCTGTAGCCCTTGAAAATTTGATCGTAGCGGATGCAAATGTCTGATGCCGTTTTCGATTTCCTCCGCAAATGCTCCAGTGGATGGAGATCCGGTGCTTGAGCATGCCGGTGTAACCGGGAAAAAGTCTCCGAGATGCTCCTCAAAGCATTCACATTCAATGTGAGCACTATTACATTGAGCATTGTCCTGCTGGAAGTAACCATCATCTCTATTGGGATAAACCATCAGCCTAACTGGGGGGGACTTGCTCGGCAACGATATTGCGTGTTCAGAAGTTGTTCCACTCAAATCCAATGACACAAATACTCATACGAAAACATGCCCCAGACGATAACGATGCATCCGCCAACTTCAAGAGAAGTGACGATGCAAGATGGGTCCCACTTTTTCGTGCTGTTGTCTCCATATTCTTGCCCTTCTGCCTGCATGGTGTAGTTGAAGATGTAATTCACCAGACTACATTACCCTTTTGCACTCATTTACTGTCTAATTCTTGTGTTTCTGAGTGAACTGGAGTCGTTTCTTCTTGTTCGCGGCAGATAGCAAAGCTTACGGACCGTCTGCTTCTGTATCTCATACGATGTAATATGCGGCGAGCTGTACTTCGAGAGGTTATCGAAATTGGTCCCTGATTCAGATTATCTGTAATCTGGCGGGGGTTGTCCGTCTGTTGGACTGAACAAGTCTCCCTACTCTCTGATCATTTCGAGCATCCAGCATCCAGTAGCCTCTCATAAACCCGGTTTTATTACTAGTGGTTCACTTCTGTAAACTTTAACAACTGCTGCTCTCGAATATTTTGCAAGTGCAGATGTTTCGCTAACACGGGCGACAATGCTTCGAGTACCCACGACCATTTCATGTTCAAAACGAGTCAGATCGCGTTTTTGGCCCATATTTCTTGCGCAATTCACTTCATTAGTCTCAGCACACCCTCACTGTTCCATTTTTGAAGTAGGACTACGTCTAACACCGTGGATAGTATGAGGCGACTTACGGCCGACCGCCTGTGACAAAAATAGGTTCCAATTGAAATCATTATAGCGTTAAAAATACTTGCCGCACACTCGCGTACTGAGCAATACATCGTGCGCGCGACGCTCCCCTCTCTCCCTGTGTGCGGGAGAGATGATGCAATATTTCTGGGTGTGCCGCCGCGTTTGACTAAGTCTATTTCGCCAACGGTGAGCGCGACACGACTGTGCGGGGTATCGTTTTAAAGCTCTCGACGAGATCTATGCAAGCGTGCTAAGAACATTTCGCAGTGGTTTCAGCTGAACCTTTAAAAAAAGTTCTTGTGAACCGGTGAACACTTTTGTAAATCTCGATCTTTATCTGGACAACCATAAGTGCAAATCGACTGTGCAACATGTTAAATCTCTCGACAAGACCTAGTCAAATATATTAAAAACATATCGCAGTGGTTTAAACTAAAATTTTTAGAAATTGTGTGAACTGGTTAACATTTTCGACAATGCCGCGGAATTCCGAGAATGAACGCAAGCAAAATTTAAGAAAATCAAAACGAGAGGCAAGAGCAAGTGACGAGGAATATAAACAGTCCAAGAAGACTGGCCCAACGAACTAGGGAATATCGAAAATGGCTGAAAGCCGCCGCAGCCAAACAACAATCCAACACACCGATCGAACCCGTACCCGGCTCATCTTGAATTTTGTGTTCGCAATGTATTCAAATATACGAGGAACATTTTGCAGTGGTTTGAACTGAACACTTTAAAAATTGTTTTCTTGTGAACAGGTGAACACCTTTGAAAATATCGCGGTCTTTCTGGACAACCAGAAGTGCAAAACGACTGTGCGTGGTATCGTTTCAAAGCTCTCACCGAGATCTATTCAAATATATAAAGACCATATCGCAATGGTTTAAACTAAAAATTTTAAAAATTGTTTTCGTGTGAACGGGTTAACATTTTCGACAATGTCGCCGAATTCGCAGAATGAACGAAAGCAAAAGTGGAGAATATCAAAACGAGAGGCCAAAGCAAGTGAGCCCAAGAAGACAGAGCACCACGTTGGATAATTCGTGTATCGATCTGCTTGGTGTTCGCAATGTATCCAGCATTATTTGTAAAATTTATGTAAGCTACTTTTTATATCATAGACCTGTGTTGACTATAACAGATTAAATAAACGCTTCGAAACCATACTTGACTAGCTCATTTCAACTCTTCGATCTGCAAGTCGTAGTCCTGCGTTCCAAACTGACGGCTATATCAGAACTGAGCCTACGTGTTGTTGTTGTTTTTTTGTACCGAATCATCCATCCTTCGTCAGCAGCATCTACCGGATAGCTACATTCTGCTGGTCATAATAATCTTCCCACTCAGTACATGGTCACATACATAAAAATAAAATACATTTAGCACTGCCACCAAAATTGAGCAACATATTCACTGTAAAATGTCTTCATAGGTATTATTTAAATATTAAACAAGGTATTCATTCCACTGAGATCCTCACATATGGTGTAGTAGTACTTAATGTGTTTCATCAAATGTTAGTTCTCCTTTGTCTTAGCTTATATTCATTCAGTCCTAACTAAATGCAAAAGATTTGCACGGTAACTTTCTTTTGTCTACTCTCTCCGAAGGATATTGTTAAGACAAATACCAAAGTTACTCTAAATTTAACATCTGTTACTATTAAAACAACACACACTAACTGATGACACCACATAATGAAAGTAGCAGCAAGAATGACGAACGATATTTTCCACCTTGCTCATCACAGTTGATCTATAGCAAAAAAAGATAAACGGCAAGATGTTTAATTTTTGAGCTATAGGATCATTTATCATAGAGTCTTTCCAAGGAAATCTCACGTAGCTCGGAAAGCTTCAACTCGAAATACCTTGTAATAAATGATATCGTAAGCCGGAAAGTTTTCTGCCTTCATACATTGACTTTCACGTCTTTGTTACGGCTAAAAGGATACACTCAACTTTTTAATCATGTACTCACGCGAATAACGCATTGCAACTTACGCTTAGCCGAAGTAAAAGTAATCTAAATTTGGAAGAAAGATAGAAAAATGCATTTGCGGAGAATGCGAAATGAAATATAACGCAATGAGAAAGACTTGAATGCAATCATAGAATATTTTTACTGCGAAAACCAGAGACTTACGTTAGTACTCTTTGCAACTCGCTGAAATAAAATCAATCTCGTCGGAACTCAGAATTCCATTTTCCATAACGCAAGTCTTTTACTGAGAGAGAGAGAGAGAGAGAGAGAGATCGGGAGAAAAATTGAAAACGAAATTTCTAACCTTTATTTCTGTAATCATCATTTTCGAAGCAGTAAAGGATTATTACATCATCTCTGTCCGGCTAAAATTCATTCAAGTAACATAAGGCAGAAAGAGAGAGAGAGAGAGAGCACGAATTGAAAATTACGGATTCCTTCTTATTCCCAGCAAGGCATTTTGGGTCTTGCATTTATGTTTTGGAAAAAAACTTCACTGAGAAAAATGATCGTTTTACAGAACGATCCCGCCGTCGCCATGGTTCGCTACTTTCGTCAATGATTGCGCCACTTTCTTGAATCTAGATAGCCCTGCTATGAGTGCTGTTAAACCTTACCTCCGTAGATGCTCGAATCGTGGAACGGTGATTTTGTGGTTATCCAATCACGCGGTCTCTGGTGTTTTTTATATGCCGTGATTTCCTTTTTCCTCTCGCCGACTAAAGAAATATTGAAGCTAAATATACATACTTTCACCAGACAAGCTACACAGTAAGGCGAATTCTTTATAGAAAGTTTGCTACTTGAAAGACGTGGAATGGGAAATTCTTGTAAGAAACAAATATGCTAAACTTCCGAAAACACAAAATTAAAGTGCGATTTTGGAAGAATCAATGTATTTTTCTTTATTTTATACAAAAAAGGTGCCGTTTACTTTTCAGGAGGAAAAACAAAACTCGAGTGTGTAGAAATACCTTTCATATGATTTTTCCCATTGACCACACTGCGCACTAGAAACGTATATACTCATATTCTCTACTTTCCTAAAAATATTTCGAGAACTGTAAATCGAGAGATAGTATTTACAGAAAATTTCTATTAATACACCAATGAGCTATTACAGTATGACAACCTACCTAATAAGACTCCCTTTACCCCGCAAAACAGCGGCCACTCTGCGGGGCATCGATTCGATGAGGTGGCGATATGTATCCTGATGTATCTAGTACCATAATGTCAACAGAAGGTCCTCAACTTCCCGTACATTTCGGGGTGGTCGTGATTTAGCTCGAACCTGCTTTTCCAAGTCGAACCACAGATGTTCGATTGGGTTCATGTCAGGTGAATTTGGAAGCCAGGGCATTAAAAGAAAGTCACGAGCATGTCCCTCGAACCACTCCTTGACGGTTCTGGCAGTGTGGCATGGCGCAACATCCTGTTGGTAATGCCCATCACGAGCAAGGAATACAGTTTTCATGAATAGGTGAACTTGGTCCGCAACGATGTTCAAATACCTGACAGCTGTCAGGGATTGTGCTATTGGGATAATGGTGCCTACAGTGTCCAAAGAAAACATCGCCAACAACATAACTCCGCTGCCGCCTGCCTGTTTCCGGACAACAGCGCATCCAGCTGCCATAGCATCCGTTGGTAATCGACGTATCCACGCTCGGCCGTCTACGTGATGCACCAGGAATCTTGATTCGTCATACCAGGGCACTTTCTTCCAATCACCCACTGTGTAATCTCGATGATCTTGGGCCCATTTCATGCGTTGTTGGCGATGACATGCAGTGAGCATGGAGACCCCGCTGCCAGAAGGCTGCGATGAATTGTGTAATGTGAAACATCGTTCTGATTACCACTGTTGTTAATGCGGGTCGCACTGTGGCCCTGCGGTCGCTGTGAACAATGCGCGACAGTCTCCGCTCCCCTCTGGCATCAATGAGCTGCGGAAGACACAGGGCTTTATGACGGTTCGTCTTTTTGCCGTCTTTGCACCAATTTTGAAATGCAATCACTACAGCGGCACGGGGACAAAACCGCAAACAGCGCCGTTTTCGAGATCGTGGTTCCGAGGCAGCGTGCCATCACAATTTGTCCTTTATCAAATTCCGATAGATCGGCAGCTGTTCCAATTCTGACTCCGAATACTTTACTCACCAAAACCCGGTCCTCGGTTTGTATATATACTGATCTGTGAACTTCACCTTCGCCACCATTCTCAGGCAGACTCATTTCTCTAAGCTGGGGGTGGTCATAATGCATTTATGGTGCATTGGTCGTAATGTAATGGTTTATCGGTGTATTGGTGAAGTAGTATTAAAACTACTTCGAAGTCTTAATGAACGACCAACAGAAATTTTATTAGAAAAGTCAACATTTATTCAAAATATAGCTACCCTAGTAGAAAAGTCATTTGATCAAAAAAATAATTACATAATTACCCTAGTAGAAAAGATATTTAATCAAAAACAATTATCCTAGTAGAAAGAACAACATTTAATCAAAAAATAGCTACCCTAGTAGAAAAGTCATTTGATCAAAAAAATAATTACCCTAGGAGAAAAGATGTTTAATCAAAAAACAATTATCCTAATAGAAAAGACATTTGATCAAAAAATAGCTACCCTAGTAGAAAAGACATTAGATCAAAAAAATAATTACCCTAGTTGAAAAGATATTTAATCTAAAACAATTATCCTAGTAGAAAAGACAACATTCATTCAAAAATTAGCTACCCAAGTAGAAAAGACATTTGATCAAAAAAATAATTACCCTAGGAGAAAACATTTTTAATCAAAAAACAATTATCCTAGTAGAAAACACAACATTTAATCAAAATATAGCTACCCTAGTCTAGTACAAAAGACATTTGATCAAAAAAATAATTACCCTAGTAGAAAAGATATTTAATCAAAAAACAATTATCCTAGTAGAAAAGACAACATTTAATCAAAAAATAGCTACCCTAGTAGAAAAGACATTTGATCAAAAAAACAATTACCCTAGTTGAAAAGATATTTATTCTAAAACAATTATCCTGGTAGAAAAGACAACATTTATTCAAAAATTAGCTACCCTAGTAGAAAAGACATTTGATCAAAAAATAATTACCCTAGGAGAAAAGATATTTAATCAAAAAACAATTATCCTAATAGAAAAGACATTTGATCAAAAAAATAATTACCCTAGGAGAAAAGATATTTAATCAAAAAACAATTATCCTAGTAGAAAAGACAACATTTAATAAAAATATAGCTACCCTAGTAGAAAAGACATCTGATCAAAAAAATAATTACCCTAGTAGAAAAGATATTTTATCAAAAAACAATTATCCTAGTAGAAAAGACATTTAATCAAAATATAGCTACCCTAGTCTAGGAGAAAAGACATTTGATCAAAAAATAATTACCCTAGTAGAAAAGATATATAATCAAAAAACAATTATCCTAGTAGAAAAGACAACATTTAATCAAAAAATAGCTACTCAAGTAGAGAAGATATCAGGTTCTCGTGCGGAATGAGTCAATCATAAAACTTATGAAAGTACCTTCAGTACTTCCATCTGATGATGGTCTTTAGGAAGACCGAAAGTTCTTATGGCTTTATTTTTAATCTTTTAACTACATTAAATAAGTTCTTCACTTCATCGGAAGCCAGCGTTGTGTTTTAATTATCGTGCTTTTAAGATTGCTACCTTAAGTTTTTATGATTGTACCCCAGTAGAAAAGACAACATTTAATCAAAAAAATAATTACCTTAGTAGAAAAGACAACATTTAATAAAGAATAATTACCCTGGTAGAAAAGACAACATTTAATCAAAAAATAATTACCCCAGTAGAAAAGACATTTAATCAAAAAATAATTACGCTAGTAGAGATTTAATCAAAACCAATTACCTTAGCAGAAAAGACAACATTTAACCAAAAAAATAATTACCCTAGTAGAAAAGACATTTAATAAAAAAAATATTACCCTAGTAGAAAAGACATTTATACAAAAACATTACCCTAGTAGAAAAGACAACATTTAATCAAAACACAATTACCTTAGTAGAAAAGACAACATTTAATAAAAATAATTACCCTAGTAGAAAAGACAACATTTAGTCAAAAAATATTTACCCTAGTAGAAAAGACAACATTTAATAAAAATAATTACCCTAGTAGAAAAGACAACATTTAGTCAAAAAATATTTACCCTGGTAGAAAAGAACTGATAGAGAACTGAGAATCACAGAACAAGCTGGTTTTAAAGGAAACCATTTAACAAGAGACTAGATTTTTACTTTACACCAACTAGAAGAACTCAGCTGGGAAGACCAAAAAGAACTGTATTGCTGCTTTGTGGATTTTAAACAAGATTTTGATAGAATCAACAGAGAAATTCTACTTAAAGTTCTACTAGAGAAAGCAATAAATAAATATATAATAATATTCTTGATAAAATACTACTCTAAGACAAATGCAGTTATTAACAAGTTAGTAAAATCATGCAATGCATTGATTATGATACGCTTTCCAACATACCAGAAATCATTACTCAAGTTATGAGAATTATGGCTGTGGAATAAATCTCGGTCCTGTGCCCTGACCTTTAATCCCATTTCGATGATATTAAACAGAACTGGTTCGGTATACTTCCGAAATAACATGATAATGTTTTGTCGCAATAGAAGCATTTTTACGTAAGTAATGATGCATAAGGGCAATGGAATAGATCCCTCACCTGTGTCCTATCCTTTGACCCCATTTCGCCCATTTTCAACAGAATTCGTCCCCAAGAAGTCCCCTACAACATACTAACATTTTATCCAAATCGAAGCATTTTTACGTACGTTATGACGCATAATGGTGATGGAAGTGATTCCGCTCCTATGTCGTGAGCTTTGACCCCATTTCGCCCATTTTCAATAGGGTTTGTCGCCAGGTGGTCCCCTACCACATACTAAAATTTCATCGAAATCGATTCTTTTTTACGTTAGTTATGGGGCATAACAGCAGTGGAATGGATCCCGCTCCTATGTACTGACCTTTGACCCCATTTCGTTCACTTTAAATAGGGTTCCTTCCCAGGTGATCCCCTACCAGATACTACAATTTCATCGAAATCGATTATTGCTACGCGAGTTATCGTGCGGACGGACATACGCACACAACGCGTGATGTAATGAGGCAGATGGGAATCGCGACCATCTGCTCGCCGCAAGAGTGTGACGTCATAAAACTTTTATAGGATCCACACACAATGCGTGACGTAATGAGACCGATGGCGTGACCGCGCGCCAACATTCTCAAACGCGAGATTGTGATGTCATAAAATTTCTAAGCATTGGTAACATTAATGAAACGACGCCATGCCAATAAAAACGTTGTAATTCGGGGTGGGTATTTAATCCACTAAACGAATTCTCCTAAAGTCGAGATCAAGCTAAATCGATTTCTAGTACCAGAAAACTGTAGGTTAACGACTTTCGTCAAAGTTCTTAGAGCCGTTTTCAAAATAAAATGTACATACATACATACATACATACAAGAATTGCTACTTTAAGGTGGACGTCAAGTAATTTTGCTTCCTATAATTCCAATGGAAAAACTTCTGTACACATTTTCGTCACAAACAATGAGTTCCCAAGGATGAAAATTTTGAACATCCATTAAAATAGCTTCATTTCATAACTTGGAATAATTAATATTTACTAAACCATAACCGTAATTATGCAATCCAACATTTATTTGTCCACTGATGTCATCAAAGCACAGATCGCGCCATCTTTTTCTGGTTTCAACACCACCAACGGAAACGTTATTATTTTTTAATATAATTATGCTTATGTTTTACAAAATGGTAAGTATTCCAGGTTATAGTATGAAGTTATTTTAATCGATGTTCAAATTTTCATCCTTGGGAACACACTAATTGTGAAGGAAATGTGTATAAAAGGTTTTACATTTGAAATATAGGAAGCAAAATTACTTGACGTCCACCTTAATAGTGTGAGATAAGGGCAATGGAATGGATCCCGATCCTATGTCCTGACCTTTGATTCCATTTGTCCCATTTTTGATAGGGTTACTTTCCAGGTGGTCCCCTACCACATACTAAAATTTCATCTAAATCGAACCATTTTTACGCACCTTATGCCGCATAAGGGCAATGGAATACATCCCTCCCCTACGTCCTGACTTTTGATCCCACTTCACCCATTTTCTATAGGTTTCGTCCCCAGGTGGTCCCCTACGACATAGTAAACTTTAATTGAAATCGAACAATATTTACGCAAGTTATGACGCATAAGGACAATTGAATGAATTCCGCTCTTATGTCGTGACCTTTGACCCCACTTCACCCATTTTCAATAGGGTTCGTCACCTGGCGGTCCCCTACCACATACTAAAATTTTATCGAAATCGAACTATTTTTACGTGAGTTATCGTGCCGACAGACCGACGGACGGACAGACGGACGGCAACAGCTGGAGCATATACGCTTCTTCAACCTACGGTTGGAAAGAGTAAACAACGGTCATCTATGGAGCAGAGGCATGGACAATGAAGTCAAGAGCGGAGAAAAAAATTATTAGCGTTTACAATGAAATGTTTAAAAAAATAAATAAAGCAAGCTGGACAGAAAAGAAAACAAATAACACAGTCAAGAAAGAACTGTCATATTAAGTGGCAATATTGGAAAACATTAGAAAACAGCAACTGAGATGTTTGAGTCACGATGCATGCATGGACAAAAACAGGCTACGCAACATCTTACTAAAAACTTTCACAACAGAAAAAAAAAAAAAAGACCTGCGAGATCAAGCCTTACCTTGCTGACATTAATAAAGAACATCTCGTGCTCCAGAACATATGGTTGAACGTTTTCGGAAAGCAAGGAACAGATAAGATTGGGAGAATCTGCCCAATGGTGGACTCAACCCGTCTTAGACGGAAGAAAGAAATAAAACGAGGAAGAAAGAAAGAAAGAAAGAGAAAGAGAGAGAGAGAGAGAGAAAGAGTATAGAAAAGACAACATTATTTAATCAAAAAATAATTCCTATTGAAAGAACTACTCCCTTCTTTTACCCTTTTACCTACGGGAACTTATTTACTCGGGGTTGGCAAAATGGGTTGAAATCATCTCAAAATAATGTATTCCATAGTAAGTGGAAACAAGTGAGCCTGCGCATAAGAAAGCGTAACATCCCCCTTAGCTTTGTTATTCGAAGTCGTCATGACGTTTTATTTTCCGCGTTGTTTCTATTTGCTGTGCAGTACATTGGAAGCCCTTTTCCGCAACACAACGACTGAACACATTCGAAACCATCACTGAATCCTTCCAGTAACTCCAACGTCTCCCAACTGTGTCTACAAGGGATCTGTATGATTTTATGGCGAGCGAGATCTCAGGCCCTATCACATATCCAGAATGTACGACGTAATCAGATAATACCCGCAAGCTTCCCTTCGTCCCCTCCTACGAAAGCAAATGAATAAAAAAGACCAGATAAACGCTGAGTTGTCCCAAATAACCCAGGACACCATGTGAAACCACAAATTTGCCATAAACGGATCTCGAACCCACATCGTTCTGTTCCGGAGCGGAATGCTTTCCCAATTAAGATACTCGGACAAGGGTTTATCTCTGCTACTTGCCGTTTTTATATGAACGCAACTTATACCCCCCTCCCCCTGCTTGGGAAAGGCAGAGGCACGAAATCGCAAATTTCAGGTCCGCCACAAACTATGCTTAAAGTACATCTCTTTAGAAGAGGGAATTATTCGTAATTCCAGATGATATGCGGAAGAAGCATTACCCATTTTTTTGAAGCGATGAAGAAACTCTCAATAATTCCCGACGATGTGTGGAAGAATCATCACACATTTTTTTTCGATGAACGTAATGGTCAGTAGACTCGTTTTTAAGTTCGGGCGCAAATGTGAAAACACAAATTCAGGGGGTGATGGACTCCAACCCATATCATTCTTGCAGGCGTAGCTTAATTAGGAAAGCCGAACGCTTTTCCAATGAAGCTACGCCTACAAGGGCTTACCACAGCTTCTTGCCGTTTTGACATGTATATCACCTCTATAGTACACCACAACCATTGGAGGTCTGTATTTACTCTACTACCGTATAGCCCGTCCTAGAACGGTTGTTTTTAAGCTTTAAATAAATATTAGTATACAGGGGATTTGCCCCTCCTATGATGGAGTGAAATTTTTAATTGAAGCAGACTGAAAACAAATGAAATAGACGCCGGATTTTTCTAAGGAAACATAGTAAAAACTTATATAGTAAGAACTCATGATGTTAAAACTGCAATTTATATGCTATTTATTTCCATTTTTCAAAAGACCTCGCGACAAATAACGTTCTGTGTAAAATATTTGTTGTTTAACAATTGTAAATTTGAGTGTTCAGACAGATCGATATTTTGCAAAATGTTCAACATAAACTCGGAAAGTTGTTTTCGTGTAAACTTACTTTAATAACTTTTACTTTGATTTTTCGCGTTAAACTACTTTTTCTTCCGGCACACTTGCCATTCCCTTTACGGCTTGTTTTAGACTGTCCGATTCGACGGTTAGTTTGAAACTTCATACCAAAGCTTTTTCTCCAAAATAATGCGACATCTGGTGTTACAAATCGGAACTATCTAAATTATCGACAATGTACTACTGGTTTTAATTGCAATCTTGCTCACTTTGACATCTCAAGATTTCAATTTCTATTGTAGGTAGCAGCGTTTAGATAGATCAAAATTTCGCAAAATGTTTAATATACGCAGCACTAAACTCAAAAAGTTAATTAACTTAAAAATTAAAAAAAATAATTAAAGAGTAAAGAATTAATATTTGAATTGTGCTAAATTAAATAAATATTAAAACACAACTTGCCGTGATATTAAGATTTTAATTCGAATTTTGTAGATCGGATAAATAGGATTCTAGTCATTGATAATCCAATGTTCTTAAGTCAGCACGCGATCATCTTGGATCGCGTGCAAACTCAACTTGCTGTGATATTAAGAATTCAATTCCAATTTTTAGATCGGAAAAACAGAACTCGAGTCATTTATAATCCAATGTTTTTAAAGTAGTACGCACACATGTAAAGTGATCGCGTTCTATAATATAGAGGCAATCATTTTAACATCGCGAGAGGACACGAATTGATCGATAAGCGATGGCGCAACAATAAAGACGTTGCTGTGACGTCAAGGGTTCCAGAAAGACTGACATATAGATAGGGGTGTTTATATTATTAATGCTGTGCCCCGTGTTTGATTACATTTCGTCGCATTACGGTCATACAAGATACTGATTGTTGTCATGTGATCTTTCTTGTAGCCTATCAAATTAA
Organism: Macrothele yani; assembly: GCA_039090855.1. Taxonomy (NCBI): domain Eukaryota; kingdom Metazoa; phylum Arthropoda; class Arachnida; order Araneae; family Macrothelidae; genus Macrothele; species Macrothele yani. The sequence continues at coordinate 38,722,659 of CM076998.1, forward strand.
TTTACTGCCTTGGAAATTAAATCATATATTATCTACCACATATTCCACATCTCTTCTGATTTTCGATACACTTGGGTTTCTTTTTCTGCGTGGGGCAATTTCGGTGTCGAGATGTGTATAATAAAAATCGTCATTACACCTTCATCATCAACAATATTTGTATTTCACAGAGTGTTAATGTTTGAAGATAGAATGTAATGTCTGTGGAATATCTAATATTCGTGCGCTTTGCAATGTGACTGCGTGAAGGGTCTAGCTGTTTGTTGTCAGCGAGCAATACGCCACTCTCCGACAAGGCATTCTTGATTAAAAATTAATCCATGATAAAAAGCTCTCTCCGCACGATCTCTAAGAACTGGCAAAAGATGAAACACTTTGTAGAGATAAACCATTTAATATTTTTAAAACCACGCAATTTAAAAGCGCACAAGATCTTTCGAGTGGACCTGCCACCCATCATGAGGTAAGAACATTGCAGATGGTTGTTGGGTATCAGACAGTTATATACTACCGGTAGATAACCATGAGGTATTCATATCGAATATTATTATTTACCCATATGGTGACAAGTGTTGCAGAGGTGACCTGCCAGTATCTCAACCTCTGCCTTGGCGACGACTCATTGAACATCCAGGAAAAATATTGTAACAACCCACCTCCTCCTCCTGCTCCCCTTCCCCCCTCTTCACTCGCTTGCTCGGGGCTAGGATGTGTGGAACTTTAACAAACGTTTGTCAATCATCGTGAGTATGCGTAATGTTGATATGCATAGGTCATGGTTATCAACCGGCAGTATACACTATATTGACCAAAGTCACCGGACATCACTTCAAAAGAAAATGAACGGATCCGCTGCGTTGCTAAGATGCGTGGTACAGGAAAACAGTATGAAATTAAGCCTGCAACTGACCTTGATCATATCGCACTGTGAGGTTGAGTGAAAATGTCGCGGCGGAAGAGAACTGACTTTGAGAAGGGAAATATTGTTTTGTGTTGTATTAGTGGGTTGCCCATAAGAGAAACCGAGAGGCGTTTAAACATACCCAAGTCAACTTTTTTGGATGTACCAAATAAATAGAAGACACATGGGGTGCCTAAAGCAGAAAAAGTACCGGCAGACCAAAGAAAATCAGTGATACAGGACGTCGAAGCTCCAGGAGAGTCGTTACAGCTTCGACGGAGTACTGCACAAGACCTCAGTTTACAGGTGAGTAAAAATGCTGGAACCTCGGTATGTACACGTACCATTCACGGAGAACTTCATTCCATGGGTTACCATGGTCGTGCTGCTGCTCATAAGCCTTTCATCTCCACTCGAAGTGCTGCTCGTCATTTATCACGGTGTAAAAGACATTTATCGTGAACCGTAGATCAATGGAAACGGACTCTTTGGAACGATGAATCCAAATACACAATCCATCAGTCTGATGGCCGTGTGTGGGTAGGGCGGCAGGCGGGGGAACGCTGTTTACCACAGTGTACTGTTCCTACGGTCGAATTTGGAGCCCGCAGTGTAATCGTGTGGGGGTATTTTTCGTGGTATGGTCCCGGCCCATTGGTTATCAAGGACAAACATGTTAACCAGCACGTCTACCTTGATATTCTGGACAATTATGCATCACCAATTCTGTAGCAATACTATAGAACCTAGCCTTGTTGGTGCCAACAGGATAATGCACCGAACCATAAAGCAAGGACTGTTACAGCGTGATTTCACGATAATTCTGCATCGTATGTGGACTGCCCAGCACAGAGTCCTGATCTTAATCCCATAGAGCATCTATGGGATGAATTAGAGCGCTGCACATAAGAACTTTGGAACCAAAGCCTACTGCAGAGCAACAGTTAGCGGCAGGATTATGTAATGAATGGAAGAGCATACTTATCTCTGTGTTCCAAAACCTTGTCGAAAGGATGTCTCGATGGGTCAGTGCATGCATTAAGGCCAGGAGTGGACCGGCACCGTACTAATGTATGTCGATAAAGGCTATGTTGTGTTTCTCTTCTAGGTGTCCGGTGACTTTTGTCAATATAGTGTATAACTGTCTGATACCCAACGACCATCTGCAATGTTTGCAACTGATGATGAGTGGGAGGTCCATCCGAAAGATCTTGTGCGCTTTTTAACTGTATGATTTTAAAAGAATTAAGTCTTGTATTTGAGCAAATTGTTTCATCTTTTGCCAGACTTTGGAGATTGTGCAGCGACAGCTTTTTGTAATGGAATAATTTTGCACTGTGGACCGAAACAGCTGCCTGGTAAGGCATTCTTGTATGGGGTCGATGATGTTCAACCGTCCATATTCGTGCAGACGCTAACAAATTTGGTTAGACAAAATAATGTTAATACCCTAATTATAGACTCCAAAGGAAACATATTGTGGGAGCCCGTTTAATAAAAGCGTTTGTAACTGTAACAGCCAGATTGTTTGTTATTTCAAGAGCAACGGTCTTCACGGTAATGACGGTGTATGCAAAGCATGGCGAGACTTTATCGGAGAAGAAGAATAGTGGGCAAAAATCGAGATTGAATGAGAGGGACCGTCGAACGCTAACAAGGCTTGTGGGCAAACAACACAATACTGCAGCAGGTAAAGTGACAACATAACTCAATATCTTTCTGTAGGACATTGTTTCCACAGAAGCTTTTAGCAGAGAAATTCAGAATGCCAACATCCATGGAAGACCTTCAATTGCTAAAACTTAAATTACAGAAACCAGAGTTACAATGTGAAAAAGATGGTGTCGTGGGCATAAAAGCTGGGTAGCTGATACATAGGAGCGTGTGTTATGGTACGACGAGTCCTTATGTAAATTATTCCCAACAGAAGGTGGGATTTATTTATCGAGAACCACCAAGGAAACGTACAATTCGCGAAATTTCTGATTCTGTCAAAATATGGGTGTGGGTGTGTGATGATCTGGGCGTCCATATCTTGGTATTCGGCTCGCCTCATCATTACCCTACATGGTCCAATTTTTGCCAGTGAGTACTTGGTTCAAGGTGATCAGGCGCATCTTATGGTACAAATGTTGTTTCACTACAATGATGCCATAATTCAAGATCGGTAATGCGCCCATATACACAGCCAGAACTGTTCAATATTGGTATGTGGAACGTCAATGTTAACTACTTGCCCTGGCTATCTCAATCACCTGACTAGAGTGTCATCGTGGACAGTTTTGGAGAGGGATAATGCAGCCGTACACATAACCAGAACAGTTCAGTCTTGGTTAAAAGAGAATCAAGATGAACTTCAACTTCTGCACTGGCCAGCTCAATCATCTGCCTTGAATATCATCATGGGCAGTTTTGGGGAGTGATAATACGCCCATACACACAGACGGAAGAGGCCAGTCTTGGTCTCAGAAGCAGTAAGTTTCAACATATGCGCTGGCCAGCACAATCGCCTGACTTGAATATAATCGTGGGCAGTTTTGGATAGTGATAATGCACCCATATGCACAACCATAACAGTTCAGTCTTGGTTTGAGCAGCAGCAAGATGAACATCAACATCTGCACCGCCCAGCTCAATCACGTGCCTTGAATATCATCGTGCGCAGGTTTGGAGAGTGACAATACGCTCACTCACACAGACAGAGCAATTCAGTCTTGGTTTGAGGAGTACCAAGATGAGCTTCAACATCAGCACTGGCCAGCTCTATCACGTGCCTTGAATATAATCGTGGGAAGTTGTGCAGAGTGACAATACGCCCATACCCACAGACAGAACAATTCAGTCTTGGTTTTAGGAGTACCAAGATGAATTTGAACATGTGCCCTAGACACACCATAGTCACCAGACTTGAATATCATCAAACTACTGCAGGCAGGTTTGAAAAGCCCAGTGAGAAGCAGATTCCCTCCTCCAACACTTCTGAAGAAATTCCTTGATGTTCTGATCTACGAATGGTACAACATTGCAGTGGAAACTGTTCAAAAGCTGTACGAATCTACTCCAATAAGATTGGAAGCTGTATTAAATGGTGGTCCAATACCAAACGTACATGCCTCCTATTCCCCAGATGTTCACATTATTTTGTCCAACTCTTGTATATCTGAAAAACGGTTTTGAACGTTAAACAATTATTAAGTGTTTTGTTAACCTAAACGTGGCACTGTGTGAGGAGGGGCTGTGGCTGCGTAGAGTTAGACGGAAACCGTAGTTAGGTCGTCTTGCTACTGTTTTGCACATATGATTTGCTTCTATAGTCACCTTATTCAATCTAAGATATGGAAAGACTAATGAACCAACGCAATAATTAAATCCATTCTTCCAAAGAGCCAGCTGAATCCCAATGTAAGTGTAAAATTTATTGAAACAATTAGTGGAAATAAATAGCAGAACTGGGTGACAGTTGTCTCTTCTGTTCTTCCAGAGCATCATTTCCCTCAGAAATGTAAAAGAAAAACAAAACGAAATATTATTAATGTTTCTTCTGAGAAATTTACTAACATATGAAAATATGTCTCCGCCTTCCAAAGAAAGTAATACCTAAAGCAAAAATCCCACGCTTTTGTAAAATTAATATTTCTGGAGAAACTCCTCATTGTAAAATTGACTACAAATCCGACATAAAATTCTGATGAAGGGCTAAGTTAAATCTAGTGGAGATAAAGATGTGTGCGAAATTTGATTATGAATAGGTGTTATGTTTCTTCAAGAAAATAATGCCACTTTTAAAAATGTAATATTCTAATATTTTATAATAGACCGTGTAATAATGCTAGTTCTTCTCTAGACATAGAAATAAGTACCAAAGCTTGTTGAGCAGCACCGCCTACATGTGCTAAGCTGTACTTAATTTTACAGGTAGATCTCGTAGCACGTGACGATTTGAAGATATGCAAAGTTTTAAGGAAAAATATAACTTTTTCCTTAAAACTTTGCATATTGCAGCTGTTACAGCAAAACTCTTCACCCGCAATATGATAGAACATCTATCGCTTTTGTTACTTTAGTACTAATGTTCCAGGTTTACATTACTGCCAGGATGAAATGAACACATTGATCTCTCTGGAGTGGACTTTCTCTTCAAATCCTGGCACAAGTTTCTTTTTGAAAAAGGGAAATGGTCTTTGCTTTGTCGAATTGAATGTACAAAGAGCAATGTTTGTCTGATAAGACCATTTGCTTTTTTCGCAATCTCTTATTGGTCCATGACCGTAGTCATCATAAGCAGCGCTATCTTGTTTGGCTTTGGTCCCAGAGCCTGCTCGAAACATCGATTTCCTCGCCGTTTTATCAAAGTGCAGCGATATCTTGTCTTCCTGAATATTACATTAAGGATCTGACCCTAAGCATGTGCACTCATGCACATGCCAATACTACGCTTTCTGTGTATATCACTGTTCGTCATTTATTTTTATTTCTTACTGCCTCACATTCTCACTCCCTATATGTATTTCTAACCCTCTACTTTCATTTCTCTCTCCCGATTTTCATTTCAACATACGAGAAAAATTTCCTTTTTAGTTTAACGACATAAGTGAACATCTATTGCTAGAAGAAATCACCTTTCCTAAATTAGAGCTTCTACTTTCAAACAAAGACATCATAAAATAAACTCAGAATCTATGTCACTCCCAAGGATGGGACAATGTCCCACGTTTGGAAAGATCTAAAAGCCAGCACCATAAACCAATCGATCACTTTATGACAGCTTGGTATCTACTAGTGACGGCATAAATGCGAGTACATCCTTCATCGGAGTTCACTTGTCATTCATCATTATCTTAAAAGAGTTATTCACGAATGTTCATTCAAATAAATTATCATTCTGCCACACCATGTTTTCACTTTACACTCACTTAGTAAATCATTCGTTGAAGGAATCCCGTATGTAAGGCCACATCGGAAAGTGTTCCACAATCCAAAAGAAATTGAACTTAGCTGGAAGCCATTCACCGTTTACGAGTAAACCTCCGCTCGTCGCCAACACACCATTCACATTCCAGAACACAGTGGAACTTCAGAAACTCCTAAAACAGATACCGAGAGAGAGAGAGAGATACAAAAGATGCAGACAGACAGAAAGACAGAGAGAAAGAGAGAGACAGAGAGAGAAAAAGAGAAACAGAGAGAGAGAGAGAGACAGATAGAGACAGAGAGACAGAGAGAGAGAGAGAGAGAAAGCGAGAGAGAAAACTTATAACGCATTCTCAGTTAACGAATAACTCTCCTCTCGTCGTGAACACACCATTCAGACGAATGTCATTCATGTACTTTATTATTCCCATTCTTAAGTTTTACCGCATTTCTTGACTACTTAACGAAAAAGGAAATGTGTTCATTAAGTCTTATTTTTTATGGTAAATTTCAGAAAAGGAACTAACTTGATTTATTTAAAAAAAATAGCGAATAATAGCTCAAGAACAAAAGCCCAGACCAACACAATGGTGGCACAGGCAGACGAGATAATTGAGGATGAATGTGCTTACCAAAATTTGTAAGCTCCTGGTTCTAAATATGAAAGAAACTATTCAAAGGTTAACAGTGCGTAGAACGGTAAGTTAAAACTTTTTCCTGCACACTAAAAGGCAGAGTGGCAATTTGGGAACTTGCTGAAAGGAGGATAAGCTTAGTTGGTACTCATTCATCGTTCACGAATGAATCTCCTCTCTTTGTGAATCTGCCATTAACAACAAAGGACAGAGTGAATACTGGTAAAGTCCCAAAAGACCTGGAGCTCTAGAACTTATTCACCGTTCAAGAGTGAATCACCTTTCGTTAAAAACACATTGTTCAGGCAAATGCTATTCATTTCCATTCTTAATTTCCGCCATATTTCTAGATGTTATTTGTAAAACAATACTTATTAATTCTTATGTAGGAAGATCAGAAGAAAAGGTTGCACGTAAATACGGGTTGTCATATGAGTGCCACAGATGACATGTACGTTTGAGAGATGGCACTAGTGCTTCAAACACCTCTGTGAACACCTGTGCTCAGCGTCAAATGCGCAATGACATTTCGAAATTGCCGTTAGAAATGTGGTCTCAGGTCGAAGTGAGAGCAGTGGTAAGATTTTTATGGGCTAAAAACGTGCCCGCAGCCGAAATTCATCGGCAGCTCGTCGAAGGTTTTGGCGACAACGTGATGTCTCGACAACACGTAGAGAAATGGTGCTGGTCGTTTCGATCCGGCAGGGATGTTGTGGGGAACCGACATCGCTGAAATAGTGGACGTCCAAGTTCGTCGACGACAGAGAACAACACGAGTGGACGAAATGATTCAAGACAACCGAAGAGGAACTTTGCGCCATATTGTGCCCGATACGGGATTGAGCTATGGCGTTCTTCAACATCTTTTAGTGGATGTTTTGCAGTACTCCAAGGTTTGTGCCAGATGGGAGCCACGTTCATTCTCCGCTGAAGACGGACAAAGCTTTCTTAACTGAATTGTGATCGAGGAGGAGACGTGGCTCCACCATTTTGCTCCCACCGGTAAAAGGCTTCCATGCAATGGAAACACGCATCTTCACCGCCGGCTTAAAGTCACACGGTCTTTTGGAAAAATCAAGGAATCAGTTTCCAGCAATTCCTGGGTATTTTTTTTTTTTGGTGAACGTTTTACAGCATAGACACATCATCAACGTTGATAGATACTATGACATATTAAAAAAATTGCACGAAATCAACCGACGAAAACGATCAGGTCTACTGCGTGATAGTGTCATTGTCCTTCATGATAACGCGAGGCCGCACACCGCCAACACAACGAAACACTTGCTCCACAAATTCCGGTGGAAGGGGGTAGACGCACTCACCTACATCTCGAACTTGACTACTAGTACCTTTCACCTCTTTTCTGCCCTGAAACAGTACCTATCTGATACTCGTTTTACCTGTGACGATGACGAGAAAACAGCTGCAACAATCTGGCTACATAAGTAGGGACACGACCTTTTTCCATCCGGGATGGACAAGCTTGTCGTGCGGTCTGACAAACGCATGAATCGTTACGATATGGAGCACTGTTTCTGATTTCATCGAGAAATAGTGCTTCATCTCTATTGCCACAACAAACAAACATTTCTTGGTTGGCAAGTTTTCTTTTCTTCTAATGTTTTTTTAATTTTTTTTTGTTGGATGTTTAACGACTACCGTGAGCAACTCAATGGGCTATAAGCAGTCACCCGTCCCTAATTTAGGGTCATTGGTTCCAGGGAAGGGAGAGAGCCAGCGCCGTAAGACAAACACAACATCCATGCCTAACCGGGATTCGAACCCGGACCCCTTTCGGACGAATGCTCAGAGGCAGTCGCTTAGACCACTGCGCCACCGGGGCGACCTTTCTTCTACTTGAACGTTTATCCTTTTTCTGATCGACCCTCGTATATTGACAGAAAATTTTCTGAAAGATGAAAGAACTTTATTAAATTTAATAACTACAACAAATAACTCAAAAACTAAACTCCGAACCCAAACAATGGGGGAATCAACGGACGGGTAAAATATAAAAGTCATAACCATTCACAAGTGAATCACAGAGAGAATAGTAAGTAAACAGTGCTCCCTTCAGCAGTAATTGAGTATTGAATGATTACTCACAGTCGCGAGAGAAGCATTCACCATTCACGGTGATGAGTTATCCGTTGTAAGCGAATCGCTCACGAATGCTCCATTACTAGCATTTACTTGATTGCATAAGTATCTATCGCTCATTCCTGTATTTCATGTTACCATTTTCTTCTACACTGCTGGCAACCCAAAATGCAACACCAAGAAGGAAGAATCCGATTGGCCTTAAATTCGCAGCATGCGTCGCCCGCAAGAGGACATGCAAAACGATTAGCATTGCAGGGCATATGCAAATCATGTGCGTCCGACACGCTACCGAGAAGCACTATAAGAAGGGTGCACAAAAGGTGGGGTGTAAGTAGTGGAAGGGTGTTGTGCTGCCGGACCTGTGCGTGGGAAGCTTCCTGATGCCTCGTCTCAAAATACGGTAGTCATTCCACCACGTTTCGGAATTCGACAGAGGACGAATAGTGGCTTATCGCGATAGCGGTTTATCGTACCGAGACATCGGCGCCCGTGTGGGACGACATCCAGCCACAGCGAGGCGAGTATGGATTCGGTGGGTGCAGGAGGGACGGACGGACCGACGTGAGCGATTGCCGCAGCCGCGGCACACCACCGAACGAGAGGACCAGCATGTTTTGTGGCGGGCATTGACGGCTCGTATCGCCACATCACGAATGTTAGCGCAGGAATTAGGGTGTGTTGCGTAACAACCTGTGTCAGCACGTACCGCTCGACGTCGTCTGCAGGAGCGGGGACTTGTCGCACGGCACCCATTGCTCCTATTACCATTGACGTTACACCACCGGCGAGTGCGGCGGCAGTGGGCCGTTGAACGCCGCACCTAGACTACGTAAGGGCACGATTATGTCTTCTCCGACGAATCACGCTTCTGCCTGCAACACCACGACGGTTGGATCCGCGTGTGGCGGCACCTCGGCGAGCGACTGTATGACGCCTGCATTATGCATCGCCATACCGGTCCGTCGCCTGGCGTTATGGTTTGGGGCGCAATTGGATATGACACCCGCACCCCTCTGGCCCGCATCGTCGGTACACTCAACAGCCACCGCTACATCTCCGACCTTTCGGAGCCTGTAGTACTCCCTTACCTGCACGACCTGCCAGCGGCCACGTTTCAACAGGACAATGCGCGCCCGCACGTGTCACGCATGGTGCAACAATGCTTTACGGCCCACCAGGTGTCACTGATGCCGTGGCCCGACTGTTCTCCCGATATGTCGCACATCGAACACGTCTCGTTGCTGATCGGCAACCGATTGGCCCGGCAAGCACCACCCGCGGCTACGCTTGATGAACTGTGGCAACGTGTGGAAGCAGCTTGGACCGACATACCCCAAGCCCACATCCAAAGCCTCTTTCGTTCGATGCCGCGGTGTGTAGCTGCCGTGATTGCCAGCCATGTGGGCCACACGAACTATTGATGTATGCGTGTTCCGCAAGTTGCACGGGCCTGCAAGCCTAATCGTTTCATCATTGTATCTGTTGCTATGTGTCCGAGTAAATCTGGCTTTGCTATCTCGTGTCCTTCTTGGTGTTGCATTTTGGGTGGCCAGCAGTGTAGTTCGCTCTCTCGAGCACTTAACCTAAGTCTCTTTTGCTGTGAGTCTTTCTGTTTTGCGTCCCTCTTCTAGTTCGTTTCTTTATCCATCTCCCTTTCTCTGCCACCGTAATTCTCTTTCACCTTTGCTCTCTCCAACCGAATTTCCTTCCATTCCCGTTTCTAGGCTGATATATCCCATTTGCTTTATCTGCGACTCTGTCACTTAGTTCCCTTCTAGTTCTTATTCTCTGTCTTTCTCTGACACTGGCACATCTCATATTCTCAGTCTCTCTCTCTCTCTCTCTCTCTCTCTTCCCTCTGTCTCATTCATTTCTCAGTTATTCTTCACTTCCCGTTTGTCTTATTCTCTTTGGGCCTCTGTGTTTCAACTTCGTTCTCCCCCCCCTCGCTCACTCCTGCCTTGTTCTGTTTCTTTGTGGCTCTCAGTATTTCACTTCCCACACAGTTTCTCTTTTCCAATATGTCACTCTGTTTCAGTTCCCTTGTACTTCTCTTATTCAGTCAGTTTCATTTACTCCCATCACTTTTTCTCTCCCTTTCTCCCTCTCGCATTGTGGCTCTCACTCCTAGTTCTCTTTCATTTTTGTCTGCATCATTCTCTTTCTGCTTTAGTTTCCTTTTTGTTCTCTTTCATTGACAACTTGTTTCTATCTCTCACACCCACCTCTGATTCTCCTTCTTTGTGGCGCTGTATGCATTTCAAATTCATCTTCAAGGTTTGTCTGTCCCATTTACATTTTCTGTGGACGCCTCTGTTTCATTTCTCTTTCAGTTGTCTTTCTCTGTCTGATTCTCCAACTCACAGCACTCATTCCCTTTGCCTATATGGCCCTCTCTCCTTGAATGTCTTTTTAGTTCTTTATCTCTCTGTCAGTCTTTCTCCTTCCCCTATCTCCGTTTCCTTTCTCAATGTCTCTCCCTCTTTCATTTCTGGTGTTGCATCAACTCGTGTTCAGCGTCAATTCGTCTCTAACTAATATATTCCGCATCGCATCAATGCATTGCAAATAAATTCGTCGTTTCCCCAACCGTTGGTTACACTCAAATTTTGTACAAGAAAACACACGATTTGAGTCGTCTTTCCTTCCGGCTCTATCTGCCGCAAAACCGAAAGAACTAGATAAGATTTCATACTTGCCCTTATGTCTATTCGTCTCTTTGTCTGTGTTTCCCTTCGTCCTCAGAAGCATCTGCGCTTTTAGCGGCCAAGTATCCATTATAGAGAATGAGACATGCGGAAAAGGATGGGAAGATGCTAATAATCTTGGGCGCATGTCTGTTTCTATATGACACAGGACGAATTTTTGAAATGTGCTGGTTGGAAGTAAAGATATAATTTTTGAGTGCGGACGGACGAACTGACAAACAAACTAAAAATGGGCGATTATTATGTACATATTTTTTCCCATCAAAGAAGGGAAGAATATTAGCAGCCCGACTTCTTTGAAGCGAAGAAATACGTTCTACGGATTAACGGACATACAAACTTGCGAATGAATGAACTCACGGAAACATGTACGAAATATTGTGCTAGTGTTTCCTTTCATAGTGCGGAGAACAGATTGTTATAATCCGATATTTCGAAGCGGAAGTATGGTTTCTGCCTATAGTTTGATGAAATTCGGACTGCCAGATTAATGGAACGGACGACATCAATTATTTACTGCGCATGCCTGTAAGAAAAATAATTTCCTCCATTAGAAGGCGAAATATGATTTCGAAGGACTGACAGACAGAACAAATGACGATTTGAGGAGGAAAGGATTGATGTCTGAATCTTTTACAGAAGATTCTTATTTAGCATATGAAGATTTCGAAGCGAAAGTATCACTCACGCAGGAGAAAGGCCGTGACGGACAGCAACTCTAACCGTATGCTATCCTGTAAACAATGTGTATGTAACTAACATTTGGAAAAGCGACAAATTTTTCCGCGACAAGTTGACGCAGTTGACGAATAGTCGATGGAGGCAAATTGACGAGTAAACCTCATTTTCTTCCAGCTACCCTGGTGGCGCAGCGGTCTAAGCACTTTCTTATGACCATTTGTCCGAGAAGGGTCCGGGTTCGAATCACGGCGAGGCATGGATGTTGCGTTTATGTTACAGCATTGGCTTTCTCCCCTCCCTGGAACCAGTGGACCCAGATTAGGGACGGAAGACTGCTTCTAAGCCCATCAAGTTGCTCACCGCGGTCGTCAAACCTACAATAAAAAAAAACTTCCAGTTACCTTTTTCCATCGGCATCATTATCTCGCCCCTTTCAATGCCTTCCTCCATGGTTTCCTTGCCACCATTCGTTTGCTGCATGTCTCTTTCCCTCACTCCGTTCTCATTGGTTATCTCATTCTGTTATTCTTTGAAGGTTTACTCGTTCTATCTATGTTTCATTCTCTTCTTATCTCTGCTCTTCCAATCTCCGTTTGTCTCTCTCAATGTCTATTATTCCTTACCTATACTTTTCTTTCAGTTACTCTTTACTTCTCACCGGTCTGCTGCACCCCTTTTTTATTTTATTTCTTTGTCTTTAACATAATCACTTTCCACCAGATTTCACTTACAAACGTGCTATCAACAGAATTATGAATGATCCAATACCCTGAATTATGAACAAATGTACCTTAGAAATTTCAGGAGCAAAATCATGCAGGCGTAACCCAGCCGTACGACGCGTTATTTCTCAAACCATAGTCTTATAGCAAATGATTGCCTGTTTTTACTTCGCAGATGCACTTCATGGCTTAATAACATTATTAAACAATTATAGATGTGTGCAACTGCCGTAAGTAATTCATTTATGTTTAAAATAAGTACTGTACATTACTCCAAGCCTATTCTTTTGCATACAAGAACTGAGAAATGTAATATTAAGAAAGGAAAAATGATCAAAGAGAGAATGAATGGGATGGCGTAACATCTGGCTCATCTGAGTCTTCGTCAAATGCTAAAGGCTTTCTTCTTGGAGGTTTGGACGAACTTCTTGTAATAGTTGATAATAGACTAGGGCTTTAAGTGGATGCAAGATTGAGATAGCATTTACGAAGATGCTGGTCTCCTAATAGTGTTTGTATCCAACGAAATTTGAATGGTAGATAGTCTTTCCTAGTCTCTGTGTATTTCTTTCTGACAAACATATTTGTTTAAAGTGCTATAATAATTTACTTTGTAGCTTCTTCTAAATTGAGATCCAGCTTTTAAAAAGTACAAAATGTAAATTTTAGACGACTGAAAGTTTCTAAAATGTTTTTGCAAAACACTTTCTTAGGCATAGAGCTAAATATATATTCAGGTGGGAACTCCTTTTCATCCTTTCTATGCTTATTAAGTTTAATAAGGCGTTTGTTAGTTGTGGGATGGAAGTGATTAAAAGGTCAGTAATATCTTCAGGTTCCACATCTACTCCTATCTGCCTTACCATGTCTACAGCATTTGCAGTAACTACCTAAACAGAGTTTCTGAATCCTTCAAAAGCATCAATAAAATGAAAACTTCAGTATGTCCGGACAGTTTATGTCCAGCATATTTTACTTCATTTGAAGCATAGAGACTGAGGGACTTGATGCTTTCCTAGATTGCGAAGCCTTTCCAGTAAGGTCACCTCACCGAGATGCACCAAAAATACACCTCTTACATAACTGAGTCATCACAGTGGGCATCGTCGTGTAAAAAAACCCGACGAGTGATGAAATACAGCGTCGTTTTTAAATGTGCACTGTTCTTAATCGAAAATCATTGTATAACTGGGTCGTCGGAGATGTAACCGCTTAAAACTGAGCTTTAGACTACAGTATATGGGTTTGCAAATGACCATTCAGTCCGTTCAGAAGTTTCCTTCAACCTTGCGGCTTGTATTAAAGAAATGATGTCATCCAATGGATTATATTAATATTTAAAAACAATTCAATAAAATTATGCAATGCATTAATTATGATACGCTTTCCAACATACCAGAAATCATTACTCAAGTTATGAGGATAATGGCTGTGGAATAAATCTTGCTCCTGTGCCTTGACCTTTGACTATATTTCGATGATATTAAACATAATTGGTTCAGTATACGTCCGAAATAACATGATAAGGTTTTGTCGCAATCGAAGCAGTTTTACGTACGTTATGACACATAAGGGCAATGGAATGAATCCCACTACTATGTTCTGACCTTTGACCACATTTCGTCCATTTTCAATAGGGTTCCTCCCCAGGTCACACACCAATATTTCATCGAAATCGTTCCATTTTTCCGAGAGTCATCGTGCGGACGGGCGGACAGACGAATAAAGAAAACTGGAGCATATACGCTTTTTCAACCTATGGTAGGAAAGCGTAAATTTCAATTTATGATAGAATTCTAATCATTATACAGAGGATTTCTAAAATATTTGGCCTAATTTTGGAACATGTTCTACTATCTGATTCCGATGAAACAAGTTATATAAATATAGTGCCTGAAAACACTTTCCCTGCAGTCGCCCATTAGCAGCTTCAGAGGGCTTATAGAGGCTGATAAAGGTGTGAAACCAACGGGATGGGTGCAAAAGCCAGCGGGAAGATTTCTTTAACTGGGCTTAATAGGGGTTAATAATAACTTGTTCGAAGATAATTTAGAATAAACAATGCAATTTTTAAAAGCAATACACCAATATCTCAAAAGGAAAGTGTTCAATCAATGCAACTTTCCAGTTCTTGCGTAAAGAGAAGAGACTTGAACTTTAAATAAAAAGACGTAAAAACGCTGCTGACAACAGAAAGAAGCATGTAGAGATACCAGCTTAGTGTAATCAGAAAAAATAAGATCTCGTGGATCAAGAAAATGACAAAAGCGGAAGACATCACTATTAAAGTAAAATCCCTGAAATGACAATGGACTGGAAATATTGCCAGTGTGAAAACACAAATTTATCCGTGACCCCTCACTCGGGAGTATATTAATCTCCCAACTAAGCTACACAGACAGAATATACCGCTGAAGATTTGTCGTCTTGACACGTGGTTCACGTCTGTAGTACGTCACATCAGAAAAATGGACCACCGATGGTCCACTGAAATATCAGTTTGGATACCAAGCGACAAAAAAAAAAAAAAGAATACCAAGTAAGAGAAGGGTGAATGAAATTCTAAAGCATTATCCTGCGATTCCCGAGGGGCCCGAAAACAACGAGGCCCCACGAGGAGCCATGGACCTGCAGAACATTGTAAAGTACACTAAGAATAAATTAATGCAATGTACAAAATTAAATTGAATACTGCAAGAGCAACCGATTGACAGGGGCCACCACCCTCCTGAACCACTCATATACCTCAAAAAGACTTCACCGGGGCCCGGGGAAGAAGGAGACATGTCACATGGAACATGAAAGATCCACAAGTTATACAACATTCAAACTCGTAACGGCAGCCCACCCCCAGTCATCTCCTGAAGGATTTTTTTCCGGTTGGAGAGCTAAAAACCTCTTACAAACTCAAAAGTATTTCACGGAGGGGGTCGAAATACGACGAATTAGTCCACAACAAATTGACCAGTCGACGAATTTGCTCGCGATTAATTTAACTGCGACGAACTGAGCCTGGGATGAATTGGTAACTGCGACGAATTGACGCGCCATTAATTTACACTCGACGAACTGAGTCAGCGACGAATTGGGCACGACGAATTGACGGGACACCCTACAGCAGGGTTGGCAACACAATTATCAGCTTTTTGCATAACAAAGACGGTGCACTTTGAGGAAAGTACACGATGCTAAATCATTAGAAAATCCAAAACAAAATATAGAAATCTTAAGCTTTTAACTCGTGTTCTTATAAGAACAATGCAAAATACAATGACTTATCGTGAAATTCTGCAGATATTTTATTAGCTTTAAGAATGCACTATGTATTATTTGTCACAAGCATACTGCTACAGCTTCATGTTTTAACGGACTTCATAATGATTGCCCTTAATAAATCCTTTGGGGCCCATTCAGATATCTTTGCCTAAGGGTCCACTCAAATGGCTTAGCCTATGGGCCCATTAGGCTCTGGTAATGACTGATCGAAATATTTAGATTGATTGCTATTTTTATTCGGTGGAAAAGAAATCAAAATAACTCAAAAGAAATCTTTAGAGATGCATTTTCTTTTAAAGGAAAGAAATTCAGAACATCATAAACTTAATCTCTCCGTTTTTGCAATGTTTACAACAGAGATGTGTTACAAGTGTTGTACTGATAATACAGGTGGCGAAGTACAAGCGTTACACATTCCTCTGTAGGTCAAAGCTATAAAGGGAATCACAAGCCGCGTTTAAAATTTTTGTGCGGGAAATATCCCTCAGGCTATTTTCGCTGCAAAGAATTCGCCAAGTTCTACGTCATAAAAGCGTTTTTATGTTTAACTTCTTAGAAAGTTCGCCTTCTTTTACGAGGTAACCGAGCTGCAACATTCTTCCGAGCTCTACTGGAGCAGACGAAACAGAGAAGGATTTCGCGTCAGTTTAGAGCCGTCTGTTTCAAACCACTCTTCCATGATTTTTTTTATTTTTTTTTTTTCATTTTGCGAAATTTTTATTGGTCGCTGATTTCGTGAGAAGCTTTTATTTTTTACTTCCCGATATTTTCACTTGAGTAGATCTCCTTCTGTGTGATTTTTCTTTCGACATTAGAGAAATGATGCGAGGCCAAATGTTTTCCCTGGAATGCCACAATAAAAAAAAGAAGCGTTTTTACAGACTTTCCGGACCCTTTGAATAGCGTTATTTATTTCATTATTTTTACATTTAGGGATCTCAAAGAAAAAAATTACTTGTTTCTTTCATATAGGGAAAAAAGTGAAGTAAGAAATTAAGTGTAGCATTGCGATTTATTCCTGTAACAACGGGTAATTTGAGCTTTACATTCTTGTAAGCAAGAAATCCTATAAAGAAAAGTGTGCATCAGATATAATACGAGTAGATTTGTTTATTGCCCAAGCATACAGAAAAAAAAAAGAGTAAAGAAGGAAAAAATTGTGATGTACGCTAAAATTATAATCAGTTGACATTCCTGTTTTTCCGACATCTTTTCTGATTTATTTCGAATGCAAAACATTTGAAGTTAATATGAAAGGATTTGTTGTTTTTACATTAAGTTAGCGTTACTGAAAATACTTAGCAGCTTAATTCACGCAAAATGAATTGGTTTCAGTGTAGAACGTGCATATTTGACTTTGAGCTGGAGTTGAAAGGAACTTAAGATATTCATATACTCTTCAAATATCAATTTACTTCAAAATTTTTGAATTTTTTTTTGTCTCTTCTGAAAGCTCGGTTTTCCTAGTTTTAATATATATGTAATATGTGTATATTACACCAATAATTACTTGAGGAATTTAGCCTTTTTGTACATGACACAAAAGGTTTCTTCGCTCTTAACGATTTAATCAGCTCAAACGAGTTAAACTGGGGATTAACAAAATAGGTCAAACTCAACTCTAACAAATGCATTCGCTGTCTAGGAAGTGGGCCGAACAATACTGGAACGAATTCATTCAGGGTATGTTTAGAGGTCACACACGTCTGCTTGTACGAGTTACCTACAAGACTAGAACATCGAGAAAAGTTGCTTTCGCCCTTAGATTTGTTATTCAGACTGGTCATTCAGGCGTATTATTGACACCAATCCATTCTAGCAAATTAACCAATAAATGACTATGGTAATGGGGAGGAATTTAAGGAAGGGGACAGAAGACATTTGAGTAACTTTTTTGCCCAGTCGCATAACTAATAAAGGATTACAGTAATGGGGACGAATTTAGCACATTGACTGCCACACTAGACAAAAAGAAATTTCCTTGGGGCCACGGTGTTTTATTTCGAAAACAGAATAAAAATTTCGAAAACAAAACGATCCTGTCTAATTTAACTGTAAAAATAAGAACACCAATAAGTAAGATTTCGACGAACCAACTGCAGGGTTTTGTCCAGAGGGTCACCCATCACGTAACATTCCAGCAAAAAACAGTTTTGCTGGCCCAGCACTATGTTGCCACTACCGAACCGTCAATAAAATGTCCGGGCGGCCAACAGAAGATCCAGCTGTTCAGGCCAACACTTGGCACCCTCATCAGTTCTCATATGCTACAACAGGACCATCAGTTATCCATCACAAGCAGTAGCTGCCACAAGTGGCCCTTCAGCAGCCCTACAAGCACGTGTCAGAAATGATGGCTAGCCTAATGTGTAGTTTGCCGGTAGTGACAGCCGGCAATCACGTGACGTAGCTGATGGGTTGCCGAATCTTGTCAGCCAATTTCCTATTAGTAGCCATAAAAAAATTCAATGATACCTGCAGTTTACCAAAGCTACAACTTTTTCTTTTCCCCCTTACAAAACTTCTGAATTATAGCACTGCGCTGGGAAAATTTTTCTGAAACAGACCGGAAAAACACCCGTTTGGATCTATGTGAAAAGGAACCCGGTCTGCCGTAGTGGGAGGTGAGCTTTCTACCGACGGGACTAATTTGCCACGCACGAGCGTCTTCTTGAAGCTATTTCTTTCGTATGGAATGTGTAATCGAATGGTTCTCTCTTTCATTTTAAAATATTGCGAGGTGTTTTCCATAAAAGTCAGTTTTATATATTTCATAAATTTATTTTTTCAACATAACAATATTTTTTTTAACCTTAAGGGACCTTCACTCATTTTCAGGGAGTGTGCCAACTTAAAGTTGCTTTCCAAAGTTTTTTACTGTCCATGTCGTCTTGAAAGGCGATTGTTGAATTAATATATGTACATTTACCCGGGTTCATGTCACATTCTGTTACATTTTTAACGTTGTATCTTTCCTTTCCGTTGTCCGAAGCTATATTTCTTTTAAAGAGGAAAGATATTTTATTTTACTTCTCGTTATTTTTAGAAGCGAATTCCTCCCAGTCTTGTGTATTCAACCCATGGATGAGCACATTATATCCACATAGCGTTGCTTTTTTTTTTCAAATAATTAATAAATTTTCTACGCGTATAATTCTTTTTTTTTTCCAACAAACGTTTTTTAATGTTTTTCCAGGACATTTGTTTCAAGCGGTTTCAAATTTCTTCTTGTTATTCACCCACTCCATTCCATGAAATGTTATTCATGGGAATGGAGTGGGTGTATTTCATGACTGTAATCTACTATTTCATGGCTTAAACTGATATCTTCGTTGACGTGGAATTTCATTAGGAAATTTATTCGCCTCTCTGCATATAGCTTTTTTTTTCTTAACATCCATTAAAATAACACGATGGCGATAGCGTCGTCTTCAAGTAACTGGTACCATGAGAGACACAGCAAGTGTTGCTTCATCGCATGCGCAGATCCGTTGCTCCCAGCTGCTGTCGGGGTTGCATTGGTTGCCATCAACGGGCCACTAGTGTCACTTGCTTGGAGGCCCAAAATCCACGGCGATGCTGCAGGGCCATCAGTGGCTCTCCAACTGATAACGCTGCCACCAACGGACCGCCACCGGGTCGTGAGCAGCAGATTTCAGTCAGCAGTGACCCATCACTGCCAGCTTCTGGCCAGAAGTTTCCATGCACTTGTGTTTTTGCTGGGACATATGTTACAGCATGGAAGCGTGAGTTGCCTACCACGTATAACGCATCTCCCAAGATAAAGAGGCGTGTGAGTTATATATGCTTCAATGGGGCCCCGGGCTCAAAAGTAGCCTGAATTAAATGTAACTCACATGGCAGTTAACGTGTTAAGGAAGGAAAGAGAAGATATTTGAGTAACTTTTTTTTACTCAGTTGCATCATGTTCGTTTCAGGGATACTAGCCCTTCAGTATCATATTTCAGGTCATGGAACAGGGAACATAGGACTAGAAGGAAGGGAGGGCTTATCATCTATGACATGTTCATTTTTGGGGCTGCTGAAATGAGAGGGGTAAAAAATAAAAAACGTTTTTACCGTGGGTTTTGTGAAACACCGTCGCTATGTGAACACTTCTGTTTGGAGAGAGCAAACGTTTCGGTCACCGTTTAGTTCAAGCACAGCACATCAGCCGTTTAAAAGATTAAGGTCTTCATCTACCCTTTAAATGTCAATCTTCTTCAAAATGTTTAAAAATGTTTTCTTTTTCTTTTGAAAGCTCGTTTTTCCTAGTTTCAAAAACATATGTGTATATTACACCAATAATTACTTGAGCAATTTGGCTTTTTTTTTGTAAATGACGCATTTTTTTCCGCTCCGAGAAGAAATGAAATTTCCCATATTTAAAATTTCATGGCGATGGGCCCCACAAAATTTAAATGTGTGAAAGATATCCATCCATGCAATCGAAAAGAAATTCGGAAAATGTAATGTGTCGAGCACTAAAGGAAGAGACTCCGCACGGGGAAAAGGTCGGTGGAAAATCGAAACTGACAGGTCAGATGATTTAAAGATGCAGAATTATTTTGTACTTGCATTTCAAACCAACACCAGCATCATTACACTAATTTCCAAAGCAATATGGGCACCGCTATTCCTTCTGTCTTCCAAAGACATTAAGTGCAGAGAACGAGCTTTCCACACTAAATGACCAGAAGGAGCTTACAGCTGAAACTCACTTCAGGGGGCAAAGGCGAACCGTACAGGAGCCAACTGCAGGCATAAAGCTGGTTTCCCTCTGGAGATTGTGCGCACCAAGCATCCCATTTATGAAAGATTTACTGCTCCTGACATGCTAGGCAAATGCTTAAATAAATGGTAAGACACAAAATGCAAATTATTCATTCAACGACATGATTTGGCGTCATTCAACAAATCATTCAATCATTTAATACTCATTCAGCGACATGATTTGGAATCATTCAACACATCATTCAATAATTTAATAATCATTCGACGACGTGATTTCGAATCATTCAACAATTCCTTCAATCATTCAACAATCATTCAACGACATGATTTCGAATCATTCAACGACATCATTGATTAACGTGATTTCGAATCATTCAACAATCAATCAACGACATGATTTCAAATCCTTCAACGATATGATTTGGAATCATTCAACAAATCATTCAAAGATTCAACAATGATTCAAAGACAGTTCACGATTTGAAATTATTCAACAAATCATTCAATGAATCATTCAACGACAATTCGTGATTTGAAATTATTCAACTACAATGCATTATTAATGAATCATTCAACGGCAATTCGTGATTTGTAATTATTCAACCACAGTGAATCATTCAACGACATGATTTGGCATCATTCAACAAATCATTCAATCATTTAATAATATTTCAGCGACGTGATTTGGAATCATTCAACAAATCATTCAGTCATTTAATAATCATTCAACGACGTGATTTAGAATCATTCAACAATTCCTTCAATCACTGAACAATCATTCAAGGACATGATTTGGAATCATTCAACGACATGATTTCGAATCCTTCAACGACATGATTTCGAATCCTTCAACGACATGATTTTAAATCATTCAACAAATCATTCAAAGATTCAACAATGATTCAAAGACAGTTCACGATTTGAAATTATTCAACCACAATGAATCATTAATGAATCATTCAACGACAATTCGTGATTTGAAATTATTCAACCACAATGCATTATTAATGAATCATTCAACGGCAATTCATGATTTGTAATTATTCAACCACAGTGAATCATTCAACGACATGATTTGGTATAGGTGCTCCAAAAATATTTGTGTGGGACGTACAACGCTGAAACTTGGGACAATGAATGCTGTCACTTCAATTGTGGCAAAAGTATTAAGCTGGACATCTTGAAGACGAAAATTACTCCATGAAAGCACACAGATGCTGGTGTTTGAAGAAGAAGACACCCAAAATAGGATGGTCAGGCAGTAGGGAATCCCTGAATGAAAACTACGTAGGCGGTATCTTAAGGAAAGGATAACAATTAAGCAAGACAAGAGTAATGAAGGAGGTCCCACCTAAGCTTCAGAAGCATATAAGGAATAGACAAGTAGGAGATATATTTCCTGTATCAAATGCAAATTTTGCTACCGATTTTATCCCACTTGTGTACTTCCGGACAATTTTCAAAATTTCGACAGGGAAAAAGTATATTTTTTCAGGCACCAGAATGGAGCTTACACATGTCGCTATGTTGTATAGAAAAAAATATGCAATCATATGAATTATAAGAAATCGAACCACAGAATTAACTGAGAAAAAAGTGACTCCAAATTTATAATATGCATGAAACATGAAATGATTTTGATGGTTAAAGGTAAAACACTGATTTTATTATGCAACTTTTAGCATGCCTAATGAATCATTTCAATGAAAAAAGCTTTGTTCTAGCTCAACGTATAGCGTACTTATAGTGACAACAAATTATAATGCTTATACAAAAATAAAATAATTTATATTTTTAATTTTCGATTTCTTTGCATCCAAATTAAATGTTTTATGTTTTGTTGACGTAATTATTTTCATTTATCCTCAAGACCCATGTGGCAAAAAATTGAAGGAGATCAGGTAAATAATGTGATTGTTTATGTGAAGGGAATATGTACACTGAAGTGCCGAAAACGACTAGGTAACCTCTCTAATGCCGTGTTGGTCCTACTCACGATCGTATAACGGCAGAAAAGCTATGTGACATGGACCATGAAATCTTAGTAATACTGTGGAGACAGTGCACACCGTGCTTCCTGAACATCGTCCAACAAATCCGTAATATTCTTCAGTGGAGGATTCCTGGCATTGTTGGCACATTAAATATCATTTCAAATGTGTTTGATGCATTTAAATAAGGCAAACGAGGGGAGAAATGCGACTGTGAACGTATGCGGTGGCGCATTGTCGTGTTGAATTATAGGTCGCACCCGTCGGAGTGGTTGCATGACCTAAACGAGTGCAAATGATCGCCAAGAATGGTTACGCAACTTTTACCGGTCTGCAGACATATCAGGGGTCCTAATGCATGGCAGCAATAAACATCCCACGCCATAACAGAGCCAAACACCGGCATGCACTCAAATTTGTAGGTGTGCGAGATCCGTTGCCCCGTGTGGTTGTTACCACACCTGGAGTCGGTTATCTGACCGAAACTGCTGATACCGCTATTCGTCGGACCAGGCTACACATTTCCAGTCATCTTGAGTCCAACAGCAGTGTTCTCGAGCTCCAGCGAGGCGAATAGTGTTGTGTCGCTCCGTCAGCAATGGAATCCGAATAGGACGTGAGTCCCGGAACCACATAGAACGCCGGAAACTTTGCCCTGTCTAAACTCAGAGGCTACTACTGGTCCCAGCATTGAATTGAGCTGTGATTTGCGGCAATATCGCACAACGGGCGGATGTTACGATGTGTGCTAGACGCCACTGTCCGCGATCCTCCAGGCACTTTTTACGGCCACACCGGTCTCACACTCCTCTTTTTTATTATGAGTTTGTGTAGTCCAGGTATACCCTTGAAATTGTTGACAGTGTAAATCTAAATTTTTTGGTAATTTCCAAGATGGAGTGATCCATTTGCAGGGTGCGACTATTATACAACGTTAGAAATGGCTTAAATCCTGAAAAAATGCCATCTGAACTGCGAATGCTACTACTTGAGCCTGCGGTGATATCTACCTCTACATACACTATATTGACAAAAGTCACCGGTCACCTAGAAGAGAAACACAACATAGCATTTATTGACATACATTATTTATTTATTTTTTTTTTTTTGGATTGGAGGTTTAACGACCACCGTGAGCAACTCAATGGGCTATAAGCAGTCGCCCGTCCCTAATTTAGGGTCACTGGTTCCAGGGAAGGGAGAGAGCCAGTGCCGTAAGACAAACACAACATCCATGCCTCACCGGGATTCGAACCCGGACCCCTTTCGGACGAATGATCAAGGCCATTGCCTTAGACCACTGCGCTACCGGGGCGGCTGACATACATAGTAAGGTGTCGGTGCACCTTTGACCTTAATGCATGCATCGCCAGATTTCTACTGTACTTAACTGTTGTCATGTCAACGTTGCACAGAATCCTGTAACTAACGTAGCGCAAGCTGCATACATCTGTTAATTACACATCACCTGTCTTTTGAATCTTTGTCTGCAAGCTCGAATTCTGTATTATTCCTTGCATCAATACTGTGCAAAATAATATTCTATAACGCACTTCAAGCTGAATTGTTACTATTCTCTGCATTGTTAGACTTTTGTTGCCTCACCAGACAAATTAGTGTAACTGTTTTTACATATCATCAATGTACAGAACCGCGTAAATAAGCAGTAGCGTAACCTACAAGCATCTGTAAATATTTTTTTGTCATACATCATTTGAGATGATATATTCAAGCACATCTCCTGTATCTTTCTTGTAGTAAATACTGTGTGAAAAAACTGACCTTCGAGACATGCTTTCGACAAGGTTTTGGAACACAGCAATAAGTATGCGCTTCCATTCAGTACATAATGTTGCCGCTAACTGTTGCTTAGTTGTAGGCCTTGGTTCCAAAATTCTTACCCGGAGCTCTAATTCATCCCATAGGTGCTCTATGGGATTAAGATCAGGGCTGTGTGCTGGCCGGTCTACATAAGATACGGAATTATCGTCAACCCAATCTGTAACAGTCCTTGCTTTATGGCTCACTGCATTATCCTGCTGGTACCAACAAGGCTCGGTTCCATAGTATTTCCACAGAGTTCGTAGGGCATAATTGTCCAGATTATCGAGGTAAACGTTCTGCTTAACAGGTTTGTCCAAGATAACCAAGCAGCCGGAATTACACCACGAAATACACCTCAACACGAGTACGCTGCCAGCTCAATACGTGACCGTAGAAACAGTACACTGTGGTAAACAGAACAGCGTTCCCCCGGCTGCCGGCATGCCCACATACCGCCATTAGACTGATGAATCGTGTGTCTGGATTCATCAGTCCATAGCATCCGTTTCCATTGATCAACGGTCTACGATAAATGCTCTTTACATCATGCTAAATGACGAGTAGCATTCCGAGTGGAGATGACAGACATTATGAGCAGCCGCACAACTACGGTAACCCACGGAATAAAGTTCTCTGCGAATGGTACGTGTACATACCGAGGTTCCAGCATTTTTACTCACCTGTACACTGAGGTCTTGTGCAGTACTCCGTCAATTAGCTGTAACGACTCTCCTGAGGTTTCGACGTCGTCTATCACGGATTTTCCTTGGCCTGCCGGTATGTTTTTGCTGCTTCAGGCACGCCATGTGTCTTTCAATTATTCAGTACATGCAAAACAGTTGACTTGGATATGCTTAAACGCCCTTCGGTTTCTCTTATGGACAACTTAGTAATATAATCTTTCCTTCTCAAAGTCTGTTCTCTCCCGCCGCGACATTTTCACTCAACCTCACAGTGCAATATGATTGCGGTCAGCTGCAGTTTTATATTTGTTTTTATACCGTTTGCAGCTGTATCGCGCACCTTAACAACGCAGCTGAACCGTTCATTTGCTTTTGAAGGGGTGTACAGTGACTTTTGTCAATATAATGCATATGTCGTTTGCGGACAATACCGTTTGCAGCATGGGTGGTCATGGCAAGTAAATGAAATTGTAGCTCCCTTCCCAGTTTTTTGCGACCTCAATATGTATCTAAACTAAACATAAAGTGCACTTTCACGATATCTCCAAGTGCGGGAAATAAATCCAGTGACTTAACGTTTTACAATGCACTTTATTAGTTGTTATTGCATATCATCGGTCACGCGAACTTATCCAGAAAACTTTAATGGCCTCGGAGCAAATCACAATAGTATTCAATCAACATTCGATTATAATTATGCTGTCTACTCGTAACTATCCTGAGTTTAAAACAATCATTTGCCTGTTAATCACTTGTTAATTACTTTACGAAAACATAAAGCATTTCCTTGGAATCGTGTAGAAAATCGTATAAAATATTTCCTCAGAAAACTCTAATCAACAGTGGTTTAGAGTAATGTAAACAAATTGGTAAAACCATGCAATGTATTGATTACGATACGCTTTCCAACATACCAGAAATCATTACTCAATTTACTACTCAAGTTATTAAGATAATAGCTTTGGAATGAAAATCGCTCCTGTGCCCTGACCTGTGACCCCATTTCGATGATATTAAACGTAATTGGTTCAATATACCTCCGGAACAAAATACTAAAGCTTTGTCGCAATAGAAACATCTTTAGTTAAGTTATGAGGATAATGACTGTGGAACAAATCTTGCTCCTGTGCCCTCACCGTTGATCTCATTTCAATAATATTCAAGGGAACCGGTTCAGTATACCTCCGGAACAACATGATAAAGTTTTGTCGCAATCGAAGGATTTTTACATAAGTTATTACGCATAAGAGCAATGCAATGGATGCCGTTTCTATGTCCTGACTTTTTGACATCATTTTGCCCATTTTAAATAGGGTTCGTCCCCAGGTTGTCCCCTACCACGTACTAAAATTTCATTGAAATCGAACCATTTTTACGCGAGTTAGCGTGCGGAAAGGCAGGCAGACGAACAAAGCTGGCGTGTATAAGCTTCTTCATCCTACGAGTTGGTAAGCGTAAAACACAGTGCTTCAGAATAATGTAATGAAAAGTGCCTCAGAAACATTGCACACTGCAGTTTTATCTCAGTAGTCTTAGAAAATAAACTGTTTGCGTTTTGACTCACTGCTACAAGTTGACAACTTCAAATTCATCGAGAGAAACTCTATGGCGTCTTGTCAGAAAAAATATTTATCGAGAAGAAACTAAATTTACAAAAGAACACAGAAACTGGGAACGAAGGTAAAATCAGGTAATAAGTTACAAAGGATTTCCAAATGCACAAGCCTGCAAAATGCTACACATTAAAAGTCGTTTGTGTAATTTATTGGACATATTAATAGTGCTGGTTGCAAATTTAATTTTATTTTTACTGTTTCACGTAAAGCTTTTCTTATACAAAGCGATTTTTCCGCAGGCGCATGATTTCTCAAAATAGAGTTTGACAACCAACATCAAAATGAGTGTGGTGAGATACTCCATCTGAGTCCCTTTAGGTAATGGCATTTCTTTTACATAAAAACTACGGCGAATTTACCCCCATAAATTAAATTTGCAAAATATTTTTCGTTCATAGTAGGTAACGAATAACTTAGCAGTTATTATTATCCTCTCTAAAGTCCAGCGGGTGAAAACTGAAAATATAAACAGCTAGTATGAAAGTTGAGTGGATTTTTCTAAAAAAAGTCAGTGTATTCTAGTAATGTGGAGTCCTGAGTAATGTCGTGGTAAAAAAAAATTACAGTATCACATCGGACATGAAAATATATCTTTACATTGTAGCGTAAAAGTTTTTCTACTTCTACGCTGTTTTAACACATCAACATACTAAGAAATAGTTCCTGAATGAAAGAAACCTTAACGGCCAGACGAAACATGTAAATAACAGAAGTCAACTTACGGAATTCATAGCTTTATTCAGGCTGTAGTAGAACTTCCATAACTGAACGATAACATCACAAGGTACTCCACACACCACACATTATCACAACACTCCTATTAATCATAATCAGTTTACAATCCAACGCTCGTAATAATTGCTCTCTCACAACTCTCCCAAGCAATGCTCTCGACGGTACAACGCTCTCGAGCAACAGATCAATCGTCGTTTTTATCTCTTGTTCTTATCAAGATTAGACATACGTCACGTGCATTCAACCTCAATTGTGTTGCCAAACGTATTCGTTTGAGAGAAAAGATATTTCGTTAAGCGTGAAGAATAACTGCGAATAAACTCAAGATTTACATAGGGAAAGAAACCAAAAAAGGAAAGTTAATCTAGAATATACGTCACATCATTCTTTTCCC
The DNA here is from genome assembly GCA_039090855.1 of Macrothele yani. NCBI lineage: Eukaryota > Metazoa > Arthropoda > Arachnida > Araneae > Macrothelidae > Macrothele > Macrothele yani. Next base: position 38,750,576 of record CM076998.1, read on the forward strand.
TGTACATTAGCAGACTGAAGGGGAGCTTAAAATAAAGGGAAACTCAAAGCGGACTGACGAAGCGAACTGAAGCCGGAAACTATTTCAGACTTTTTTTAACGACCACCGTGAGCAACTCAATGGGCTATAAGCAGTTGCCCGTTCTTAATTTAGGGTCACTGGTTCCAGGGAATGAGAGAACCAGTGCCGTAAGACAAACACAACATCCATGCCTCACCGGGATTCGAACCCAGGACCCCGTTCGGACGAATGATCAGAGGCCTTCGGTTAGACCACTGCGCCACCGGGGCGGCATTTCAGACTTAGTGAGGGTATTACTAGATATATCCCCGATATTGAACAATTTGATCCACTTCCGACAGTATCACTATGGGTACAATCAGGTGGAAAGTCGAATAAAATGATGCTAAGAAATATGTGCAGAAGGGTTTCTTTTGGCATCGACAGCTGACTACGAAAACATTTTCAGTCGAGTTTTCAGAAGGGCAGATCTTGTTAGGATTATGTCAAAATCATATACACTCACGCCCTCTAGCGTCACTACACTTCACGAAATTTTGAAACTGTGTGCTGAACGTTTCTCGTCACAAACTCTACCTGACGCAGAAAAAAAAATCAAATTGGTCTTTTTGAAGCAGAGTTATCGGATAAATCACAGTTAACTTTTTTAACCCGTAGCGAAAACGCTATACACTACTTAAAAAGAAACGCTACCGAAAATAAATCTACGCAATAATTGATATCGAAGCAAGGAAAGGATTGCTTCAATACGGCATTTAGAAGCAAATATATTTCATAAAAATGCGTTTTGAAGTCCATGGCAAATACATTTACATCCTTTAGCGGTAAAGTTTTGCATTGGAAAATCACCAGGTATCATACAGGACCAAGTATTAGTTAAAGTTTTGCATTGGAAAAGTACCAAGTATCATACAGGACCAAGTATTAGTTAAAGTTTTGCATTGGACAAGTATAATTGTGCTCACGTTTCGGGATTTCCAATGCAAAAAGAATGTTTCAAATTGGACTAAAATGTACAGAGATAAGTTTACCACAGTGAAATGGGCAGCCGAACAGACGGACAGACAAACGAGCAGCCGAACAGACGGACAGACAAACGAGCAGCCGAACAGACGGACAAAATATAATTCTAAGCACGTGTATTTTTCACAAAAGACGTGTTAAAAATTTGCTTACTGCCTTGAGTAAACGGTATAATTGGACAAAAGTTTCATCAGCCAGTGCTTGTCGAACTTACAAAATCTTTATCATGGTGGTTTGCCTTCCGTTGAACCATGCAGTTTTAAAGCGTTCTTTACAGGCACTTTTTTATTCTGTAAATAAGGTATTCTGTTGCTTAATATGCTTTCTCTGCGGATGATTTTCCAGTACCTTTAATGTGGCATATTTGGATAACCGAAGTCTCTCCGAGGTAGCATTAAGATGGACGTCTAGTTATTTTGATCCTTAAATTACAATATTAAAACATTTTGACCCCAGTTCCTCAGCGAAGGAAGATTTCCCATAAATCAAAATTGGCCCAGGGGTAAAAAAAAACCTAACTTAGATTGTACATTTGATATTTTTTGAAAACCCTTCCCTCAACTGTGTTAGAAATCAATAACTTGACGTCGATGTAGTGGTATGGAAGAGTGGCGCCATCTGTAAGCAAGTATCATAACTACATCAAAGTAAAGTTATTGATTTTTGATATACACCGAAACATTGGCTATTCGTTTTTCACTTTTATACGTAATTCAACGTTAGTTCCAATATGTTACTCTGTAAAACATTTTCTGAAATTCACGAGCCACTTTCCGCAATTTATTTCAAGAATTAATGAAGCATATTTCTGATACAACCTTTTCCGTGAAATGACGGAAAGAAACCTGAATTTCACGGATTTTTCGTAACAGGGGAAAATTCTGAATTTTCAGAAACCTTTCCGCAGTTTCTTTCTTATACTAACGAAAAAACTCCGCTCTCACTTTTTCCGTAACCGTATGACGAGAAATTACCGGAAATAGGAGCGATTGATGAAAATACTTGAGGTTTGATTAAAGTTTTAAATTTCAATCGTCTGTCGAATTTTGAAGTGCCGTAGCTAGATTAGATATTCTGGATAGCATATCGCATCAATTTTGTTTATTGTGGCACAGAATATTTCTTTTCCTTTCCCTATTTTGTGCACCACCTATTTATTATATATTGGGTTACTGTAAGAAACAGGATACTTTACTTATTACACAGATGATTATACGATGTCTATGTATTAGTCTTTGAACAACTTAAGACTAAATTTTATATTTAGAAGGGTTTTTTTTTTTTGTGAAATAATACTGTAAAGAGTTACATTTCACCTTTTTTACCCTTTCCAACCGTAGGTTTAATGCTCCAGCTTTGTCCGTCTGTCCGCACGATAACTCGCGTAAAAACAGTTCGATTGCGATGAAATTTTAGCATGTCGTAGGGGACTACCTTGGAATAAATTCGATTAAAAATAGGCTCAAAGGTCAGGACATAGGAGTGGGATTCACTCCATTGCCCTTTTGCATCATAACTTTAATATTTCGATTTCAATGAAATTTTAGTATGTGGTAGGGGACCACCTAGGGACGAATTCTGTTGAAAATGGGCGAAATGGGATCAAAGCTCAGGACATAGGAACGGGATCCATTCCATTGCCTTAATGCGTCATAACTTACGTAAAAATGCTTTGATTGCGACAAAACGTCATCATGTTGTTCCAGAGATATACTGAACCGGTTTTGTTGAATATCACCGAAATGGGGTCAAAGGACAGGACAGAGGAGCATGACTTATTCCACAGCCATTATTAAATAACTTGACTAAAAATGCCTCGATTGCGACAAAACTTTATCATGTTGTTCTGGAGGTATAATGAATTGGTTCTGTTTAATATCTTAGAAATGGGTCAAAGATAAGGACACAGGAGCGATATTTATTCCATAGCCATTATTCTCATAACTTGAGTAATGATTTTTGGTATGTTGAAAAGCGTATCATAATCAATGCATTGCATGATTTTACTAACTTGTTTACGCTTTCCAACAGTAGGTTGAAGAAGCGTATATGCTCCAGCTTTGTCTGTCTGTCTGTCCGCACGATAACTCGCATAATAATGGTTCGATTTCGATGAAATATTTGCATGTGGTGGGGAACAACCTGGGGACGAAACCTATTCGAAATGGGATCAAAGCTCAGGACATAGGAACGGGATCCATTCCATTGCCTTTATGCGTCATAACTTTCGTAAAAATGCTTCCATTGTGACAAAACTTTATCATGTTGTTTCAGATGTATACTGAACCGGTTCAGTTGAATATCATCGAAATGAGGGCAAAGGTCAGGGCACAGGACCGAAATTTATTTCGCAGCCATAACTTGACATTATAAGCGCTCGTTTTATCTTTCGCCGCCAAATCGACTTTACATTTTATTAAGGGACATCTTATACTCCTTTAGTACCTGGTAAAATGGTAAACAAACACATTTTCGGTAAAATGTGTTTGTTAATTTAGTACCTGGAGAGTGCTTTAGATTTGTTTTGATGTTATTGGACTTTAATTGTGATTTTTAAGAGATTGAATTATTTGGATTTAGAAAGTATTTCTTCTTAAACTGAGTGACTACAGCGTTGGTTGTATTTGGCGTTCTGGAAAGAAACTGATTTATGGTGAATTGAATTGCATATTGAACGTGTCTGTAGAATTAGTGTGTTGATTTAATTTTAAATTTGTTTTGGAATTGTGGGTAGTTGTGGAGATTGGTTAAAATTAATTATATATTACACTCGAATTGAAGTGTTCAAATAATTACTTTGTATTGTTATTATTACGAGTGTGTTATTTTGTAAGCTTTGTAAATTGTTGAATGTTGCGTTTGATGTGAATTTGCATTATTTTGGGAATCATTCCCTGGATTTGTTTAATGTGTTTTTGTGATTTTCTTTATCTAATGTTTTGCATTTCAAAGATGTTAGTGCATCTGCTAGTTGTTAGCTTTTGTTTGAATTAATTAAGATTGATAAAGGATCAAGCAAAATCCCTTCGCTGGCAGACGGATCTCCAGTCAGAAGTTAGAATTTTTTTAAATTTTAATTTTAATTAGCTGATTTTGGAGTAGAGATTAAATGAGCTGTGAGCATTACTGTGGTCAGTTGCCTTAAGATAAGTTTTAGTAATCCTTTTGAAGCCTGACGTTGGCATGTACGGGATTAGCTATCGGTACTTACACTCCTCTAAATCGTAAATGTTGCAAAATTATTTCACATTTTGAAATTTCGTTTATACGGTTTTTGCGTTTATACGTTTTTTATGCAATTCCCTATAAAAACGTATAACCGAAATTTCGCTGCAGTAAATTTTTTTTTGAAAAAAAACAGATTCTACAATCTAAGTTAGGACGTATTTTATCAGTGCGGCAATTTTGAAGTATGGTATATCTTTCTTCGTTGAGGAAACAAGGTGGAAATTTTCTCCATTGGAAGTATAGTAAGCAAAATCACTAGACGTTCAACGCTTTCGAAACGCAGTATTGGGAAGATACTAGGTATGAGCTCGGGCCCGGGCTCGGACTGGCTCAGAATTCATTAACTACCGAAAAACCCGGGCCCGGGCTCGGAATTACACGTCTTGAATTTCATTACTGAAAATAATTCAACACGTGTAATTCCGAGCCCGGTTGAATTACACGTGTTGAATTTCATTGTGAATTTGTTACCATGGTGGAAGGATTTTCAATTTCCTAAGCTAGCTGTCATTGCAAGACAAATTTTGCTTAGCAAGACATACATTATCCGTTGTCCAAAGCTATGGCCTAATCAAGGATTAGTTTAAGTAAGTCTGGTATCGAAAAACTGGGGAAAAATCACATTCCCATTTTGTATTTTATTAAAAATCAAGAATCTTATCTTTAAAATGATGTATTAATTTCCCAAATTGTGCAGTTAGAAGTATTGTTATTATTTTTTTTAAATTTCCTCACTCCCGCGATGTTTGGGGTGACGTTGGATTTTAGTGTAGCAGGTCGAGTTTTAGAGAAAAGAAGATCAAGTTGAAGCGCTGAGGCATTAGAGGCACTTCTCTCTCTCTCTCTCTCTCTCTCTCTCTTTTTTCATGATGAACTTGATCTGGAAACTGCACACACATATGATAATATTGTGATTATTATACCATTAAGCGCAAAGCTTTGTTAATGTTACAAAACGCAGAATGATCTGGTCTGGAATGCTTTTGAGTTCTTTCTTTTTTTAATTTTGGAAATTTCCCTACATGCTTGTTTTTATATTCTACTAAATCACTCTACAGTACCTTTACCAATTAGCATATATGTAAATTATATTGCAAAGATTAGTTTTCTAGAGTCAAAATTTCATACACTTGCAACTGTCTGTACGTCGTTGTACGTTTTATAATGCAATTTATTCAAAATAAAAGTAAATTTAGAAATCAAAAACAAATAACGAATGGAATTTTTTGTTTCTAAACGATTTTCTTTTCTTCAGCTTTTAGCAAAATTACTGATTCCCTGATACGGTCGAAGGGCACGTTGATTATTTATTTTCAAATCCACATTTTAAAACATATGCGTAGTATTTCTAAAAACATATTAATATTGTGAAGTGGATTAACTGAACTAAACTTTTTAAAGTAATGATTTTTAAACTAATCCTTGCTTGGGCCATATCTTTGGCCAGTGTATAATGCATAAATGGAAGCCTTGATAAGCAGAATTTTCCAAGAATCCGGGCTCGGGCGGGCCCGGCTCAGCAAACACATGTAATCAAAGAAAGCGGGCCCTGGCCCGGGCTACTAAAATTGAGCCCGAGCTCATCTCTAGAAGATATAACCTCGTAGAAAGAATGACCTTGAAGTTTTTCGGTGGCTGTAAATAAATCTAGTATTCAGGGAATTATTTGCGTTATAACACAAAAGGAATGCGTCAGTTAAAAGATAGCTCATCACTCAGTTGTCGGGTGGTCTTAGGATCTGGCTTCTGTGTTCACGTATGGCTGAGCAAGGGCACTAATCCACGGGAAATACATGAATATTGTATAAGTCCTTCCGGTGCTGGGTATTTTCCCATCCTTGTAATCAGTGGCTCTACATTACGGATGGGCGCCTCGTGAACTTCTCATACGAGTATGCCCACGTGGGTCATTAAACCCCGAGGAATGAATCTCTCATCTCATTCGCATGTCAAACTCCCCAAAGGGGTCTTCAATTGGTGATAACACGAGCCCTTTCGAGGAATCAATGTATATTCTGATATATAGAAAAATATTTAAAACGTTAATATCTTCTGCTGTTTTCAGCATAACCAGTAGTTCTTTGCAAAGACAAACCACGATCTTCATTAGCAAGCTCATCAAAATAAGATACGGGTTTATTTTCTTACTCGCGTAGTTCATAAAACTCATAGCGTTTGAGGCATATGGATTATGGATCTGATTATGCGTGATCACATGATTCATTTAAGAATATATCCGCGAAATTCGATTAATATTTAAAAACATGAAACAAATTCTCGATGTTTTCCGCAATACTGTATATAATTGCCAGGGATAGTTGTTTCCAAAAAGGCACGCAATTAAACATTATGCTGATTTTTTAAAGGAGCATTCCTACTTTGTCAAACCTACTTTTGTTCCCCACCTGGAGCTCTATCCGTTGCAGAAAGAATTTTCCAAATCAATCATTTAGAAGCAGAGATATCGAAGAAAACTCAATTTATCTTTACGCCCCCTAGCGGAAAATCTTTGCATTGTTTTAAAAAGCACTTCAAATAATATTTGTTATAAATGCTGTCGCATGGAAGAAATAATTCTTTCAGTCAGATAATTGGAAGCAATTATACGGGGGGAAATGTACTCCGAATTCGATAGCACCTGCGTTTACGCCCTGAAGCGTGTGCATTAAAATAAAACGGGAAATCAAGGATCATCTTTCTCTGGTTTCGGAGTTTCAACGCAATATTAATTTTTCAAATCGGACTGACAGCTCCGGGGATATAGAGTCCAATGACGGACGGACGGGAAAAAGATGAGCAGTTAATTGGCCATCGTCCGCGGAGGGTAGGTCCGACCTAAACCGAAGGCTAAAGCAATGTAGCTGACAGCAGAGCTTCCTAACAGTGTATCGCAATCGACGATCATCGGTTAACGTAGAGTTCTGAGCTACTTTGATCGTGTATGCATCGTTGGCGCAAGACGGATGGGTCATTCTATCGCCCAAGAGGTAAGAGACCCAGGCCTCACGAGGGCACCCATATCAAGGGTGCACTGTGAGTGTACCTTCGAGGGACGTACCAGCGCCTTGAGAGGAATCGTTGGCCAACCGCGCGGCGCTGATGACCAAGGGTCGACGTAGACTATTCAGTCTCGTACAAACCGACAGTCTATTAGCAGTATCGAGTCTAGTAGCAACGGTGATGCAAATGAGCAAACGGCCCGGCGCACAACACATCACCTGGAGTACGAGAGACGAAGTGTTCATCTCGTGTGCCACGGTTGACTGCTCGTCATCGCGCATTATGCACCGCCTGATGAGAAGGAACAACAAAACTAGGCCTCTGTCGGTTGACGCCGCGTCGTTTGGTCAGATGAATCCTGGTTTCAGCTGAAAAGAGCTGAACTGAGGTTACGGGTGTGGCGACGAGAGCATGAGCTCATGACATGTACCCGTCGTGCCAGATCGGCTCAGTTCAAGGCGCCCTGACACGATTCTGTTTTTTGGTGTGCCTGAATGGGTTCTTCACCGCTGCGCCTCCAGCATTTCCTGACTGATTACCTACACCTTTTCATGGCCTTCACTCATCCTCCTTCCGGTGGTCTGTTTAAACAAGACAATGCGCGGCCTCACCGAGCCACAACGGTTCAAGCCTGGCTCGAGAAACGTGTTTGGGACCATCTAATGGCCCCTCGAGGATCCCAGGTTTTGAACTCTGTGGAAGCTATCTAGGATTCTGGAATGTCAAACACCTGATTACCGGACTGACATCTCGCGGAGAGTTGTAGACAATGCCAAGACAGGCATGGCTGGCATTACCACCGAAACCCTCCGGCATCTGATGGAGAAGGTTCCTCGTCGTGTACATGCTTTTATTCGCGACCAACCCGCTATTTGGTAGATATCTCTAATATTTTGTCCATTGAGAGTATAAACACCTACTTTTATTTTACACAAGATCTTCTAGAAATGATTTCTGCAACGACGAATATGTCGAGAAAGATGCATAGCGATGGATCCAGTGGTCGAAGCGCTGGCTTCTGACTGTTCATCCAAGTGGGCCCGGGTTCAAATCCCAAATAAGGCATGGGTGGTGTGTTTTTCGTTCTGCGCAGGTTCTACCGCTTCCTAAGAACCAGGGGCCCTATATAAGGACGAGAGACAGCTTTATAGCCCATGGAGTTGGTAGTGGTGGTCATCAAACCTCAAACGAAAAGAGAAAGAAAGAAGGATGCGTAAACCTATTACCTAAAACATTGAAAACACCTCTGTCTTATGCAGATAGGTGGGCGTGCAGCCAATGTGCGTCACGTGCCAAGGTCGTACATGATATACACTATATTGACAAAAATCACTGGACGCCCCTTCAAAAGCAAATGAACGGATCAAATGCGTTTATAAAACGCGCGGTACAGCTGAAAACGGTATAAAAACAAGCCTGCAGCTGAACGCAACCATATCGCACTGTGATGTTGAGTAAAAATGTAGCGGCGGGAGAGAGAACTGACTTTGAGAAAGGAAAGATGTTTGGGTGTTATATTAGTGGGGTGTCCATAAGAAAAACCGAGAGGCGTTGAAACATACCCAAGTCAACTGTTTTGGATGTACTGAATACGTGGAAGACACATGGCGTGCCTGAAACAGCAAAACGTACGGCCAGACCAAAATAAAATCAGTGATAGAGGACGTCGAAGCCACAGGAGAGTCGTTACAGCTAATCGACGGAGTACTGCACAAGACCTAAATGCACAGGTGAGTAAAAATACTGGAACCACGGTATGTACACCTACCATTCGTAGAGATCTTCATTCCATCGGCTACCGTGGTCCTGTGGCTGCTAATAAGCCTTTCATCTCCACTCGGAATGCTACTCGTCGTTTAGCATAATGTAAAGAGCATTTATCGTGGACCGTAGATCAATGGGAACGGGGCTCATGAATCCAGATACACGACCCATCAGTCTGATAGCCGTGTGTGGGTATGGCGGCAGCCTGGGGAACGCCATTTACCACATTGTCCTGTTCCTACGGTCAAGTTTGAAGCTGGCAGTGCAATCGTGTGGGGGATTTTTCGTGGTATGGTCCGGGCCCATTGGTCATCGTGGAAAAATTTGTTGACTAGCACGTCTACCTCGATATTCTGGACAATGATGCCCTACCAACTCTGTGGCAATACTATGGAACCGAGCCTTGTTGGTACCAGCCGGATTATACACCTAGCCACAAAGCAAGGGCTGCTACGGCGTAGTTTGACGATAATTCCATATCGTGTGTGGAGTGGCCAGCACAGTGCCCTGATCTTAATTCCATAGAGCATTTATGATTTCGACAAAGTCCAGATCGCTCTGGCAATACGGTTTAGTAAGAGCACCTCCGAAACAGCGATGCTGGTAGGCTGCTCACGCCTTACAGTAGTTAGTGCCCATTAAATATGGTGCGATACAGGTGACACTTTGTGCCATCGACAAAGCGTGGGGAGGCCGCCGCCTAATTGATGCCAGAGGTCAGCGTAGGCTATGTCGTCTTTTCCGCACCAACAGAAGGGCTACTGTGGCCTCCTGTTGGTTAAGGGACCAGTGTGTCTCAACACAGAATTCATCGTACGCTCTTGGATATTCACAGCCACAGACAAATTCCTGTGACTGTTCTCACAGCAGTTCACTGTCGTCAACTCTTGCAGTGGGCATGTAATCAGCGGCATTGAACCATAGAAGACTCATGGTCAGACGAAATCCCGTTTTCTGTTACACCATGTTGACCGACGAGATCGTGTGCGACATTTTCCCGAGGAAGCCTTCTCAACTGGAAGCACTGAGGGACGGATACAGACTGCTGGAGGGAGTGTGATTATCTGGGCAATATTTTCCTGGGGAACACATGGACCCATTATCCTTGTAGAGCGAACTCTGACAGCTATCACGGAGCTGAACATTGTGGTTGACCAACTAAACCCCCTTTATGGCGTCTGTATTCCATGACGGAGACAGACTCTATCAACAAGTATACTTGCGACACTGCGAAGAACGTTGAGGAATGGTTCAAGAACATCAAAAGGAATTCCATTTTATAGCCATGGCCCCAAATTCGCCGGATATGAGGTCCGCGGATGGCCTAGTGGGCAACGTTCGTGACTGCCACGGAAAGGACCTCAGGTTCGATCCCAGGCAGGTACAAACGCTCGATCCACTAAATATCCTCCGTGCGTCGGATGGGCTATCACCCCCTAATAGCTTAGCAGGCAGGCGCACCGAACGCCGGAAGCTGCGTGACGTAGGGGAGAGTAGGCTGATGTCCGTGGTGGGTGGTCAAGCATTTATGAGCATGCTCACTCTGTGTAAGCGTGACTACGGATGTGCGTGGTTGTTATTGTCAACTAAATTTATTTTCATAGAGGAATATTAAAAGTATTCAAATTCCCTACTAATGGGGAGGTTCTCAGAAAATGGCATACAGCAATAAAGCGTGAAAATTTTCAACTCTAAGATACGTGGAAACCTTTTGTTAACCTTATTTTAAACTACTCGTAAAATAAAAATTTTGAACTAGAAAATTTAAATTTGGCTAATTTTATAATCTAATGCATCTCACAGCGGGAAGTCCATTTTATAGCCATGGCCATTCCACTGAAAAGATTTTTGAAAAATGAAATTTATGTTTGTAATTTAAAGAATAGATTACTTGTGTTGTTATAGTAACCCATAACATGTTTTTGCCAATGTATCAAATAAGTTCAAAGTAAAATATGTATATTTAGGAAGGGGTTTTAAACTTTATTATGGACACAGAATAATAAGGGTTGCATGTTTTTGATCCCAAGAGTAATATGTTGATACATTCGTACTTAGTTATTTAAGTGTTTAGGCAGCGCCAGATTAACTTTTTTGGGGTCCCTATTTCTGGGCACAAGTGCTTGTAAAATACCTATATCCTATACGAAATATATGTATGTCATGTACACATCTAACATGCCTATGTCCTTTATATAAATGCTAAGGCCTTGTTGCCATGTGAAATACATCTTTTGTGTTTGCAGACATGGAGAGTTGCATTGAATTATCATTTTTAATATTTATTACTAAAGGAACACAAACACTGAATCAAGTACAGACAGCAAAAATTAGATATGAATGCACAAAAACAGAAGTTCACACATAGTTCAGGAGTAAGTTTGCCTTTAAAATGTCCGTTTAAAGATTTTGAAGCATTTTTCTACAAACCAACACATTGAAGAACTCTCGTGTGAGCAGTGTGTATGCTCTATCTGTGGTAGGATGGGAATTTATCAGAACCATTCAATTTCTTAAAAATTAGATGAAATATATCAGTACTACCTGTGCAAGAAATTATTTACTTGCCCATGTAGTAAAAGCTGGATGCGCAGGAAAATGTATCTTTTAAGATAACAAACCAGAACCCTATTTTTTTTAAGTTAAAAATATGAACTGTTTTAACATGTTTGCACTTCCATTTTAAGGGTCTGTATTACAAATGTTCAATGCACAAACGTGTGTATATCAATTTTTAAGATGCTGATGCTAAAATTGGTATGAAATGGTACGATGATGAAACTGGTGTTTCGGAAATTTAGTGATTATGCCATGTTCCTTTTGATAAAGTTTTCTCCCTTTGTCACTAAACATGAGAGGCCAGTTACATCAGAGGCATGCATACTGTTGTTGATTATAAACAAAATTTGGAGCAAAACTAGGTTTTAGATTTCTGGGCGTAGAGCATAATATAATTAAAGATGTGATATTACTCTTTCCTTGGTACTTCGTAACAATAATACAACTTCCATTAATTAACAATGACATGAAACACGACATGTGATGACTGTCTTTTTTTCTTGTGTAGTAGGAAATTTTATTACAAACTTTTTTATTTTAAAATTTAGTTACCATGCACAGGCAATTAGATGTTTTATTTACCTGCCCAGACGAATGATTTACATGCTCTGGGCATCTCGGGCATAGTATTTTTAAGCCTTGGATATTGTTATTTTTAAGAGAAAAAAAGTACGTGGATCGACATGAATCCACATATTGTGGAAACTATGTTCTAAACAAACAACATTTTCAAAATACAAGTAGAAATATATACTCGCTTCTTTTTTTTTTTTTTTTTTTTTTGAAAACATTTGCTTAAAATGAGAGATAAACTTTTTATTCATTTATCTAGACTTATCTGTTTCCAGACTTCCTGCACTGTGTCTTCACAAGCTACAGCAATATTAACTGGAACTAATATATCTCATATTATCCGATAACTACTGGAAAGTGTGCTTCCAAACGTGAGGGTGGGTGTCAATTTTTGTATGGGGAAAAACTTCTTCAATCCTTCATAGAATTTATTTTGAAACCAAAATCATAAAAAAAGGAAAAAACAATCTTTTAAAATACATCCTGTAGTACCAAAACAATCGCTTAGATTTATTCAGTACAATAACGGCATGTGCATTTGTCACGTTCTCAAAAAATATAATAATTATCTGAAAAAATACTTTAAGAAATTATTGGAACAAATTTCAGATTTTCTTAGAAACGTGTCTTTGAAATTCTTCAAGGAACAGCTAACGGACACTTAATCAAATTGTGCTTGTGATACACAAAGAACTACATAACCATAATTATATGTACATTGGCAGTTTTCCTGAATACTTCTTGAAAATCAAATTTCAGGAAATGTCTGCCAATAAGTTACTTGTATTTTTCCAGATAAAAAGAAATGCTTATATTGTGGATCCAAATAGTTTTGCTTAATGCTACTAATATACTTAATACATTGACAAGGTAACGTTTTTGAAATAGTGCTCTGGAAGACAAAAATTATAAACTTTATATTTGCTTATCAAAATGAAGTTATCCAAACACGTAACTAGATGGTACTAAATTTAGGAAAACTTGTTATTTCATTATTGTACGTTTAATAATGTAGCAATTGCATAATTTTCTTGAATTCTTAATTTATTTGATGCAATCAGTGGATCAAGCACTGTATGTATGTTAAAACGTGTTTATTGAGCCTTTGGTAATAATTAAAAAACACAGAAAAATATTCAGTTTTTCTTGACCTTTTTTCATATATTAGTGATCACGGATTGCATATAAAATACATTTTCACTAAAGGAATTATTTCATTACTAAAATTTTCATAGTCATAAGTTTGCAATGAATGAAAAATCTGATTCCTTAAATATGTCAATCGACATCTTTTGAAACGACAGCGATACTTCGTCATGGACTTTCAAACTAATCTTTCAAGTACAAGAACGATTTGTTCACAAACCCTTCCAAGTCGAAATTATTGCTACGCTAAATTTACGCTGTAATTTCTTTTCTTCTGTATTTTAAAAGATTATTAAACAAACTTGTTAACTCTGCAGTTATTTGAAAACTAACACACAAGTTCTTATTTAAATGCAGTGAAACTCTAAAAGAACGCACGACCTGGTTAGTTGGTGTACGTAAAGACGCGTTCGTTCGCACATCGCCGTAATGCCCCTCTCCGCGACTACGGACTACTCTAGTGACGTCACAAATCGGTGCGCGGGCCTGTTAAGCTATTAGGGGGTGATGGATGGGCACGTTAAACCGTCGGACCCCGGGTACTGGCCCCCGGTAATAAATAAGGGCGTCTTCCTCCCTCTTTCTACTTCGCTTCCGTGTCACTTTCCAATGGGAGACTCTAGCCCAAATCTCCTAGCTTCCTATTTCTAAGGGTTGTTTAAGACCTGGGATCAGACACTCCCTTCCTAAAATCCTCTACATACGATCTGATCTGATCTGATCTGATCGCAGGATATAAATCCTATTGAGCATTTGTGGTTTGAGGTAGGAAACGGGTACGGGCATCATTATCCCAACTATGTATTTTACGGGACTTCGGGATCTTCTGTTGCAGTCATGTTAACAGATATCAGATTAACTCATTGAATCTACTTATGTCTCATCGAGGGAGAGGGCGGCGAGAGTAGGATCTATATCAGGTAAGTGGCTGTAATGTTTTGCTTGATCTGTGTATAGTGAAGAACAATGATAGAGACCCAACATTTTCGGAGAAACACGTAAGGTGGAAGGGAAGTAAGAGTGCCATTTACATCGTCCCTTTCAGAAACAGCGCAACGTATCAAGATGTATTCCACGTCCTGGTTACAGTGTTTATAGAGTACAAACTTTTTTAGTGGTGCATATAGAAAGGAAAGAAATCGACTGTTCCCTTTATGAAAACGCCTGTAGCGTCCTTAGTCTTCGACGTCCTGGTACCAAGCTCAAATGGATTTCTCGTAACTACAATTTATCTTAAGCGTTTCACTGTTTCCTCTCCACCAAATGCCAAGTCCAATCACTCTTGGCAACAACAAATCAGCGCCTTTTACAGTTATGTATATCGTGCGATACATATACTGCATGTTCAGATACAGACTGTTTCAGAAAATAACTTGACATACTAAATAGTGTCGCAAGAATACAACCCTTCCATTATATACACAAGGCTGTAACAAATTTCCGGTAACCGAAAACTATCTCCATGTGAAGTGAACCCTTGCTGTGCATCTATTCCAAGAGAATTTTGCTATTATTCCGTTTTCCCATGACTTTGCCTTTAGAATTTTAAAACATTCTCAAAACTTTTAATTTCAAAGTGATTTTGAACCCATAAACAAAATGGACTTTTTTGGATCAAAAGGCAATGCTGAAGGTAAGTATTCGTACAGAATTTATAAAATCCTACCTGAATGTGCCTTTTCGTATGTAGGACAGCTGCGTAGGCCGATATTCAACATACGAAACGGATTGAAGGAGTGCAAGATCTACATTTGCCCCGTTTACGATTGAAGGAGCGCAAGATCTATATTTGGTCCGTTTACGATTGGAGTAACCCAAGATCTACATTTGGCCCGTTTACGATTGAAGGAACTATAATTTATAGATTTCTCCGCTGGACGTGTCGTGCAGGAAAGCTCACGTTATGTCACGTTAGGGTTATTGAAAGGTTACTTGACGTAGCTAAAGTGTGCTTAATCATCAAAGCGCTAGAGTTTGTTTAGGTAAGACACTCAATGAAATAGACTTAACGGCCAGACAGAGGTCTGACAATAAAATGAACTAAGAAAACGTACTCACTTTTAACCATTTATTGGGAAACTCCTGGTATTACTCAATACACACTCCAATATAACACAACTACTGTTAGACCGAACTTTCGTAGAATCGCATAACAATAATTAGGAAGAACCTATCATATATACAACGAACCCCTCTGGTATACTTGAGCGCGCCTATATATACTGCATACCACACGTCATGACTTACACTCGTTGCCACATATAATTCAGCGGGAGAAATAATATCTCGTTAAGTGAGAAGATAATTTGCATAGGAAAATAAAATAACAAGAGATAGTAAAATCAAAAAGAAACTGAATCTAGAGTATACGTTACAGAACGCAATATCTACATTTGGCCTGTTTACGATTGAAGCAGCGCAATATCTACATTTGGCCCATTTACGATTGAATGAGCGCAAGATCTACATTTGACCCGTTTACGATTGAAGAAGCGCAAGATCTACATTTGGCCCATTTACTATTGAAGGAGCACAAGATCTACATTCGGAATTGTGATCTATAGAAATCATCAATTGCCAAACACTTACAAAAATGACCATAGATTTCTCTTTGAAAAAGCAAAACTAATCAACAAGAAGGACTCAACAATCAAACTTCATATTTTGGAAGCTTTTATTGGAACTTGTCAACGACATGGCATCCACACCATTTCTATCAAGCGCGCGAAAGCAACTAACTAAAATCCGTGATCGTAAACACCGTGGTTGTGGTTTGAATATTTACGTGTCAATTGGCCTGATGAAGCTGACTCAGAGCCTAGCGAAACCTTGGTGGACACGAAATATAAAATATTTGTGAAGTAACGAAGTGTTTCCTTGATACATATAAAGAAGCAGATGTCAGTCATTTGTACCTGTGCTTATAGAGAGTAAGGCAGCAGAACAAAATAATTTATGGAGATGCATGAACCAAGGATCACTTTGAAGGTGGGATGGTGCATGTAGCTAATGAAAGAGAGAAATACTGCCTTCAATGCGACACGAAAGAGAACCCAATATTGCTTCTTTTAACTTGAGCTATTTAGTGTGGGCTTATTAAGAATAACAGAAAATAGGCATATTTGTTCATCAAACCCAGTAAACGCAAATACATGAGGTGCCCCAAACTGGACACGTGAATATTTCAGGTATCATGGAAAGTGTTCTTTCCAGATTATTTGTATGATTGATCGGGGTCATATAAAGCAATACTTCAAGATTGATTGATGATTCTGAGAGTTTCCTTTTGAGTGCATTTCGGAAGCAGGTATAGTATTCTGATTTAAATACAGTAGTTTAAATCAAAATTTGGGTCTACTCTTTCACAGCAACCGAGCGACGGAAAAATTGCTAGACTTTTTCTAATGGCCACTCTTTATTATTATCCATCACGTGACCACAGATCTTTTCTTTTCCAAGATATAATAAGCATTAACGCCTACAACGCGTCCTGGTTCCTGCGAAGCGATAAACCCAAAGCTGTAAGATAAGAACAACTCCCATGCTCCATCAAGAGCTCGAACCCAGTACCATTTGACAAAATTCCACGTCTTCGATCATACAGCTACGTATGAACTGCGACCGTTTCTTTATGTGCCACTATTATTCACGATTATTTATTAAGATAACGTAAATTTCCTAGTCAGTCGATAAAGCTCTAAGTTAGTCTAGTCTTTTCTAAAGAATTGCATAGCAATTCCACAATTCCAAACCGCTTTACAAAATATCCAATCACACAAAAATTTTAAACTCCATGGTTTCACTTTTTGTACTTTTAGTCCGTCGATAGATAGTACCGAAGAAATTGTAACACAGATTAAAGCTGCTCTGTATGACTCACGAGACATTGAGCATGGTAAAAAGGATATCACTTCTCTTTTTAGTGGCGTTTTCTTTACCAGACTCTCCATTCACTGAACCGAATAAAAGTGTGAATTTCCTAAATTGGTAGCTGGAATGTTTGGACGCATCCAGCATCAGAAGTTCTATGACTGGAATTTATGGAAAATAAATTCACTTCGTCGAAGGAAATGGCGTTGGCAAATGTACTTATAAAACAGCGCTTCCAGAAGCATTTGAGCGTACAGAAACGCCAGGAAGCGAGTTTCTTTTCGAAGAGGCCTTAAAAAGAAATATATTCTGAAAATCGGTAATTCCACTCATTGCATCTCCATTGTTGGAATCTTAGTAATAAAAAAATGCAACATTCCGGAAGCGAGGTGGTACGCCAAGTACTGATGTCCCGCGTAGAGTGTTTATCCTCCATTTCCTTTTATGATGATTTCATGTGTGTAACAATACTGAAGATGGTCGTACTTTGTTTTGATTATACGCCAACACATAGTTTCTGTTTGCTTTCTTTCTTAGCATTTTCTTTCTTAGAACAAAATAAATGTGCACTGTAAAACATTTTCTGAAATTCACGAGCCACATTTTGCGATACATTTAATAACTTCACGAAACGTATTTATGTTACAACCGTTTTCCTGAGATGAGGGAAAGAAACTTCAATTTCACAGATTTTTCGTACGGCAGGAATATTTTGAACTTTCAGAACCTTTCTTGATCTAAAAGATTACAGTCTTGTGACGATTACACATGTTAAGAGAATACAACGTGGTTTGTCACAAATATTTACTTTTTCAAGTCGACCATGGTTTCACTGGGTATTGACCTAGATTCATCAGGACGAATGGCACGTAAATATTCAAATTGCATATGATATCATAAATGGTGCTTTACAGTCACGGATTTTGGTTATTTGCTTGCACGCGCTTGATAGAAATGGGGTGGATGCCATATCATTAACAAGTTCCGAGGATATACACTATCTACCAAAAATAATTAGACACCTGTGATAGCAAAGGAAAACGAAGTTTATTCACCTTCAATAAATGGTGGAGCCTCCACGAGCGGCGATTACAGCTGCGACGCTCCGGGGCATACTCTCAGCCAGGCGTTGTACGATGGCTAGCGGTATTGTCTTCCACTCGGTTTGAAGAAGACAGGTCAGTTCCTTCACCGATTTCGGACGGTGGGGGCACCCCTTAAGTCGACGCTCCAACTCGTCCCAGAGGTGCTCGATACGGTTAAGGTCCGGGCTCTGCGCAGGCCAGTCCATTCGATTAACCCCATTGTCACCATACCAAGCCATGGTGGACCTTGCAACATGACAGGTGGCATTTTCATCCTGTAACATGGGTCCACCCCTTAAAACTGCTACAACATAGGAAGCGCGTGGTCATCCAAATTGGTGCAGTACGGGTCTCGGCGTTCAGTCTACCAGGAATTGCGACCAAGGGTCCCATGCCATACCAGGAGAAACACTCCCATAGCATAATTCCACCGCCGCCGAACTTCACAGTTGGCACAATACATTCCGGCAGGCGGCGTTCTCCAGGCAGACGCGAAACCCAAACCCTGCAATCCAAACGGTAGAGGGTGAACTATGATTCGTCGCTCCAGAGAACCAGTTTCCACTGTTCAACGGTCTACTGTCAACGTTCTTTGCACTACGTTAGCCGAGCAGCGCTATTGGACTAGGTGATCAAATTCTTGTGAACGGCAGCACGTCCATGATAACCGAGCAGATGGGCTTCATCGAAAGAACACTCCCGGGTGTCTGTTGAAACTCCTCGCGGACGTGGATTTGGCGCATCGATTTGGTGCGGTTCTTCCGAATTTCTCTGGCCAGCATCCGTCGGTCTCTAACTCCCAGTTTTGTTGGTCTGCCGGGTCGGGGCACATTCCGACAGTCACCTCTCATCTTCCATTTGCCACTCACGTAAGCACTGTTGATTTTTGGTACTTCAACTCGCTGGATATGTCGCGTATGTATCGGCCATTTCTGTGATGCCCGACAATTACACCTTTCTCGAAATCAGAGAGCTCCGAACTGCGTGGCGTCTTGCATGCGACTGATTGCGTTGTTGTTTCCCACACGATATTTAACGGCGGCGGCAGTGACGTGTAGCAGGGCTGAAGATATCGTCGATTGCAGCGGTGTATAATTACTTGTTGGTAGATAGTGTATATGGAAAGCTTCCAAAATATGAAGTTTGGTGGTTGAATCTGGCTTGTAAATTAGTTTTGCTTCTTCAAAGAAAAATTTATGGATCTTTTCGTAATAGTGTTTAGCCATCGATGACCTCTTTAGGTCACAGTTAGGAATGTAGGTCTTGTGCTCCTTCAATCGGAAACGCAAAGCTCTACGGATCTGTCCTGTATACGAAACACCACATTCACATGAAATTTGATAAATTCCCCACGAGTTAAAAGAGGTCAACGATGGCTAAACACTGTTACGAAAAGGACCATAAATTTCTCTTTGAAGAAGCAAAAGTAATTGACGAGCCAGATTCAACCACTAAACTTGATATTTTGGAAGCTTTCTATATATATATATATATCAGAAGTCTTAACGACATGTTAAATGACTTGGCATCCACCCCATTTCTATCAAGCGAGTGAAGCAACTAACTTAAACCCGTGACTGTTTAATACCATTCATGATATCATATACAATTTGAATATTTACGTGCTATTCGTTCTGATGAAGCTAGGTCAATATACAGCGAAACCATTGTCGACTTGAAAAAGAAATATTTCGGACAAACGACGTTGTATTCTCTTAACCCTCCGGGTGGCAAACACGCGTGTATACGTTCGGAAGTTTCTGTGCCCAAAGCGGCGACAACTCATTAATTTGTTCATGGAAATCCTGTTCAAATACTGCAAGAACGCAATATTGCGTAGTGGCGAGAACGCATATTTGCGCATCATAACGACCACGAATACCACAGAAAGGGGAGTCTTCCGTTATACATGTGAAAAAATTCAGATTGCCTCTTCCAAAACTCCTGCCACCTGGAGGGTTAATATGTTTCAAAAACCTTCCCGCACGTCCTTTCTTATATTGACGGAAAATTAGCGTTTCTAAGATGGGTAAGCGGAAAATTCGGAATTTTCAGAAGCATTTCCGCAATTCCTTTCGTATATTTTCTCTGTTCTCACTTTTTCTGTATTCATAGGACGAAACATTTCCGATACTAGGACTGATTCCCAAGAATATATGAGGTGTGATTAACTGTTAAATTCCAGTCGTCTGTCGAAGGATCTGAATTTGAAGATCTGTTGCGAAAACGGATATTGTTGATAGCAAATCTCATGAATTCTGGTTATTGCTGAACAGGATATTCCTTCTCAACAGCCCCATTTTGTGCGACAACTACTATTGTATTTCGTTGCAGTAAGAAACCGAGTACTTACATTATTGTATAGGTGATGATAGGGAATCTATGTATCAGTCTGTGGATTGGTTAAGGCAAAGGCTATTACACAGTTGTATCAGAATAATAACGGAATAACCACCCTTGGCCCTGATGGCAGCTGCGAGACAGCCTGGCAGATGTGACGTACCTGCCAGCAGGACGCACACAACATAAAGGCAAATAGCAATCGGAATAAACGTCTGCGTAGCTCAGTTGTTAAAGCGACTTGTTCCGGAATTAGCGGACTCGGGTTTGAATCCCGGCGTAGACCAAAAATGACGCAGAAATTTACTTCGTTATACATTGCCCTTATGCGTCATAACGTGCGTAAACATTGTTCGATTTCATTGACATTTTAGTATGTTGCATCTGGGATCAAACTCTATTGAAGATGGGCGAAATGGAGACAAAGGTCAAGGCATAGGAGCGGGGTCCATTCCATCGCCCTTATGCGTTGTAACTTACGTAAATATGCTTCGATTGAGGCAGCATTTTATCATGTTTTTCTGGAAGTATACTTTACGGGTTCTGTTTAATATAATCGAAATGGGGTCAAAAGTCAGGTCATAGGGGCGAGATTTATTCTACCGCCATTATCGTCATAACTTGAGTAACGATTTCTGCTATGTTGGAGAGCCTATCATAATCACTGCATTGCATGATTTTACTAACTTGTTAGTCAAGTTTTGAGGATAATAGCTCTGGACTAAATCTCTCTCCTGTGCCCTGATCTTTGACCCCATTTCAATTATATTCAGCAGAGCCTGTTCAGTATACCTTTGGAAGGACATGCTAAAGTCTTGTTGCAATTGAAGCATTGTTACTTAGGTTATGACGCATAAAGGCGATGGAATGGATCCAGCTCCTATTCCTGACCTTTGACCCCATTTCCAATAGAGTTTGTCCCCAGGTTGTTCCCTACCCCATACTAATTTTCCATCGAAATCGAACCATTTTTACGCGAGTTATCATGTGGACAGACAGTCAGACGGACGGTCAAAGCTGGAGCATATACGCTGCTTCAACCTACCATTGGAAAAGCGTAAACAAGTTAGTAAAATCATGCAATGCATTGATTATGATACGCTTTCCAACATACCAGAAATCATTACTCAAGTTATGAGGATAATATCTGCAGAATAAATCTCGCTCCTCTGACTCGACCTTTGACCCCATTTCGATGATATAAAAGTAATGCGTGATACACACACAGCGCGTGACGTAATGAGGCCGATGGTCGTGAGAGTGTGACGTCATAAAACTTTCATAAGATCCACAAACAACGGGTGACGTAATAAGGCAGATGGTGTGACCACGCGCGCCGACATCTCAATCGCAAGTCGATCGCGAGAGTGTGTCATCATACAATATAGCTTAAAAGTATTTTCTATTTCTACGTTGTTTTAACACATCAACAAACTAAGAAATAGTTCCTAAATGAAAGAAACCTTAACGGCTGGACGAAACATGTAAATAACAGAAGTCAACTTACGGAAAAAGATGCTTTATTCAGGATGTAGCACACACATCGTAACACAGCATATTGTAGTGAACGCTCTACACATTATTACCACACTCCTATCAATAATCAGTTTACAACACAACGCTCTCTCTTACAACGCTCTCAAGCAATAGATCAGTCGTCGTTTTTATCTCTTGTTCTTATCAAAACTCAGGCATACGTCACGTGCATTCAACTTTCAATTGTGTTGCCAAACGTATTCGTTTGTGAGAAATATATCACGTTAAGAGTGAAGAATAACAGAATAAACTCAAGATTTACATAGGGAAATAAACTAAAAAGGAAAGTTAATTTAGAATATACGTCACAACAATTTCTAAGAATGGGAAATATTAATGAGACGACGCCATGACACTAAAAACGTGTTATTTCGGGGTAGTTTTTTAACCCACTAAACGAAATTTTTCCAAAGTCGGGATCAAACTAAATCGATTTCTTGTATCAGAAAACGGTAGGTTAACCACTTTCATCAAAATCCTCAGAGCCGTTTTCAAAATAAAATTTACATATATACAAGAATTGCTCCTTTAATAAGATATTATGGAATGCATCCCGCTCCTATGTCATGCCCTTTGACCCCACTTCACCCGTTTTCAACAGGGTTCGTCCGCAGGTGGTCCCCTATCACATACTAAAATGTCATTGAAATCGATCCATATTTACTCACGTTATGACGCATAAGGGCTGTGGAATGGAACCCGCTCCTATGTCGTGACCTTTGAGCCCATTTCGTCCACTTTCAATAGGGTTCGTTCCCAGGTGGTCTTCTACCACATGCTAAAATTTCATCGAAATCGAACCATTTTTACTCGAGTTATCGTGCAGACAGGCAGACAGACAGACGGACAAAGCTGGAGCATATACGTTTCTTCAACCTACAGTTGGAAAGCGTAAAAAGATTCATCATCGCACATAAAAGATTTACTTTGAACGTGAGTGTGTTTTCTGAGTGTTTCTCCCTCAGTGGTAAAGATAAGTGGTCTCTGTTTAGCCGCCCCTGTGGATTTCGGTCCGACTTTCACTGGCGCGAAAGGATTATCTGGTTCAAGTGCTGAAATGTTCATTGTCTACGATTTTACGAAATTTCTGTATAAGTACGGCAAAACTTGAAACGTATTTTTTTTAATTAAGCGGAATTACTGATTGTGTAAGATATGTGAAAGTACAGGTTAAGAAAAAATGGAAACTTTTAACAACGGAAATTTCATTAAAAGGCGTACACTTAACGGCAACTTTGCTGCACGTTATTATCAGGAATATTCCCTGAACCCACACCAATTATCTTTAACAGTGTATTGAAATGAATAGTTTTATCACAAAAAAGGAAACATTTACTGTTTGTAAAGAAGTTTTTGTTAATAAGCTGTACGCCCAATTCGGTTCAGAACAAAAGCAGTTCGATTTGGGATAGACATGAACGTACGATAATGAGAAGCAGATACTTTCCTTCCATGTCCCAACTGGGACAGTGATTTAGAGGCGGAAAGTGTGAGCTTACGTTTCACTCCAGATAATCACAAAAATGTTCAATAATATTGAGCTCTGGAGATTAAGCTGGTCAGGCTACTTCTGTGCCTACTTCCCATGCTCTGCAAATCCCAACAAGACACCAGGGGCTCGTATTAGGGAACAATGCCTTCAACATAAGTTGCAGGTGGTCCTCGAGAATGGATTCGTACATTGCAGATGTAACACGACCCTGCAGAACAACAAGTGGTACTAAGGAATGCCATGACACGTCACCCCACAGAATCAGGGATCAGCATCGTCGGAGTCAAACAGGAAGGCTGGTACGCGTATGTAGCTTTTCACAAGACGCACACTGTGCCAATGGTTGAAACCAGCGTGAAGCACGATTTATCTGACCACGTGAATGTTCCAGTTTTCATGTGCTTTGCTTCACCTTACACGTTTCCTCGCATTGATGTTGATAAACAGATGTTTGTGGATTGCAGCTTTACCGTAAATACCAGCACGATGGAGTTCCCGACGAACTGTTATCACGAACAAAATACTTTTTTTCAATCAAGATTTTAGAAGCTCGACGAACTGTTATCACGAGTCAACAAAATACTTTTGTTTCAATCGAGATTTTAGAAGCTCATATTTTGCTGCAAATACATCAGAAGCTGAAATTAAGGTTTACGCCCCCTGGTGGCCAAACCATTTTTTTTTAATTAGAATTAATGTGCAAAGGATTTCCCATCAGGAGCTGTAACCGGTGCAGAAGGAATTTTTCAAATCGGAGGTTTAAAAGTAGAGAAACAGTGGGAAACGCAATTTACCTTTACGCCCCCTAGCGGAAAGTCTATGAATTACTTGAAAATTTTGAATTTTTAGAAAAAACATGTCACACTAGAAACGCTATCCAACAAAGAAGAATTTTTTTAAATCGGACTGCTAAAAGTCGAGATATTGACAAAAATAAGATATACGTCTACGCCCCCTGGCGCAGAAACCATGCACTATTTTAAGAAGAAAATGTTTCCAAAAGGTTTGTCGACACGAGTAGTTCGGTCTACAAACGACGTTTTTTTCAATCGACAATTTAGAGGCTCATATTTTGCTGCAAATACATCAGAAGCGGGAATTAAGGTTTATGCCCCCTGGTGGCCAAACCATTTTTTACAAAAATTAGAAATTATGTGCAAACGATTTCCAATCCGGAGCTGCATCTGGTGCAGAAAGAATTTTTCAAATCGGAGATTTAGAAGCAGAGATATAAGGAAAAACGCATTTTAGCTTTACGCCCCTTAACGGAAAGTCTATGATTTACTTGAACATTTTTAAATTATATGAAGCGCATGTCATACTGGAAATACTATCCAACAAAAAAGGAATTTTTCAAATCGATCCCCTAGAAGTAGAGATATTGACAAAAATATGATATACATCTACGCCCCCTGGCGTAGAAACGATGCACTATTTTAAGAAGAAAATGTTCCTAAAAGGTTTGTCGACATGAGTAGTATCGGTCTACAAACGACGTTTTTTTAATCGATAATTTAGAAGCTCATATTTTGCTGCAAATATATCAGAAGCGGAAATTAAGATTTACGCCCCCTGGTGGCCAAACCATTTTTTTACAAAAATTAAAAATTATGTGCAAACTATTTCCCATCAGCAGCTGTATCCGGTGCAGGAAGAATTTTTCAAATCGGAGATTTAGAAGCAGAGATATAAATCGAAACGCAATTTACCTTTACGCCCGATAGCGAAAAGTCTATGAATTACTTGAAAATTTTGAAATTATATGAAAATCATGTCACACGGAAAACACTATCCAACAAAGAAGGAATTTTTCAAATCGGACTCCTAGAAGTAGAGATATTGACAAAAATAAGATATACATCTACGCCCCCTGGCGGAGTAACTGTGGGATATTTCAGGAAGAAAATATTCCGAAAAGGTTTATCGATGTGAGAGGCATCAGTCCACGAAAGAATTTTTTCAATCAATATTTTAGAAGCTCAGATTTTATGGCAAATACATCAGAAGCAAAAATTAACACTTACGTCCCCTGCTGGCCAAAGTATTCTTTACCAAAAATTCGAAATTATATTCAAAAAATTTCCATTAGGAGATGTATCCGCTGAGAAAATAATTTTTCAAATCGGAGTTTTAGGAGAAGAGTTATCGGAAAAAATGTAATTTACTTTTACGCCCCCTAGCGGGAAATCGATGCGTAATTTGAAAATGAAACGATATCTAAAACACTCTTCAACAGAAATGGAATCGAAAGATTAAAACATTTTTTCAAACGGATATTTAGAAGCAAATATGTGAATTAAAACGTAGTTTTGAATTCGACATCATCTGCATTTACGCCTCCTAGCGGCAAATGTGCATCGTAAAAAAAACGAAATAAAGGATCATCATTCGCATATTTCAAGCTTCCGAATGCAAAAAGAAATTTTCTGATCGGACTAATAGTTGCAGAGATACCGTGGGTACAGACGGACGGACGGACGGACGGACAAACCGATAACAGAAGCACGATCTTTATTTACAAAAGACGTGCTAAAAATGCACAAAAATTCTGTTTCTTAATACGTCTTTTGTAAACAAGATGGTGCTCATGTTACCGGTTTGTCCGTCTCTTCGTCCGTCCGTCCAACCCCTGTGGGCCGCCACGGTGGCGCAGTGGTCTATGGCGCTGACCTCTGATCATTCGTCCGTAAGGGGTCCGCGTTCGAATCCCGGTGAGGCATGTATGTTGTGTTTGTCTTACGGCACTGGCTCTCTCCCTTCCCTGGAACCAGTGACCCTAAATTAGGGACAGGCGACTGCTTATAGCCCATTGAGTTGCTCACGGTGGTCGTTAAACCTCCAATAAAAAAAAAAAAAAAAAAAAAAAAAACCTGTGGACACCATATCTCTGTAAATCTTAGGCCGATTTGAAAAATTATTTTTGCGTTGGGAAGCCTCAAATGTGCCAATATCTTTTCTTTCATTTTTAGCACGTCTTTTGTAAATAAGATCGTGCTTATGTTACCGTTTTGTCTGTCTGTCTATCTATGGGCACCAAATCTCTGGAACTATTAATCTGATTAGAGAAATCCTTTTACATTGGGGAGTTTGAAATGCGCAGATGATGATCCTTTATTTGGTTTTTTTTACAATGCACAATTTCGCCGCTAGATGGCTTAAATGCACATGATACTGAATTAAAAACATATTTCATTCCATATATTTGATTCTAAACATCCGATTGCATTTTTTTACCTTTCGATTCCATTTATGTCGAATACTTTTTAGGTGGAGTCACTTTTTCAAGTTACGCATAAATTTTCCTCTTGTGGTCGTAAAAGTAAATTGCGTTTTACTCGATATCTCTGCTTCTAAAACACCGATTTAAAATTCTTTCTGCAGCTGATACAGCTCCTGACAGGAAATATTTTGCATGTAATTTTTAACTTTTGGTAGAAAATGTTTTGGCCAGCCGGATGCGTAAGTACTAATTACTACTTCTGACGTATTAGTAGCAAATACAAATACGTCAGAAGTAGTAATTATCTCGACTGAAAAATTCGTTCGTAGAGCGATGCCACTCATGTCGATAAACGTTTTCGGAATATATTCTTCTTAAATAATGCATGGTTTCTCCGCCAGGGGGCGTACATGTATATCTTATTTTTGTCAATATTTCTGCTTCTATTGGCCCGAATTTTCAAAAAAATTTCTTTGTTGGATAGATTCTCCGGGGCGAAATTTTTTCGCTTAATTTCAAAATTTTCAAGTAATTCATAGACTTTCCGCTAGATTTCGTAATTGTAAATTGCGTTTACCCTGATATCTCTGCTTCTATAACTCTGATTTAAAAAAACTGTTTCTGCAGCGGATACAACTCCTGATGGGAAATCTTTTGCGCATAATTTCTAATTTTTGGTAAAAAATAGTTTGGCCACCAGGGGGCGTAAGTCTTAATTTTCGCTTTGGAGGTATTTGCAGCAAAATCTGAGCTTCTGAAATATCGATTGAAAAAACTTCTTTCGTGGACCGATGCTACTCACGTCGATAAACGTTTTCGAGATATTTTCTTCTTAAAATAATGCATGGTTTCTCCGCCAAATGGTCGTAGTTTGATATCTTATTTTCGTCAATATATCTACTTCTAAGAGTCAGATATGAAAAATTCTTTCTTCATTGGATAGCGTTTCTGTTGCGAAAGTTTCTCATATAATTTCAAAACTTTCAAGTGATCCAGAATTTGCGCTAGGTGGCGTTATGGCAAATGGCGTTTTACCCGATATTTCTACTTCCAAAACTCCTATTTAAAGCATTCTTCCTGCATATAATTTCTTTAAAATTTTTGCGTATAATTTCTAATATTTGGTAAGGAATTTTTTGTGGTCACTAGGGGCCGTAAGTTTTAATTTCTGCTTCTGAAGTATTTGCAGCAAAATCTTAGCTCCTGAAAACTTGATTGAAAAAATTCTTTCGTGGACCGATGCCGCTCACATCAAATTGAATTGTGTTTCCCCCATACCTCTGCTTCTAAAGTTCCGATTTGAAAAACTCCTGATGGGAAATCATTTGCATATAATTTCGAATTATTGGTAAAAAATGCTTTGTCCACCAGGGCACGTAAGTGTTGATTTCTGCTTTGAATTTATTTGCAGCAAAATTTGAGCTTCTAAAATATCAACTGAAAAAATTCTTTCGCGGACCTATACGACTCATGTGGGATATCCTTTCCGGAATATTTTCTTTTTAAAATAATGTATGGTTTTTCCGGCGGGGGCTGAGATATACATTTTCTTTTTGTCAGTACCTCTGCTTGTAAAAGTCCGATTTGAAAAATTTTGTCTTTGTTTGGTAGCGTTTTCGGTGCGAAATGTTTATTATGAAATTTCAAACTTTGCAAGTAATTTATAGACTTTCCGCGAGGTGGCGTTAAGGTAAAATACTTTACATTCATTTGCTATGAGAAACTTTTTGTGCACCATTTGTTGATTTTCGTAACATGTTTCTATTTCTGGATGTTTTATTGATTGTAGGAAACCGTTTGGTCATTTCCCTAACAGGCTCCATTGTCTTTGAATAGTTTTGATAAACTTAATTCGTTTCAGAATGGATTCAAAAGACGTGCTCATTACAACCGAAAATTCGGTGTAATTTTTCTTGTTTTTAACAGAAGCTGAAAATTCGCTATCCAGAGAGGTTTGCTTTCCTTTGGATAATTCTTCAATATGTGTCCCAAGTGTATGTTCTATTTCTTGGAGTCCACAATTTGGCCTACTCAAGCAATTTCTATTCCATTGTCCAATTTCTTTAACACGAAAAATTCTGGTATTGCTATGAAGTTGGGTTTTACTCAAAATACACAGATTTTTGAAAGAACTGTTTCATTATTTACTGCGCAAAATATAAAGCACAGTATCAAATGGAATATTTAAAAAAAAATGTATTTCCTACAAAATGATCTCCAAATTTTCTCAAACAATATTTTCTAGATTATATCGCTTTCTCAAGTTTTCTGAACGAAGGGAAAAGTTAGCTCCTAAAAATACAAACACATGTGGTTTTTATTTTGCCGGATGCAATTAATCAGCTTGTCAGTACATAACGCTGCCTTAAAGTGGTGATATTTCTGGCACAGAGGGTCTAGAATCTAACACACGTAGAATAATATGGATCTTCTTTGCTGTCGACGTACGCCAGACTGCGAAGCATGGCCTAGAAGTATCTTCAACTTCAGCAGAAAGCTCTTGCAGAGTTTGAATGCGTCAAAGCATTGGTCATCCGTCATGTCACCTTTAGAAGCAGAGTTTTATTTTTATTTCTATTTTTATTTCAGAAGGTTCTTTCCCCTCTTCTATCATTTTTCACCCTTTTTTGAGAGAAACCAGAAACGATATGGATGCCAAATCTGGATCTTCAGTTTGCAGGACACAGAAAGGAAAAGAAAAGATGAAGAAAAAACAGGAGAAACATCGCGAGAAATGAAGAACAGCAGCGATTTTCTCCTAAGGGATTGCTGTTAAAAATTAAACTCGGTCATCCATTGCCTCACATTCGCTCGTGTCGCGAAGAATTCGATGTTCTGCGGGAAACCATCATCTACATCACATTTTACTCTTTGGTTTGTCATGACTTTCAGAAAGGAGCCCCTTTTTTTACTGATGCAGTCCTTTCTCCAAAAAAGTATGAAGAACAGACCAGCAATCATGTTCAACAATACATAGTGCTATCTGTGTCTTTTTTTTTCAAGTAAGAGTAGAATCATATAAAAGAATGTGGTTTTTAAGCACACATGACAAAGAAGTTTTGAATTTCATAAAATCTATAGGAACACAGTTTCTTTGTAATTCATTCTTTCAAACCTTCATCGAGAATCGAAGGAATATCTGTGATTCCCTAATATTCTGTTACACTGTAAAAAATTGGTACTTAGAAATAAGCAAAATGTACCAGTTTTTGGGTACATTCTGGGCTTATAATAGCTCCGAGTACTTGTGTCTCAATTTTGGAAATAACACGAACTCATTTTTGAGTACATACAGGTAATCAATTGTGAGTATATCTGGTATTTCTAATTTGAAATATATGTACTAAAAAACCCATATATTTCAAATGTATGTGCTCTAACTTCATTCAGTTTCTGAAGTTGAGAAAATCTAGCAATTCTGAAAGGATAGTTTGTAAGTGAGGGATTCAGACTTAGACATTCGCGGCCCTATTTCAAATTTGGAATACGTGTACTCCATACATACTCATTCATTCATAGAATCAACTGGAAGTATATTATTCGATGGCACATCTGGGATAATA
The DNA here is from genome assembly GCA_039090855.1 of Macrothele yani. Classification (NCBI taxonomy): domain Eukaryota; kingdom Metazoa; phylum Arthropoda; class Arachnida; order Araneae; family Macrothelidae; genus Macrothele; species Macrothele yani. The sequence goes on from CM076998.1 coordinate 38,780,996, forward strand.
GATATACTTGTTATCACATGCTGGGCAAATGGACTGCACAATTTTATTGCAAATATAGTAATGAAGCAACAATATATTATTTATGAGATTGACACAAGTATAGTTAATGTAAAAAACGTACACAAAGATACTTTATGCGTAATTAAATTACTTGTGATCAGTGATTTGACTGTACTAACTATTTATGTGTCACTTTACATATCTATTAAACAATTTCTCTTGAAATCTATAATGTCTAAAACGAAGTAATACGAGATTATATTTATATTTATTAACGTAGTTATTTGTAAGTACGTATGGTTACATATATTTGAGCATGTCATGTACTCGTTTACGATACGATTGTTCTTAAAAAACCGAGTATGTTCAGGTACTCATTTTTAAGTAGATTTTTTTTAACAGTGTACTTCCAGATAGATGACTTCACAGTTAAAAAAATGAACTCATTATAATATGTATAAGAAAATTACTGTTATATATTGCCAAAATCATGAACAAGAAAGATGACACCGAATTATCGGCCGTTTTGACTCCTCAGATATTTTGAATCATTTCCGACGTGAGAAAAAAATGTTCCAGAGAAGAAAAATTCAGCGAAAACGAAAATACATTTACGTCTTCTGTAAAAAAATCTGTGCGTGGTTTAAAATGCGCTATGTAATTACTGTTGTTCATGATTTACTGAACTGATTACGACAGTAACTATCAATCGGACTTTTACAAAATCCGAAAACATCGACATCAGCTAAATTGCTTGGTACGAAAAACAGGAAATTATGCAAGAAGCATTTAATTTACGTGTATCGATGAAAAATTCCTTTGTGCCTCTATCGATGAAATTTTTTTGCCTCTATCGATGACAAACAAGAATTTTCAAGACGTGTTGCAAGAAAAGAAGATACGATTCCCAATATGGTACAAAATAAGAATAAATATTCGGAACACGTAGTGGCAAAACTGTGAGGTGTAAAAATCGGAAAATTTATGAAAAATATAAAATATTCCTCGTCGCAAACAATATGAGTAACAACAAAAGGTTTTGAATTTGCGCTTTCAAAAGCGGAGGCACAAGGGGTTTTTTTTTTGTTTTTTTTTTATTGGAGGTTTAACGACCACCGTGAGCAACTCAATGGGCTATAAGCAGTCCCCCGTCCCTAATTTAGGGTCACCGGTTGTAGGGAAGGGAGAGAGCCAGTGCCGTAAGGCAAACACAACATCCATGCCTGACCGGGATTCGAATCCGGACCCCTTACGGACGAATGCTCAGAGGCCACAGCCTTAGACCACTACGCCTCCGGGGCGGCATACAGGGGTTGGACAAAATAATGTGAAAACCATGATTTCAGGGGTTAATGTTACTAGTGTAGGCTACCCTGAAAAGAAACAGACAAACATTGAGATATTTTTTTGCGTACGAGTTCCTTGTATATATTCTCCAGTTTGTGTGCCCTGTGTAGTGTGACATAGACTCTAATTTAGCTTTCATTTTTGGTTCCTTTTCCTATGTAAATTTGAGTTCGTTCTCTTTAGCACCTTTCAACTTTAATGCAATATGTTCTCTCTCACACGAACACGGTTGGCAACACTTGAGGTCTGTGAGAGTGACGTATGCTTGTAGTGATAAGAACAAGACCGGAGATACACACACTCGAGTCCCATTCTTGTGACTACCTCCTACTTTTGACGTCAATGGCGCGCAACCAATGAAAGAAGGCACATGTCGTGAGTTGGCTTGGAGGGTATATAAGGTGTGCTGTAGGCATTCTGAAAACATATCACTCGTTGCTGTCATAGATAAAAGGAGCGATTTATCAGATTTCCAAAAAGAGATGATTATCGGTTTTCGGGATAAGGGTGGCAGTATTTCTGAAACAGCGCAGTTTGTGAACTCTGCGCGTGCTGCTATGGTTAAAGTTTATCGCGATTTGAGAAATGGTACCATTGCGAATAAGCTACGTTGAAACTGCGCAACACCACGTGCCATTGATGTAAACGTCGGATACGAAGGTGCGTGAAGGCCGATCGACACGCCACAGTGGAGCAACTCACTGGCTGAATAAACCAGGGGGCTACCGGAAGTGTGTCTAAAACGCCCGAATCCTGCTGCTTATACTGCTTCGATGTGTACGGATGATCACAGCACCTATGCTAACGAAGGTCCATCGACGGAAAAAGCTTACATTTGCACGGCAGTATCGGAACTCGACCTCCGCTGATTGGCAAAGGATTGCCTTCTCGGATGAGTCACGTTTTCTGCTTCATCGAACGGATGAACGTTGGCGTATAAGGCGAGAAACATCGGAGCACAAACACACTTTAACCCCTGCTGTACGAACACAAGATGGTGGGGGCAGCATTATGGTATGGGGAATGTTTCCGTGGCATTCCCCGGATACGCTTATACGTGTGGAAGGCACTATGGACCGAATTCGTTATGAATCCATCTTTGCAGAACACGTACACCCATACACGCTGATTGTCTTCCCTTGGGCGGATGTGATCTTCCAGCACGACAATGGGACATGTCACACTGCTGGAAATGTCCGAGAGTGGTTGGAAGAGCACGATGGAGGCTTCAAAGAACTTCCCATTCCGCAGACTTAAACCCAATTGAGCATATCTGTGGGACTACCTCGATCGTGTTTTTCGCTCGAAGAATCCTTCACCACGCACCCTCCAGCAGCTGTCATATGCACTGCAGTCAGCATGGCTCCACATACTTGTATACTTGTGAACACCTTCTAGCACCTCATTGAGTCATTCCCAGCCTGTGTAGCTGCCGTCCGCGCGGAGCACGGCGGTTACTCTACATATTAGCTGGTGGTCACAATAATGTGACCGACCGTGGGCCGATGGTGGCCTAGTGGGCAACGTTCGTGACAGCCACGGAAATGACCTCAGGTTCGATCCCCGGCGGGTATGAACGCTCGATCCACTAAAGGTCCGCCGTACGTCATATGTGCACGTTCAGCCGTCGGACCCCGGGTACTGGCCCCATGGTAATAAATAAAAGCGTATTCCTCCCCCTTTGTGCTTCGCTTCCGTGCCACTTTTCTATCGGGCACTCGAGCCCAAATCTGCTAGCTTCCTATTTCTAAGGGTTGTTTAAGACCTGGGGTCAGACACTCCCTTCCTAAAATCCTTTAGATACACTGGTATGCAAAAATTAAGGACTAAGAGGAGAAATTAGCATAACAGCGGAACGAGCAGGAAGAATGGACCAAACGACCACTCAGGAGATAGACTAGGGTCCGGTACGGTAGGGCTTGCGCATATATGCAGCATGGCGTAAGAGGGTTGGTGTTGGAAGGGTATAAAGCACACGGGCGATGTACGCTCAGCAATTCGGTGAAAGCTATTGCACGGTGTACATCAGTTTAAACGACGTCGAGTTGCTTCCACCGGGGGACATGGCAAACAGGCAATCCAGTAGACTACATCTGGATGACTTTACCCGAGGTTGCGTCATTGTGAAGTTGGAAAAAGGTCAAAGTGTGACTAGTGTGGCCGAGGAATTCGGGATCGCTCACAACATCGTTTCACGAGCTTGTAGAGCATTTCAAACGACAGGAACAGCTGTCCGAGAGTCTAGCAGTGGTCGTCTACAAGCCACCACGTCGGCGGACGACCGGTATATTGTCCTACAGGCGAGAAGAGAGAGACGGCAGACAGCGGGAGAAATCACAAGGCACATGCAACAGACAACTTGGTGTCCGTTATCGCGTTTTACTGTGGCCAGGAGGCTGCACAAAGGTGGTCTATTTGCAAGACGACCAGTACGGGGTGTGCCATTAACGCCTGCTCATCGGGGACTGCGGTTTCTGTGGTGCCAGGAAAAAAAGAACTGGACACATCAGCAATGGGTTCAAGTTCTCTTTACGGATGAGATGCGATTTAGTCTGACGAGCGATTATGGACGTATACACATGTGGAGAGAGCAGGGAACACGCAATCCCACCATCAACATTATCGAAAGGGACCGGTTTGGAGGTGGCGGAGTTCTCGTTTGGGGCGGTATCATACTTGGTAGCCGTACTGACCTCCACATCTTCCAAGGAGGTTCAGTCACTGGTGTCCGCTACTGTACCGAGGTTTTCTTGCCTCACGTGCGTCTGTTTAGAGGAGCTGTGGGTCCCGAGTTCCTCTTCATGGACGACAACGCTACACCTCATCGTACAGTGGCTGTCGCAGAGCTGTTGCAGAGTGAAGATATTCAACGCATAGATTGGCCCGCAAAGTCCCCGGACCTAAATCCAATCGAACACGTATGGGACCTTCTCGGGAGACGCTTGGCAGCACGTCACCAGCCGCCTGCAACGATTCCGCAGCTGTGATTGGCGCTACAAGAGGAATGGGCCGCGATGCCTCAACAGCTACTTGACAACCTCGTCCTCATCATGGACAGACGTTGTAAGTCCTGCAACGCAGTCAGGGGTGATCATATCCCTTACTAAAGACTGGATTTTTCTTGGCAGCCGCCTGTCACATGGACATTTCTGTCTTCTGTCCAATTGTGCTCAAAGCTACCTTTTCAATAAAGTGCATTTGTACCCTATGATTCCTTGTTTGGACGGTTTTGCTCACTTGTCGCATATTCTTACATCTTGGGGATCTTATGGTATGGTTTGAGTCGATGTGGAGCACTTCTGCACGACGTTACATTCGAAAAACCGTCTCGTCCTTAATTTTTACACGCCAGTGTATGATTATTTGAGACCCGACCGTGTTGCAGAATCCCCAAGGAAGCGTACCTTTAGGAATATCCGCTTCCAACTCTCAAGCATAAGGGTGGATCTATGATGATTTGGGTGGACAGGTCTTGGAATTCCGATGGCCCAACATTTCTTTACATGAACGAGTTACTTCCATGGACTACTTGAACATTCAAGTTTATGAAGTGCTTCCTATTTTCCAAATGTGGTTCGCCAACAATCATGCGATTTCTTAAGATTATAATGCACCCGTGTACACATCCAGAAAAGTTCAGTCTTTGAGAGGCATCAAGATGAAATAGAAAAACTTCTCTGGCGAGCTCAAAAGCATGAGTTGGGTATCATAGAACCACTGTGGACAATTTTTGAGGGCAGGGTAAGAAGCAGATTCCCTCCTCTAACATATCTGAAACAATTCGCTGATGGGCTTTTTTTTATTGGAGGTTTAACGACCTCCGTGAGCAACTCAATAGGCTATAAGCATTCGCCCATCCTTAATTTAGGGTCACTTGTTCCAGAGAAGGGAAAGAGCCAGCGCCGTAAGACAAACACAAAAGGCATGCCTCACCGGGATTCGAACCCGGACCCATCTCGGACGAATGATCAGAAGCCATCGCTTAGACAACTGCGCCCCAGGGGAGGCCTGATGTGCGTATCGACGAATGATACAACATTCCGATGGAGACTTCAAAATGTCTATAAATGTATTAGGAAGTGTTGGAAGCTGTATTAAAGGGAAATAATAGTCCAACACCCACTCCTGACCTTCCTTATTTGCATTGATAGCCTATGTCTCTTGTTTGCTGATGATCTCAAGCTTTATCGCAACGTACAGACTCCGACTGTCTTGCTCTTCAAACTGACGTCAATAACCTGCTTCAGTGGTGTACATTAAACCATCTCCACCTCCACATCTCGAAGTGTCATGTAGTTTCCTTTTCGCGGAAAATAAACCCAATTATTTTTTACTACAAAGCTGGCGACTATACTCTTAGCCAGGCAAACGACGGCCAGGATTTGGGAGTCACGTTTGGTTCGAACTTGGACTTTAAAAGTCATATCAAAAGAATTGTACGTTCAGCGTACAGAAATATTGGACACTTATTCGCATCTTTGAGAGTACGGTAAGATCCTCACTGGAAATATGCGGCGATCATTTGGGGCCCTTGCCCCGTAACTTCAGTAAATGAAATTGAGAATGATAAAAAAAAATCCTAGACACCTGTTTTACATATCGACTGGTGTTTATATAGCAGAAATCCCGACTGCTGGACTGCTGACCTCTTGACATTCTTCAAGATCACCTCTCTGCAATCGAGAAGGAAGGCTCTCCAACTCATGTTCCTGTACGGTATCATCAATGGAGAGATTGTATAACGAAGTAAATTTCTCCGTCATTTTTGGTCTACGCCGAGATTCGAACCCGAGGCCACTTGTTCCGGAATAAGCGGCCTCGGGTTAGAATCCCGGCGTAGACCAAAAATGACGGAGAAATTTACTTCGTTATAATTGATGATACTCAAATTGTAAACCAATCAAGTTTCCGTGTCCCACGTTTACCAAGGACAAAATATGAACTATTTGCACAAATATTTTCCAGAACTGTGGCTGGAAAAAATTATCCGTTATGTAATATATATAAGCTTCACAACTAACTTGAAGAATGCCCGGATATTTTTAATGTAAGTAAGAATCTGTTTTCATAAAACATGTTTTGCAAGATTGTAAATATCGATAACTGTAAATATAACTATTGCCATTCCTGTAACTAGATATACCATCTGTACGGATGTTCTTACAAATAAATAAATAAATAATACATGTCGCCTATTTCTCAGGTATTCACATTATTTCGTCCATCCCTCGTATTTTCATTACAGTGATTTGCATTAACGCCTCTTAGGGGTAAATTAAATATTATTTTGAGAAAAGAAATGGCACATATACCCATACAGCACAAAACGTTTAGGATATGTGTCAATAATGTTACAATCTCTCATTTTCGTTACACTTTCCGAGATATCTTACAATTACGTTTCAGCAACATCTATTTGGGAACATAACTTATAACGAAGTAAATTTCTCCGTCATTTTTAGTCTACGCCGGGATTCGAACCCGAGTCCGCTTATTCCGGAACAAGTCGCTCTACCAACTGAGCTACGCAGACGTTTATTCTGATTCCTATCTGCCTTTATGTCGTGTGCGTCCTGCTGGCAGGTACGTCACATCTTCCCCCCCCCCCCCGAAAGAGGGCCGGGGGCATGGCCCACGGGTCAGCCGTGACCATGAATCGTTGCAGGCAGCCATCCACTCTAGAACGTGCACCTGAGAACTCCCAGTCAATCTGGTGTGTGGAATGCAACATCACACATTTTTATTTTTCGAAGCGCTGGAGATGGGATTCTCTGATTTTTCCCATCTCGCGGTGTGGAAATAACATCACACCATTGCGAGAATTTAAACGGTCGGGTCATCCCGATAGTTCGGGCGCCATTATAACGCAGTAAATTTCTCCGTCATTTTTAGTCTACGCCGGGATTCGAACCCGAGTCCGGTTATTCCGGAACAAGTCGCTCTACCAACTGAGCTACGCAGACGTTTATTCTGATTCCTATCTGCCTTTATGTCGTGTGCGTCCTGCTGGCAGGTACGTCACAAACTCTTTGTACAAATAGCATTCACCGATTCTACTGTTTTATAGTTTCCATTGTACATAATTGCTACCTTGATGTTACATTCCGGCGATATTTAAGGTTTTTGTTTGGCCACTGCGTGGATGCGCATGCGCATTTATGCCATTTCACCGTAGCACTCTCGTAGTCGTATTTCCACGTGCTACTGTTATATTCTTTGGTGATACTGTCGTACTCGAGTTAGCTAGTTGGTTGATTTAATATTTCATGTTTTTTTTGTTTGTTTTTTGTGATTCAAGATCATCTGAACGTAAGTAATTGTTTTGAATATTTTAATTTTTAAATACTAAAAAGCATTTTATAAAATCTAAGTAGATGGCTGTGTTGTTTTATTAGTATAATATACCGGCATGTTTTATCTTTTTCCTTGAAGCTGAGGAATTTCATATTGGTAGGCATTTAGAGCAATGACGAATTTGATCTTCTTTCTTTTTTTCGCTGCCAAATATATTGTCTGTATAATAGAAATTCGACACCTTCATTTGGGACCGTTTTTATTTCTTTTGTTATCAATATATAAACACCGCCACTGTTCCCAATGGACAACGGACTGCGTTGAACCTGTGAAAACGTAAACAACTCGTAATACGACTGTTGCTGCTTTTGAAACTGCTGTCCAGTGTAATATTTGTATTGTGATTTTACAAAGTTTATTAAAACTATAATGTTCAACGTAGTAAGTACGTAACAGTAATATGATGATGTCACAAATATCTTTCAAATGCGTAACAGTAATGTAACGAAGTTTCAAATATCTTTCAAATACGTAACAGTGCATGAAGTTGGTATGTTGAAGTTACAAAGATCTTTCACTGTAACGTATGAGTTATGTTTCCAAGTTATATAACGTTTGAGGACATTTTGACGTAACCGTAAGGTTTCTGAAATATTACTGTTACATTGAGCAAAGTATCTGAAAAGTCTCAATGTTTCAGTGCTACGTACTTATAACATATACGAAATATTATGCGCTGAGTGGGTATGTTTTCTACGTTGACTGGTGTCTGACAGAGCAAAAAAATATTACGACGATTCTATTTTACATTCACGGAAACCAAGTGGCTCCAAATTGCAGTGGCTACTGCTTATATCCTTTGGAGTTGCTCATGCAGATTGTTTAACCTCTCTTTCAGAAGAAAAAAGTTTTGATGTTGTAGAGGTCATTGAAGTCGCTTTCAAGGCATGGATCAAGCATTTCTCATTAGTTTGTGAAATAGGATCCAATATTTGGTTCAGTGGTGGCAGAAATGCATTGTATTCACAAGAGATTATTTGGAACAAACGTTAATAGGAAATAAATACAAATTATTACACATGCAAATTTCCATTCTGACGAGTTTGTTATTTACCCCCTCTTCTTACACGCATACATACATATAAAACAGAAAATGATTAACTAAAAACAGAAGACCAGCAAATCGGCAACAAAGAAATAAGTGGATGCGCTGAATAGAGTAAAGAAATGAGAATATTTCTTTTACGCCGTGCTTTTGTTTCTTTGCGCTTTACGCTTTTTGACCACATCTGTACTTCTTTCCTTTTTTCTGCGCTACAAACACACAGCGATCAATCCGTCAGCGAATAATGAAGAAAAACACGTGCTCAGAAAGAAATTTGGATTGACCTTTGTTCAGCAGCAGATGCATAAAAAAAAGACATTTTTTTTTTCTAGATCTTCCGCTTCCATGTTTCGTACATGTAGGCTGTCTTCCGACACGCAACGGAAAATTTCAGCGTTACTTCCTACTATAAATTGCAATTCTATTCTCGGTGTTGCTCAATGATCTTTACACACACATACACACGAGCTGACAGCCTTTAGCAGGCAGTGTGAACGTGATTGCAAATATCGTTGTAAACGTCTCCAAACTTTGCATACCAAACTTTCAACGAGAGAAATGTTTCGCTTGTAATTCGAGCTATGAGCAACTAAACTGTCTTATCAAAACTTCCTTTAATAGCAACGGAATTAATATTGCATAGGTCAACTTTTTACCACCGGCATAGCGCAATTGGTTAAGTCGCTATGCACTGTGTTGGAGGCAGACGCTTCTGACAGGTGTTCAACCCTGGTTCTGCCGGTTATCTAGTCTACGGTGGTTTTTCTCAGACTCCACGTGTGTGGGAACGTGAACGCATAGGTGGCTCCTTCTGAAGTCGGCCCGGGCGCGCTTTATCCTTGGGCCCCCTCCCCTTTGCAGGATGCCTGCGTTTACCAGATGAGTGTCAATGCGATGGTAGTAAAACAATGTAAGACGAATGAAATCTGATGCCATATGGGGTCCGACACCTACGGGACTATTAAGCATGGTTTTTTATGATGATGACGATGAGGTCCACCTCTTGCTGGTATCACAGCCTGCACTCTATTGGGATTGCTTTATAACAGATTTTTTTTTATGTTTCTGCGGGAATTGCCTCCCATTTTGCCACAAGAGAATTAGTGAGATTGGTCACTGGCATCGAGAGAATCGGCCTAGCTTGCAGCCGGCGTTCCGTTTTATTTCTAACGGGGTTCATGGAGTACAGATCGGGACACTGTGCATGCCAGTCAATTTCTTCTACACCCATCTCATCAAACTATTCCGTCATGGACCTCTCATTGTGGACAGAAGCATTGGGCTACTTTTAAAGGAAAAGGCTTTCACTGAACTTTTACCATGACGTTAGGATCACTGAATTGTCGCGAATATCATTAAGGAAGGCAGCGTTAAGATTTTGGGGCACTGGAACTAAATGGTCTAGCCAAAAGTATATTAAAAACATCCCCGAAACGTGATGCCTCCTAGACCAAACTTCACAGCTGGCAAAGAACTGTCGGGAAGCCAACGTTTATCTGATATCTTCTTTAGCCACACTCATCCTTAGGTCTGCCAGATGGTGAAGCGTGATTCAACACTCTAGAGAACGCATTTCAACATCTACAGATTCCACTGGCGCCGAATTGTTCATGATTTCAACAGACCATTGCAGTTGATCTTGTTCATATCAGGTTTGTATGTAGCTTCTCCGCCATGGACACCCATTCTCTGCAGATCCCGATTAACCGTTGCTATACTTGCATTGCTCCCGGAGGGGAACTCGGTTGGAAGTGTTGAGTGTTGAAGACGGCATAAGTGTTGAGTGCTTAAGAGAGGAAAAGTTTTGAGTGCTGAAGAGGGGAAAATATTGAGTGCTGTATTGAGTGCTGAAGAGGGGGAAAGTATTGAGTGCTGTATTGAGTGCTGAAGAGGGGAAAGTATTGAGTGCTGCATTGAGTGCTGAAGAGGGGAAAGTATTGATTTCTGTATTGAGTGCTGAAGAGGGGAAAGTATTGAGTGCTGTATTGAGTGCTGAAGAGGGGAAAGTATTGAGTGCTGAAGAGGGGAAAGTATTAAGTGTTTATTGAGTGCTGAAGAGGGGAAAGTATTAAGTGTTGTATTGAGTAATGAAGAGGGAAAAGTATTGATTGCTGTAGAGGAGAAAGTATTGAGTGCTGAAGAGGAGAAAGTACTAAGTGCTGAAGAGGAAGAAAGTGTTGAGTGCTGAAGAGGAGAAAGTATTGAGTGCTGTAAAGGAAGAAAGTGTTGAGTGCTGAAGAGGGGAAGTATTGAGTTCTGTATTGAGTGCTGAAAAGGGGGAAGTATTAAGTGTTGTATTGAGTGCTGAAGAGGGGAAGTATTGAGTTCTGTATTGAGTGCTGAAAAGGGGGAAGTATTAAGTGTTGTATTGAGTGCTGAAGAGGAAAGTATTGAGTGCTGAAGAAGAGAAAGTATTAAGTGCTGATGAGAAAGAAAGTGTTGAGTGCTGAAGAGGAGAAAGTATTGAGTGCTGAAGAGGAGAAAGTATTGAGTGCTGAAGAGGACAAAGTATTAAGTGCTGAAGAGGAAGAAAGTGTTGAGTGCTGAAAAGGGGAAAGTGTAGAGTACGGAAGAGGGAAAAGATTCGAGTCCTGAAGAGGAGAAAATGTTGATTTCTGAAGAAGAGAAAGTGTTGATTTCTGAAGAAGAGAAAGTGTTGAGTGATGAAGAGGTGGAAGTGTTGAGTGTTGAAAACGGGGAAAGTGGTGAGTGTTGAAGAGGGGAAAATATTGAGTGCTAAAGAGGGAGAAGAGGGAGAAAGTGTTGAGTGCTGAAGAGGGGAAAGTGTTGAGTGCTGTGAAACGCTTTCTTCAGTTATCAAGAGTCACTTTCATGAGTTTATGTGACCTGTCAGGTCGCGATGACCTTGTGGCTAATCCTAAGCATTTTCTGTCACAATAACAACAGCTCTTAATCATCACTCGCCGCAGCAGCTCTTATCATCACTTACAGTTGATAAAGGCTGTTGCAGCGAGCCGGAACTTTACCGAGTTTATTGTTTCTAAGATCGCATCTTATGATCGTGCTACGCTCCAGGTCTCTGAGCTGGTCCACAGGGCTCAGTGTAATATCTTTGGTTGTCTATGGTATTTTGCAGTCCACGTACGTGTTTTTATAAATGCATGACTCATGGCGGCGACGAATATGAGCAAATCCATTAACCCAAAAGTGTGTCCGAAAACGTATGATAATTTAGTGTATGCTTTGAAGACAGCATTTCGTATCTCAAACAGGGCATTTCGTACACGTGTAACTAAACTTTCCTGTCTTTATAACAAAGATGTTCCCTTTTAATATACTTTGCATTTGTTTCACCTTTGGTGCAAATGAATTAAAAGACTGTGTATAGGGGCGTAGAAAATATCACTGCCTCCCCCTTCACTTAGGTGCAAGGGGTGGGAATACAACATTTTCTTCTTCACTTTTCAAGCTCTTTAATACATACGGATTCAAAAATTAATAAATGTTTTAAATATATTTTTTTCAATTTTCTGTCATTTACAATTACTTATGATAAAAAACCCGTTCGAATTCTCTGATGGTCCCATTGCCCGAGAACACACAAAATCAAATCGGGCAGCCAAAATCAAATTGTTGTTGATCCGAGGGACAAGTCGCATTTTACAGGTAGTGTAACTTATTTCAGAACGAAAAGGCGCCGCATTTTTTTCCCCCAGAAAGGAGTTGCAAATTTTTTTTCATTCGTAGTAGGTAGCTAATAACTTCGTAGTTATTACCGTCATGTATGAAGTCCAGTGGGGGAGAACTGCGTAGTATATAATTTGGTTTAAAAAAATATTTAAGCAGGTATGTTCAAGCAGCCAAGACAAGACCAAACCTACACCTTGGACAGCTGCCAGCCAGCCAGCCGAACACATTGCGTGTTAAGAATTTCCACTGTACTGATGGAATTTCGATATAAGAGTATGGTAACTGATTTCAGGTCAATCAAACTTTTGAAGAAGGAAATACGGCATTGATTGGTGAAACAGTATAAAAAAGTTTAGTGGATTTCTTTGAAAAAGTCACTATGTTCTTCCGATGTAGAAGCCAGTCAATTGTCCTGGAAAGGAAGAAATTCACACTAAGCATCGCAAAATGTCGGCTGAGATGGATGATTTTCTTGCACATCTACCAAGAAGGAACGTGCCTTCTTAAATGCAGCAAATTCTCGGTTATCCGTGCCTTGCTTCTTTTCTTTGTTTTAGTTGCGCTGAAGTATTTTTAATGCGTGTGAACTGAGCGTTCAATTTGATTGCGGGCGTTGCTCTGCATCATCAATTATTGTACTCAAAAAGGAGCGTGGATGAACAGATACATTCTCAAAGATTGGTTTAAGACGAACTTTGTTTCCGAAGTGACTGATTATATACAACACAAAAAGTTGCCAGTCAAAGCAACCCTACTCTTAGATAACGTTCCTTCACATCCTTCTGAAGACGAGCTTATTCCCGATGATGGGAAACTACGAGTGAAGTTTTTGCCACCCAACGAGACATCCATTCTCCAGCCCATGGATCAGGGTGTAATTCCATCAATGAAGCAAATCCATCGCTGACAGTTTGCAAGAAATTTAGCTGAGGAACGTGAAAACATTTTAACATTCTGGAAGAGGCTTTCATTCCTGGATGGTGTACATTTAATATCAAAGGCATAGGTTGCTCTAAACTCCGTAACAATCACACGCTCATGGCGTAAACTACTTCCAGATATAGAAGATGACTTCCAAAGATTTAACACACAAGAAGAAAACGAATAATCTCCCATAGTCACTTCGATTTCTCGCATGGAAGGATTCGAAAATGTGGACAGTGAAAATGTTGAAGACTGGATGAAAATAGACGCATGTGAACCAGGCTTTCAGCTTATGAAAGACGAAGAAATTGTCAACATAATGAAAGGCAGGCAGGGTGAATGGTGGTGAGGAGGTAGAGATAACAGCGGAAAGAGAAGAAGTACGTGTGAGTCATGGTACAGCTGTGGAATGTGTAAATCATCATTGTCAACCATTATCAATCCACTGCTGGACGAAGGTCTCCCCAAGTTTCCTCCACAACGGTCTGTCTTGTGCCAGTCTCCTCCATGTCACTCCCGCATATTTACGAATTTCATCCACCCATCTCCCATGTGGTCTTTTTCTGGGTCTTTTCCTGTCCCTTGGAATCCAATCTAAAATTTCGGCTGTCCATCTATGGTCTGTCCTTCTGGCAGTATGTCCAGCCCATTGCCATTTCAGGGATTTAACTCTGATCATGATGTCTTCCACTCTCGTCATTTTTCGGATCCACGAGTTCCTCTTCTTATCTCTCCTGGTTATACCAAGCATGCACCTCTCCATGCTTCTTTGAGTTGTCTGCAGCCTTTGTATGTCTCTTTTAGTTAAGGTCCACGTCTCTGCACCATACGTAAGCACTGGAAGGATGCATTGATCAAATACACTCATATATTATGTGAAACGAAAGGATTTTAATTACAGTGAAAATGTGGCACTTCGTAATATTTGTGCTAGTGTTAGAAAATAATTAAATGCATCTCTGGAGCAAGAGATCATTACAGATTATTTTGCTCCAAACTACATGACATTTTTGGGTTGTGTCTGGTAAACGTACTATATGTATATAGGACTATCGCATTTTACTTTTGTCAACAACAGAAATGGTAAGTACAGTACGAATATTTTTATAATTTTATATACTCTATTGTTAACAGTTCAATGTTTCAAATGTATTTTTATATACTTCATAGTACATACGAAGTTATTTGTTTCAGTAAAAAGCAAAAATCGTATTATCAGTGTTTTTAATTTATCCGTCCACATTTATTCGGTGATTAGCATGGATACTGGAGAGTTTGCTGTATAGGGTAAAACGAAACCGACTGGAGAAATAAATTGAACACTGAAACTGTTTCAGATTTGCTGATAGACTGAATATCACAGATAATGCAGAATTCGATCCACGTCGGGTATTGTCAGTAAAGATCCAAACAGGTGGAAGGCAAAAGTACTCATTACTAGTCATGATACATATATTTCGCAAAATTTGCCCTCTAATATTTATTTCATTTCAAAATAAAGAGAGTTTATGCTTTATTGCACCTCGCCCTTTAGAAGAGCAATTAAACTAATACAATACGCATATTAAAGGAATTAATATTGTAGCCATTTACAGACAAGTGAAAATCAGTGAAGGCCATTTACTTTTGGAATGCGCTATTCCTGCGACTTCAAGTGTTTTAAAAAATCCTACCACCAAATAAAACTGTATATTATTCCATAATTAGCCATCACGAAAACTAGATTTGTTAAGCCGGTCCTACTTACCGCGTTGTCCAGTATCGGAAGAAAGGTAGCCTTTCACGAAGTACCTGTTTCCATAAACATCCCTATAATTTGGATCTCTAACAAAGTTCGGCTGCTTTTTCAGCGTTCATTTCATGTCGTAATTCCCCTTTATATTGGGCCGCATTTCAGTTCGGCTGCTTTTTCAGCGCTCATTTCATGTCGTAATTCCCCTTTATGTTGGGCCGCATTTCAGTTCGGCTGCTTTTTCAGCGCTCATTTCATGTCGTAATTCCCCTTTATGTTGGGCCGCATTTCAGTTCGGCTGCTTTTTCAGCGCTCATTTCATGTCGTAATTCCCCTTTATGTTGGGCCGCATTTCAGTTCGGCTGCTTTTTCAGCGCTCATTTCATGTCGTAATTCCCCTTTATGTTGGGCCGCATTTCAGTTCGGCTGCTTTTTCAGCGCTCATTTCATGTCGTAATTCACATTTATGTTGGGCCGCATTTCAGTTCGGCTGCTTTTTCAGCGCTCATTTCATGTCGTAATTCCCCTTTATGTTGGGCCGCATTTCAGTTCGGCTGCTTTTTCAGCGCTCATTTCATGTCGTAATTCCCCTTTATGTTGGGCCGCATTTCAGTTCGGCTGCTTTTTCAGCGCTCATTTCATGTCGTAATTCCCCTTTATGGTGGGCCGCATTTCAGTTCGGCTGCTTTTTCAGCGCTCATTTCATGTCGTAATTCCCCTTTATATTGGGCCGCATTTCAGTTCTAAATAGCTGTACAAATACGAAAACCGCTGATGACGGATTTTCGTCATACTCGTGTTTACCAAACGTGTACCATCTTGACTTACAAAGTGCTGCCTGGCAGTTCGATTCAACTCCTAACGGAAGAAAAGCGATATTTCAAAAATTCTAGCTCTTCCATCTCATTAAAAGAAAGTCCATCATTTCGACCTTTTATAAGTTCTTTCGCAGACATTTTCATTGAGAAAATTTCCTTTTATCGAAGCATTTCTAGTACCAATGAATTCTATAAGTATTCAACAAAAGATACCTAACAAAAAAAGAAAGAGGAAGCGAATTCCCGAAAGAATTAACTTTTCACAAACGCATGTGCTTTCAGGCATTAACATTCCATACATTTTGGTGTTTCCCACGTAGCCATCCTTCGGATAATTCCGAAATTACATGGGCTTGGAACGGGTATCAAATCGCGTTCTCCCAATTTACTTTCGAGCATGATTTTCACTAGGAACATCCAAGCAATTGAAACTAAACAGAAGTAGCTTAGGAATCTGAAGAACTTTCTGCATGTGAGCTGGCTTTATTTCGACAAAGATACGAAAGATAGCCAATTTCTGTCTACGAAGCTCCAAACAACTGAAGGTAAGCAGAATTAGTTTAGGAATCTGAACAACTTCCTGGATGTGCATTGGCTGTATTTCTACAATGATATGAAAGATAGCCAATTTTTTTATACGAAGCTCCAAGCAACTGAAACTAAGCAGAAGTAGCTTAGGAATATGAACAACTTTCTGCATGTGCGCTGGCTGTATTTCGATAAAGATATGAAAGATAGCCAATTTTTTTCTACGAAGCAACAACAACTGAAACTAAGCAGAAGTAACTTAGGAATCTGAACAACTATCTGCATGTGCGCGCTGGCTGTATTTTGACAAAGATATGAAAGATAGCCATTTTTTTCTACGAAGCTCCAAGCAACTAAAACTAAGCAGAAGTAGCTTAGGAATATGAACAACTTTCCGGATGTGCGCTGGCTGTATTTCGACAAAGATATGAAAGATAGCCAATTTCTTTCTACGAAGCTCCAAACAACTGAAAGTAAGCAGAATTAGTTTAGGAATATGAACAACTTTCCGGATGTGCGCTGGCTGTATTTCTACAATGATATGAAAGACAGTCCTTCCTTTTAATGTCGATAGAAGTACACCACACTATGCACAATCAAAAACGATAATAGCGTAGCAAAAATCCGCATATGTAATGGCGTACAAACTAAATGGAATCGCCAAACATGCACTCTCCTAGATAACATTTTATATGTGTGTACTGCATTGTATGTCTATCTACTGGCATGAAAAAGCCTTCCAGTGGAGAGCAAAAGCTTGGCGATTCTACATGCGTTTTGTGCGAGTAGATAAACGGATTTTTACTATGACATACGCGCGTTTGATTGTCATTTTGCAATTTATTAAGAATAGTTATCCAGGAACATTTATAATGCTTTTAATTAATATAACTGAATTTATGTTTTGAGCTTGAAAGTCTGTACCCTTAATAAAACATTACTTATTGTGCATCTGTGGTTTGTAACAAGCACAATATACTAAACTACACAATGAGCAATATTATGCTTCCTAACGGTCAGAACAAAGTAGTCTTACTTTCAGAAAGAGTTTTCATTGGTGCCTAAAGGATATCACTTGAATAGCTGATTAGTGTTAATAATCGGTAACAAACGGTCAACCTTAAAATACCCAACTGCACTACACTTCAACTGTATCAACGAACTGAATCTCTCTATGTAACGTGCGGCTCAAAGCATCTCACTACCAGTGTAACTTAATCAAATATACACAGTCTCTCTCTGAATCTCTCTCTGTAACGTGCGGCGACTGAATCTCTCTCTGTAACGTGCGGCTCAAAGCATCTCACTACCAGTGTAACTTAATCAAATATACACAGTCGAGTTACATTTTTGTGACCACCTCCTACTTTTAACGTCAACAGGGCGTAGACAATGAAAGAAAGCAGGTGTCGTCAGCTGGCTTGAAGGGCATATAAGGTGAGCTGTAAGCATTCTGAAAAGATATCACTCGTTGCTGTCATGGATAAAAGGGATTTATCAGATATGCAAAAAGAGATGATTATCGTCTTTCGGGACCAGGGTGGCAGTATTTCTGAAACAGCGCAGTTTGTGAACTGTTCGCGTGCTGCTGTGGTTAAAGTGTATCGTGATTGGAGAAATGACGCCATTGCGAATAAGCGATGTGGAAACTGCGGAGCACTACGTTTTATTTCGATAAACCACATACCGATATAAAGAAAACGTTTTATGCTTATTTAGGTATTTTTTGATATGATCGTTTAATCTGGAGCATTTCCTAATGACGTCACACTCCTTATTTTACAGTGTTTATATAAACCACATACCGATATAAAGGAACCGTTTTATATCGACAAACCACATACCGATATAAAGAAAACGTTTTATATCGATTAACCACATACCGAAATAAAGAAAACGTTTTATACTGATTTAGGTGTTTTTTGATATGATCGTTTAATCTGGAGCATTTCCTAATGACGTCACACTCCTTATTTTACAGTGTTTATATAAACCACATACCGATATAAAGGAACCGTTTTATATCGACAAACCACATACCGATATAAAGAAAACGTTTTATATCGATTAACCACATACCGAAATAAAGAAAACGTTTTATACTGATTTAGGTGTTTTTTGATATGATCGTTTAATCTGGAGCATTTCCTAATGACGTCACACTCCTTATTTTACAGTGTTTATATAAACCACATACCGATATAAAGGAAACGTTTTATATCGATAAACCACATACCGATACAAAGAAAGCGTTTTATATCGATAAACCACATACCGATATAAAGAAAACGTTTTATACTGATTTAAGTGTTTATTGATATGATCGTTTTATCTGGAGCATTTTATAATGACGTCATCACTCCCTAGTTTACAACAGAACGACAAACTTTGCGCTTTGACAAAAACATATATGTTCTGGTTTGCCTCCGCTATCGAAACGCATTTTTGGTTGTCATGTCTCGATGTATGTGTACATAGAAAGATAAACATTAAATTATTACATAAGAACATTGTCACCTGGTTTTTTAATGCACGGTAAATGGAGGATAAGAGGGCAGCTTACCATCACAGTAATTCATTTGCGCGAAACAAATTGGAAAAGAAAAAGAAGGAAACAAGGAAAACTACTGAACCCTGTTAAAACACTGCGGCGAGTTGCAGACTCAGTATTTCTCCATAACCAGATTTTTATTTTTAATTAGTCTTTTTATTTATTTACATTTTTTTCTCTCATAATGGATCCATTAAATTTTTTTGCGTCAGTTAAGCTCTTTTTTTTTATTTATTTTCTTGTGAATCCTACAGTTACTCATTGCGTAAGATTGAATAGCAAATGCAGATCCAATAATGCCCTAGTCACTATAAAATGTTTCATTCTCATTGTTAGCGGTGGATTTTTTTTTTTTTTTTTTATCTTCAGTCCCTTTGAAAAGACGAACTCTGACATCTCTGTAATGGTGAGACAGAGACGGCGGTTGGCAACTGCCTCGGTGTTTCCTAAGAGCTGTCAGGAGCATTAAAAATGGAAGCCATTTCTTCTTTCATTAAATCACCCAATCAAATTCATAAAACAAGTACGAGCAGAGAAATAAATGCATTTCCGTGCACAAATTCTTTGTTTCTGCATAAAAGTAACGCTAACACATTAAAATTAGCCTTATTTTTATCGCCAAATCAATCTGTCACACACGCGCTTAGAAAATTTGCGAACAGCAAAAAGTTGCTAAGTGTGGGAAAGCTCGCGTCTGGCTGTCAACGAACGCAATATCGTGCCAAAAACTTCACGCATTAACGAGGCTTGCGAATGGGCGGAGCACACTTCTCATTGAACGAAACTGAAAGAAAGAGGGAGAATATAAAATGGAAGGAGGTGGGATGAAAGGGGGGGAAGAAATGTGGAACAAAAGAAGTGAAAGAAATGTTACAAAACAAGAGAAAAGAGCACGATTTTTTGATTTCAAACTACGCTCTTTAAGCAGGTGAGATCGTTGGCACTGGGCAAGCGTGAGTTACGACTGCTTCGGGGCGCCGTGTTATGCCACAATGTGTAAATTCAGCTGTCGGAGGGAAGTGTTTTCCGCATTCAAAATTTCTCACCAAGAAAAATTGGATCACCTTCAAAAAAAAAAGTGTCTAATTCTTTCCTTTGATAAAGCATTAATCTACATCTGTTTAAAACACAGTGACACACGATGTTATATGATTGGATAGTTATTTATGATCAAGACGTTTGATATTTCCGTTGCAATTGGTATGATATAACAGTTCTCAGTTTAAGTAAGTACCGTCTCAATGTTCCGAATACATAATCACGATACATTATGATTTCAGTATTACGTCGTTATATTAATTCACCAATTTGAATTTTTCTTTTCATGCTTATGACATTCGCTGTCGGCATTATGAACTGTAAAATACATTTCCTCTTTTCAAGAACAGCTACACAGCTCCAGAGCATGAATGAGAAATAAATAGATCATAATCATAAAATTATTTATTGGCAAATTAGCAACCAATCTAAAAATAATAGCAAAGATAAAAGATTAAGAAAAGGAAAGAAAAGGGAAATTATTCTACAGAAAAATAAGTTACGGTAAAGCTTTGTTTAATTCAAACAGCGAGAAAAGAAAGGATCAGATTTCACAGGGTTTATGTAAAAAATAAAATTTGGTGCGCGGGGGGGGGTCGACAAAAAAGGAAGTTTTTGAAATCCACCAGAACAAAATAAAAGTTAAAGAAAAATAGAAAAAAAGGTACGGAATTATTTCTAATGTAAGTTGATGCATTTTTATTTAATTAAAGCATTTGTTTTCTAATGTATATCGCATTTTAACCTGAAATTTCGGGGCGTCAAGACCCCTTTAAATACGCACCTGAGGTTTCAAGTAAAGGAATTTCGAATTATGCAAAAATTTCAGTTCGGATTTATACCACGTGTGCCAAATTTCTTAATGATCCGTTGTAAACTGAGATCTGTTTTGTCTAATTGACACAATATGATCTTTACCATTTATGTATTTATTCACTTTAACATATGTTATGCAAGTTATCGCAATTTGCATGTACGCACAAATCCCATAAAATAGATATCCGGCGCCATCGTACGCTTGTACGATGGCGCCATAGTGTGCTCTCTTCCACTTACAAACTATCCTGTCAGAATCGCTAGATTTGCTCTAGCTTCCTGCAGTTTCTGTGAACTGCCCGGAAGGGCACAGAAACTGAATGAAGTTAGAGCACATACATTTGAAATATATGGATTTTTTGAGTACATATTTGAAATACTCGATACGCTCACAATTGATTCCATGTATGCACTCAAAAATGAGTAAGTGTCTTTTCCAAAAATGAGACAAGTACTTGGAACTATTATAAACCCAGAATGATCTAAAAAATGAGTACATTTTGCTTATTTGTAAGTACCAATTTTTATCAGCGCACATTGAGAAAAAAACGTACATTCCCAATGATATACAACGGAACCCGGATCATGCGTTTTTCAAGGGACAAAGTAAAATTAAAGTGTTATTGAAGGAACATACATATACAAAACACGAAAAGTTGAACATCAAGGGCAATTTCAGAATTTTTGGATCCACAATACTTTACATACAAATGAGGAAAACGTATGAGTCAGAAACGTACAAACGAGGCTGTACTGTATTTAACATCGACATATCTTAGCTTGTTTAGGATGCTTTCAAGATGGTTGGTACTTACCTTCCAACATGAAATTATTTATGTTGAATAATATGCTAAACAGCCTCAGAAGAATTCCTATGCAAAACTGTTTTAGATTTGTTTATGACAAGTATGTAGTAACCAGAAAAAAATATAGCAGCGCGAAACTTCCGGTTCCGAGGCGGCTTTCATACTCGAACCAGAACTCACAGGCACCAAATTCGGACATACAGTAAGCTCGTGCACCCATGCCCCCACGCATGCTCAGTTGCTCGATTGACAGCTCAGTGGATCCCCAGCCCGTGTCTCTCCGGCCACTCTCTAAAACACAGGACTCCTTGTGCAGAATTATAATGCACAAGCCCGTTCCCATCCGTGAACGGTACTTTTACGGGTTTAACATTTCAGTATACACAGAGTACACACTGAGTTGCAACCACCTATGTAATACATCGTGGGCCTCCTTTCTCCCAAAGAACGGCAGCCACTAGGCGTGACATTGACTACACAAGCTACATGTAGATTTGTGAGTCGGATCTTCAGCCAAGCTGTTTGAATTGGGATCCAAAGTTCCAGTATGGAGCGAGATAGTGTGCTCAACTGACAACTGTACTCAACTGTAACCTCACCTGGGATTCTACAATATCCATTGATGCTCAATTGGTTTGGGATCAGGGCAAATTTGGAGCTCATTTGTGATATTTCATAGCAGCACCGGTTTCAATGAACCATTCTTGCACAATGCGGGCTAGACGGGATCGGTAATTTAGGTACTGGAAGAACCTATCCCAATTTTGGTTGAGGTAAAACAAAGTAATGTATGCATGGTTTGCGGGATGTTCCTGATAGTAGTCTTTGTCCATAGGTTTGTCTACAGGCACAAGAGATCCAAGTTCATGAAAGCTAAACATGCCCCGTATCGCACAACCTCCTCACCTGCCTGGACAGTTGATGCGATGTTGACGCCAAATACGGACCTGTCCATCGTCAAAATGGAGTAAACCTCGTGATATACTGGATCATCCGACATTCTTCCTATCGTCCAATACGCATGCTACTGCCATTAGCTGAGTCGTTTACGTTGATGCACTTTTGTTAAGAGAGGGTGGCGTTTAGGGATTCTTCTCTTGTAGCCCCTTCGTGCCAGAGTGTGATGCAATGTTCTGAGGTTTATTACTTGTGATTTATACATTCTGTATTGGACGGTCAACAGCGAAACTGCTCTGTGCCAACATCCGTGTAGAAACGAAACGCACCCATCATTTAAAGCTGAAAATCACCTTTTTCTATACCTTACAATTTTGCTCCTTGTTCGCTGTCACCTCATTTTGGTACCACTCGTAGTACACTTTAAAGATGGAGGTCTTTGACTAACACGTAATTGTCGCATTTTCGAAATGAATGCACCAAATCGTCGTGCTGCCACAATTTGGGATTGGGTAGAGCGCGTCCGTAACTTCACCATCTCATCCGTAACTTCGCTCTCAAATTAGCCATTAATCTCTTTCATACACATTTTAGATCATAGACCATGCCCTTCTCCTCGTTTTGCGAGAGTCGTATGCAATTCAATTTGCGTACTGGTGGTGGTCGTAATTCGGTGAGCACTTAGTGTACTTAAAATTAATTTAAAAGACTCTTTCTATCTGTGCCTGCGTGCGTGCATGCACTCGCGTTTGTGTGCGTGCGTGTATGTGTGAGTGCATAGCAGCCGAAGTTCGAAAACTTCCATGTGAAGAACACTTAGGACGCTCACATTGCCAGACACACACCAATTTTACTTGAAGATTTCGCATTTCCTAAACTTTTCAGACATTTTAAAAAAAATGATGCCATTCGTCACGCGAAATTACTGTTCAAGAGAGCTCAAGATTGAACGAAAAACAAATTTATCCTGCTCAAAAATGTGTGGAAAATATATCTCGGCCATTCGTTTTTTCGTTACTTGAACAGTTTTATCTGTCTATTACTCTTTTTTTATTCTGCTTCGTGCTTCGAGACTCTCCGGAAGGACAAAAGATTTGGTTACGTTGACTGCTGATGTCATTCCTTGGGTGAATCTTTTCTTGAGTTTTCTTAACTTTTCTTTTTTCTTTCGTGCGCCTCCATCTTCGCATCGGTATTTGCTTGCCATTGAAGATATTGCATTCCCGTGAGGGATAAGACAGAGAGAAAGAGCGAGAGAAGGCTCCATATAGTTCGCTCAGTCAGCCGACTTGGGATCAAAATGAATGTCAGCGGGTACCCAGATCGATGAAAATAGAATGCTAACTCGGTGAAACACAAGACGAAACTGGAGCAGCCGAAGTTCGAAAACTTCCAATTTGCACCACGCTTCCTCTCTTTCTCTCTCTCTTTATCCAAATTAAGTATCTTCTTTTATTTACAGCTTTTCATTTTGCAAGCTCTGCTTTCAGCGAAAGGATGAAACAAAACAAAAAAAGAAAGAAAAAAGAAGCCTCAAATCGGCATTTCGAGTGAGTGCTGAAGTTTAGATGGATTTCATTACGTTTAGAATTCCAAGTGCGTAATTTATTCTTACTAGATTCCCGCCATTTATTCGTCGACATTAGTCAAATATTCGTAGAAGATTTTATTCTATTGGAAAAATATTTTGAAATGTGGCTGCAGGAAAGATTTTGGGTACCTGAAGACAAAAGTTAAAACTAAAGCAGCAGTTACAGAAATGTTGATACACCAAATGTATAAAACTAAAATAGCTATCCGTTTATTGGAGTAAGAATTTAAACATACATTTTGCCAAGCTTTCGCCCATCGACGAATTCACAAAACAGCTGATTAGCCTATATAGACGCAATGTTAACGAAATTAACGAGCAACCGTCTCATCTGTCAAGTACATTATAAACCCACGTCATTCCCTAACCCGATGCTTAGCAGCTCATTCTGAACATAAATCAGCGTTTTTCAGATCTCGAATTCGAAGAGCCTTTACAGTCAGCTCTGGTGTCTCCGCCAGGCAATCCGAATTGAATAAAATAATAAATCTAACCGCTGAAGCAGGGTACTCCTAAAAACGTGTACTCAGTGTCATCAAAACCCAAGGACATGCTAGGTCAGAAAGCGCAGCTCTCGTACTTGGGATAAATACCCTATATTCCGGTCGTTTCTTTCATCGTCAGAAACATCCTACGAAAGTTGGGATACGGTGTAGACAAAGTCACCAGCATCCTTATATGGCATACTTTCAAGATGCTCAGACAGACCTCCAGTAACCAATGAGTTTGGTGTTTATGACATACTGCTATCATACCCTGATCGCTCTCGAAGATATTACATCGGAATGACTAAACGCTCGTTCGGACCAGGATCAGTGAACACAAAAGAATGTCAAGGAAAGAAAATAATCCACAGTATACTTGACGGGGAAATTCGATTCTGCTTTCTCCAATATCTGCTTCAAGTTCAGTTGAACCTAATTCTCCAAGACAGGGTTGGGATGAAAGTGAATGAGGAGCATGACGAGCAGAAGGAGGAAAAATAACAGTTCCAAAAAGTGGAAAACAGGAAGAGCCACATAAACATAAAAGAGACAGATTTTGAGAGACAAACAAAGTGGAAGCGAGAGAGAGAGAGAGAGAGTGTGAGAGGGTATATATACGGAGGGTAAGATAGATGACAAGAGATTTAAAATGAAGATGATATTGAAAAGGGAGAAGGGCGTTTGTATGTGTGTTAGAGGCACTGATATCGTAGGTAGGGAAAGATAAAGGAGGTAGAGAAAGTAAAAAGAATTGGGAAGATCCAGAAAGAAGAACATAGAGATAGAGAGTGGAGAAGAGGGCAATTGATATAGAAAAAGCCAAAAACAGACGTGAAGGAAAATAAGAAATTCAGAGAGAGAAAAAGAGATAAAAGCACAATGCATAAAAAAGTGAAAAAAGAGATGGGTAGAAAACAATGCGAGATACCGCAAGAGAGAAGCAAAAGGGCAGTGGATAAAAATGGGAAAGGGAGCAGAACAGAGACAAAACACAAGACATACAGAGAAGCAGAATGCGCAGAGATCCTGCACAGAGGCAGACAGATTGAAAATGAAGAAGACAGAGAGAGAAAAAGACAATATTGAGCTAAGAAAAAGTGGATAGATTACCAGCAGACAGACACAGAGAGAGAGAGACTAAAGAGAATGAGAAAGATCCAGGAAGAGAGCAAGAAACGTGACCAGGAGTATAACGGAGTAGACAGACGAGAAAGGGAATTTAAGGTAGATTAAACGTTACAGGGATGATGAAAAAAATATTTAGAGAGTGCAGTACAGTTCAATAAGATAAAAGAGATGGAGAGACAAGAGAGTGAGTGTTACGGAGAAAGAGACAGAAAGAAAAAGGATAATAAAAGCAAAGAGAAAAACACAGAGGAAAAATAAAAGAGATAAAAAGAAAGATACAAAAAAAAGGTATATTGAGGCCGTTAGGAAAATCGGATGAGAAAGGGATACAAAATGACAAGGAACGGAGAAGAATACTGGGACTAAGATCAAGCAAGAAGGAGGAAGAGAGAAATGATATAGAGGCAGTGGAAGAGAGAAATGGAGAATTCCTTCCTACGGTATAAATAATGTACTTTGAAAAGACCACACAATATTATTATTGTGCCGGTGAGATATATTCGACGCCTTAGAATTTCCCTAGATGTTCTAGTTCAGTTTTCAATAAAGCGAAACATTAAACTTGTATAATTTTTGTTAATATGTTCGTTTCTCCGAATAGCATCCTGAAATTAAAGCTGTTTATAAATTCTACCGAAACAACTGGAACTAGAAATCAAGGTAGATGAAAGAGCATGCAGATGAGAAACCGTAACTATCAGTAATAGAGCCGCTTATTTGCCGCGAGGTTATTATGACGGATAGAAATCAAAAGTTTGTATACCTGCATTCGTCTTTGTCCATTCACAATTTTCGCAGATTCTCAACAACAATGCGCGCTAGGTTATGCTCACAGAGATGGTTAAACAGTGCTGTTCTATTTACATTCTATAAGGATTCCAGCTGAAATTTTAGAAGCCTTGCACCGGATAATTACTTATCCTCTTCTCTCCAGACAGCAAGTTAAAATACTCTAGGGAGTTTTCTTTCGAGATAATTTCTCGGATGACCGCGAAAACGAGAATAACGTGCAGTATGCAGGAAAATCTATTCTCTTCCGAAGGCCTTTGATTCACGCACTAAGGGAAGCAAATTGCTTTAACATCGTGAAAATTTAACATTTTCATGAAACGTAAACATAACTGATTGCATAATAGCTGATTTTGAAATACAATTAACTAAGCTTTTTTCTTTTTCATTTCCGGAGTAATTTTCGTCGGCGATGTTTTACATGTTGACTTTATCTCCTAAAAAAGATAAGGAAATCGATCGCTACATCAAAATGGAGCCCTGTAGTACCCTGTGACTCGTAATATCAAAATAGGATTTTTTTTCTTTTGATGGAAGGTTTAACGACCACTGTGAGCAACTCAATGAGTTATAAGAAGTTTTCCGTCCCAAAGTTTGGGCCACTGGCTCCAGGGAAGGCATAAAGCCAGCGCCATAAGACAAACACATCAACGCCTCAACGGGATTCGAACCGGGACCCAGCGCAGACGAACGTTCAGCAGCCTGCGCTCAGGCCAATGCGCCACCGGAGCTTTCAAAATAGGATTAAATTCTAGCTTAGCTATATCAGAACTGAAATCTCCTTTAATCGATTTTGCTTTGAGCTCATATTTTCTTTCTCTCAAAACAGATTCTTAATTTACAATTACAATTTTGCAACATGTAAGTCACCTCCTGCTTTCTTTCCTTGGACAACAAATTACGTTGCTCGACTTAGAATATCACAGATTCAGAGGAAGTGACCTAAATGAGCCGACAATTATCAGAGACATAGAATTTGAAATGGACAATAAACGAAATTATTTGCAAGGCCGTACATAAATTACACTGGATACAAGATAGAACCACGTTACATCCGACAATACCTTGTGTATCAAGCATACTGAGCAATGCAAACACACACATGACATGGCACGGGGTGATACAGCTTTGAAATGGTAACTGTGCTATCTAGGACCACGCAACGATTACCCGATCCCATACACAATTCAGCGGAATTCTGGAAATGCCGAAGAGAGGCTTGCAAGAAGCACGTGGCAACAACATAGGGTGATACAGCCCTGAAATGGTAACTGCGCTGTCTAGGACCAGGCAACAGTTACCCGGAACCATACATATTTCAGCAGAATTCAGAAACACATGGCCGCGGCATAGGGTGATATAGCCCTGAAATGGTAAGTACGCTGTCTAGGACTATGCAACGTTTACCCGATCACATACACAATTCAGTGGAATTCCCGGAATGCCAAGAAGATGCTTGCAAGGGAGACGCGGCAACGGCATAAGGTGATACAGCCCTGAAATGGTAAGTACGTTATGCAAAGTTTACCTGATCCCATACACAATTCAACGAATTTCGGGAATGCTACGGGGAGGCTTGTAGGAGACACGTGGCAACGGAATGGGTGATACAGCCCTGAAGTAGTAAGTACTCTGTCTAGGACCAAGCAACATTTACCTCAACCCATACATAATTCAGCGGAATTCCTGATAAGGCCAAGGAGAGGCTTGCAAAAGACTCCAATGAGGTCGCACACATGCTCCATAAGCGATACGTCCAAAGACCTGGATAGCGATAAAAGCTTATGGACACTTGTAGGCACTATCAGGTAATTTTATTTGTGTGTAGCAGAGCTTCTTTTTGCTGGAAATCAGCCTTCGAGATATTCTTGAGAAATGGCAAGTACGCAAGCCGTAAAACATGATCCTCTGGTTTCCGAAAATATAACTAAATTGTTTTTACTTTGTAATTTGCCTCATACACTCAGAACTTTATTTCATTACTTGTTTTACGATTCCAAAAGATTAAGAAATCAGTATAATAATTTATCTACAAGACATTTCTACTGATCTGATTGAAATAAAAGGGTAAAAACATCCCGTTCTAAATTTGACCTGTGACCATCATGAAACGGCACTGAAGAAAGCGAGAATGACTGAATGAAAAGCATGTATATAATAATAATAATAATAATAATAATAATAATAATAATAAACTTTCTTGCTGTTACATTTAGGATTTGTGAATATACATCAATATTTTGTATTATACAGAACAGCAAGGGAGAATCAGGGAAAAAGTCTCAGAGAGTCCTGACTATAGTTTATTGAATTATTTGTAACACTGGAGCAAAAAAAAAATCACGATTTCCGTAGCTAAGACGAACAGCTCAGTCAAAATATACACTGAGTTAGCTTTGCATTAGGAAGACCTACCGAAAACGCGTTGATCCACCTTTCTGTGCAATCGCGGCTCGCAGACGCCTAAGATAGAAATTTTGGACTGAGTTAGCTTTGCATTAGGAAGACCTACCGAAAACGCGTTGATCCACCTTTCTGTGCAATCGCGGCTCGCAGACGCCTAAGATAGAAATTTTGGACTGAGTTAGCTTTGCATTAGGAAGACCTACCGAATAACGCGTTGGTCCACCTTTCTGTGCAATCGCGGCTCGCAGACGCCTAAGATAGAAATTTTGGACTGAGTTAGCTTTGCATTAGGAAGACCTACCGAAAACGCGTTGATCCACCTTTCTGTGCAATCGCGGCTCGCAGACGCCTAAGATAGAAATTTTGGACTGAGTTAGCTTTGCATTAGGAAGACCTACCGAATAACGCGTTGGTCCACCTTTCTGTGCAATCGCGGCTCGCAGACGCCTAAGATAGAAATTTTGGACTGAGTTAGCTTTGCATTAGGAACACCTACCGAATAACGCGTTGGTCCACCTTCCTGTGCAATCGCGGCTCGCAGACGCCTAAGATAGAAATTTTGGACTGAGTTAGCTTTGCATTAGGAAGACCTACCGAATAACGCGTTGGTCCACCTTTCTGTGCAATCGCGGCTCGCCGACGCCTAAGATAGAAATTTTGGACTGAGTTAGCTTTGCATTAGGAAGACCTACCGAATAACGCGTTGGTCCACCTTTCTGTGCAATCGCGGCTCGCAGACGCCTAAGATAGAAATTTTGGACTGAGTTAGCTTTGCATTAGGAAGACCTACCGAATAACGCGTTGGTCCACCTTTCTGTGCAATCGCGGCTCGCAGACGCCTAAGATAGAAATTTTGGACTGAGTTAGCTTTGCATTAGGAAGACCTACCGAATAACGCGTTGGTCCACCTTTCTGTGCAATCGCGGCTCGCAGACGCCTAAGATAGAAATTTTGGACTGAGTTAGCTTTGCATTAGGAAGACCTACCGAATAACGCGTTGGTCCACCTTTCTGTGCAATCGCGGCTCGCAGACGCCTAAGATAGAAATTTTGGATTGAGTTAGCTTTGCATTAGGAAGACCTACCGAATAACGCGTTGGTCCACCTTTCTGTGCAATCGCGGCTCGCAGACGCCTAAGATAGAAATTTTGGACTGAGTTAGCTTTGCATTAGGAAGACCTACCGAATAACGCGTTGGTCCATCTTTCTGTGCAATTACAGCTCGCAGACGCCTAAGAATAGGTTCTACAAGGTGTCGAACATCCTGTATGCGTAATTGGTCCATATCCGCTGCAGCAGCTCACCCTCATTTCGTGGAGGAAGATCTCACACCCCGTTCTAGCATATCGCACAAATACTAATTGGGTGAAAACAAAGCGAAGGCAATGTGGCGAATTTTTTGTCGTGTTCGTCCAAGCACTCAGAAGATATACGAGTACGGTGACTCGGTGCGTTGTCCTGCTAAAAGATGCCGCTGTGGTTCTGGTGAACTTCCTGCTGATATCGATGGAGATGGTAGGCTAACAGGTCCATGTAGGGTCCAACGTTCAGTGTTCGTGGGATGAAAGCCAACGGATTGAGGGCTTGCCAATAAAAGGCTCTCCTGACCAAAACACCACCCCACGGGCCTGTTGAACCCGAACTGTGCAACCAGAGGATATGGCTCTATGCTATTTACAAGATGTTGAAACCCGCCCCCTCAGCATGGTGGAAGCAGGAAACGGGACTTATCACTCTAGATGACTTTCTTCCATCCTTCGAGTGTCCATTGCCGACGTTCCATTGCCCATGCAAGGCGCTGTTTGCGATGACTGGACGTCATAATGAGTACTCTCGTTGGTCTACGGTTGTGTATCCCCAGGCGTAGCAAGTTACTGAGCATGGTGCATCTGAAAATAAGTCTAACTACAACTCTTTTGTGCCGGTGGGTGAGCTGGGTGACTTTTGGACGTCGTTGCTCAGATACCGCTCATGACACCGACGCTCACCTCTGGGATCAGCCGCATGCAGATGTGTTTGTGCGATGATTACCAACGTGAGCACTTCACACTGAACGTCTGTGCGTTGTTCATCCAGTCCTGGCACATCCTTGATAGGGTAGTACGGAAGGAGCAAACAAGAGTCGCTGACCAATGTGAGCTCTTCTGCTGGATGCCTGTGCTAGGTTAATTCAGTCCTGCTACACCCTTGATATGAGAGCATCCAACAAGTGAGCCTGTTTCCGAAATACTGGCACATGCCTGCCGAGCCTCAAATATCAGGCAGCGGCTAAATTGGCTTACGTCGCCACGTTTCCCCTTTACTGGCAAACATTTACTGATTCCATAACAGATCAGATAGTATGTATAGGATTTAAGGAATGGAGCGTCTGACCCCAGGTTTTAAACAACCCTTAGAAATAGGAAGCTAGGAGATTTGCGCTGGAGTGCCCGATAAGAAAGTGATAAGGGAGCGAGGTAGAAAGGGTGAGAAGGACGCCCTTGTTTATTACTGGGGGTCCCCGCACAAGGGGGTCAGGCGGCTTAACTTGAGAATCGGACTAACGGCGGATATTTAGTGGTTCAAGCTTTCGCACCTGCCCGAGATCGAACCTGAGGTTCCTCCGTGGCAGTCACGAACGTTGACCAGTAGGCCATTCGCGACCCGATTCCGTAACAGAGAATAGGTGTTCACAATTTTTAGTAGCAACACGTGACGTTGATACTTCGTTATCGCTCTGAATTTGTAAAACGATGAAGATGTTCCTAATGCAATTCTAAGTGTATATGGATTGATGCTTATAAAATTCCAAAATTGGAAGACCAGGCTGACATTATTTTATTTAAGTTAGATTCGGATTCAAAATATCACACCGACACGTAATGGTGAGATATACTTTTCAAGGTCATCAGGTTATGGTGAAGAATGTACATGATTTCGCTTCAGGAGATAATGAAAGGTAATAACGTGCAAAAACCTACGGCATAAAATGATCAATATCAATCAAGAAAGTATAGTTGAAATGGAATTTTAGGGAGAAATTCCCTGGTGATTTTAAATACGACATTTCCAAGACCAAAATAAGCACTTTTAAGCCTCTCAAAAAATGTGCGATTCTAAGATAAATCAATTCCCCATCAGTAACGCAAGGAGGTTCATAGAAATTTAAAATGTTGTATGATGTAACTGATTGTTAGAAATTTTGCATAAACTATGTGGCGTGTACCTCTATTTAACCTTTCTTTTGAGTTTCAGTGTGCTTATGTAAATTTATTTACTTTTTAGTTACACATTCCCTACCTCAACAACTAGGGGTCGCCCAAATAAAAGTGAAGCTCGTAGAATAGCGTCGTTGTATAGTTACACAGAGTCCTGCATTTGCGCCGATAGATGGCGTGTCATGTCGCGAAGCACGCTGTTATCGGCAACGCATGTCAGTGCGCTGTTTCCACGTACGGAGGCAAGGAGACTACGCAGGGGGAGTAACATGAATTTGTCCAAACATCCCCAGCGTGCAGTTATGCAATAGTGGAGCCGACATTTATCGTCGTATGAAGGGAGTCTAATGGAGTGAGTGTCAGTCACAGTGTACAGTGTGCCGCTGGTGTAGTGAATTTCGTAAAGGACGTGTGAGCATGGACGACATACCAAAACCTGGGCAAACACGCGTATCCATCCCCATGGAATCGATTGCAGCCGTGGAGAACGTTGTAAAGGAGAATCGCCGAATTACCAACCGCGAGCATGCAGCAACATTATCAGTGAGTAAGGGAACTGTTAACACCATTCCCCATCGGCGATTGGGATACAGCAAGGTTTGCGCACAATGGGTTCCCAAGCATCTCCAGGAGGATCAAAATACTCGGCGAATAGGTACGTGCGTGGAGCATCTGCATCGTTATCAAGCAGACAGGGGACAGTTTCTTTCCAAGGTTGTGGCCGCTGATGAATCATAGTGCCACCACTTCGATACGGCCACAAAACGAATGAATATGGAATGACGGCATTCCAACTCTCCACGCCCAAGAAAAGCCCAGTCCTCTTTATGAGCTAGAAAAGTGATGCTCAAGGTTTTCTTCGATGACAATGGCTCATTGTTGTTGGATTTGCCGGACGCAGGCAATACCGTTCAGGGCAACCTCATACGGCAATACGCTACGCAAACTCAAACCGGCCATCAAGCGACCCGGTATGTTGCCAATTGGTGTTATCCTCCTGCTCGACAATGTCCGCTTGCATATGGCGAGTGTATGCCAAGATTTGATGCGGAGCTTCCGCTGGTACGTTCTCGACCTTTCACCCCTACAGCTCCGACCTGTCGCAGTGCGATTACCACCTTTTCGGACCACAGAAATAAGCTCTCAAGGGCCGTCAATTCACTAACGGCGCTGAGGTATGGCCGTTGAAATCTGGTTCCACAGCCAACCATGGACGTTCTTCGTTCAGGGTTTCTACAACCTCGCGCCGCGCTGGGACACTTGCTTGAGCCGACAAGGCAACTATGTGTAGCGGGTATGTAGCCCATGAATCACTCTTACTTCCTGTATGTTAACATATTCCAACCAATAAACCCTTATGGGGGGAAAACCAACAGTCTGTTTCATTGAGGCGATCCTTATGCCTTATTTTGCAGCGGTGACCGTGATTCAGAGCAATATTGAATGGAAACATTGATTGCATAGAAATTCGGCTTAATATCATCGAAATAGGGTCAAAGGTCAGTGCACAGGAGCGAGATTTTTTTTTTTTTGGATGTTTAACAACCACCGTGAGCAACTCAATGGGCTATAAGCAGTCGCCCGTCCCTAATTTAGGGTCACAGGTTGAATGGAAGGGAGACAGCCAGTGCTGTACAACAAACACAACATCCATTTGTTTGTTTGTTTGGTTGGTAGTTTAACGACCACCGTGAGCACCTCAATAGGGTATAAGCAGTCGCCCGTCCCTAATTTAGGGTCACTGGCTCCAGGGAAGGGAGACAGCCAGTGCTTTAGACAAACACAACATCCATTTGTTTGGAGGTTTAACGACTACCGTGAGCAACTCAATGGGCTATAAGCAGTCGCCCGTCCCTAATTTAGGGTCACTGGTTACAGGGAAGGGAGACAGCCAGTGCCGTACAACAAACACAACATCCATTTGTTTGTTTGTTTGGTTGGTAGTTTAACGACCACCGTGAGCAACTCAATAGGCTATAAGCAGTCTCCCGTCCCTAATTTAGGGTCACTGGCTCCAGGGAAGGGAGACAGCCAGTGCCGTAAGACAAACACAACATCCATTTGTTTGGTGGTTTAACGACCACCGTGAGCAACTCAATGGGCTATAAGCAGGTGCCCGTCCCTAATTTAAGGTCACTGGTTCCAGGAAAGGGAGAGAGCCAGTGCGGAAGACCAACACAACATCCATGTGTTTTTTTCATTGAAGGTTTAACGACCACCGTGAGCAACTCATGGGCTATAAGCAGTCGCCCGTCCTTAATTTAGGGTCACTGGTTCCAGGGAAGGGAGACAGCCAGTGCCGTAAGCCAAACACAACATCCATTTGTTTGTTGGTTTAACGACCAGTGTGAGCAACTCATTGGGCTATAAGAATTCGTCCGTCCCTAATTTAGGGCCACTGGTTCCAGGGAAGGGAGAAAGCCAGTGCCGTAAGACAAACACAACATCCATGCCTCACGGGATTCGAAACCGCACACCCTACGGACAAATGATCAGAAGACATCGCTTAGACCACTGCGCCACCGGGGCGGCCGAGATTTATTCTACAGCCATTATCCTCATAACTTAGGCAATGATTTCTGGTAGGTTAGAAAGCGTATCATAATCAATGCATTGCATGATTTTACTTTTTTATAAATAAGAGTTATAACTGCATTATTCCATTGTTCAGGGATTTCTTCCTTTTCTATCACTTCGTTAAATAAAGCTGTCACGATTCGTATTTACGTAATTTAAATGAGGTGCGTTCATGATCTCGTTGCTGGAAAGACCGGCTGTCAGAAGTTCAGAGTGTTTTCAGCATGCACTAAATCCCAATTTAAGGTGGTTCCACCTAAAATCTCTGCCTTATGTCTCCAATGGTAAAACTTCTTTACATATTTTCTTCGCAATTAATGTATTCTCAAGGACGAAAATTTGCACATCGATAAAACTATCTATACGTTATAGTATGGGTTACTCAATACTTGCTAAAACATAACCATTATTATGTGAAAAATCAATAATTTTCCTTTGAGTAATGGTCAGACGTGTTAATAAGTGGCGCGACCTGTACATTGATGACGTCAGTAGACAAACAAATGTTAGATTGCTTTATTATGCTTATATTTTAGCAAGCATTAAGTATCCCATGCTATAACTGAAAGGTAGTTTTATCGATGTGCAAATTTTTATCCTTATCAAATTTTTATCTAATGCTTATATACACTAATTGCGAAGAAAATATGTACAGGAATTTTATCATTGGAAACATAACATTTTAGGAGGAACGACCTTAAAACCTGATTTTTTTTATGAAGATCTCAGATAACTCCTTTACGTTGTGAGTGGCTACTCAAGGTTAGCTACGTTCGATCAATGGACGACATCCTTCGCCATTTTAAGGTATGGTCCATTAATTTTCTCAAGGAATGGCAAAGTTTTCAACAATTTCAAAAGTGCAAATTTGTGTTTAAAACTACCTCCAAAATACAAAGTTCTCCAACACCAAGAATTTCGGGATATGAGTCACACATAGAATTATTCCGCCGTCTGAGCACGATTAACAAAAATTAAAATTGTATCTCGAATTAAAAGCATTTAATTATATACAGGTTAAAAAGGTCTTAAAAAACATGAGTACTTTCAGACCCAATATGGGTCCATCATCAGATGTTAGAACACTGTGGAACGTAGTTCGAAGCTCATGTATATAAACATTAGAGTTCAAACCTTGTGACGTAAAAGCGTAAAGTGTGGAGGAAACGATGTTCTGCGCATTTGTCGCGGAAAAATGTCATTATTTTTGTTCTTTGATTTTATACATTTGGTGGCGAGTTATTTGTCTCATCGTTTTCAGTTTTATTCAATATATATCACAAGCTTGGAAACGCCTATTGGATAAAACTGAAAACGACGAGAAAAATAACTCTCCACCAAATGTATACAATCAACGAACAAAAATAATGACTTTGGTTCGCGACAAACGCGTAGAACATCGTTTCCTCAACACTTTACGCTTTTACGTCACAGTGTTTGAACTCTAATGCTTATATACACTACTGGCCACCCAAAAATGCAACACCAAGCAGTAAGCATCCGATTGGCCTGAAATTCACAGCAGCGTCGTCCGCGAGAGGACATGCAAACTATTAGCATTGCAGGGCATATGCGAATCTTGTGCGCACGAAACACCACCGAGAAGCACTATAAGAAGGGGGCACAGAAGTCGGAGTGTAAATAGTGGAAATGTGTTGTGTTGCCGGACCTGTGCGTGGGAAGCTTCCTGATGCCTCGTCGCAGAATACGGCAGTCATTCCAGCACGTTTTGGAGTTCGGCAGAGGACGAATAGTGGCTTATCGCGACAGCGGTTTATCGTACCGTGATATCGGCGCCCGTGCGGGACGACATCCAGCCTCAGTGAGGCGAGTATGGATTCGATGGGTGCAGGAGGGACGGACGGACCGTCGTGAGCGATTGCCGCAGCCGCGGCACACCACCGTCCGAGAGGACCGGCATATTGTGCGGTGGGAATTGACGGCTCGCACAGCCACATAACGAACGTTAGCGCAGGAATTAGGGTGTGTTGCGCAACAACCTGTGTCAGCACGTAACGTTCGACGTCTTCTGCAGGAGCGGGACTTGTCGCACGGCGCCCATTGCTCCGATTAATATGGACGTCACACCACCGGCGTGTGCAGCGGCAGTGGGATGTTGAACGCCGCACGTGGACTACGGAATGGCACAACATTGTCTTCTCCGACGAATCACGCTTCTGTTTGCAACACCGCGATGGTCGGATCCGTGTGTGGCGGCACCGCGGCGAGAGACTGTATGACGCCTAAATTATGCATCGCCATACCGGTCCGTCGCCTGGCGTTATGGTTTATGGCTCAATTGAATATGACACCCGCACCCTTCTGGTACGCATCGCCGGTACACTCAATGGCCACCGCTACATCTCGAACGTTTTGGAGCCTGTAGTCCTCCCTTACCTGCAGGACCTGCTATCGGCCAAGTTTTAACAGGACAATGCGCGCCCGAACGTGGCACGCATCGTGCAACAATTCTTCACGGCCCAACAGGTGTCACTGCTGCCGTGGCCCGCCTGTTCTCCCGATATGTCGCCCATCGAACAGTTATGGTGTCTGGTCGCTGATCGGCAACCGAGTGGCCCGGCAAGCACCACTCGGGGGCTACGCCTGATGAACTATGGTAACGTTTGGAAGCAGCCTGGACCAACATACCCCAAGCCTACATGCAAAGCCTCTTTCGTTCGATGTCGCGGCGTGTTGCAGCTGTTATTGCCAGCCATGAGGGCCACACGAACTATTGATGTCTGCGTTTTCCGCAAGTCGCACGGGCCTGTAAGCTCAATCGTTTCATCTTTGTATCTGTTGTTATGTGTCCGGTAAATCTGGTTTTGTTATCTCGTGTCCTTCTTGGTGTTGCATTTTGGGTGAGCAGCAGTGTACATGAGCTTCGAACTACGTTCCACCGTGTACTAACATCTGATGATGGACCCATAGTGGGTCTGAAAGTACTCATGTTTTTTAAGGCCTTTTTAACCTGTATATAATTAAATGCTTTTAATTCGAGATACAATTTTAATTTGTGTTAATCGTTCTCAGACGGCAGAATAATTCTATGTGTACAAAATTATCTTCCATCACCCAAAATTCAGATTCGTTGATTGTACACTCACCATCTTGTTACATTTCATTACGTATCACTAAGCTGTTCTCTGCGATTCAGAGTTTAGCTCCACAAAGAAATACAAACTATCAGATAAATTTAACTGATTACCTACTTACCGTTGCCGTATCAAATTTCTCCATTTACAACGATCTTGATACACCACTCGGGTTTAATGACATCCTTCACACGATGTACACAGGGCCTTCTATATTTTACACTCATAATCTTTTTCTCATGCAGACACTCCTGAATCTGATCCTCCCATGACTTCTTTGGATTTCCTGTGGCTTTACTTCCTGCCACTTGTGCTAAAAAAATGTTTTTAGTTAGAATCTCATCACTAATTCTTTTAAGATGGCCAAACCATCAAAGTATATTAGTCTCCACCTTGTTAACAACATTTTGCTTCACATCACAAAATTGCAGCACATCTTCATTCTTTACACGATCAGAACGTGTCTTGTCAAAACCTCCCGTCAATAACGCATTTCTCCAGCACCCAAACTACTTCTATGTGACTTCTGTAGTACCCAGTTTTCACTCTCATACATCAGAGTAGGAACAAGTACACTTTCATACATAGCCATGCGGGCTTCCCTTCAGAACCATCATTTCTGTGAAAACCTTCCAAAGCTGCTATGACATTCAATTAAGTATTCACTCACCTAATAATTTCGCCATCCAATTTGTTCTTTCTGTAAAACATGCTTCCTAAATACACAAACTTATTCACCTGGTCAAGCACTGTGCCATTTAGATTTATATTACATTCAGTGCTAATAATTCTTTGCTCAAAAACAATAACTTTGGGTTTTCCCTTATTTATACTCGGTTTCAATTTCATGCAAACTTCGTACATCTGGGACAACATACTCTGCAACTCACCTTTGCTCTCTGCCAACAGGACTGTGTCAACAGCCTACAGCAATCTGCACACAGGGATATTACCCCGGCATAAACCAGTATTTTCCATCTTGGCTTCACGCATACACCCATCTATAAATATATTAAAAAGCCATGGTGACATCACACAAACTTGTCTGACTCCTGCACCAATAGAAAACCATTTTGGTAAAACACCATCCACTCGTACACAAGCTCTACTGCCAGAATACACTACGAAGTAGATTCCTCGTAACACCATGTTATTTCAATATCTTCCACAAAAATAATCTATTTCCTCGGTCGTAAGCTTTCTCTGAATCTATGAAGACGGTTTTTTTTATTGGAGGTTTAACGACCACCGTGAGCAACTCAATGGACTATAAGCAGTTGCCCGTCCCTAATTTAGGATCACTGGTTCCAGGAAAGGGAGAGATCCAGTGCCGTAAGACAAACACAACATCCGTGCCTCACCGGGATTTGAACACGGACCCCTTTCGGACGAACGATCAGAGGCCATCGCTTAGACCACTGCGCTACCGGGGCGGCATCTATGAAGGCGCTCGTGGATCATTCAAAACCGCCACCCCAGTGGTGGCTGCTGATCATTCTTCCGACATGAGTCCGAATCTCGGTGAGGCATGGATGTTGGGCTTGACCTAGGGCCCTGGGGCTCTCTCTCTCTCTTCCCTACCAATGGCACTAAATCAGGGACGGGCGAATGTTTACCGTCCAACGAGCTGCTCACGATGTTCGTTAAACCTCAAACAAACGGAACATTCAACTGATCCGAACCATAATAAATAGAAAGACGCCAAATTAATGTTCAAGACTTCTTCCCTTTCACGTCTCAACGTAGCAAAATGGTTGGGTATCATCAAGAAAGCAAAATCAGGTTCTTAACAGAGATTTTAACGCTGCTGCAGATGTCTGGGTACCTCTTTCTGAGACAACGCGATGATGAACGCAAGTGATTTATACTACAGAACTACGAATTTACAAGGGTCATCCCTGAACGTAATGCCTCCTCCTTAATAACTTTTCAAATTTCAAAGATATTTTAATGAAACTGCACTGACACGTGCTGCGATATCTATGACATGTACTTACCAATGTAGTAACAAATGGTTTTCAGAATCAGAAATAAAGATCATGAATGAGAGAGAAAAGCAGCGAGCCGTAATTGAATTCCTGGAAAAGAGGGATGTGAGGCTCCAGAAATCCATAGAAGACTCCTGGCGGTGTATGGAGCTGGCACAATCGATATCAGTAATGTCCGAAGATGGACGAAGAGGTTTCGAGAGGAAGAAGGTTCAGTGTCGGACACACAACGGAGTGGAAGACCCTCAACTGCAATTCCCTCGTCTTTCACTCGTTGGCTGTTGGCATCTGTCTACAACTGGCAGAGGCCAACAGGCAACGAGTGAAAGACCTCATCATAGCTGATCGTAATCTCGCCATCCAGGAGTTGTGTGTTGCAATTCATTGAGGTCATAGTGCTATGAAAACATTAATTAGGGATCTGGACTACAGAACAATTTGTTCAACGTGGATCTCAAGAAATCTAACCAGTGAATGGTGTGAGCAAAGGGTGGACATGTGCCGTAAACTCTTGGACTGTTACGAGAGTGCCGTAAACTCTTGGACAGTTACGAGAGAACTCTTGGACTGTTTTCATGACCCAGAAACAAAACGGGTGCCAATGGAATGGAACCGCATATCTTCACCTCCACAGAAAAAGGTGAAAACAACTCGTTCCGCAGGGAAAGTGATGGTGACAATTTTCTAGGGACAAACCTGGTGTCATTTTGACTGACGTCCTTCAACGAGATCAACAATAAACAGAGTCACTATGTAAAGACATTGAAGAAGGCGCATCAGAAATAAAAGACGCAACATCCCACTTCGTAGTGTTGTTTTGCACCATGATAATGAACGTCCCCACACCACAATGGAGACTCAGGCTGTTGCCAAAATGGGATGGACAGTGACTCCCCAATCCCCCTACAGTCCAGAATTGGCTCCCTGAGACATTTCCTGTTTGCCCTTTTGAAAAACACACTTCGTGGGGAACGTTTCGACAATGTGACTGACGTTAAACTGGCTGTGAACTCATTAGTGAAAGACAGCCTCAGGAATTTTTCCCAAACTGGATTTTACCAAAGGGTTTTAAAAGATGGCGGAAATGTATAGAAACTGCTGGACAATACTTTGAATAGGCTAGCATTATTAACAATGTATCTCAGTATTTTGCCACCAAGGTTAAGATTTTTGCTGCTAAATATAAAAATCTTATGAGGGCGAGACATTACTTTCAGGATGTCCCTGGTATTTCTAAGAATTCCGGTTCCAAACCGTCTTTTTTGGTAACTGAACGAATTGTTAGACCTTCTCCTGATGAAGACATAACTGTAGTTATGTAGAAACATGTAGAATGCCTTATTGTTTTGTAAGTTTCTTAGCTTACTGATGCCTTTTGTGCGTAAAAATTAAAACAATCGATTCCAACCAACATCCATGTTGAGTTGTAGTTAAGAAGTACTCGCGTGATCTTTACAGGATATTTCCCAAAGTGCTTTCAACAGCAAAATGATTTCAAAAAAGCATTACCACTGCTATTGAAGGAAAACTAGGAACTCATATTCAGGGTTTAAGAATGCAAGACCTTGTCGTTAAATTCTTAAGACAGAAGTTGAAATGGTAGTCCTTAGAATCAGTTAATGCGCAATTGTCTTTTCACAAAACGTCACTGCTTCAAACGTTGAGATTCGAAAATATTTGAAATACCAGGCAAGCGAAGCGAGCCGCATTGTGCTTTCTACCATACACCAGACTTAATAACTCATGTTAAGATGTTCTTCTGGAACAGCTCTACCTGTACTGTCAGTTCTATTTCACTGCAACTTCATTAAGCTCAGATTTGAACCATTCTTGAACTGAACAATGGAAG
This sequence comes from Macrothele yani, assembly GCA_039090855.1. Lineage (NCBI taxonomy): Eukaryota > Metazoa > Arthropoda > Arachnida > Araneae > Macrothelidae > Macrothele > Macrothele yani. The sequence continues at coordinate 38,822,607 of CM076998.1, forward strand.
CGATGAGCAATTTGTTATTCATTTTTTCCAAAGCAATATTTTCTCGCTAGGTAAAGTGCATTTATATTTAAATTTGTCCTCAAACTTCCTAATTGTCTAATACGCAGACATTTCTTCGTGAATTTTACAGTTTTTTCAACGCATTGTTGCTAATTTTGCAAGACTCATTCTGAAATAGTCCGCACGCCACTCTTTTAGGCAAACGTCTTCAGAAACATTCGTTCTGAATGTTTCTGAAGTTGGAAGAGAAAAATTTCTTTTTCAATTCGATCGTTGTAACAATCGTGGTCGAGATTTATTTTTAATTTTTTGTACTTCTGCCATAACGTTTCTTGTTTCAAGTCATAATAATCCCTGATCTTATTTTCTACCGAAGTTTTTGAGTCTTGTATGTGAAGTACTTTTATTGTCTACTTCTGAGTACCGACCGGTAATGATCCTTCATTGTATGTTTAAATATTTTCTAAACATTGTTTTCTTCTGTGCAAGATATTTTAGCACTAAATAAGATTTGCACAAATATACTGAATTTACATAGTCTCAAAGTTAAAGTCAGAAACTTTCATCTTTTTTGGAAACTAATAGGTCTCTAAACGACATGTCTAAATATTATTAATCAGCTCTAAATAGGCGATGCCAAATTTAAAGGTACATATTTTGAATGCTATTATGGTGTGAATATGTATCGCTAAAAACATAAATGAATTCGAACTGCAGCTGTTAAGTGATGCGCGAACACATTAAGCCTGAGCTTTTAAAAACATTTGAATACCCATACGTTTGTAGAATGAAAAGCTACTAAAGTATGTACACTGATGAGCCAAATAATTATGTTCATCTATGTAAGAGGATGTTAGGTCGGCCTTCCGCTCTAATAACCGTTTGCAACTAGCGGAGCATCATCGGCAGTAGGCTTCCCAGAGTGTCCGTACGAATTCTATATCAGATGGACAGAATGACGTCAGGAATTCCAGCGAATGCTGCTTTCCATGTTATCCAACAAATTACCAGATGGATGGAAAAATGTCCTGAACTTCGGTAACAAAGCTATTTAGATACTCCAGAAAATTCTACTTTTCACATTAGCCACATACACTATCTACCAACAAGTAATTGGACACCTGTGATAGCAAAGGAAAACGATGTTTATTCACCTTCAATAGTTGGTGGAGCCTCCACGAGCGGCTATTACAGCTGCGACCCTCCGCGGCATACCCTCAACCAGGCGTTGTACGATGGCTAGCGGTATTTTCTTCCACTTGGCTTGGAGAAGACAGGTCAGTTCCTTCACCGATTTCGGACGGTGGGGGCACCCCTTAAGTCGACGCTCCAAATCGTCCCAGAGGTGCTCGATAGGGTTAAGGTCCGGGCTCTGCGCAGGCCAGTCCATTTGATTAACCCCATTGTCACCATACCAAGCCATGGTGGACCTCGCAACATGACAGGTGGCATTGTCATCATGAAAGTAACATGGGTCCACCCCGTAAAACTGCCGCAAAGTTGGAAGCGCATGGTCATCCAAAATGGTGCAGTAGGTCTCGGCGTTGAGTCTACCAGGAATGGCGACCAAGGTTTCCGTGCCATACCAGGAGAAACACTCACATAGCATAATTCCACCGCCGCCGAACTTCACAGTTGGCACAATACATTCCGGCAAGAAGCGTTCTCCAGGCACACGCCGAAACGCAGACCATGCCATCCGAACGGTAGAGGGTGAACCTTGATTCGTCGCTCCAGTGAACCTGTTTCGACTGTTCAACGGTGCGCTTTCGACGTTCTTTGCACAACGTTAGACGAGCAGCACTATTGGACTTGGTGATCAAAGGCTGGTGGGCGGCAGCACGTTCATGATAACCGAGCAGATGGTCTTCCTTACGGATGGTATTCATCGAAAGAACACTCCTGGATGCCTGTTGAAACTCCTCGCGGATGTGGCCCATCAATTTGGTGCGGTTCTTCCGAATTTCTTTGACCAGCAACCGTCGCTCTCTAACTCCCAGTTTTGTGGGTCTGCCGGGTCGGGGCACATTCCGACAGTCACCTCTCATCTTCCACTTGCCAATCACGTAGGCCACTGTCGATTTTGGGTACTTCAACTCGCCGTATGGATTGGCCATTTCTGTGATACCCGACGATTACACCTTTCTAGAAATCAGAGAGCTCCGAACTGAGTAGCATCTTGCATGCGACTGGTTACGTTGTTGTTTCCCACACGACTTATAACGGCGGCGGCCGTAACGTGTATCAGGACCGCAGATATCGTCGATTGCAAGGGTGTCCAGTTACTTGTTGGTAGATAGTGTATATTACAAATCAATAACTTTACTTCAATGTAGTTATCGCATTTTTTTACAGGTGGCACCACTCATTCTTAATACTACATCGAGGCAAAGTTATTGATTTTTAAAATAGTTCAGGAAAGTATTTTACAAAAGACCCCGATTGTACACTGGCGTGCAGAACTTAATGCTTTTTTCGCCGTAGCTTCGCAATGAAGCACTATAGAGATGAATGTCATACCACAGAGCCCTCAGTATGTACCAAACTTTGAGAATGAACAAATACATGTGCAAAAAAAAAACAGAAGTGTACACAAGGACTTTTACTTAGAAATGACCGTTAAGCAGTACAACACCGTGGTACAGAGCCATCGTTTCCACAGATGTATTACAGCAAAGAGGTTATCGTAAGTATGGAATATGATGTCCCCTACAACAATGGCTACGTTGCAGCGTCTGGCCATACCGCCATGCTCAACACGAGGCTGTCGATGAGTTCTTGGGGCAACTTTGCCCATTCCCCTCGTAGTGCACGTTTAAACTGATGGACATTTTCCAGGTGAGGTAGACGTGCCGCAAGAATGGAACAAATGCAGGAACGCTCATGGTACTGAAACGAGCGTCCCCCACATGGTCTATGGGATTTTGCTCCGGTGAGTACGCAGGCCAATCCATACGAGTGATATCTTCACTTTCTAATAGCTCGTCTACCGCATGTGTACGATGGGGTCTCGCGTTATCGTGCATGAACACGAACTCGGAGCCAATGACACCTCGGAATAGGAGTACATGGGGAAGAAGCACCTCGTTGCAGTAGCGGTTTGTGGTTTCGGAACCTCCTTCGAAAATGTGGAGCCCAGTGCGACCATTTAGCGTAATGCCTCCCCAGACGAGCACACTAACACCCTACAACCTATCTCTTTCGGTAATGTTAGCAGCTCGATAACGTGTTCCCACGTCTCCCAAGAGCATCTGACGTCCAGTATCGCCCGTGGTACTGAAACGATTCTCATTCGTGTAGAGTACCGTACCCCATTGCTCTATAGTCCAATCCCTGTGGTTCTTACACCATTGTAACCGATGTCCCTGATGTAATGGAATGCGAAATTCAGGTCGTCAGGGAAATAGTTCACCTTTATGTAAACGTCTGGCAACAATGAACTGCGATACGGCGCGTCCTGTGGTCTTCTGCAGTTGCTTCGCGATATTGCTCGCTCTGGTGGCGATCAAGTTTGGCCTGTAGGATCACATATCGGTCATCTCTTGCTGTTGTCTTCCGTGGCCGACCACCGTGGACTTTTATAACAGATGTCCCTGTCGTTTGGAAGGTCTTCCACGCACGTAACAGCCATTACTATGGGTCACGCTGAACTCGTCGGCGACACTCGTTATGGTTCGCCCATCCTCCAGCTCCTCGATTATTCGACCACCTGTAAAGTCATCTAAATCTCTCCGTTTGGACATGTTCTCGTCTGCTACACACTTACAAACGAATCGAACCTCTTACATCATCTGCGACACACTTCTTCGTCTGCGACACACTTACAAACCAATCGAACCTCTTTACACTGCCACACAATCATTTTCTTCGTCTGCGACACACTTACAAACCAATCGAACCTCTTTACACTGCCACAAAATCATTTTCTTCGTCTGCGACACACTTACAAATCAATTTCTTCGTCTGCGACACACTTACAAACCAATCGAACCTCCTTACAAACCAATCGAACCTCTTTACACTGCAACCATTTCTTCGTCTGCGACACTTACAAACCAATCGAACCTCTTTACATTTCAACCATTTCTTCGTCTGCGACACTTACAAACCAATCGAACCTCTTTACACCGCCACACAATCGAACCTCTTTACACCGCCATAATCGAACCTCTTTACACCGCCAACCAATCGAACCTCTTTACACCGCCATAATCGAACCTCTTACACCGCCACACAATCGAACCTCTTTACACCGCCGTAATCGAACCTCTTACACCGCCAACCAATCGAACCTCTTTACACCGCCAACCAATCGAACTTCTTTACACCGCCGCACACTTTCGCTTTCCATTTCCTGCGAGATGCTCCTTCTATCCATTTCAGTGCTGTCATGTAACCTGCGACATCACATTTCGTAAATTTGCATACGCATCGTCTTTCTGCTGATCCGCTTGGGTTATGCAAATCAGCTGAAGCTTGTGTGTTTTACTGTGCGGCTATAATCTGCAACACTAATGTCCGTCTTTAAGTTTTGCACGCCAGTGTACAATCTACGTTAAAATATTTTTTATCAGAGGGCCAATTTCGACGTATGGGAAATCTTTCTTCGCTGAGGAAATTGGGTCGGAATTTGTTCCATTGGAAGTAGAGAGAGCATGATCACTAGACGTTCACCTTAAGGGACTACTTGAAGCACATCTCAATCAATTGTCCTGAAAGCTTTGTTTCGCTGCTCTGCGAAAACAACATCTGAGTAAAGAAATGTGCAACATACTTTGGAATACGGAGTTTGTAAATTAGTTTTGGTAAAAATTTAGGTACTTCTGCAGTTCGATTCTTTCTGGAGTGCTGAGCATAACTAAATATGTATGTGAAGTCATTAGAATTCCAGTTTTAGCGTTAGAAATTGCCCTAAAAATGCTACCTAAGTAAATCACATTTCTTACTTTACACGTTTAAAGCATGTCAACATAACTTACGGATTTCTTTTGCTACATACCGCAAGCTCTTGTTTTTCCCAAAATAATTGGCTATGGAATCTACACAATCTAGTAAAATTATTGTGACCACATCCTACTTTTGTTGTCAACAGCGCGTAGCCAATGAAAAAGGCACGTGCCGTGAGTTGGCTTGGAGGGTACATAAAGTGTGCTATAGGCATTCTGAAAACGTATCATTGGTTGCTGTCATGGATAAAAGCATTGATTTATCAGATTTGCAAAAGGAATGATTATCGTCAATCGGAAAAAGGGTGGCAGTATTTCTGAAACAGCGCAGTTTGTTAACTGTTCGTGTGCTGTTTCGGTAGAAGTGTATCGTGACTGGAGAAATGGCACCACTGAAAATCAGCGACGTGGAAACTACGTAGCACCACGTGCCATTGATGTGAGAGGTAATCGTCGGCTTCGAAGGTGCGGGAAGGCCGATCGACACGCTACAGTGGAGCAACTCACTGGCCAAATGAACCAGGAGGCTATAGGAAGTGTGTCTAAAACGACAGTTCAGCGAACCCTGCTGTGTATAGGGCTCCGATGCATACGGATGTTCACTGCACCTATGCTAACGAAAGTACATCGGCATAAAAGGCTTACATTTGCACGGCAGTAGCGAAATTGGACCCCCGCTGATTGGCAGAGGACTGGCTTCTCCGATGAGTCACGTTTTCTGCTTCATCGAAAGCATCGATGTTGGAGAATAAGGCGAGAAACATCCGAGAACAAATACTCTTTGACCATTTCTGGAAGAACACAAGCTGGTGGGGGCAGCGTTATGGTCTGGGGAATGATTTTGTGGCATTCCCGGGGTCCACTCATACATGTGGAAGGCACTATGGACCGAATTCGTTATGAATATATCCTTGCAGACGACGTACATCCACACATGCTGATTGTCTTTCTTGGGGTGGATGGGATCTTCCAACATGACAATGCGACGCGTCACACAGCTAGAAATGTTCGAGAATGGTTGGAAAAGCACGATGAAGACTTCAAAGAACTTCCATGGCTCCCTAATTCCTCAGACTTAAACCCAATGGAGCATCTGTGGGACCACCTCGATCGCTTTGTTCGCTCTATGGATCCTCAACCACGCACTCTCAACCTGCTGTCAGATTCACTACATTCAGCATGGCTCCACATACCTGTCAACACCTTCCAGCACCTTACTGAGTCACTACCAGCCCATCTAGCTTCTGTACGTGCTGCACACGGAGGTTACTCTGGATATTAGCTGGTGGTCACAATAATGTGACTCGATCGTGTATTTTATTTAAACGTTTCCCTGGTAACACAATTTATTTTACGTTGGAAAAACCTATATTTATTCATCCCTAAGACATAACAGGCAGCCGGAGATCTTTAGCTGGAATTCGATTTTTTTTTTCTTTTGATTGAAGGTTTAACGACCACCGAGAGCAACTCAATGGGCTATAAGCAGTCGCCCGTCCCTAATTTAGGGTCACTGGCTCCAGGGAAGGGAGAGAGCTAGTGCCGTAAGACAAACACGACATCCATGCCTCACCGGGATTCGAACCCGGACCCCGTTCGGACGAATGATCAGAGGCCATCGCTTAGACCACTGCGCCACCGGGGCGGCCTGGAATTCGATCCCGGCGTCGATCCCCGTTTAGGCAAAGTCTCGCAGTTCAGTTGGGTGACCAAAAATCGGATATTTTGTGTACCATTTTCTTCCTCACAGCAGTTAATGGAAAATCAGATTTACTGTATTACTGATTCAGTTTTTTTGCAGGTAAAGAACGAAAACTCTGTTATTAACTACTCCAGCTTCACGGCATTTTTTTTTTTTTTTTGATTGGAGGTTTAACGACCACCGTGAGCAACTCAATGGGCTATAAGCAGTCGCCCGTCCCTAATTTAGGGTCACTGGTTCCAGGGAAGGGACAGAGCCAGTGCCGTAAGACAAACACAACATCCATGCCTCACCGGGATTCGAACCCGGACCCCGTTCGGACGAATGATCAGAGGCCAGCGCCTTAGACCACTGCGCCACCGGAGCGGCTCACGGCATTTCATAAAAACACAATAAGCACACTAGACAAAAAATTAGTCATCCCTGGTAGAGCATACATAACAACGGGTGACGTCGCCTCTTGCCTTGATAACAGCATGGATCCGGTGTGGTAGGGACTCCACGAGGTTGTGGATGTATTGAACATCGATTTGCACCCCGTCGTACGTCAATTGGTCCCGGAGTTCCGCCATAGCACGTGGGTGTCTATTCCAGCGTTTCACCTTCAGTTCCAAGTGATCCCACATATTTTCAATAGGATCTTAATATGAGGATTCAGCGTGCCAAACGAGGTGAGACAGTGCTGCTGATTGTTCTTCGGTTCACTCAGACACAGTTTTAGCCATGTGCACACGGCAATTGTCGTCTTGGAAAACATAAGTGGCAATATGATGCTGCTCCTGGAGACGTAGGGCAAAGGGGCAACACTCCGTCATTCAAAATGCGGAGGTGGGCATGCTGGTACAAATGCATAGTTACTGCAACGAGAGGGCCCATTTCATGATACGAAAAGCATCCCCAAAACATCCCAGAGCCCTCACCACCTTGAACAACACCTTTTACACAATCAGGATTAAAGGCTTCATTGGGCCTGCGATGCACCCGTCGCCTTCAATCATTGGAGTACAAACAAAAACAAGACTCTTCAGACCAAATTACTCGTTTACAATCCTCCACAGTAAAGTTTTGGTGTCTCTGAACCTATTGATAACGTGCGTCTTTGTGACTTGCTGTTAAAAGAGACATCTTCCGTGGTACTCTGCTCCAGGTGTCCATCGCATGCAGTTCTCGTCGCAATGTTCACCGTATGCAATTCTCTTCGCAATATCCATCGTATGAAGTTCTCGTCGCAATGTCCATCGCATGCAGTTCTCGTTGCAATGTCCATCGCATGCAGTTCTCGTTGCAATGTCCTTTTGGAAATTGGTTGGTGTGGACCCTTATCGACTGTTTAGAGCAACTGTTGCCTGGTTTGAAACAGATTTGCAGTTACTAGGTGTGAAACATGGTGGCGGTCCCCGTTAGTGAGAATCATTTTCAGCCCACAGTTGCTTCGCCGATTTTCAGTTGACTGCGAACTACACCACTGTTTGTAGAACCAGTGTACAGTACGCTTCGACACATCAATAAATTTTGCGACTTTAGTCACTTTGTGTTCGTGAGCGCAGTCAAACATGATGGCTCCTTTTTGTCATTCAGTCACTTCTATTTTACGGTCCATATTGCAGACAAAATTCAACACACACGTTGGTCGTCACCGCTGCACGAGACACAAATAATCCTGTAGACCACGTCAGTGCTAAGTATCTCCCAACAATGCTATCATGGCACCCTTTTTGCAAACGATAACTTCCTACTGTCATTTCTGTTAGGGGTGACTAATTTTTTGCCTGGTGTGTTTAGCTTTTCTTATTCACTTTTATGGAAATTAACCTTTTATATGGTCCACGTACATCAATCAAATGGTGCACTAAAACGTTTGCTCTTTCCAAACGAATTTCTTAAAATGGTGACCGCGTGTTACGCAAGTTATAGCAAAGAAATTATTTTCCGTCCGTCATCTTCACAATACCGACTATAAACCTGCAAATGATCACAAAACCCCCACAAAAGGATATTGCCATCGCCCGGATATAGCGAGGATTTCCGTCGGTCTCTAGCTCCTTGATATAAGACGGTTCTGTTACACAATATACACTGAAGCGCAATTGAATTAGAGACAGCTGGCGTTATGCAAATGTGGTGCTGCGGGCGGCCCTGTAAACGGAAATGACATGACGCATATAGCGATCCGACAATACAAGGAGTGATGCGACGGGATTCAGTAAGAGTCGAACGCAGTATGGGTAAGGCGAAGGATCTGACCGCATTTGATTGTGGGCGAATTGTCGGGGCCCGACGAATGGGTCACTCCATCTCGGAAGTCTGCAAGCACTGGGATTTGCACGAGCCACTGTGTCACGGGTGCACCGTGAGTACATTGAATTCGGTAAAACCATCACTGCAAGAGCCAACTGCCGTGGAAAAGGGCGTGTGGATGAGCGGGGTCATGGTCGGCTAGCTCGCATTGTAACAGCGAATATACGGGCCACAGTGCAAGAAATCACTCCGCAATTTAACGCTGGTGAACAAAAACGTGTAAGCAGCCACACCATCCAGAACCACCTCCTCGCTATGGGGTACAGAAGCCATCGTCTCACGAGGGTACCTCTGCTGACCGCACATCACAGGGTGCAAAAATTAACATGGGCGCGGGAACATGGCCACTGGACCCTAGACATGTGGAAAAATGTTGCCTGGACTGATGAGTCGAGATTCAAGTTGGTACATGCGGATGACAGGCTACGAGTACGGCGCAAACCACATGACGCGATGGATCCTTCTTGTCAGCAGGGTACTCTTCAAGCTGGTGGGGGTGGCATTCACGTCTGGGGACTGTTTACGTGGACTGAAATGGGACCCCTCGTACGTGTGACATCGTCCCACACAGGTCAACGTTACCGGAATATCCTGGATGACAATTTGCTCCCGTTTGTGCGTCTTCAACGTCCTACTGTGGACCACATAATGCAACAAGACAATGCACCGTGCCATCGCTCCCGAATTGTATCCGAATGGTTGGATGAACACTCCACCGACGTTTCCTAGCTTCCTTGGCCAGCTAGGTCACCTGACCTCAATCCCATCGAGAGAGATGTTCAAGGCTCTGACCCCCTCCATCAAACCTTCGTGAACTGTGGGAGCTTGTTCAGGGGTCGTGGATCCGTATGGCTTCCCAACGCTTCCGGTGTCTTGTAGAGTCCATGCCGAGACGATTCGCCGCCGTGCTCAGGGCAAAAGGTGGTGTTACACGTTACTATACAGGTATCCCTAATTCAATTGCTCTTCAGTGTACACTCATGGACAATGAAATTTGCCCAGCTAGAAGAAAACGTGCTACAACCGCGAAACTTTGCAAATAGTTAGAGTGTGTGCTGGTATGCAAACGATATACGTTTGGTGCGATTGCGCATGACCGCACACCCTGTGGTGGAGCTTGAAGCACGAACCGGCAGCATTATAAAAACCGGCGTGTAGTCGATGCCCATGAAAACGAAAAGCACTGGCGGACGCAAGCAAGAGTGCAGAGTGACAAAAATAACGGGAAACGCCAGAGACGTCGATTTCCGCAAATTACGGGCTTTGAGAGAGGCCTGTTCATCGGGCTGAAAACCACAGGGTGGTCGTCGCGCCGTATAGCCCGCCACGTGGATCGTTCTGACCATTCCGTCCTATTGTGTTGGGAGCAGTGGACACGTGACGGCACTGCCACACGGCGGAGCGGCTCCGGACTGACCAGGAAGACCACCGGTAGAGAGGATCGATGGGTCGTACGTCAGGCACGGACGGATCCGGTCCACTATACAAGCACATGTAGCGGCAACTGTGTGTCCACGAGCCATTTCCCGACGCCTCGCGGAAGCAAATCTGCTATCCCAGCGCCTCTTACGAGTGTTGCCATTAACACCGGAACATCGCCGGCTTCGTTTGCAGTGGTTCCAAGCCAGAGCGACGTGGAATGCCACATACTGGTGACGTGTGGTGTTTAACGATGAGTGCCGCTTCGTTTTTGTGACATATGACCATCATCTCCGAGTGTGGATGTCCCCGGGTCGACGGTACAATCCCAACCTCGCTGTCAAGCGCCACTCCTCTCCCACTTCAGGTATTATCGTATGGGGAGCCATTGCCTACGACAGCCGATCAGCTCTAGTAGCGGTACGTGGATAGTTAACGGGCCAGCGGTATGTGGATGAGATCCTAAGGCCACATGTGCTCCCATTCCTGGCCGGGATTTCCGGTACGCTATACAGCAGGATAATATCCACTATATCAGCAGGACAATGTCCACCCACACACTGCTCTGGTTTTCCAGGGCTGCCTACGACATGTCCAGACACTGCCATAGCTTGCCTGCTGCCCGGTCATGTCCCCTATCGAACACGTGTGCGGCACTCTGTCGCAGGGCAACATCAGGCTTCTGTTAGCTTCCATGCCAGACCGTATTGCGGCATGAATCGCCGCACGAGGCGGTGCGACGCGCTATTTAAGATGACCGGATTGCGTGCCACAGATCCCTCTGTAATTGTTTTGCAGCTCTGTTTTTGCCATCATATGTATCATTCTTTTGTAGCATTACGTCCATAAAATTTCAGTTCAATCTAATGCTTCCTTCATGGTGCGCGAATTTCATTGTCCGTGAGTGCATATGTGCATCTTGCCGTAAAATATGGATGATACTTCTGGAAAGCATATGTATACGTTCCAGCTACAGCGCTGTACATTAGCAAATAATTTTATTTTGTTGAAGGTCTCGGCATTTTCCTGTCCCTGGGAGCCGGGATATCTAAGTCAAGTCTTGTATTCAAGACACCAAGCCTGCATTATACTTTTAAACACTTTGTTCGCGAACCATTTTTAACACGTAAAATTTCCAAACTTAAATGGAAAACTGATTTTAGAAGTACATAGATGGCGTAGCAAATCCGAATTAACAAAAGCTCGGAGGAAAAATATTCCTTTGGAGAATAATTCTTCACCTGGATGAGGAGAAAAATCTGAATTTTTTCTTCCTCTACTCAGTTTGTATTTTAGGGAAGATAATAAGTTTATACGTAGGCGGTTATTTGAAAAGAAGAATATGGTGCCAGCATAGCTGAACAAAGCGATGAGCGGTGCCTGCCCAGGACTTGACACTAACTCACCCTTGTTAAAGGGAACAACTCGTAAGACACGGTGAAAAATCTACAATGCAAATTGGACGTTTATCATTTTAAATGAGGAAAGTTTACTGCATTTAGAATCGCCTTACCAGAGGATGCGTGACACGAAAATCGAATAAGAGGACTACTGTGTGCGAATCCTCTCAAAGCAGTTGTACTTTCATGTCGGATACTAACAATGTTTCTGAAAAGGTTTAAAGAAACACATAAATTTGCTAACGACGTTATCATCTTTTGCGCCGGAAAGCCATTGTTTTGTTCTCTGGTTCCGTGAGGAGCACCGTTTTTACAGTGGATCTTTTCTTTTGTTTGGAATTCTCAGAATACTAGCACTTTATGTGCAAATGGCCCGAGAGAACGACTTCTCTCCAATAAGGATGACGTTTCCGATCTCAACTTGGGTGTAGAGTGTTATGCAAATAAATCGCTGCATGAACTTCAATCGAATAACCAAATAAGAGCAGAAGAAAGTAGAGGGTATTAGCTTATGTAGATGGACTTATATTTTTCCAGATTGACGTTTTCAACGCTTACCTGTGCAGTCAGGGTTTCACAGTTCTGCTGCTTTTATATAGGACTTATGTCTAAAGTTTCAAATCATTTGTTACATCTTTCATTGCTATTTTCAAGAGCTTTTATCTATTTGTGCTGGATGTACCATACAAATTTTATGTTATTAACAGCAAAACCATTTGTGACAAACAGTTGTATTTAGTAAGGATTGTTGTCATGCCTGTGCAGGTACTCTTGAAAACATTCATCATGACTTCAGTGATTTCTTTTCAAAGAAAATATTCATCGTAGCTGTGGTGATTTGTTTGCAAGGAAAGCATTCATCATAGTTATTTCTTTTCAAAAGAAACATTCATCATAAATACAGTGATTTGTTTTCACAGAAAATATTCATCATATCATCGGTGATTTCTTTTAAAAACATTCATCATAGCTTTAGTGATTTCTTTTCAAAGAAAACATTCATCATAGCTTCGGTGATTTGTTTGCAAAGAATGCATTCATCATAGTTATTTCCTTTCAAAGAAAACATTCATCATAACGACAGTGATTTCTTTTCAAAGAAAACATTAATCATAGCTTCGGTGATTTGTTTGCAAAGAAAGCATTCATCATAGTTATTTCTTTTCAAAGAAAATATTCATCATAACTACAGTGATTTCTTTATAAAGAAAATATTTATCATAGCTTCGGTGATTTATTTTAAAAAACATTCATCATAGCTTCAGTTATTTATTTTCAAAGAAAATATTCATCGTAGCTACGGTGATTTTTTTGCAAAGAAAGCATTCATCATAGTTATTTCTTTTCAAAGAAACCGTTCATCACAATTACAGTGATTTCTTTTCAAAGAAAATATTCATCACAGCTTCGGTAATTTCTTTTAAAAAATATTCATCATAGCTTCAGTGATTTCTTTTCAAAGAAAACATTGATCATAGCTTCGGTAATTTTTTTAAAAAAACATTCATCATAGCTTCAGTGATTTCTTTTCAAAGAAAACATTTATCATAGCTTCGGTGATTCGTTTGCAAAGAAAGCATTCATCATAATTATTTCTTTTCAAAGAAAACATTCATCATAACTACAGTGATTTCTTTTCAAAGAAAACATTGATCATAGCTTCGGTAATTTTTTTAAAAAACATTCATCATAGCTTCAGTGATTTCTTTTCAAAGAAAACATTTATCATAGCTTCGGTGATTCGTTTGCAAAGAAAGCATTCATCATAATTATTTCTTTTCAAAGAAAACATTCATCATAACTACAGTGATTTCTTTTCAAAGAAAACATTGATCATAGCTTCGGTAATTTTTTTAAAAAAACATTCATCATAGCTTCAGTGATTTCTTTTCAAAGAAAACATTTATCATAGCTTCGGTGATTCGTTTGCAAAGAAAGCATTCATCATAATTATTTCTTTTCAAAGAAAACATTCATCATAACTACAGTGATTTCTTTTCAAAGAAAATATTCATCATAGCTTCGGTAATTTATTTTTTAAAACATCATCATAGCTTCAGTGATTTCTTTTCGAAGAAAACATTCATCATAGCTTCAGTGATTTCTTTTCAAAGAAAACACTCATCATAGCTTCAGTGATTTCTTTTCGAAGAAAACATTCATCATAGCTTTAGTGATTTCTTTTCAAAGAAAACATTGATCATAGCTTCGGTAATTTTTTAAAACATTCATCATAGCTTCGTGATTTCGTTTGCAAAGAAAGCATTCATCATAATTATTTCTTTTCAAAGAAAACATTCATCATAACTTCAGTGATTTCTTTTCAAAGAAAACATTCATCATAGCTTCAGTGATTTCTTTTCAAAGAAAACATTGATCATAGCTTCAGGTAATTTCTTTAAAAAAACATTCATCATAGCTTCAGTGATTTCTTTTCAAAGAAAACATTTATCATAGCTTCGGTGATTAATTTTTTGCAAAGAAAGCATTCATCATAACTTTTCAGTGATTTCTTTTCAAAGAAAACATTCATCATAACTACAGTGATTTGTTTTCAAAGAAAATATTCATCATAGCTTCGGTAATTTATTTTTTAAAACATCATCATAGCTTCAGTGATTTCTTTTCGAAGAAAACATTCATCATAGCTTCAGTGATTTCTTTTTGAAGAAAACATTCATCATAGCTTCAGTGATTTCTTTTCAAAGAAAACATTCATCATAGCTTCAGTGATTTCTTTTCGAAGAAAACATTCATCATAGCTTTAGTGATTTCTTTTCAAAGAAAACACTCATCATAGCTTCAGTGATTTCTTTTCGAAGAAAACATTCATCATAGCTTCAGTGATTTCTTTTCGAAGAAAACATTCATCATAGCTTCAGTGATTTCTTTTCGAAGAAAACATTCATCATAGCTTCAGTGATTTCTTTTCGAAGAAAACATTCATCATAGCTTCAGTGATTTCTTTTCAAAGAAAACATTTATCATAGCTTCGGTGATTCGTTTGCAAAGAAAGCATTCATCATAATTATTTCTTTTCAAAGAAAACATTCATCATAACTACAGTGATTTCTTTTCAAAGAAAATATTCATCATAGCTTCGGTAATTTATTTTTTAAAAACATCATCATAGCTTCAGTGATTTCTTTTCAAAGAAAACATTCATCATAGCTTTAGTGATTTCTTTTCAAAGAAAACATTCATCATAGCTTCAGTGATTTATTTTCAAAGAAAACACTCATCATAGCTTCAGTGATTTCTTTTCAAAGAAAACACTCATCATAGCTTCAGTGATTTCTTTTCAAAGAAAACACTCATCATAGCTTCAGTGATTTCTTTTCAAAGAAAACATTCATCATAGCTTTAGTGATTTCTTTTCAAAGAAAACATTCATCATAGCTTCAGTGATTTATTTTCAAAGAAAACACTCATCATAGCTTCAGTGATTTCTTTTCAAAGAAAACACTCATCATAGCTCTAGTGGTTTCTTTTCAAGAATTGTTCTTACCACTGTAGTCTTAGTCATTCAGGATTAATGGTAATTTCGGTTAGTTCCGAAATTAAATAATATTTTTGGACGCTATTTGTTCTATCAACCCACTTCATTAAAATTTCACGTTAACAACAGTAGTACCATTCGTTGTACGTTTAGTTATTATTTCGGAGACTTTTGTGCTACCTCTGGAAGACCCAGTACTCTAAGTTCAATGGTAATACGTAACAGTAAAATAATTCGAGACAGCTCGAATTGCATTTTTCAAGGTTTTTTGTTTTGTCCTATGTTATTCAGGTAATATTTTTTTCCAAGTTTTACCTTACCAACACTGAAAGCATTCATCATAGCTTTAGTGATTTTCTTTCAAGAAATTTTTCTTACCTACGCCGGTATTTTATTTGGTTTTCACGGTAATATCAATAAAAGTATTCTTCACAGCTGTAATTGCACTTTTCGACGATTTTCCTTCTATCCGCATTCACATTTTACACTCGTTGTACATTCTCTTATCATTTTGAAGATTTTTGCGTACACTCATTGTCATACAAATCCGCGCACCGAGGAGGTGGCGTCGGATTGAAATGGGATTTTAGTACAGAGATGGTACGGTACATAATAAGGACAGAACTGATTAGAATATCCCACAGCAGGATGATTTCCCTCAGACATACGGCACAGATTCCGGTCAGCGTACGTACCGTGTTGTGCCCGGATAGATGCGGTGATATGGTCTGGCGTGGAGTCAAAGAGTCCCGTCTGTTATCCTGGGACAGAGTGGCCCACACGTCTTGCAACTGACGCTCTAAATCACGAACACTGGGCCATGGAGAAAGCTGGCATCCTATCTGTTCCAACACGTGCTCGATGGAGAGAGATCACGCGATCGAGCAAGCCACGGTAGAGTCGAAACATGACACAGACAGTCCTGGGAAACCCGAACCGTGTGCGGACGGGTGTTTTCTTGTTGAAAAATATCTCCGGGCCACCCCGCCATGAAAGGCAGCACATGGGGACGCAGGGTTTCCTGTACGCAGCGCTGAGCTGTCAAAGTCCATCGGATCACTGCGAGGGAAGTCTTGTTGTCCTCCACACTTTGACACGGTGGTCATCCGTTCCCATTGAGAATCAGGATTCGTCGCTGAACACTATACGTCACCAGTCCGTAGCATTCCACGTTAATCGCTGCTGACACCACTGCAATTGACGCTGATGATGGTCAGGTTTTAATGGCATAAAACGTAAGGGCCGTCATGATTGCACATTTGGTTCTTCCAGGCGTCTGGCAATGGTTCTGGCGGACACAATAGTCCCTTGTACAGCCGTCACATGTCTCTGGATATTGGAAAAGGAACGACGTTGCATCTGTGGGTGACGCTCTAACGATCCTTTCTGCTGCTGTTGTGTCTGGGTCATTCAGAGCCAGTCTGCCGTGTGTGAGGGCTTTCCTGTGTCTATTGCTACCAACACGATGACAACGCACTGTCTGACCGGCCCAAATAGCTGCCGATTTGGCCAGCCTGCCTCTCTCATCCCCAAGATAGATCCTCGTTCAAACTCCGTCAGTTGCCCGTACGCACATCTACGGCGACTCATCGGCATGTTTATCGCTCATGGATCTCACCTGACTCTTACCGTGTACTTTGGTACGAATGCGGAGTTCCCTGCGCGGCGCTTTTAAAGCCCCAAAGGTTCGCGATTGCAGCTCCGGTATTGGACGCGCGGGCATGCGGAATCCTACGAAACTTTAATCATTCGCATGTCTGCCATCCCCGTGGCTATTCGCAGAGTTTCACGTTAATCACACTGTTTTTTCTTGGGGCGCGGATTTTTATGGCAATGAGTGTATTTTTTTCGAAGCATCATTCTAAGTTACGTGATAATATCAGCTAAATCTTTCTTCAAAACTTCAATTAATTTTTTCAAGACGTTCTAATTCCTAGATGTGCCTGCTGTACCATTCGAGTTTCATGTAAAGCAGAGTAAATCCATTTTTAGCTACAAAAATATCATATTTCAAGAACATTGTTACTGTTAGTGCAAGTTCTACCTTTTTTTTTTCTTTTTTTTATTGGAAGCTTAACGACCACCGTGAGCAACTCAGTGGGTTATAAGCAGTCGCCAGTACCTAATTTAGGGCCACTGGTTCCAGCGAAGGGAGAGAGCCAGCGCTGTAAGAGAAACACAACATCCATGCCTCACCGGGATTCGAACCCGGACAATCTCGGGCGAATGATCAGAAGTCATCGCTCAGAACAGTGCGCCACCACCACCGGCCGGCTCTAACTTTAAAATTTTACTTGAAAAATAACAAAATCATTAATTGTAACTCTATTTTGTTATTTCTTTTTGTTTTTTTCAATACTTTTTATTATGTCTTTGAAGGCCCTGTGATTCAGGTTTGAGAGAAATAATGAATAAAATGCATTATTTAGAGCTTTTGAAGCAAAAATTTCCGAAGATGTTTCCCCTATTTTGGCCAACCCCGATCATTCAGATTTCAAGTTAACAAAAGTACAGGTATTAGTCCTCAGGTTCAGGTCTTATTTCGAGGATTTTTTCTATTTCTATCGTTCCATATCTCATATTCCTGCCATGTAGAAATTCGTCATAATTTCAGTTATATATTTCAAAGATTTTTAGCCTCAATGATACCAATTGCACATAAAGAACAAGAAAACCATTCATCGCTGCTGCAGTTGTAATTTAGGGTTATAGCAAAACTATTTTCCTAATTTTACTTAACTTTCTCAAAATCATTGTTTCTTTTTATCACGTAGTTACCCTCACATTTTGCTTTAGGTAGAATCTTTATAAGTGGGCTATACGTACACTGAAGTGCCAGAAAAACTGGTATAGACGAGCTTATGCAAAATACATAGCAACGACACCTATACGCGTACTCGGTTGCGTCCGCCAGTGCGTATATAAAGCGATAGACATCCTTGCCAGCTGTTTTCGGCATAAGAATGACAAGTAATAACGATTTAAGCGATTTTCAATGCGGTGTCATAGTTGGTGCTCGTGAGACGGGTCATAGTATTTCGGAGGTAGAAACTAAGTTCGGATTTTCACGGACGACCATTGCAAGAGTGTACCGTGACTACAAGAATTCCGGCAAAACCTTCAACCTAAGATACCAGTGTGGCCGTAAAAAGACATTGGCTGAACGTGACCATCGTCGGCTGTCAAGAATTGATTCACCCGATAGACGTGCAACACTCTCGCAGGTATCATCGGAATGCAATGCTGGAGCCTCAACAAGCATCAGCGTCCGGACTGTGCAACGTACCTTGCACGATATGGGCTATGGGAGCCGACGCCCAACTCGAGTCCTCTTGATGGGCGCACGACACAGAGCTATGCGCCTCGCTTGGGCACGGCAACACCGCACCTGGACACTTGATGACTGGAAAACAAGTAGCTTGCTCTGACGAGTCGCGTTTCCAACTGTATCGGGCAGATGGAAGAATTCGTGTGTGGTGCAAAACACATGAAGCCATGGATCCCGCCTGTCAACAGTGAACTCTACCGGCTGGTAGAAGGTCCGTAGTGGTATGGGTTGTGCTTAGCTGGACTTCACTGGGACCCCTGGTACGTCTACAAACGTCTGTGACCGGCCAATGCAATGGTCACATCCTTTCTGACGAGGTACACCCGTTCGTGTCCTGCATTCATGCTGATGGGTTAGGCCTGTTCCAACAAGACAATGCACCCCCACACAAGTGTCGAGACGGCACATTATGGTTAGAGGAGCATTCATCTGAGTTTGGGGTGTTGATATTCCCACCGAAGTCCCCAGATCTGAACGTGATAGGACACATTTGGTATGACATGCAACACGCTATCGAACACAGGAATCCGAGACCTCAGAATACACCCGAATTGCGGAACTCTCTGCAGGAAGTACGCTGTGCATTTCCTACAGCATATTTCTAGAAGTTAGTGGAGTCCATGCCCCGTCGTATTTCTGCAGTCCTGCGCTGCCGTGGGGGATCTACCAAGTATTAGACTGGTGTACCAGTTTTTCTGGCACTTCACTGTACGTATATTGTAATAATAGTTAAGAATGTATTGTACTTTTAGACAATGAACGAGTCATAATATAATGGAAACCGTCAAATTAATCAGCTCTAATCATATTGAAGGGTTCTAGATGCACTTCAAAAATGTAAACTGCAGCCATCTTGGTTCGTAGGATGACTCGGCAGAAAATCTCAAAATAGCGCAAAGCTGGATGTCGTCGGAAGTTCCGTACGGCGCCTTGCAGAAACCGCCGAACAACGCACTGCTCTACAGCACACGCACCCAGATGGGCGGTCGGACACGAGTTACATTGTCGACTGGTCGCCCGAAGGCGAACTGACACTGTGCCACCATGGTGTGACAATCTTTGAAACGTTCAGATAAAGGAAATTACATTGTCTTGTGATAACGGCTGATTTCCTTGGACTTCTTTCTATAACAATGATTCCTCATTCATTCTGAATTTTATTTTCTGCTTTCCGCTATTAGATTGGGAGACGTCGTGAATAAGCGTGAACATTTTCGAATTATCGTTCAAACCCTCTATTGACAGGCAAGGAAATAAATCAACACACAAACTCCAGCCGACATAATTCAAACTATAAATTGTGTAGTGTCCCAAAAAATTGCGACCTGGAAGATGCCAGAATATTTGACGTTGGAAAATGGAATGTGGAAAACTCTGAAATAGCACAGTGCTGAAATCCGACGATACAATAGAAACATGCTATGCGCTACGGAAGATATTTTTTGGGAGGATTAGAAAAAGAAATGCTTTGGGTTTTTGTCGTAACGGAGATAGGGCAACATATCTAAGGCAGTGCAAATTTTTATCTATCAAAGGAAAAGAAAGGACATCAAAATAGAGGGTGATTCATAAAGAAGTATACAGTTTCCAGATGCTGTAAAACAGTAACAGTTGAAGACACGGACCAGAACTGCGAACCGTTAGGTAGATGTACTCATAAAGTGTGTGTCCCGCTACTGAGGGAAGTGACGTAGGCGACAGCGCGCGTTGCACGTGACTAGTCAGTCAAAATGGCAGCGTCTGCAGTGGAGAAGACGTTTTGTGTTCTTGAATTGAGCAAAACGGAATCTGTAACTGTTGTGTAACGGCATTTTTTATCACGATTCGGAAAAGAACCTCCAACCAGAAAATCTATCTACGATTGGCATAAAAAATTTGAAACTACGGGCTGTTTGTACAAACTTAAAAGTCCTGTTCGACCGCATGCATTGGAAGAAGTCGACGATATTACCGGCTCGATGTGTGTCGAGTGACTAAGGGTGCACACATGGAACATATGTGACTGTCTCTAAAAAATACTTGAAACATTTCCCTACAATTCTGTTGCCGGTAACATAAAATATCTTACATTGTTCTTGTTTTATAGTGCGTTGAAACTGTATACTTCTTTATGAATCATCCTGTATTTTGCTGTCCTTCCTTTTCCTTTTGATATGACAGCAAATAATATAAAATATGGAAGACACCTTTGGAAAACATGGAATAACAAAAACATTTCGAAATTACATTTTTGGAATTAGCAAAATTAATCTACTAGCTATGATTTACTCAACAAAAACAGGGCAATTGGTATCGGACCACAAAGCCGATAAGCAAGTGTAACCAGTTTCTGAGAAATGGCATTAAATCCTCATATTTAACCCACATGGATGTTGTTGCAGTAGTCTTCGTTCTTCCCATTGCAGAATTGTAAACTCAATGGAGGCTTCAGACATGATGAAGCCCGGTGAACAAATGGTCTAACACGTTAGCTTCCAACACTTCGTCAGAGATTATTATTATTATTATTATTACATTGATTGGGGATTTAACGACCACCGTGAGCAGCTCAGTGGTTTATAAGCAGTCGCCCGTGCCTAACTTAGTGCCACTAGTTCCAGAGAAGAGAGAGAGCCATTGCCGTAAAGCAAACGCACCTTGCGTCACGGGATTCGAACCCGGAACCATCTCGGACGGATGATCAGAAGCCATCGCTTAGACCACTGCGCCACCGGGGTGTCGTCGGAGATTATCTATGTTTTGAGTCTTGGAGGAGGGATGTGGTCTGTGCTTCGTTTACGGATCCATTTCTGGAAAAAGTAATTCCACATTGAGCAAAGTTATTCATTGCAGCCATTTGAGTTGCTCGTGAGTGGTATTGCTGTAATATATATATATATATATATGTTCTGAATATTTTTGATAGCTGTTCGATGAACATAATTGATATTCTTGAAAAGTTTACTTTTTCGCTTACCTTAAATAACTGTAATCGTCCCAATATTTCTCATGAATTTTTCCATGTCTGTATTTTTTTTTAAAGAAAATACCATGATTTAACGATGAAACGTATCGCGACATTTGCCTATGCTCAAACTCCCTGTAATAGGAAAGGAATTAATACCCAGTTGGTCCACCCTTTCCTTCTATCATAGCCAGGAAAGGCCTTCCACTAGATTTTGGCGCGTTGCTGTGCGCATTGTGGCATAAGAGCATTAGTCAGATCGGTCGCCGATTTCGGGGGAGTATGGTTTGGCTCGCAGTCGGAGTTTAGATTTATCCGAAAGGTGTTCCATGGGGTTGATACAGGGGTTCTGTGCAAGTTTAATTTAGTTCTTCCACCCTATCTGGTCAAACAAACCATGATTCCTGGAAGGAGGTAGTGTATTGTTGGTAAAGGAAAAGGCCTTCACTGAACTGTTGGCTCAATGTTGGGACCGTAGGATTTTTGAGAATACCATTGCACTACCCTACAAAATTTAACATTTCGACTGGGATTTACATTACTTCAAGTGATTTAGATTAATTTTGCTATGCTGTTTTCAAAAATAACATTTATTTTTCTCTGTCGCGTAAGGATTTTTCACAATCGTGAAAACAAAGTAATGAATGTGCTGTATATATGTATATAAGTTATACTGTATATACATATTGTTTATCAGTAGTTTATAGAATTTGTTTCATTCTTTTAAGAAAATATACAATCCAAGACCCATTGATATTGATACAATCTAAATAAAAGTCCCTTCTGTTAAGATAAAAAATAGTTAATTAAAAAAAAAAAAAAGAATTACTCAAAATTAATGTCCTGATTACGAAATGTTTTTCTAAAGACAATATATTACACAATACACATGTACAAAAAGATCGTTTCCATATATCGAAGTTCCTATATATCGATTTTTTTCTGGAACCGTCGACTTCGATATACCGAGGCCCAATTGTAATTACACCTGGTGTAAAAGGATCTGCTATTTCTTCACCAACACTGAGCAAAAATTTTATTTTTCACACTGCCTGAAATATTGAAGGTGAGAAGTTTGTCCAAATTCACAGCATCACTACTTGAACTTCGGTCATCGTATAAACAAACACAAATTCAGTGGCACACTTCTGATTAGGCTTTATGTCACTGGAATAATAATTTTTGTTTTCATGTCTTTAATGAATTTTCGAATCACAATGCTGCCACTGAAGCCTCGTTACTGTGTGTGCTTCAACGACGAGGGGACAGAGAGACTTCCGTCAGATGCGACTCTCTTCATAGTGGACATGCATGTGGTACAATTTGCATTCCGCAACATCTGTTCGCGACCTCGCTTCAGAGAGTGATACTTAATTTTCTGGACAGGTTTATTACTCACAGTCGCCATCTCGTGCATATTTTTGCCTCGGAATAATTGAAATATTATTGAGATACTGCACAGAACAACCGTCGTACAAAGTTTCTAAAGCAAAGTACAATTTTCTTTCAAGAAGCACACCATCACGAGTTTATAACGGGTGGTCTGCAGCATATTAACTTTCGAAAAGCTGATTTGCTTTAGGGGCAGCAGAACAAGAACTCCTCGCTTGTACACCCACCAGGTCGCACGCAGACAACTCGTTACCTCCTTTTCGATCTTATAACGTTTTTGATTAAATATACTGTACACTATAGGTTTGTAAAAATTGCAACACCAAGAAAGAATCGCGCTATTCAAATGAAATTTATATCACAGACTCCGCATGTTAAAGGATATAACTGATTATACATTATCTACAAACAAGCAATTGGACACTTGTGATAGCAAAGGAAAACGAAGTTTATTCGCCTTCAATAGTTGGTGGAGCCTCCACGAACGGCGATTACAGCTGCGACCCTCTGGGGCATACTCTCAACCAGGCGTTGTACGACGGTTAGCGGTATTTTCTTCCACTCGGCTTGGAGAAGACAGGTCAGTTCTTTCACCGATTTCGGACGGTGGGGCACCCCTTAAATCGACGCTCCAACTCGTCCCAGAGGTGCCAGATGGGGTTACGGTCTGGGCTCTGCGCAGGCCAGTCCATTCGATGAACCCCATTGTCACCATACCTAGTCATAGTGGACCTCGCAACATGACAGGTGGCATTGTCATCCTGAAAATAGCACGGGTCCACCCTGTAAAACTGTCACAACGTAGGAAGCGCATGGTCATCCAAAATGGTGCAGTAGGTATCTGCGTTGAGTCTAACAGGAATTGCGACCAAGGGTCCCGTGCCATACCAGAAGAAACACCCCCATAGCATAATTCCACCGCCGCCGAACTTCACAGTTGGCACAATACATTCCGGCAGGAGGCGTTCTCCAGACAGACGCCAAACCCAAACCCTGCTATCCGAACGGTGGAGGGTGAACCTTGATTCGTCTCTGCAGAGAACCTGTTTCCACTGTTCAACGGTCCACTGTCGACGTTCTTCGCACCACGTTAGCCGAGCAGCGCTATTGGACTTGGCGATCAAAGGCTTGTGGGCGGCAGCACGTCCATGATAACCGAGCAGATGGGCTTCCTTACGGATAGTATTCATCGAAAGAACACTCCCGGATGCCTGTTGAAACTCCTCGTGGAGGTGGCCCATCGATTTGGTGCGGTTCTTCCGAATTTCTCTGGCCAGCAACCGTCGCTCTCTAACTCCCAGTTTTGTGGGTCTGCCGGGTCGGGGCACATTCCGACAGTCACCTCTCATCTTACAGTTGCCAATCACGTAGGCCACTCTTTATTTTGGATACTTCAACTCGCTGGATATGTCACGTATGGATCGGCCATTTCTGTGATACCCGACGATTACACCTTTCTCGAAATCAGAGAGCTCCGAACTGCATGGCATCTTCCATGCGACTGGTTGCGTTGTTGTTTCCCACACGATATTTAACGGCGGCGGCCTTGACGTATATCAGGACCGCAGATATCATCGATTGCAGGGGGTCCGATTACTTGTTGGTAGATAGTGTATTCGTAGAGCTATACAAGATTATTTCGCTCAAAACTCAGTATTGTGTGAAACTACCTCCAGCAACAATAACAACCTGTATACGGTGTGGCACTGAATGGAATAGGTTTATCCTAGGGTTGGTTAAATAAGAATAAACGGGAAAAGACGTTGTTGTGAGGAGCCCCAGCTCAACTGCAAGCAAAATTTGACAGTGTCTTGTCGTCCCCCTTGAGCGTGGGAGTCTTTTTACTCCCAACAAAGGTTAAAGTAAACCTTTTAATAAAGATGGTAACATATTAAGCCATTTAGTCTGGCCTTCAATTAAAAGGTAAATGATTATGTAACTTTAGCACGGAAAACCGCGGCTATTTAAGGAACGACTCTCCTTTGGCTTCGACGTCCTCTACCACTGACTTTCTTTGGTCTGCTGGTACGTTTTGCTGCTTCAGGCACCGCATGTGTCTTCCACTTATTCCGTACATCCAAAACAGTTGACTTGGGTATGTTTAAACACCTCTCGGTTTCTCTTATGGACAACCCACTAATATTATACGCAACAATCTTTCCTTTCTCAAAGTCAGTTCTCTCCCGCAGCGACATTTTCACTCAACCTCACAGTGCGATATCATCGCGTATAGATGCAGGCTGGTTTTTACACGGTTTGCAGCTGTGGCGCGCATCGTAACAACGCAGCGGATCCGTTCATTTGCTTTTGAAGGGTTGTTCGGTGACTTTTGTCAATATAGTGCATCTTAGAGTAACACAAGGACATGTACATTTGAGCAACGTTCCTTTTTTCTCAATAGAGAAAAACTTTCTTTGTAAATATGAAAAAGTACTCGGGAGAAATATTTTCTGAAAACATAACAATCAAGTTCACACTAATGGAAAGAAAAATGGTGTTCATGCACAAATAAAGCATGCAGAAGAAGAATGAGTTTATGTACTGGATTTACTCCCAACAAAGGTTAAAGTAAACCTTAGTGTTCAAATCTTAATCTTCATAATGTACCTAAAGTTTAGAAAAAAAGTCACTTTTATTACTTAACAACTGGAAAATATACTTCACAATTAATAATAATAAAACAAAGAAAACAAGAATGGGGCCTGAGGGTAGGGGATGGATGAGATTGCCCAGGTCTCGGACGCTTGATGCTTCATTGGAAAATACGTATATTCAATGAGAAGATGAGTACGTAGAAAATAGGTATCTCAATTTGTACCTACCATATTGTACTTTTTATGTGAAAGTCTTTCAATACGTGGCGCGTCAGTGAACAAAGAAAGACATCGCTCTTTCAACGGTTTCGCAACACACAGCAACCGAAAAATTCATTCCCCAACGGTGACCGAATAACAATTTTTCGGCTGCTGTTTGTTGCTAAACCGGGGAAAGAGCGATGTTTATTTATTGTACTTTTTATCTCGTGTTTTTTAATTACGAAACGCATACAGCGTATGAAATCCGTTTATTTTCGTGGTGTAGTCAGCACAAATATTCGCCAAGCTTTTGCACTCCTCTGGGAGGCTTTTTCAAGGCAATGATAGACACAAAAATGTCTATGATTGCCTATCCTGTGTCTATCATTGCATTTTTGTGTCTATCATTGCATTTTTGTGTCTATCAATGCCTTGAAAAAACCTCCCAGTGGAGTGCGAAAGCTTGGCGAATATTTGTGCTGAATACACCACATAAATAAACGGATTTCATACAGTATATGCGTTTCGTAATTATTCAACCTTGGTGTATTTTAAAAAAAAATAATCTTTTTTTTTTTTTTTTTTTTGCAAATACATTGTTTCTTTTTCTGGATATTTAATTGTGTGCATTACTTATAAGCCTACGCTTATAAAAAAGCAAGATCTCACTGTCTTTGCTATCATTTAGTATCAGTTATTCTAAAATATTCAGTGAAGTTGTTGTTTTTTCTAATTTAGATGAAATTGCTTAATAGAGCACTTCAGTGTAAATTTCTTTAAGAAGTTACGATTCCGAAATTCTTCTAAAAAGATAAATATTTAATGTTTCTTAAGCATTTGATTACGATATCTCCGCAGTTTTTGAATTTATCATCTTAGTAAAGCAGTTAGCAATATAGAAAGGATTTACTTCTTTGATCTGTTGAGCATTACTAAAAGCACTAAACAAAAGTAATTTTAATTTCATTGAAACAACCTAACTGAGGATTACAGTATGGTTTCCATTTCAAAGTATACATCTAACAGTATAATTTGTTTACATTACACGACGTATAAATTTACTGCACTCTTTACCTTGCATAAGATATTAAAGAACCGATAGGTTTTGTAGATGGAATTTAATTTATCGAAAGCTTCGGGTAGCTTCAATATTCCTCTCCGGATTCCGCTCATTATCATTAATTAGCAGACACCGTTATTTCGAATGCCTCGATAGTGAAATATTTCAGGCGGATTTAAATAATTGCTTTCCATATTAAATAGACTTCAGTTCCGCTTTCAGAAATCACCTAGCCACTTCATGAAACTGAATCTGAATTAAAGCAATGTCACCCATGTCTTTGCGCGTAGAAACCCCTTCCCCCAGAACTTTGCACCGCGCCGTTTCAGTTAGACAATTGCGGCAAAGCTTTTGGGAAACTTCCATCTGTTTCGCGAGCCAGCAGGGCGATTTGTCATGTCAAAACTCAAGTGCCTCATAGCCACATGGTCATGATCTTTACTATCCGCCAGTTGCTTAATGCTTGACCGGCGGAAAGTTCAGATACTACCGACTACATCATCAGCAGAAATCGTGCGCTGGCGTTTCGGCAAAACACAAGGTTTGCATGTCTAGAAAGACTGAACGGATTTCATTAAGAATGGAGTGCTTATGTTTAAATGATGACTACGGCATAGTTTAAAATTACGGAGAGTTGCGAATGGAGTGTTTTCGCGATGTGCTACCATACGTCATTAAAAGTGAAATATAAATATTCTGATACATATACCAGTCAAAAGTTGATTAATACTTGAATATGAAGTGCAATTTTACCCCTTTAAAGATGAAAAGCGTTTTTCGTAGCACATACGTGCCTTTTTTACGGCAAAACGCATCGGAAGGACGCTTCGGCATATCCTTTTAAAGCAACTTTTTTGTCTTTGAGGTTTGAAATACAGTTGTGTTTCTTTTTTTTTAAATCCCACGGTTCCGCTTAAAAGCTTCCTTATAAACAAAATTCGTTAAATAGAAATAAACTTAAAAAAATAAAAAATACAAAAATAAGAAAATTAAAAATATAAAATACAAAATATTAAATTGAAAAATATAGAAATAAGTAGAATAAAATGAAAAATACCGTAAGATATAGTTTAATTTGGACAGTAAATTGAAATTTTAAATGAGTTTAAATCATTTTTTATACAAAGTAGAATACATTGTCTGAATAAACAAATTTATGAAGAAAAGGAAGCAAAGAATAAAGCTTACCTCTCCTTTTTATTATCTTAATAACATACGTACTTATTTTAAACTGTAAATATTTCCCGTAATTCTGCTCTGTAAAAATATCCTATAAAAAGTGTTTTGTTCATAAAAAAGTTTCACATTTTTGTAAACATTAGAACATTCCGATGTTTACAAAAATGTCTCATTTCGATGTTTACAACAGTTCCTTGAAACTGTAATTCTCGTCGAGTCGAATCGAATGCTCTTAACATTTCTTCAGGTGAAGGGTTTTTGATAGCCTCTTCATCATAAACTGTAGTTTTTTCACAACATTTTATAACACTTTCCAAGATGTCATTATCTTTAGGATAATCAGCAGTCAAAACGTGTTCATCAACGTTGAGAGAATCGAAGATATCTGCACATTCTTCATCACTTCTTTTGTATTTCAGCTGCTGTCATTTTAATACTTATTAACCACAGCTTTCTTCTTTATCCTTGATCAACATCATCTAAAAGTTTCGCTTTACCCCCATTTTCTTTTCGACATTTTACGAACACAGACGAGTCAACCATGCATTGATTGAATAAGAATGAATACGTAACTTCTACAGAGTTGGGCACACACCAGTTACAACCGGGTTTTTCCTGTGTAATGCATTTTCTACCATGACTTCCTATCCAGATTTGGAAAAACAGTTGCTTCGTAAAGTCTCCACGTATACGACTCCACGCTTGGCGTTCCTCTTTCAACAAGATTACGTGAGCCTCACAGAACCAAATGTTTCAAGATAAGGAATTAAGGACGCTTTGCTCCCATCTGCGTGCTGAATAATTGTAAAGCAAAAATTTTGGAACACAAAATGGTAATTTTTAGTTGAAAAATCTTCGTTAAATAGAAATTTAGTTTCGCATTATGGAGATAATTTACATGTAAATATCGTTTGAAGTCAAGGTTCTGCGGAAAATTTCGGTAATTAGACGATTTCATTAAATGGGAGTTCGTTATATAGAGACTCTACTGTAATTATTTAATTAAGATATTGTAATAACCGTAACATTGGACAACATGTAATTTCCCTAACATGTGAGGGAGAGAGATGACGGAAGTAAACGCCTTGCGCTCGATTTTTTCCCCAAGTTATTTGCGGAAAATTTTCTTTACATAATGTACAAAAGTTGCACAGCGAAACATTATACACAATGGAAAATTCATCATGTCGTGAGCAAAAGATCAGAAAGTTGTCTTACAGGTCTCAAATTAATGAAATAGTCATGATTCCTTGTTTTAGAAAATATTTCCCACTTCAAAGAAAAGCCTAACCAACTTTTAAAGCTAAAGTGAAATTTGCAAATTATTTCTTTGTCTTCCACTGAATGTACATGCAGGTAGATCTCGGAATACGCGGTTTGGTTATCCGCGTTTTCGGATTTACGCGATTCAGAGTTGCCATCTGTTAACACTGCGAGGAAACAATAATTACAGTAATGAGTTTGCTCATCTTGACAAGCATCTTTCGATGTTTTTGTCAAGAAGTGAGTGCTCGCTCAGATGAGATTAGTAAAGCTGTAAAGCTGCGTGGGAAAGGATCTACGATATCAAGCAAAATGAAAGAAAGTGTATTTCGAGGGGAAGAAGCATGTACGAAGGTCGTATTCGTTAGAAATATAGTTAGAGGTTCCGGATTACTGTGAGAAAGGTGAGCGTATTATATTGACATTCAGAGTATTTTGGGAAGTGGTTAATCCCCTGTGAGAACTATTCGCGTCAAGCCGCACATTAATTTCTATTGAAGAAAAAACACTACCTGAATTTAAGGTTGCCAAAGATCGAATCACCTTTTTTCTCGGAGGAAACGCTTCAGGAGATTGTAAATTAAAACCGCTTATGATCTACTATTCACAGAATCCGAGGCTACTGAAAGGATGTGATAAGAGCAGGTTGCCTGTTCATTGGAGGTCGAATAACAAGGGTTGGGTGATTTTTGCAATGTTCAATGTTTATTTTTTTTAAGAAACTAAATAATGTGTTGAAGGTATACCGTGAGAAATTAAAAAATCTTTTCAAAATTCTTCTTCTTAACGTTCCCAGCCACTCACCTTCCATTATTAACTCGAATGACTGTATCGAAGTTCTATTTCTGCCTCCTAAGACCACTTCTATCCTGCAGCCCATGGACCTGGGATTTATTTCCACATTTCAGGGTTACTATCTGCGTCGAATGTTTTTCAAGCTCATTAAAGAATATGATTCGACTGGCAACCTTACCATCAAGACTTTCTGGCGACAGTTTATCATTTACTTAGATGGGGATTGATGCAATTACAAGCGCATGGAATGATATAACTCCAAAATGTATGAATGGCGTATGGAGGAAACTTTGGCCTGATGCTGTATGAGTTCCAAGAGATGAAGTGGACAGGGAAATCACCAGTGCAACGAGCGAGACATGGCACGGCCGATGGGTTTCACTGATGTTGATGAAGAGAATGTGTGAGAGGTTCTGAACTCTCATTCCGAGGATTTGAGCAATGACGATCTGACGGCTATCACTGAGGACAATAACAACGAAGCAACAGAAGTCGAGGAATTGAGCCTGCAAGAAAGCTTACAACAAAAAAATGGCAGAGGCCTTCCAGAATGGTCAACGTTGCAATGACAGTTTTTGAAGACCATGATCCTGAGGTAGCGAGAAACTCTAAAGTGAAGAGAGAAGTCGAACATGTTTTGAAATCTTACAAAGAGTTCTACGGTCAGATGGTGAAGAAAACATCACAGTCGACAATAAAATTTTTTTACAAAACAGCTTGACTCTTCATACAAACATCAAGATTTCAGCGGGCACACTTCAACAGCAACTGATTCGTCTCTTCAGAAATCTCTCAGAGGAACTGGACTGACTGCATCATCATCAGAATATTCTCATGTCATGAGCCAGAAACTTACTACTGTATTTTAGATGTGAAATTAGACTTTCTAAAATTACAGTGGACTGTTACGTTAGACGTGTACTCAGCATTAACATTACGTAAGTACTGTACGTACACACTGTATTTTCGGGGTACTACCCAAGTAGCACACAGACATTGGCCAACGGTTGGCCCAATGATATTTTTGCGTCGGCAGCGTTGGGCGAAGGTTGGTTGTTTATCGAAGATTGACCAACGGTTTTTCCAACCACACATGACCAACCATTTATCTACAAATGACCACTTAACGGTTGTCCAATGGCTGTCGAACAACACATGACCAACCATGGTTGTCCAACAACACATGATCACATTGGAAAACTGTTTGCAACAGTTTTCCAATGTGGGTCCAACCGTTGAACCAACACATATCCAATTGTTGGCCGCCGAGTCGCTGGGCCGACCGTTGAAAGCCCACGGTTGGTCCAACATAATATTGCTATCTGGGTACGTACATATTTACATCGAAACGTATTACATTTGGATTTTCTGAATTAAAATTAACCTTCAGAAAGATAATATTGTTTATTTGTAATCTAAATATTATATAACCCGATTGTTTTAAATTGAATTTGTGAAAAAGTGAGAGCCTAACTCTATGTTGTTTGTATAAAATGCCTCCCGTTTTACGCGAATTCTGTATTCACGGCGATTTCGCGGAAAGTATCTATCGCGTATACCGATATCTACCTGTAGTTTGTCCCAAAACAATTGAGAAAGCTTTTATACAGAATGTGCAGTTCAACGTTCGACCTCGAAACGCGTCTCGATAAAATGGTAGTCGCTGTAGTACCAACAACAACCGGACACACGTGTTTATCACGCATGCGTTGTCGGTAGTGTTCAGTTTAATAAGCGTTGTTTCGTGAACTCCTAACAGCGTTTTTCCGCTGTGAATTTTTGAAAAACTGGATATGAAAGAAAAACAAAGATCCGCCATTAAATATTGCTGCCGTAGTTACGTCGGAAAGACTTAACGTCTATGCAAAAAGCTTATAAAAACAATGTCTAAGAAAATAACCGAATTACAGATGGGATAAAGGGTTTATGGATGCTCGTGAGTCTGCGGCTTTAATCTTGCATTGAAGAATACTCCAACGAGTGTTACAGAGGTAACCATCAATACAATAGGTGTTATTATACGGGAAGACAGACATCTATCAATTACAGATATCGAAGATGCGGTCACATTTCAAAGTCATTAATTCACAGAATTTTAACCAAGAATTTGGGCATAAAACGAGCTAATTCAACTTGGGTTTTTCATTTCTTCTCATGGGCAGCCCAATGCAGGGCAGCATATGTCTAGTTCGAGGAGAAAATTAATATTAAGTTGATGCCCCAACCTACGTATAGTCCAGACTTTTCACCATGTGACATCTGGTTGCTCCCCATTTTAAACAAGTTAGTAAAATCATGCAAGGCATTAATTAATTATGATACGCTTTCCAACATATCAAAATTCTTTACTCAAATTATTACTCAAGTTATGAGGATAATGGCTGTGGAAAAAAATCTCGCTCCCTGTGCCCTGACCTGTGATCCCATTTTAATGATATTAAAAAGAATTGGTTCAGCATTCCTCCGAACAAAATACTAAAGTTTTGTCGCAATAGAAGCGTTTTTAGTCACGTTATGAGGATAATGGCTGTGGAATAAATCTCGCTTTTGTGCTCTGACCTTTGACCCCATTTCGATTATATTCAACAGAAACAGTTCAGTGTACCTCCGGAATAACGTAATAAAGTTTTGTCGCAGTCAAAGCATATTTTTACGTACGTTATGACGCATAAGGGCGACATAAAGGATCCTGATCATAAGTCCTGACCTTTGACCCAATTTCGTCCATTTTCAATCGTCCCCAGGTTGTCCCCTATCACATACTAAACTTTCATCGAAATTCAAGCATTTTTACGCGAGTTATGGAGCAGACAGACAGACGGACGGGCAAAGGTGGAGCATATACGCGTCTTCAACATACGGCTGTAAAGCGTAAAAAGACATTACGAGAACGATAATTTGAGACTGATCAATAATTTATTTCAGCTGCGCAGGGTGCTTCAACTGTATTTTGGAGGAAAAATTCAAAAAGACATTTAAAAAGTGGAAGGAATGTTAAAACACTTGTATTCGATACAATGGGCAGTATTTCGAAAAAGATGACCACTTCCTTGACGTACGCATATTTTTATAAAAGCATTCTCAGTTGTTCTGAAACATCCCTTGCATGATTTATACTCTAATTTGACTTTCATTTTTAGTTGTCTTTCTCTATGCAAATTTGAGTTCGTTCTCTTTTAGCTCTTCAACTTTAACGTTATATTTTCTCACATACTAAATGTTATGTTGGCAGCAGTCTGGAGGTCAAGACTGAATTGAGTGTACATGATTGACAAGCTGAGAACGAGATATTAGTTCTCCAGCTAGCAGACAATGGTTGTGTAGTATTCGTGGAAACTGTCTTAAGCTGTAAGCGGACGTTTTCTTTCGGATAGCGCCTGTCGATCTGTGGTGCATATATACCATATTGACAAAAGTCACCGGATACCTAGAAGAGAAACACAACATATCAGTTATTGACGCACATTACTACGGTGTTGGCCCACCTTCGGCCTTAATGCATGCACTGGCCCTTCGAGACATGCTTTCCACAAGGTTTTGGAACACAGCGATAGGTATGCGCTTCTATTCAGTAAATAATGCTGCCGCCAACTGTTGCTTAGTAGTAGGCTTTGGTTCCAAACTTCTTATGCGGCACTATAATTCATCCCATAGGTGCTCTACGGGATTAAAATCAGGTTTCTGTGCTGACCAGTCCGCACACGATACGGAATTATCGTCAAACCACGCCTTAAGAGTCCTTGCTTTATGACTCGGTGTACTATCCTTCTGGTACCAACAAGGCTCGGTTTCCAAAGTATTGCCAAAGAGTTGGTAGAGCATAATTGTCCAGAATATCTAGGTAAACGTGCTAGTCAACAGGATTGTCCACGATAAGCAATGGGCCGGGACCATACCACGAAAAACAGCCCCACAAGAGTACATTGTGGCAAATAGCGTTCCCCGGCTGCAGCCATACCCACACACGACCATCAGACAGATGGATCGTGTATCGCAATTCATCAGTCTATAGGACCCGTTTCCATTGATCTACGGTCCACGATAAATGTTCTTCTTTACACCATTCTGACCATAGAGTAGCATTCCGAGTGGAGATGAAAGGCTTATAAGCAGCCACACGACCACGGTAACCCATGTAATAAAGTTCGCTGCGAATGGTACGTCTGCATACCGACGTTCCAGCATTTTTGCTCATCTGTCTTGTACAGTACTCCGTTAAATAGCTGTAACGACTCTCCTTAGGCTTCGACGTCCTATCTCACTGATTTTCTTTGGTCTGCCGGTACGTTATCCAAAACGGTTGATTTTTTGGTATGTTTAAACGCATCTCGGTTTCTCTTACGGACAACCCTCTAACATAACGCCCAACAATATTTCCTTTCTCAAAGTCAGTTCTCTCCCGCCGCGACATTTTCACTCAACCTCACAGTGTGATATGGTCGCGGTCAGCTGCAGGCTTGTTTTTATAACGTTTGCAGCTGTACCGTGCATCTGAACAATGCAGCAGATCCGTTCATTTGCTTTTGAAGGAGTGTTCGGTGACTATGGTCAATATAGTGTATGTAATATATATTTTGTGTTAGGGTTTCGTCAAACTAATATTGTGCGTACTAATTCACGATAATTCAACTAAGTACCTTTTAGTTCTTGGGTTAACTATTTAGAAGTTTCTTCATTAGTGAAGTGCGATTGAATAAAAGAGGAACTGTAAGTTACTAACTCTTGAACTCTATTTTGTTTTTGTTGGGGGATTTAACGACCAATGTGAGAAATCTCCCGTCCTTAATTTAAAGCCACTGGTTCTAGGGAAAGAAGAGAGCCAGTGCCGTAAGACAAGCACAACATCCATATCTCACTGGAATGCGAACCCGGACTCATCTCGACGAATGGTCAGAAGCCATCGCTCAGACCACTGCGCCCATGGACATCGAACTTAATTTGAGTGACTCGTGTTTCACTTAAAATGTGTGAATAAGAAGAACAATCTTTACGAATTGTTCCCAAAGCTATGTATTCACGTTTTAAACATTGAGGAACACTACAAACATGAAAGGGGAGTTTCTCAGACGGATTTGATTTTCATCATGGTTACGTCTTGTTTTTCAATAACACCAATACCGTCACTGTTACTTGTAAACTTTGTTGTGACCTCCACTAGCCCAGTTTGTTCCCACAGAATAAGTCCCATCCTAGCTCATTCACGGAAACCAAAGAGAATAAAAAGATAAATAGCGAAAGACAACGGTAAAAATATCTCAAAAGTTAAACAATATTTGGACTGTATTTTGGGATTAAGATGCAGTTCCTTTCGGCTCCTGGGGGCGATGTAGTACCTAACGCAAACTTAAGTCTCATTTGCACTTAAGCTTAACAAAGATTTCAATTTCGGCATTTTCTATCTATCATAAAACTATTACGGATCATGTTGGTTCATTTAATATAATAATTTAATGCGAGTATGTAATTTAAGCTTTTGCGTTTGGTACAATTTAACAGTAATTAGGCCCAGAAAAAATGTTCAAGAAATTGATTTGTTTTTTATTAGGTCAAGCCTGCGCGTTTTACCGCAATTTATGTTCAAGAGTCTCTGCACCGCTTTTTTTTTTTTTTAGAAAAGAAGCACTGAGTGCTTCGAAATATATATTATTAAAAGCTCTCTGACTAATGAGAGCAAAGGAATATTCCAGTTCCAATAACGTAAGTCGTGGACCTTAAAATAATGTAGAGATATCTTCCTCTTACAAACTCAGTCTTAAATAAAAAATCCTCAAAGGATCCTCATCAGACAATTAAAAAAGATTTTATATTTAAGTTGTATGTAGCGGGCTCCAGAAAGGCGCTAGAGCGCATTGCTCTGTGAACCAGAATTGGAAATGTTTAAAAAATGAGCGCAGAAAGTCTTAAAAAATAAAAGTTAAAGGCCTACCCAAACACAAAGCAAAATAATATAGCAGAATCATTTAGACTTAACAACAACGACAATACACACAAGAAGGAAATTCAATCACTTGCCCCCTTTCTGAAAAGTACCAAAAGGGTGCCAGTGGACTAGGAGACGGTTAGCACTAGGAGACGGCTAGTATATTTCTGCAAAAAAGTCTGTTATTTAACTTATGAAAAGTTTCGTCAATATTATTCTCATTTGAGGAAGAAGACCGCTTCCGAAGGTGTCTTGGATGGTCCCTTCGAAATCTCCGAAAGAATGAGGAAGATCGAGCGTTGGAAGATTTTCCAGAAAATCTCTGGATCGAGATAGTATAGGAAAGTCGATTAGACGTCTTGAGAAGTCCCTTCGAGACGATGAATAATGTGAAACACTGCAATATTTTCAAAGAATATCTTCTGCAAGACAGCCTTGAGTTGCCCATTAGTCGTTTTGGACACATCCAAGAACACTGAGCACCATTTGGACGTTTTGAGCAATAGTGCAATACCAAATTTGTGGATGTATTAATATTTTAAGGAAGACCAAATCTCTATCAGAGGAACAACGCACCGTGTCATTCTGCTCGAATTGTTACGTATTGGTTCGAAAACATGGCGTAAAAGTGATGCACTGTCCAGCGCAGAACCCTGACCTGAATCCTACAGATCATCTCTGGGATGAATTTCATTCTCATGTGACTGTAAGGAGGGATTTTCCAACAAACAAAGTTGACTGGTCACTGCTTTAAAAGCCGAATAGTGAAACATATTGTTGGACGTTGACCAAAATCTGGAGGATAGTGCTCAATGGAGACTAGAGGCCGTCATCAGAAACAAAGGCTTCAGAACACGATTACGTATATTAATGTAAATAAAGATTATTTATATACATATACGTGTAAGGATATTAATGGGAGGACATTGTACAAACAATTTATTTCTGTCATTCCTTTGTTCGTAAGGGAATTGGATAAAATGTTTACGGATTAATTTTGAGAATCACATTATCGAAACCACGCCGATGATTAATAATAATAGCATAAAATGTTCGAGCGAATGATTCCTCTGATCAACCTCTTTTTTTTTCACTGTAAAATAAATGCCATATGCACAGAGCAATAACTTGAAGTAAAGGATAGGATGCAAACTTTTTTTCTGGAGGATATATGCTTGTGCAAGAAGGTTTTTTAATTATTCTTTTAAGTTTCCGCGATCTCTTTAAGCATCTAGGGCTATAAATAGTTGCCCATCCCTGATTTAGGGTCACTACGAGCATCTAAGGCTATACGTAATTTCTCATCCCTAATTTAGGATCAGCACTTCTACCTAAGACCATGAGTAGTTGTTCCTCCCTAATTTAGGGCAACTGTGAGTATATAAGGCTATCAGTAATTGCCTATCCCAAATTTAAGGTCACTACGAGCACCTAATGTTATAAGTAGTTGTCCATCCCTAATTGAGGGTCCCTATGATCATCTAAGGGTATGTATAATTGTCCATTCCTATTTTAGGGATAGATAATTATATATAAGCACCTTAGGCTATGCATAACTGCCCATCTTTATTCTAGTTGTTGTCCATTCCTAATTTAGGGTCACTACGAGCATCGAAGGCCATAAGTGATTCCCCATTCCTAATTTAGGGTTGCTATCAGCGTATATGATGATCAGTAATTTTCCATCCCTAATTTGGGATCAGCACTTCTACCTAAGACCATACGTAGTTGTCCCTCCCCAATTTAGGGTAACTATGAGCATATAAGGCTATCAGTATTTGCCCATCCCAAATTTTGGGTCACTACGAGCACCTAATGTTATAAGTAGTTGTCCATCCTTAATTGAGGGTCCCTATGATCATCTAAGGGTATGTATAATTGCCCATTCCTATTTTAGGGATGGATAATTATATATAAGCACCTAAGGCTATGTATGACTGCCCATCCCTATTCTAGCTAATGTCCATTTCTAATTTAGAGTCACTGCGAGAATCTAAGGCCATAAGTGGTTCCCCATTCCTAATTGAGGGTTGCTGTAAGCGTATATGGTGATCAGTAATTTCCCATCCCTAATTTCGGGTCACTACGAGCATCTAATGCTACAAGTAGTTGTCCATCCCTAATTTCGGGTCCCTAAGCCGAGGTTGGCCTAGTGGTCAACGTTCGTGACTGCCACGAAGATAACCTCTGGTTCGATCCCAGGCAGGTACGAACGTTCGAACTACTAAATATCCGCTGTGCGTCGGATGGGCACGTGAAGCCGTCGGACCCCGGGTACTAGCCCCACGGTAGCAAAGAAGGGCGTCTTCCTCCTCCTTTCTACCTCGCTTACGTGTCACTTTCCTATCGGGCACTTTAGCTCAAATCTGCTAGCTTCCTATTTCTAAGTGTTGTTAAAGACCTGGGGTTAGACACTCCCCACCTGAAATTCTCTACATATGATCTTATTGAGAGTCCCTATGAGCATCTAAGGCTATGTATATTTTGCCTATCCATATCTTAGGGTACATGTTGACAGCATAAGCGCCATAGAGTGGATGTACCACCTCGGACCCATCTGTTTCTGTGACATGCCCAAACTACGATGGCTGACCAGTTCCTCGCGCTTCTGACTACTGGGCCAACCGTGGAGTTTTGACATATTGCACGAAAAGTGTTGGAGTAAGCGACATCTCTGATCAAAAATGAAAGAACAGGATATTTTAAGTGATATTGCTATATCGCATTTGACTAGAATTTTCACTGCTGGCGATTCTTTTACTGTTAATGTTGGAGTTTAAAGTATTTTATGGACATACAAAGCTATATACTGTTCATCTCTAATTTAATATAACTGGTGAAACGCACATGACCCACGCCAGATCCCGACACAAAACGATAGTTTATCCATAAGCCCGTGCGTTTAACCACCCAGCGACCAATCAATGTTTTCCTTTTGCTTGTAGAATAGCTCAACAGGAGTTTGAATAAAAATACATATAAATCAGTAGAAAAAAAAAAAGAAAACTTGCTTTCAAATAAATCGCTTTATTACTTCCCGTGAGAAAGCAATTACCTAATCGATACAGCGGAAGTTTTTCCATGTGTCTCTTAATGAGATTATTATTTAAAATTCTGTATTGCGCTTTCAAAACTCTTGCTCTTGGATTATATATTTAAAGCTATTTTTTCTTGAATGCCATAGTATTTCATTACAAGGACTAGCACTTCTACCCAGAAGGAGCTTGTGCTTTTAATATTGGTATAAATACGTCGAGGCAGTTCGGCTTTAACTACCTGTCAGAAGCTATTTTGAACTAACAGTTTCCAGATCCCTGAAGATTGCATTAAAGATCTGACTGTGGTTAAATACACTTACTGTTCTCCGAGAAACAAATAATATTTTGAGCTTCAGCGTTTCATTAATCTTCATGATGTCTACTTTCATTTATATCATGTCATGTTCTTCAAGTCGAAATATTACCCTGCACTGCAAATCTTTTACGAATAAATAAAAATATATCCTCACAGAAAAACTGAACTACGTAAGATAGGATTATATGACATGTGAAAGCTCTTTGCTTCGTAAAGTATTTATGTTTTCTTTATGCGTTTCGTAACGAAAGAAAAATAAAATAAAATCTGGGATCTGATAACAAACGTTGTTTGCACTGGGAGAACATACGTATATACAAGAACACGGTTCCATTCTTTGCTTCAAAATGAATCCAATGCCAAAACAGTTTAATGGCAAACCAGTTGTACGTCGAATTTATACGAGACAACTTTAATGTAAAAAAAGAATAAGAGATCATCTCACTAAAAATCAGACTTGAATTATATGTGAGTGTCTAAATATATTTGCTCATTGTGAATCGTATTACTGTACAGCATTTGCGTTATATTATAATGAAGCGAAATAATTTTTGAAAACTAATTTCAACCAAACACTGTTGATACGCTTATATTCGAGTAATAAACCAACTCGCTTAATGAGGCATAGTCATTCTAAAGCTTTCGGGGCAGAGAAAGCGTTCTAAAGCAATCTTTTCAGAATTACGGAAAGTAAAATACGCAAATTTACTTACCCCCCAATGTAAACATTTCTTGCAAAAAGCTTTAGTTGTTTATGATAATTCTGCACATGTGAATTTTTAATAACAAAACGACAAGGAGATAAAAAGGTGCATAGGGACTTAAGTTGAAATTCTTTAAACAAGCCACTCAAATGCAAAAAACCGTCAGATCTCTGGTCGGTTCAATTTAGATAACGCACACTATGCACGGAGATTTTCGTGATGTGGCCATGCTCGGAGTGCAACATGTAAATGAACACACCGAAGTTCTGACGGTTTGTTTATTTTAGTGTTTTATTAAATAATTTATATTTATTTCATTTTAATTCGTTACATTCCTTTAAATTTCCTTGCATTTTTTGTGTACGACACATCGGTTCAGAATAATCCTAAACAACCGAAGCTCGTGGGAAGAAATGTTTATATTAAAAGAAAAAGTAAGCGGATGTATATAATCTACTTTCCGTAACTTTAAGCTTTTGTGGCATGTAAGAAGTTTAAAACGTTTACTTTGTTTATTTTGCTTTCTTTTTTGAAATTAATCTGTTTTTCCTGAATGATTACATCGCGATTGCTCAGAATGATTTATTTTATCATTATTGCTATACATGATGAATTTGATGACAATCGCTTTGTAGGAACGATGCATGATCACCAGTTTGCACAAAGAAATAATAGAAGTAACTTTGAAAATAACAGCGAACGTTAAAGTTAACACAACTGTGTTCTGTTACCAAAAGGACTTTTGCTAGAGACAATTCACTTTCATTAGATTTAATCATTTGCAAAACGTGAAGAATTTCAAAGGAAAACCAAAGTTTCGAGCATCACCAGTGTAAAATTATAAAAGAAAAAGAAGTGGCATTAATTTTTCTTTTTTTTTTGAAAACAGGGAAAATGAAAATTTTCTGCAAAAGGAAGGGTGTTTCTTATTATCAAAATCAATAAGGCTTGAAACCTCCCATTTTTAGCACGTTTTCTGTAAAAAAAGATAGTACTTATATTAATTTAGACACCACATCTCTGTAACTCTCTATAACTGTTAGTCCGATATGAAAAATTATTTTTGCCTTAGGAAGCTTGACATATGTGAATGATGATCCTTCATTTCGTTTTTTAGCACGTCTTTTGTAAAAGATCGTGCTTCTGTTATCGTTTTGTCCGTCCGTCTGTCAGTCCGTCTGTACAAACGATATCTCAGCAACTATTAGTCCGATTTGAAAAATTCTTTTTGCATTGGGAAGCTTGAAATATGCAAATAATGATCCTTTATTTCGTATTTTTTTACGATGTACAATTTCGCCGGTAGAGGGCGTAAATTCAGATGATGTCGAATCCAAAAATACGTTTTATTCCACATATTAGCTTCTAAACATCCTTTTGAAAAAAAAATTTTATCTTTCGATTCCATTTATGTCGAAGAGTATTTTAGATATAGTTACTTTTTTAAAGTACACATAGATTTTCCGCTAGGGGGCGTAAAAGTAAATTACATTTTCCTCGATATCTCTTCTTCTAAAACTCCATAAAATTTCTTCTTCCAAAAAAATTTTATGCAAATTTTTTTTGCATGAAATTTCAAATTTTTGGTAAAAAATATTTTGTCCACCAGGGGGCGTAAGCGTTAATTTTTGCTTCTGATGTATTTGCCATAAAATCGTAGCTTCTAAAATATCGATTAAAAAAATCTTTCGTTGACAGATGCCACTCATATCGATAAACCTTTCGGAATATTTTCTTCATAAAATATTCCACAGTTTCTCCGCCAGGGGGCGTAGATGTACATCTTATTTTTGTCAATCTCTCTACTTCTAAGAGTCCGATTTGAAAAATTCCTTCGTTGTTGGATAGTGTTTTCCGTGTGACACGTTTTTCATACAATTTCAAAAATTTTCAAATAATTCATAGACTTTCCGCTAGGGGGCGTAGCGGTAAATTGTGTTTCCCCCTATATCTCTGCTTCTAAATCGCCGATTTAAAAAATTCTTTCTGCACCGCATACAACACCTGATGGGATATCGTTTGCACATAATTTCAAATTTTTGTAAAAAAATAGTTTGGCCACCATGGGGCGTAAATCATAATTTCCGCTTCTGTTGTATTTGCAGCAAATATGAGCTTCTAAATTCTCGAGTGAAAAAAACGTCGTTTGTTGACCGATACTACTCTTGTCGACAAACCTTTTAGAAACATTTTTTTCTTAAAATAGTGTATGGTTTCTACGCCAAGGGGCGTAGATATACATCTTATTTTTGTCAATATCTCTACTTTTAGGAGTCCGATTTAAAAAAATCCTTCTTTGTTGGATAGTGTCCTCCGTGTGACATGTTTTTCATATAATTTCAAAATTTTCAAGTAATTCATAGACTTTCCGCTAGGGGCGTAGCGGTAAATTGCGTTTCCCCCTATATCTCTGCTTCTAAATCTCCGATTTGAAAAACTCTTTCGCAACCGGATACAGATCCTGATGGGAAATCGTTTGCACATAATTTCTAATTTATTTTTAAATAGTTTGGCCACCAGGGGGCGTAAATCTTAATTTCCGCTTCTGTTTTATTTGCAGCAAAATATGAACTTCTAAATTCTCGATTGCAAAAAAACGTCGCTTGTTGACCGATACTACTCATGTCGACAAACCTTCTAGGAAAATTTTCTGCTTGAAAAAATGCATGGTTTCTGCGCCAGGGGAAGTAGATGTATATCTTATTTTTGTCAATATCTCTACTTCTAAGAGTACGATTTGAAAAATTCCTTCTTCGTCGGATAGTGTTTTCGATGCGAAATGTTTTTCCTATAAATTCCAGATTTTTAAGTAATTCATACACTTTCCGCTAGGGGGCACAAAGTTAAATTGCGTTTTCTGCGTTATTTCTGCTCCTAAAGCTCTGATTTGAAAAATTCTTCCTGTATCGCATACAAGACCTGATGGAAAATATTTTTCACATAATTTCTAATGTTTGGTAAAGAATGGTTTAGCCACCAGGGGTCATATGTGTAAATTTCAGTTTCTGAAGTATTTGTTGCCAAATCTGGGATCCTGAAAATTCGACTAATTTTTTTTTCTTCGACCGATACTGCTTATACTTATAAACCTTTTAAAAATAATTTCTTCCTAAAATAATGCATGGTTTTCCGACCAGGGGCGTAAAGTCACATCTTATTTTTGTCGATATCTCTGTTTCTTAGAGTTTGTAAGCTCACGATTCCGTTTACAACAATATCTGAGGGATTAAAAACCCGATTGAAAATCTTTCTTTGGTCGGATCTATTGTTTTCCATACCGTTTCCATTGACTTTGAATAGCTTTGATAAATTTAATTTGCGTTAGAACGGATTCAAAAGACGCGCTTATTACACCCGAAAATTCGGTGTCAACTTTCTTGTTGTTTTTTACGATGCAC
The DNA here is from genome assembly GCA_039090855.1 of Macrothele yani. Taxonomy (NCBI): domain Eukaryota; kingdom Metazoa; phylum Arthropoda; class Arachnida; order Araneae; family Macrothelidae; genus Macrothele; species Macrothele yani. Next base: position 38,866,003 of record CM076998.1, read on the forward strand.
AATTTCGCCGATAGAGTGCGTAAATGCCGATATCGAATTCAAAATATATTTTATTCCATATATTTTTTTCTAACCGTCCGATCGAAAAAAAATATTTTGCATTTCGATTTCATTTGTATAGAAGAGTATTTAAGGTATAGTTACTTTTTCAAGTTACTCACAGATTTTTCCGCTAGGAGGCGTAAAAGTAAATTACAATTTCCCCGATACCTCTTCTTCTAAAACTCAGATTGGAAAAAAATATTTATTCAGCGGATACAGCTATGTTGGAAAATCTTTTGCACATAATTTCTAATTTTTGGTAAAGAATACTTTGGCCACCAGGGGGCGTGAGCGTTAATTTTTGATTTCGATGTATTTGTTATAAAATCTGAGCTTCCAAAATCTTGATTAAAAAATTCGATCGCGGACCCACGTCACTCACGTCGATAAAACTTTTCGGAATGTTTCCTTTTTAAAACATTGCATGGTTTCTCCGCCAGGCGGCATACATGTATATCCTATTTTTGTCAATACCTCTGCTTTTAATGGTTCTATTTGAAAAATTCTTCATTGGGTAGAGCTTCCGGTCTGACATTCGAAATTTTCAAGTAATTCATAGACTTTGCGCTAGGGCGCGAAAAGGTAAATTGCGTTTCCTCCGACATCTCTGCCTTTAAAACTCTGATTTGTAAATTTCTTTCTGCACCAGATACAGCTCCTGGTGGGAAATCCTTTGCATATAATTTCTAATTTTTGGTAAAAAATGGTTTGGCCACCAGGGGACGTAAGTCTTAATTTCCGCTTCTGATGTATTTGTAGCAAAATCTGAGTTTCTAAAATCTTGATTGAAAGAAATTCGTTTGTAGACCGATACTACTCCCATCGAGAAAACTTTTGAGAACACTTTGTTCCTAAAATAATGCATGGTTTTCCCTCCAGGGGGTGTAGATACATATCATACGTTTGTCCATATCGCTGCTTCGAAGAGTCCGATTTGAAAAATTATTTCTTTGTTGGAAAGCGTTTCCTCTGCTAATTGTTTCTCGTATAAATTCAAATTTTTCTTAATGCACAAGTCTGCAACCAGAGCGTGTGAGTTCACGATTCCGTTTACAGCAATATCTGCGGGATTAAAAACCCGATTGAAAAAGTTTATCTTCGGTAAGATACTATTGTTTTCTATACCGGTTCCATTAAATTTGATTAGCATTGATAATTTCAATTTGCGTCAGAACAGATTTAAAAGACGTGCTCATTACACCCGAGAATTTGGTGTCATCTTTCTTGTTTATTTTTATCGCGTACTCAATAATTTTGATTTGGTCACTGCCAATAGCAATTCATTTGGGTGCTTCACTTGCGGAGGCTGATTTCGTTAGACTTTTTAGTTGGACTTTTGCATTTAAAAAATTCTAGATCTCTTAAAAATCTTTTGGATAGTTTTATAATGCATTACAGTAGAACCAGCTTATAACTAGGATCTTGGACAGATGAATATCCAGAAACTGGCTAAGTCTGTTTTTGGGTGAAAATATGCATGAAAGCATGTTTATATCATATATCCTTAACAATTGGATATACTTGAAATAATAAATCAATTAATTACATTAGCACTATAGTTAATTATTTAAATACTTTCAAGAACATTCAGCTTAACCAGCAGCTACGACCAGCAGCATCAATCCTTCCAATGCAGCGCTCACTTGGAAAGTAAAAAGGAAAATGGACATAATTCCAGGAATTTTTTTTGCTCTTCCGCTTCGGCAATTATCCCCATTACATTACACACCTATCAGTCTGTGCAGTCGTCTGCCAGAAATCCACTTAAATGTGCGTGAGATGTCATGTTATCTCTTTTTACCTAAGAGGAGGTGACCAGTTTTCAACCGAGCTAACTTGATATATCAAGACAAACCCCCTTGGAGGGGTTGGCGGACAAAGTATTCTTCTTGATCAGTTGATATTCTCTTCCCATTGCCATTCTATCAACATTCTCCCATTATCATACAACGATTGCTCTACGTTTTTGCAATTTCATCCAGTATGCATCTATTTCTATTTCTCTATTCAAAAGTACTGAGCAGCAATTCATTTATTTTTTGGGTTGAAAGTTTAACGGCAACCGTGAGCAACAAAGTGGGCTATAGGAATCCGCCCGTCCCTAATTTAGGGTAAGTGGTTCCATGGAAGGGAGAGAATCAATGCCATAAGGCAAACACGACATCCATGCCACACTACGATTCGAACCCGAACCTATCTCCGACGAATGGTCACAAGCCAGCGCTAAGAGCTCTGTGCCGCACGGGTGGCATCAAATTTTTTCTGCGTCGTTAAATATGGAATTCCATTCAGTTCTTTTACTTTTGTTAATTAATGTTAGCCAAAATATTTATTGAATTTTGGTCGTTAAAAATAATCAGAATTGCTTTCAATTAACATTATACAAAATAAGAGTTTGTTTTCTTGCTAAAAACGTGCTCGTTATAACCAGGTTCTACTGTACTTTTTTTGTTCATTAATTCAAATCCGGGGTTGAAAGACAGATTTGAACAACTCTAAGAGATATAAACGGTTTCCCCGAGACAAGCAACAGCGACTGTACCTATCCGTGTGACCACTCTACACTACCACCGGAGGATCAATATTTCCTCTTTAATTCGTTTTCATGTGTTACAGGGAAACTTACGACTTCAATACTAATATTTAATTGACCTCTAGCTCTGGGTTTCTGAGGCAGATCGATTTTTTCCAACTTTTACCACGTCTTTTACAAAAAAAAAAAAGATCGAAGTTATGTTACCGGTTTGTCCGTCCGTCCGTCCTTCCGCATGTGGACACCATATCTCTGCAACTAATAGACCTATCTCAAAAATTAATTTTGCATTGGAAAAGCTTGAATGGTGAGAATGATGATCCTTCGAATCCGGTTTTCTATCCGATGCACAACTTTACCGCTATAGTGCTCAAATGCACATATTGCTTCCAAATATGGGATTGAAAAAATTATTTCTTCCTTTTGCTGCCATTTATAACGAAAACTATTTCAGGCACAGTTTGTTTTTCAAGTAATGCATAGATTTTTCGCTAGAGGGCGTAGAGGTAAACTGTGTTTCCCCCGATATCTCTGCTTCTGAAACTTCGCTTACAAAACTTTTCCCTGCATCGGAAACAGCTCCTTGTGAGACATGCTTTGCATATAATTTCTAATTTTTGGTGATGAATAGAGTGGCCACTAGGGGAAGTAAGTGTTTATTTCTGCTTCTGTTGTATTAGCAACTAAATCTGAGCTGAAAACCAGACTGAAAAAATCTTCTTTGGACCGATTCCGCTCACCTCGAAAAACTTTTGAGGATACTTTCTGCTTAAAATAGCGCATAGTTTACCCGCCAGAGGGAGTAGATGCATATCTTTTGTCGATATATCTGCTTCTGAGTCCGATTTAAAGAACTGTTTCTTTGTTGGACAGCGTTCTTGGAGCGAAATGTTTTTCATATAATTTCAAATATTTCAAGCAAAGCATAGATTTTCCGCAAGGTCTCGTAAAGTTAAATTGCGTTTTCCCCGATATATCTGATTCAAAAACTCAGATTTGAAAAATTATTCCTGCATCCGATACAATTCCTGATGGGGAAATGTTTCGATTATATTTTCCAATTTTTGAGAAAAATGGTTTGGCTACCAGGGAGGTGAATACTTACTTCTGCTTGTGATGTATTTGACGCAAAATGTAAGCTTCTGAAAACTCGACTGAATAAATTCTTACCGATACCGCTTACCTTGAAAAACCTTTTCAAAATACCTTATTCTTAAAATAACTCATAGCTATTCCACCAGGAGGCATAGATATCTATCTTTTTTCTGTCGAAGAGCGTTTCGGCTGCAATATATTTCTCACATACTGTATTTACAAATTTTTCTTATCGCAGAAGTTTGCCACTAGAGGGCGTACGTTCACGTTTCAGTTAACAGTAATATGTGCGGAAACCCGATGGAAAAAATTCTTTTCTGGTTACATAATGCTATTGGGAAAACTCTTTGCGTGTTTTTTTTCCCAAAACAGTGCACAATTTCGCCACTAGGGTGCGCCAAAGTTAAATATGTTTTTCTTAATATCCCTGCTTCTAAATATGCAATTTGAAAATTTATTTCGATACCGTATGCCATTTACCTTGTGGAAAACTTTAGACTGGTATGTGAAGAGTTGTATAATTCACAGTTTTGTCGCTAGTTGGAGTTTGTGTACTTCTGTTTCCAACTGCATCTCCGTTTCTAAAAATCCTATTGTGAAACTATTGTGCAACTTTGCTACAATAGAGATGTGAGGCATTATCCTCTTTAAATAACGCACAAATTTTTAGCTAGGGGGCGTAAAGGCAATATCTTTCTTTTTCGTTCTCTCTCCTTCTGGGAGACATAATTGAAAAGTTATTTTTTTTAGCATAGTCTTTTCCTACGAAGAATACCTTTCGTCTATTTTCAACGTTCCCATTACGCAAAATTCTTCCACTAGAAGGTGTAGAATTCTATCATGTCTCCTTCTATGTTTCTTCTTTTAACAGTACGATTTAAGATCTCTTTGTCCCCGATACTCCTGCTATAAGAAACGTTTTGTGCGCCATGTGTTAATTTTCGTAAGTTACTTTTTAGACCCTGGTTGAAGTAAGTAGCTGTTGCTACATCTAGATTTTTTCTCGATTGTAGAAATACGGTTGGGGGATTTTTTTCTAACCGGTTGCATTGACTTTGAATAAGTTTCATTAATTCACGTCAGAAGATTCAAAAGACGTATTAATTACAACCGAAAATTCGGTTTCATCTTTCTTGTGATTCTGGCTTTACACAGAGAAAAATAAGTTTGTTTGAAACAACAAAAGAGTTTTGTTGAACTAATTTGTTGATTTATGTTGTTGCTTTAGCCAAACTCCATTGGAATTATTTTTTTGGAAACACAAAATTTATTTGTTGGCTATATTTTGTTAATTCAACTCTAGGAAGGTGGCATCGACCTTACGCCAAAGCACACGTGATTACTAGGCACTCCATACGGGTCACTACTAGACTACAACTGACCAGAAGAATCTCGTTTTGCGCTTAAGATTTCGTTTTAAATTATGGATGACGGCGAAGTGAGTGCTTTGTTAGAAGACTGGGAGCTGTCAACTCTGATAGAGACGTTCAGAGGTAAGAATTTCTAATATACTTTAATAATTCTGACGTATTTTTGTGCTAGTGTTTATTGTGTGTTAGTTTAGTTGAATTCAGTGAATTTCAGTGATAATTTGGACAGACTTTGTAGACTCATAATTACAATGAACACGATATATAGAATTCTCATTTTATTAGATGCACAGGGGCACATATTAAATTTAAACCCAGATTTATGATAAAGCAATAATACGTTTCTTATGAAAGCCTGTGGTTCCTGATCGCAAAAAAAAAAAAAAAAATCACATGAGGTAATGATAAGAGCTGTAATTTATGTGTAGAGCTTGATTTCATGTATATGCACAACCATACAGAGTGTTACCAACTTCGTGCGGCAACCAAATATTGCATGGTGATATTACCCTGGAACATATAGAACGTTAAGAAAAATATTACGATTTTTTTTGTCTAACCAAAAATGTCAATAATTTGTTTAATCAAAACAGTAAGGAAAACATTTAAAAAGAAATCAGAGTTACAAACATGTTACACACGCACCAAAATAGGGCCAATATATCTTTATGTCAAATATAAATCGTCCGAGAACATTAAAGAAATTAATAAACTGACGTTCAAATGCTAAATTCGCAGATAAGAATGAACTCGTAAGAACAGTTACAACCCAGTGGTTAGCACGCCTAGTTCTTAAACTAAAGATCTCAGGTTCAAATTCGCTTGGCGAGATTTTTCGCTGAGTCTGAAAAAATTTCTACGTGATGTAACACCGTCCAAATTCATTTAAACACCAGTTGAAAAAAATATGGCGGGAAAACATATTGGCGTGAGTAAAAACAAGTTAGTAAAATCATGCAATGCATTGATTATGATATGCTTCCCAACATACCAGAAATTATTACTCAAGTTATGTTGATAATACTGTGGAATAGATCTCGCTCCTGTGTCCTGACCTTTGACCCCATTTCGATGATATTCAACAGAACCGGTTCAGTTCTGAAATAACATACTAAAGTTTTGGAATAACATACTAAAGTTTTGTCGCAATAGAAGCCGTTTTACGCAAGTTATGAGAATAATGACTGTGGAATAAATCTTGTTTATTTCGTTTATATTTAACAGAACTGGTTCACTATACCTCCGGAACAACATGATAAAGTTTTGTCGAAATCCAAGCATTTTAGGCAAGTTATGATGCACAAGGGCAATCGAGTGGATCCCACTCCAGTGTCCTGACCTTTGTCCCCATTTCTCCCATTTTCAATAGGGTTCGTCCCCAGTGGCTCCCTACCACATACTAAAATTTCATGGAAATCGTACCGTTTTTACGCAAGTTATGACGCATAAGGGCAATGGAATAAATCCCGCTCTTATGCCCTGCCTGACCTTTGACCCCATTTCGCCCATTTTCAATAGGGATCGTCCCCAGGTGGTTCCCTACGACATAAAAAAATTTCATCGAAATCGAACAATGTTTACGCAAGTTATGACGCATAAGAACAATGGAATGAATCCCGCTCCTATGTCCTGACCTTTGACCCTGTTTCGCACATTTTCAATAGGGTTCGTCCCCAGGTAGTCCCCTGTCTCACACACACTAACTGCTAAAATTTCGTCGAAATCGAACCATTTTCACGCGAGTTATCGTACGGACAGACGGACGGACAAAGCTGGAGCATATACGCTTCTTCAACCTACGGTTGGAAAGCGTAAAAAATGGCGGACATCCAGTGTCAAAGGGCACCGCCTAAAATTAATGCACCGGCAAATTGCTGCCATCGTAAAAAAGTTTAGGGAGAAAGTGGTCCAGCAACATAGCACTAAATTTTGTTCAAGCAAGAAATTACTGTGTCACGATAACAATATGCTTAGTTGCAGCAACAAAATGTTTTATCACGATAGCAATACATATTGTCGGATCAAACAAATTCCCAAAAAATGACCTAGGCATTTTGTTAAATGAAAACAAAACGTTTTGTCATGATAACAATAAATTTTGTAGAATCAACAATGATTTTCAGCAAAATACATTTGTAAATTCAACAAACATTTTTGTTGACCGCATATCGACAAACGTTTTTGATTGATTCAACAATTTTTTTTTGCTGAATTAACAAAAAGTTTTTCTCAGTGTCGGGAGAAAGTTCGTTCCATGGAAAGAAATAAGGTGAATAAAAACTCACTCTATGAATTTTAAGGAGCAGCTGAATGACTAGCATTTAATTAATTTTGACTCCTTCATAATGAACAGAATTATGGAATTCACAGTGGGGCAATTAAGGAAGGAGACAATTTTTTTCTTTCTTTTTTTTTTTTTTTGAAAAACGGATGAGAGGAAAACTTACGTGAATATATTTTATTCGATGTATATTCTTCCTGCGTTAACACAAGAAGTGACACGATAAGCCAACAAAAGGAGTGACTTCAAGTGGTAGTCTTTTAATTAAAATAGACAATTGACGTGGACTAGGAATATCAAACAGAGGTCATCGCTCTTTCCACGTTTATAAGTGAGTCACAGAAAAATTATCATTGGCCGCCACCGGGAATCGAACCCAAGGTCTTCCAGTTACGCGCCGGATATGCTTCCACTGCACCACAGCTTCCTCGAATTACTCCAGACTCACACACACTAACTGCCAAGCCAATTTGGCAGGTTGCTACTTGGAGCCCCGCACAATGCTGGGGGTTCGATTCCCGGTGGTGGCAATGAGAATTTTTCCGTGACTCACTTATAAACGTGGAAAGAGCGATGACCTCTGTTTGATGTTCCTAGTCCACGTCAATTGTCTCTATTAATTATTCATTCGCCTTCTAATTATTTGTTCAGTTGCTGCTTACCATTTTTGGTGCATCCCCAGCATTGTGCGGGACTCCAAGAAGCAACCTACCAAATTGGCTTGGCAGTTAGTGTGTGTGTGTGTGTGTGTGTGTGTGTAAGTCTGGAGTAATTGGAGGGTGCTGTGGTGCAGTGGAAGCATATCCGGCCCGTAACTGGAAGACCTTAGGTTCGATTCCCGGTGGCGGCCAATGATAATTTTTCCGTGACTCACTTATAAACGTGGAAAAAGCGATGACATCTGTTTCATGGTAATCTTTTGTTATGGAATGCAGAGCAGATGTCACAGTTCGTTGTATGTTTTCAATGTCTTGAAAAACGTGTTGAAAGTAGTTAAATGTTGAGAAATCTGGAGAATAGGGGAGGATGGTTCCGCACACACAAAAAACAAAGAAAAAAGCATCTGTTTGTTTTTCATAGATTGCTCTTCATTAGTTGCTATGCGTACGGGTGCCTTAACGTAAAGAGGTTCTTTAATTTGATTGAAGGTTTGTCAACAACCGTAAGCAATTCAATAGGCTATAAGCAGTCACCCGTCCTTAATTTAGGGCCACTGGTTCCAGGGAAGGGAGAAAGCCAGTGCCGTAAAACACACACAACATCCATGCCTCACCGGGATTTGAACTTGGAACCTTCACGAACGAATGGTCAGAAACCAGCGCTTAAACCACTGCGTACCTGAGCGGCAACGTAAAGAGAAAACCAATATTCATTTTTCTATATGACTGAACTATCTTCTTGCACACTCGTTCTAAAATGCATGTGTAAGCTTTGACAGTGACAGTTGTACTTTGAGGAATGAATTCGTGATGCAGAATTCCCTTGCTGTCGTAAAGCACACCAGTATTTTGATTTTGGACTTCTGTATCCTGTTCTTCTCTTTTTTGGGTGACTGTGGCAAATTCCAGTGAGCACCCTGTCGCTTTGTTTCAGGATCATAACGAAAACACCCTATTTCGTCTCTTGCCATAATGCTTTAGCGAAAATTTTGCAATGTTTCTGCAGTCTCCAGGTTGTTTGAGTGCTACATTCGTGCATGTTTCTAGTCGGCTGAGAGAACATGCAGAATAAAACGAGCACAGCATTTCATTATTATCAAATCTTGCACAAAAATTGGACGACTCCTGTTTATTAACGGCCAGCTCATATTCCGACATCGGGAAGGTCACACAACGATCACTTTTTATCCTTTCGCGAACTTCTGAATGAGTTCAGACGTGTGCCCTGTACTTGGGCGCCCAGACTTTTCGTCATTTTCCAGATCTTCCCACCCATCCTTGAAACATTCATACCATCGGAATATTTGTGCCCGAGATAAACAATCACGCAGTAATTCAACTGTCTTAGATGCAGTTTTTTACGCTTTCCAAGCGTAGGTTGAAGAAGCGTATATGCTCCAGCTTTCTCTAACCTGCCTGCCTATCTGCATGATAACTCGCCTAAAAACCGTTGGACTTCTATGAAATTTTATTATGTTGTAAGGGACAACCTGGAGACAAACCCTATTTAAAATAGGCGAAATGGGGTCAAAGGTCAGTACATAGAAGTGGGATCTATTATATAAAGTGCGTTATAACTTATGTAAAAGTGCTTCGATTGCGACAAAACTTTAGTATGTTGTTTCGGAGGTATACTGAACCAATTGTGTTTAATATCGTCAAAATGGGGTTAAAGGTCAGGACACAGGAGCGAGATTTATTCCACAGCCATTATCCTCATAACTTGACTAAAAATGTTTCTATTGCGACAAAACTTTAGTATGTTCCGGAAGTATTCTGAACCAGTTCTGTTTAATATCATCGAAATGGGTTCAAACGTCAGGACATAGGAGTGGGATCCATTCCATCGCCCTTATGCATCATACGTTATGTAAAAACGCTTCGATTGCGACGCAACTTTATCATGTTTTTTCGGAGGTATACTGAACCAGTTCTGTTGAATATCATAGAAATGGGGTCAAAGTTCAGGGCATAGGAGCGAGATTTTTTCCAAAACCGTTATCCGCATAACTTGACTAAAAAATGCTTCTATTGCGACAAAACTTTATTATGTTTTACCACAGACATAATAAACTGGGTCTGCTGAATATCATGGAAATGGGGTCAAAGGTCAGGGCACAGTAGCGAGATTTATTCCACAGCCATTATTCTCATAACTTGACGAAAATGGCTTTTATTGCGACAAAACGTTAGTATGTGTTCTGGAGGTATACTGAACCGGTTCTGTTGAATATCATCGAAATGGGGCCAAAGGTCAGGGCACAGGAGCGAGATTTATTCCACAGCCATTGTCCTCATAACTTGAGTAATGATTTCTGGTATGTTGGAAAGCGTATCATAATCAATGCAGAGCATTATTTTACTAACTTGTTGAATATTTGGACATTTTTTCTCTGCTCTATGACAGAGCTGTGGCAATGTTCTTCCACCTAATGACCTCATGTACAGCATAAAAAATTATAAAAACATGTCTTCCCAGCCTGTGTGCTTTACCGGATATTTTTTAAAAATGAGTCTCATTAATTAATTTCTGAATGTCATGTGTTTTTCTTGTACAGTGACCCGAAAAATAACATTTTCGCATATTTAATTGGTTTTGCCGTTTTTTCATTGCTAAAAATAATTTTTAAACACCGCTGAGTGATTAACACATCACGTTACTCTAATATGTAGAAAGGGGAAAACGCGAAATTCAACTATAGCTGAGGAATGTCACGGGAAGTACATAATTACATCATGTATCATATCTCAATATAATGTTGCCAGTATTACAAACTTTTGCAAAAATGAGAAAAATAAAATGAAACTCACGTCTGGAATCAGATAAGTTTCGGAAGTAGTTTGGATTTGTTATTGCAAACCCTTGTCTTGCACTGACAGCTTTAGAGTAGATCTTCTTGATCGGTTTGACAACAGAGGAAATTCCGAAGAGGAGACGGAATCCCAAAAGATTTTTAAAGATCCCCTTGGTATTTTTTTATGACAGCAGTTGGTGTGTGCCTGACAGTGTGATTTTTTTCTCCCATCATACTGAAATTTCTTCTCCTTTACATTGAGCAATTTTTCATATTCTCTCCGTGCCTTTGCAACATTTTCCTTCGTAAATAATTTCAAAAATCTCAGATGGAAATATCTGAAGACATTTTTTTTCACATAACTTTGAAGCAGGGTTGCGTATTTTTATGACACAATGAAAGCAACTAAAAAAATCTGTCATCCAAGATGTTACTTCGCTTCATTACACACCCCATTCCAGTTCCCAAGCACTCTGCGTTTTCCTCAAAGAACTCGTTGATCGGTCAAGTGATAAGTTACAATGACTGTATATCTTACTTGTACATTTAATGCTTAGAAATGAGCATATACTGTACGCTCAGTAGACAAAACATTAGAGGTAGGTGTGTGGGGGGGGGGAAGTTGACATAAGCATTCCCCACGCAGACTGGAACATACCCAAACAGAACGCAGGCAATAAACAAGTTAGTAAAATCATGCAATGCATTGATTATGATAAGCTTTCCAACATACCAGAAATCATTACTCAAGTTATTACTCAAGTTATGAGGATAATGGCTGTGGAATAAATATCGCTCCTGTGCCATGACCTTTGACTTAATTTTGATGATATTTAACAGAATCGGTTCACAATTCCCACACGCACTAGTGCCCTGTGAGCAAGCGGTGGTCGATTCCCATACACACCGTATAATTCCCAGACGCACTGTATAATTCCCAGACACACTGTATAATTCCCAGACGCACTAGTGCCCAGAGAAGAAACGGTGGTCGATTCCCAAACGCACTAGTGCCCAGTGAGCAAACAGTGGTTGCCGCCCGGGTGGCGCAGTGGTCTAAGCGATGGCCTCTGATCATTCGTCCGAAAGGGGTCCGGGTTCGAATCCCGGTGAGGCATGGATGTTGTGTTTGCGTTACGGCACTGGCTCTCTCCCTTCCCTGGAACCAGTGACCCTAAATTAGGGACGGGCGACTGCTTATAGCCCATTGAGTTGCTCACGGTGGTCGTTAAACCTTCAATCAAAAAAAAAACAGTGGTCGATTCCCAGAGCACTATACAATTCTCAGACACACTAGTGCCCAGTGAGCAAGCGGTGGTCGAATCCCAGACACACTAGTGCCCAGTGAGCAAGCGGTCGTCGATTCTCAGACGCACTAGGGCCCAGTGAACAAGCGATGGTCGACTCCCAGACGCACTAGTGCCCAGTGAGCAAGCAGTGGTCGATTCCCAGACGCACTGTACAATTCCCAGACACACTAGTGCCCAGTGAGCAAGCGGTGGTCGAATCCCAGACCCACTAGTGCCCAGTGAGCAAGCGGTGTTCGATTCCCAGACGCACTATAGCCCAGTGAGCAAGAGGTGGTCGATTCCCAGACGCGCTGTACAATTCCCAGAAGCACTAGTGCCCAGAGAGCAAGCGGTAGTCGATTCCCAGACACACTAGTGCCCAGTGAGCAAGCGGTGGTCGATTCCCATACGCATCGTATAATTCCCAGGAGCACTTGTGCTCAGAGAGGAAGCGGTGGTCGATTCCTAGACGCACTAGTGCCCAGTGAGCAAGCAGTGGTCGATTTCCAGACGCACTGTACAATTCCCAGACACACTAGTGCGCAGTGAGCAAGCGGTGGTCGAATCCCAGACGCACTAGTGCCCAGTGAGCAAGCAGTGGTCGAATCCCAGACGCACTAGTGCCCAGTGAGCAAGCAGCGGTCGATTCCCAGACGTACTGTACGATTCCCAGGCACACTAGTGCCCAGTGAGCAAGCGGTGGTCGAATCCCAGACACACTAGTGCCCAGTGAGCAAGCGGTGTTCGATTCCCAGACGCACTAGTGGCCAGTGAGCAAGTGGTGGTCGATTCCCAGACGCACTAGTGCCCAGATAGCAAGCGGTGGTCGAATCCCAGACGCACTAGTGCCCAGTGAGCAAGCGGTGGTCGAATCCCAGACGCACTAGTGCCCAGTGAGCAAGCGGTGTTCTACTACACCCCATTGGTGACAAGGATTGAATACCCAGGCTCGTTCAGACAGACTGGTTGGCAGAGTCGTCTGAAATCGCCTCCATGTTAAATGTCAGAGATCATAATCTGGGCTACGGGAGCCGATGCCCTATTCGGGTGCCACCGTTGACTGCTCATCATCGCACATTATGCCACGCCTTTTGCCAAGAGCATCAGAGCTGCACCTCGGCAGGGTTGCGCTGCATCGTGTAGTCAAATGCATCTCAACCTCAGCAGTTCCGAACTGAATGAGAGCACGGCCTTGCCGTGCTAAGTCGGCCCTGTTCAAGGAGGTGGTGGCTCTGCAATTGTTTGGAAATACTTCTTATGGGACACACAAGGTCCTTTATTGTGTCTTGAGATGTCTTAAACGCTGTGCACTACGAGCATGTGCTGGCTAATTATTTGCACGCTTTCATGGCCGCCTTCGCGTATCTTGCGGTTGTTGGTCTGTTCCAGAAAGACAATGCGCCAGCCCACCTGGCTACAACCACCCAGGCATCGATCGAGGAACATTCATATCAGTTTGAAACGATCCAGTGGCTCCCAATGTACCTGGATGTAAACCCTGTGGAAGCTAACATTGATGCCTTGGAGAGAAGCATCAGACTTATGAACGCTGGATAGACGTCTCTGGCAGAGTTGTGGACAATACTGCAACAGCAATGGTTGGCATTACCTCCAGGAACCCTCTGGCATCTGACGGAATGGATATTCGAAATGTGCAGGCCGTTAAGCGTGCGAGAGAATGACAAACGGGCTGTTAGGTAGATACCTCAAATGTTTTGTTCCTTGAGTGCAAAATTAAACATTAACTCATATGATGTTGTTTTTTTTATTTTTGTCATAAAAAACGTTACAAAAATGATCGTTATTTGTAATGATTTTGTTTATTTCATTCACATAAAATGTTTGCCTTTGTTGTTGCCGCTGAACAGTTTCTGCTCTTCATCTGTAAAAAGGACGTCTTTTTAAGTCATCTACGAAAATAGGCAAAATACACTTTTGTGGTCTTGAACGATATCTTTAATGTCATTGAGAAGAGATGCTTGGGCGGCCACTGTCATTTCTTTCTCATTTGGGGATTTAACGAATACCGTGAGCAACTCAATATGATGTAATCTCTCGCCCATCGCTTATATGCAGATACCGCTTCCAAGGGAGGATAGACAGTCTGTGTCTTAAAGCAGCCACATCAAAGGTGTGATAAAAAAGTATCCAGAGTATCCAATGTTGTTGAGTCGCCCCTGTGACGCAGTCGTCTAAGCGATGTCTTCTGATCACTCGCCCGGGACGGGTTGTGGTTCGAATCCCGAGTGTTGTGTTTGTCTTAAGGCACTAGCTCTCTCCCTTTCCTGGAACCAATGACCCAAAATTGTTGCTCATAGCCCATTGAGTTGCTCACGGTGGTCGTTAATACTTCCAATTAAAAAAATGTTGTTGCATAAGTTCGGAAATGCGTAACACGTGGGCAAGCGGTTTGGCACAGGTTGACCTTGGAACTACTACGCATGCGCCGTGAGTCACGTCTGCCCTGGAATCGCGCGGCACCGCTGGAAGAGGTTTGGCACAGGTTGGCATTGGACCCTACTACGCATGTGCCGTTTGCCACGTCTCCTCCGTTTTCCATTTTGTTTTAATTGAAGGTTTAACTACCACCGTGAACAACTCAATGGGCTATAACCAATAGTCTGTCCCGATTTTAGGGTCACTGGTTACAGGGAATGGAGACAGTCAGTGCCGTAAGACAAACACAACATCCATGACTCATCAGGATTCGAACCCGGACGCTTGTCAGACGAATGGTCTTGAGCCAGCGCTTAGACCACTGCACCACCGGGGCGGCTCTTCTCTGTTCGTCCGTTTTTTTATAGTGCTCCTTTGTTCATACGTGTGTGACGCTGTTAGTCGCATTTTTCACGTCGCAGAAATTTAATTTGCATCAGATTTTGTCAAACACTTATCGAAATTTGCAACGACGCATACAAACTTACAGGAAGCCTATGGGGAGGATTGTATGAACTGTGCACAAGTTTAAGAGTGGTATAAATGTTTTAAAGCTGGTCGTGAAGGTGATGAACTATCTGGGACCCCCGCAAAAAGCAAAACTGAGAACGGTGTCGAACGTGTGCCCCCAAGTGTGTGGGAATATCACCTAATTACTATTCGTGAGTCATCTGAAGACCTCAAGATTAGTTTCCATTCAGTTCAGTCGATTCTTAGGGATGATTTGCACATGACACGCGTCTCAGCAAAATTTGTGCCAAAATGCTCTCAGCGGAGCAGAAAAACAGGCCCGTGTTTGAGCTGCTAGTGATCTGCTTGATTGCGTCGAAAACGACGAAAACGTTTAAAAAAACTACCATAACGGGTGACGAATGGTGCATTTACGGGTATTTTTTTTTTTTTTTTGATTGGAGGTTTAACGACCACCGTGAGCAACTCAATGGGCTATAAGCAGTCGCCCGTCCCTAATTTAGGGCCACTGGTTCCAGGGAAGGGAGAGAGCCAGTGCCGTAAAACAAACACAACATCCATGCCTCACCGGGATTCGAACCCGGACCCCTTCCGTGCGAATGATCAGAAGCCATCGCTTAGACCACTGCGCCACCGGGGCGGCCATTTACGGGTATGAGCACGAAACTAAGGCGCAATGTTAACAGTGGAAGACCCCAAACTCTCCCATACCCAAAAAAGTAAGACAGAGACGGAGAGATACCAAGACCAAGACGATGTTGTTGTTGTTTTTCAAGCATGAGGGAATAGTTCATCATGAATACGCTCCATCAGGCCAGACAGTCAATAAAGAGTACTACTGTTAAGTTCTGTCGCAGTTCGTCGCGAAAGGCCGGCAGTTCATGAGAATGCCGAGTGGCAACTGCATTATGACAAAGCACCTGCACATGTATAGCGGCTCGTGCAGCAGGTTTTCGCTAAGAACCACATTGTACAGGTCCAATAGCCACCCCATTCGCCAAAACTCGTTCTCTGAGACTTTTGTTTTTTCCGAAGACCAAATACCACTGTAAAAGAAATAAAAACAAGAAGCTACGAAGCAGCTGTTCGCTATTTCGACATATGTCTATTTATAACTTGCGTTCGGTTTGGTTATCTTCCATTCTGCTCGGGTGGTGCCCATGCCAACTGCCCATCACCCATATCTCTAGTGTTTTGTCTACTGGGTGTACGAGATTGGATATCAAAGGACAGGGAAGGATACAGAAAAAATACCACGTGAGAGACAAGTGAATGAAATTAGGAATCTGTCTTAAATGTGTAAGGAGAGCGTTACCCAGCAATGGATAGCGAATGGTTGTTAATGATGTTGAAAGCTAACTTCTTATCTAGATAAGTAGTTCCTGCATAACAGTACTAACAGCCTGGATTATTTTACAATTCCAAAATTGCGCTATGAAAAATCCCTACAATAGACGCTTCCATGTTGAAATCTAATAATCATATAATAAATATGTGACATTCTAAATTTCTTTGCCTTTAGCTATTGGGCCTACGTCCGATTTACTTTGGAGTTTTTTATACAGACCTACTTTAAAATCATTGCATTATATCGCAGCAAGAGGAAGAAATTAGCATGACCTCCTAGGGTTTGGGTTTTCAGCACTGAAGAACGTCATGATTAAATTTGGACTACGTTGTCTTTCATCTGTTGCTCCCAGAAAGTTTACAAACACGTCGGGAGTTCCACTGAGATCACCACAGAAGCATCGTTGATTAACTGTTTACTGCAGAAAAATCCCTTGAAGCTCATGCTTTCGGCTGAGTGCTTTATGAGCAAAGGAAAATAATGGTTCTTGCAATCTCCAGCTGTGACCTGGGCGCAGGAAGTAATTTAATTTTCTCCTACTTTTTTTTTAGAGACGGTCTTGGAACTGTGCACAATTCTTTCTTTGTATTCCTTTGCAAAAGCATAGAATACAAAGGAAGAGCCACTGAATAACAAGCTTTGATTACATTCATTGTCAAAAGGAATTTAATTCAATGAAGGCGATGCCATCGAAAAATAACTGATGATGGGTAATTCTTTTAAATATAAATTTAAAATATTTTTCAAGACTATAAAGTCCTGGAATGTTGGCACTGGACACAGCCGCCAATGAACACACTCTTCACAGCCAAAATGCTCACAGTACAACACTTCCGACAGCGTAAGATATTTCATGAAATTCAAGAGTCATTTTCCATTATTACTGTCGTGAATTAACGAAGCATATCTCTGATTCAGCCATTTTAATGACGAAAGAAATTTGCCGATTTTTCCTACGTGAATTGACAGAAATATTCCTCTTTCCCATTAATAACGGAAAATTCTGATTTTTTAGAAACGTTTCTGTAGTTTCTTTCGTATATTAACGGGGAATTGCCATTTCTCAGAGTTAAGGGAAAATTCTGAATTTTCAGAAACCTTTCCCCAATTCGTTTCACATACTCGTATTAATGGTAACTTGCCGTTTCTAGGAGTTCTTAATGGGAAATTCTAAATTTTAAGAAAACTTTACGTAATTCCTTTCATATGTTAATGAAAAATTGCCATTTTTAAGAATTGTTAATGGGAAATTCTGAATTTTCAGAAGCCTTTCCGCAATTCCTTTCATATAACAATGGAAAATTGCCGTTTTTAAGAGTTGTTAATGTAAAATTTTGAATATTCAGAAAGCATTCAGCAATTACTTTCATATATTAATAGAAAATTGCCGTTTTTAAGAATTGTTAATGGGAAATTCTGAATTTTCAGAAGCCTTTTCGCAATTCCTTTCATATATCAATGGAAAATTGCCGTTTTCAAGAGTTGTTAATGGAAAATTTTGAATTTTCAGAAAACATTCAGCAATTCCTTTCATATATTAATAGAAAATTGCCGTTTTTAAGAATTGTTAATGGGAAATTCTGAATTTTCAGAAGCCTTTCCGCAATTCCTTTCATATATCAATGGAAAATTCCTGTTTTTAAGAGTTGTGAATGGGAAATATGGAATTTTCAGAAACCTCTCAGATACCTTTCATATATTAATGGAAAAATGCCGTTTTTAAAACCTGTTAATGGGAAATTCAGAAACCTTTCTGCAATTCCTTTATTAAAAGAAAAGTTTTGTTCTCACTTTTTTCGTATCCAAACGAAAACTTCGGTGATAAGTGCGGTTTGCGAGAATATTTAAGGTTTAATTAACTACTAAAATTCATTCATCTGTTTGGAATCTTCCTTTCCAAATACTTAAGTAGGTTTTCACCGTTGTCCGGAAGGCACCAATCAAAACGGCTAGCCAGTTTATCAAGTGCACTGAAGCCTTATTTATACTTTTATTAAAGGACCAAGTAAAATTAACGTGTAACTGAAAAAATGTATAAACGAAACATGATATTTCCGTCCATTGAAGACAGCGCATTATTCTTTTGCAACGACTGCGTAGCCATTAGTGTAATTTTATTAGGTATGTATTATTTTTTGTTTTCTAGTGCACTAGTATTTCCAGATTTCCTTTTTTCCACAGCGTCATTTGTTTTCATAGACTGGCAGCACTTGAAAATACAGAATGGAGTACATATATATACTGTATGTACATAGTACACAAAGAATCAATGGCGGCTTGCGACCAGAGAAATAAGGGAAGTGTTACAACAGGAGAATCAATGAAAAAAAATGCATTTCTTTTGTATAAAGAAGGTAAATTCTATTTTTCAAGGAAGCATAGTGGTCCATTACGTCATCGTAAAACGACTGTTTAACGTGAATCCAGAACGCATGGAGAATTCCAATGCATCGATAAATCTGGGTGCTGATGCATTTACCTCAGAATCCTCATCAAGCATGTCACTGGAGGTGTTCTCATTGCATTGCGCTTTTTCTCCCCAATAATTTCATCTAGAGTTGTAAGTTATGACGTTGCAAAATCCGCGTTCCTACTGACGTAACCTTGGAAGCTAAAGTAATCATCCTTTTCAGTTACGGCATTCCAACCAGATCGCGAAACGATATCATGTTTAGGTGTAGTTCAAGGTAAGAACCGAATGGAAATGAAGGTATCATGGAGGGAGTCCGATATGGCAACAACAAGCAAGAGCAGGTATCTACTTCACGTGGCAATTGAAGTGACCAATAGTAGCTCAAGAGCAGCGCGAGCATTCCGCAGGAGTCATATAGCAGGTGGGTGACAGGAAATGAGGGGAATAAAAGGCAGAGGTGGGGGAGACTGGAAAACTGAATTTGCGGAAAACCGGAAGCGCGGGAATAGATTTTTGTAAACGGAATCACGTGGTTTCATTTTTCGATTCACGACACCGCAATTTAACGTATAAATGGGAAGACAGCGGACTTTTTTAAAGTGTAATAGATAAAATTTAACATAAAGGGATATTCAGAATTTTTGGATCCTCGGCATTTTACATACTCATGAAAAAAACATAAACCTGAGAAACGAATAAGCGAGGTTCTGCTGTATCTAATTTTATTCTGTACGATAAAGTTTTATAAGAAATCACGTGCTGAAACAACAATAGGAACTTTACAAGTTTGGAAAATGGGAATCCATATATTGGTGTAAATATGACATGGATGTTAACTCAGATAATGTCCAAAAACTTGAAAATTTCGCCGTCCTGGATCGGGAACCGAACTCGCGTCTTCCGGATGGCACCCGAGTATGCTATCCAGAAGACGCGGGTTCGATCCCCGCTCCAGGACGACGAACTTTTCAAGTTTTCGGCCATTATAAGACTTAACATCCATAAGCGGATTCAGATCTTCCAAATTTGTATTGCACAATGGTATAATCCCGTATTTTATTCATTAATAGGAACTGTATCTACTGCGTGGAGTCTGACTTTAATTTATTGCACTATTTTCTGTTATCAGTGTTGCAATATACTTAAAAGATTAAATATTTATTTCTATAGTTTGATCAAAAATGTTACTATACAATGTGATTTCCAGTGTCTTTTGCAACTGTCAGATACTATAATTTTCGTTGTGTAACATGTCGGCACAAGTCTGACAGTTTAACAACGATTTCTACAGTGTGCCCTTTAAGTAAGGAGACTGCTTATTTATGGGGCAGCCCTTTGAATAAAAGTACAAACGTTTTTATAGTTTTGACCGCCAATGTGTGGTGTGTAATCGCAAGAGAGAGTCTAGTACGCAGACTCACTCCTGCGAGTCTGATGACGCAGCAGTTTTCATGTGGCTACCGTTGAGGTAAGACTGTGTGGGTGGAGTGTGCCAGAAATTGCGTAATGGTGCAAAGATCTGTGATAAAATTCACTGTAAATTAGGGACAACTGCGACGAAAGTGTACCAAGACCTAAAAAGTTTTATGGTGATGACAGTCTGAGCCGTGCACAGGTTTTACTTTGGTTTTTGACGTTTAACCCTTTAACGACTATAACGCCCATAAATACAAACGGCCATACCCGCCCGAAACGCCTGTCTAGAGTGAGTCAAATTTCCGACACTTACCTATTCTTCAAATTTTCTAGACCTATAAAGGATCAGCAAGAGCCACGCTCACTCACTATTGTTATTAAACAAAGAAGTGAGTGAACCAACAGACAGTTTCGGGCATTATGGTATTTGGAGTGATAGAATATTTTTTGGGTCATGGTCGTTAAAGGGTTAAAGATGGGTGGGAGTCTCTCGAGGATGAGCCACGCACAGGACGTGGAGTTTCTATACGGACAGTTGATTTCTGCAGCAAAATTATTACCCATCTCAGGAGAATAACCCCTAGACCAGTGGATCCCACAGTGTGCGCCGTGGCTTCCTCACAGGGGCGAATTTTAGAATTTTATTTGGAAACCAGTACCTCACTTAGTAATAACTGGTTACAGAAGCCTCTACAAATGTTCACTACATTGCGCTATACAATACTGTTACAAGCGTGAGCTTCCCCCCCCCCCGCTCACGATTGCAGCCCGACGGGCGCACGTTTGTGTTCCGCGCGGCCACTACCGGAAGTAACCTTAGCTTTCGCACCAGCCTCAGAGCTTTTGATAAACATTCCTCCCTCGTTCTCCGAGCGTCTAGAAATGAGACTCTTAGTCCAGATTTTTCGAGAAGGTCACCAGATCCTTTAAATATGCTCATCCCTTGCCATTTGTGACTCATTTGGCGGTTAGCAGTCTGTTATGTTGATGCTCTGTCGCTGAGTTTCGGCGTTTGTAAGCTTTAGGCGTATCAACTGAATATTGTTGTGATTAAGTGATAAAAATGGATCGGTTTTTACTAAACGGTAAAAACCGATCCATTTACTTAGTTTTTTTTATCACATCGGCCGCTGTGATAAAAACTAAGTATTGCCCGAAAATCAATGTGGAGAAAATGTGCGGTGATCAAATGGTTTATCAATCCCACTAATTATAATTAGTTAAATTTTTTCAATTACATTTTGTTGTGATCTTCAATACGTGTTTTATTTATTTTTACCTAAGTGAACTTGTTAGAATTTAACATAGGCAAAGTATAATGCTAGGATTTGACATAGGGCGCCTTGGGATAACCTGGATTCAGCAAGGGCGCTGATAATCGAAAAAGGTTTGGTAACCACTGCACTAGACTATTCTCTGGACAGCTTGGTGTCGGTAAGGAACCGGTCAGGATGATCCTAGAAAAAGATCTCCCCAAAAGAAAGATTTGCTCAAGGTTTGTGCCGCACACGTTGACACACGAACAGAGAGAGAACTGGGTTGCATTCTCTCATCCATGCAATATATTAAAATTGCGATTTGTTGCAAAGAATTATCACTGGTTATGGAAGTGGGTTTTTCCAGTTTA
The DNA here is from genome assembly GCA_039090855.1 of Macrothele yani. Classification (NCBI taxonomy): domain Eukaryota; kingdom Metazoa; phylum Arthropoda; class Arachnida; order Araneae; family Macrothelidae; genus Macrothele; species Macrothele yani. The sequence goes on from CM076998.1 coordinate 38,887,778, forward strand.
GTCGTGAACTAAAACCAAGATCATCGAATGGGCTGGAGCATTTTCTCCCTAGTGGAATCAGTTTGCACACAGTACGTGTCAAGACAATGACCATTTTTTTACTCTGCCAACAGCGAATTATTTCCTGGTAACACCACAGTGAACGGTCAGTATTGTTTAGGTGTAATACAATGTCCATATGCCCGCATGCAATGAGTCTGGAAATAATTCTTCAATAAAACAATTGGTTTCTGTTCCACAACGACGCATCCGCACGCTGTGCGCTGCGTGTGAAGCAGTTTCGGGCTTCAAAGTGGATCTGTGTGATAGAACAACCATCTTACTCGCCAGATTTGGCCCCCGTAGACTTTTTCTTCTTTCCAAAGGGGAAGTTGCCTTGAAAGGGGAGTGCTTTAGCTGGATTGAGGACATCCAACGAGGTCTGACCAACGGACTTTAGTAGGTTCCTGTTCAAGACTTCCACCGTGCCTTCGAACAACTGTACGTAAGATATCACCTTTGCCTGCGGAGTTGGAGAGAGATTATTTTGAAACTGTGTAAGCGACAATTCAAAATACAGGGTTTTTTTATATATTCTGTGTCATTACTTAACGGGCACTTGGTGTATATCAAATATATGTCGAAACCATGAAGTACGGGAATTACATCAGTGTACCATACAAATTTGAAGTTGTGATTCGGTCTAATTGTATAAATTATGACAAGAACGAACGGTAAGTCAATTAATATAGAATATTACTTTACTTACCACTCTCATCATAATTTACATGCCGTTGCTTCTACTGGCGATTCCTGTGATGTGGTAAATTCAAATTACTCGTAAACTTTAGACTTTTTCGTCCTGGGTGGTATAGTCGTTAGCATAATCTGGCACAAACCGGGAGACGGTGGTTGGATTCCCGTTCCAGGACGATGAAATTTTCAAGTTTTTGGATATTATTGGACTTACCACTCTTGACATAATTTACACAATAGACGGAATCACAGTTTCAAATATGTATAATATGTTGAAAGATTATGGCCTGTTTCTTCTTAGGTTTTTTGTTTTTCTTGCGCATTACAAGAGGGAAAAAAACGTATGACGTCATATCTTTCCGCCTCTAAAATGGGTCAACGTGAAATGGATATCTGCATATAATAAACAAAATACGAAACAACCACATGGAATATAAATTCGCGAAATTGAAATCTAAGAAGCCAATGTAAGCTTATAGGCTTTTTAAAGAATTTAAGGGCAGAGAAAGTGTCTGTAAATGAAACCCATTAAAATTTGCATGTGAGTGTCACAAACGTAATAAATTTTTTTGACGAAATAAAACCTGAAAAAGATTTGCTGTTAATAAGGACAATTTCTTTAAAAAAAAAAGTTAAATACTTATAATTTAGAACTACATATGTTGTGGTGGTTTTTTTTATCCCAGTAAATGTGAGAAGCAATGGAATTGAATGTGCACATCTGGATATTAAAACAAATTCCACTCGCCAAAGGTATTTGTTTGTTTTTCTAAGAAGCGGAAGTTCCACGGCAAATATTTACTATATATTTTGAAACCGTTGACTTATACAACCTTACGAAGCATCAACCCTTATTGCTTCTCTTGAAAAACATAAACACCTACCACCTTCCCTTTTTAGCAGGAACTCTGTTTTTGCCACACCGGCATAAAAGTTGAACACCGTATAGGACACCGTAAAAATACTAGAAAAAAAGTCTGAGGTTTAACTTTCTTTTCTTTTCTTCTACTATCTTCCTTCGAAATGGAAAAAGGAAAGCTGAGCAAGCGTTTATTTTTCTTTGTCAGATTTATGATTCGCGAAGTTTCTTTCGCCAAGGAAAGAAGTAAAAGTATGCATTGGTGAGTATTGGCTATTTTACCCTCCATGTCAAAGTCTTTCAGATGGAATCTGCCGCTTTTGTCACTTCAGTCTTACGCAGATATAAATTTTTACAACTGGGAAGGTGAGGAAAAAAAGCACTGAACTTGGAAGAAATGAGCGGGTATCGAAATGTGGATACATGTGTCATGCATCTAAGGCGTGTTCAATGAACTATTTCGTATTCGGAGATTTCGGACTTAGCAAATGCAAGCAAATGTGACAAAAGTATGAGCAGCACAAAATGCAGAAAATGAAGTTCTTATTCAAGGCAACAAAATATATTTATATTTGGTGTAAAAACCCCTTCGATGTTTAAATAAGAAAACACGGAACGAATCGACTCATTCCTCAACATCTTTCGAACACAACTGCTAAGTACGCAGACGTTTAAGAATTTAAAACACAGTAGAACCCGCATTTAACGATTCCGTATTTAGTGAGATCTTGGGATTAAACGCGAAAAAACGTTTGTGTGGTATGATGTTAATTCAAAGCCCATTGGGTCGATTTTAATCAACGAAATTTAAAGATATTTCCATATCTAACGAGCGAGAGAAAATCTATGATAACTTTTAACTAGCACAGTAGAACCTAAGTTATACGTATCTCAGTTATATACTTTTTTACCCCTTTTATACGTAATTCTACGTTACTCCAGATAGTTTATTATAGTTTTTATCGCTTGCTTAACTCAGTTATACGTAGTTCATTTCTGCGTTTCTTTTGCGATTATAAAGAGGCTGTACACCCCATTTCAGAATGTTTTTGATAAGAAATTACAGAAAAGAAAAGTAGTTCAAGGAATTAAAACTGGCAACAGCATGTTAGATGAACACGAAAAAAAATTTGCTGCAGTTAAATATCGCTTGCGCACATGAACCAGCTGTGGGTGGAAGGTGTCTTTGTTCTTTACGAAGATATATTTTTTTAATTGAAGGCTTAACGACCATCGCACAGTGTGAAATTTACGAGATCTGGGAGGACAAAATTATTGCTCCCAGTTTTTTTTTTATGTAACCGGTATATATTATCAGTGCAATACGTACATATATATAAAATGTTATATATCACACATTTTAGAGGCAACAAAACGCAACAAAATCGAACATGAAGAGTATTATTTCCGGATATCATCTTGCTTTACAGTGTAGCCCTTTGACTCGTTTTCAATTAAAAACGAGGCAAAGGGCTACACTGTAAAGCAACATGATATCTGGAAAGCCGGAATCCAGGAAAATTGACACTGAAGCCCGGCTTCCCGCGTACGATAGGACACAGCAGTTTAGCTGAAATGTAACTAGAATTCCGAATTACGTATTGTTTGAATGTAATGCTTAGCCTGAAAGAATACAGACAGACGACACAGATTAGGAAACAGAAACGAAAAAACAAATCTTTTACGCGTAAAGTAGAATAACATAACAATTATTAGGAATCACTAAATCCACTGCTCGCATCTAATGAGTCCTGGGAATCGTCGGTACGGATGAATCGAATTCTAAGAAATTAATCATTTCTTGATTCAGTTTTCTTTGTTTGGGTTTTGGAGACGCCCGTAAACTTGCTATATAGGGGTGTCTGATGTAATGAGCAGTCTGTTCAGCAAGTCGGTATTCGTCTCTATTCTGGAAGTCTTCCTTGTGAACAGTTCTCTCTAACGCTTATTGTGTTTATTCCTGGCTCCTTGGGCTTCCTCCGAATATTGCCCAATAGGCAGAATACACGATTCAATAATGTCTCTCCCGTGAAATAAAACTATGCCTTCCTATATTTTCCCTTTTGCTACTAACATTTAGGCACATTTATTTTATTTTTATTTGTAAGCACTTGAAAGCAGTTTCAGAGGTCGCTAGATTTCCCAGTTCTTGCAAAACATATGCTATCACAACGTCTAACTTCGACTCTTTTGGATTTTCATCCCATATCTCAAACAGTGCCCTCCGGGAAATCGAACGTGCAGTTCTGTAAAACATGCAAGAACAACTCCGTTCGCAAATATTCGGAAATGTTCTTTCACGATTTAGGTTTCCGGATGATCGAGTTTTAATACCTACCTAGGCACAAAGCGGTTCCCTGTGAAACTCTACTCTAAAACATTTGATACACTTACGACATGGCTTTTACACTGAATATAAATTCCTCACCTTTTCAAGATACATCTACCAGCCGACACCAGCTGCATGTGAGCCATACACTTTGAAGTTCTGTAAAGGTTTACATGTCGCTGGGGACGCAGACAGGTTAAGCAAACTCGCTGTACCGAGATGACTTTGTCATAGCTGTGTGGGACACGTGTACGTCGCTGCCTGTTTCGAAACGCACCAGCGCCACCTCTAGCGATCTTTGGGGGAAATAATTCGGTTGTCATGTGCTGTAGACATCCTACTACCGAAATCTGCAACGGGCTCGAACGTCTGGCAAAGTTGAAAAATTGCATTTTGTCTACCTAGATTTTTTTTTTTTTTTTTTTTTTTTTTTTTGATTGGAGGTTTAACGACCACCGTGAGCAACTCAATGGGCTATAAGCAGTCGCCCGTCCCTAATTTAGGGTCACTGGTTCCAGGGAAGGGAGAGAGCCAGTGCCGTAAGACAAACACAACATCCATGCATCACCGGGATTCGAACCCGGACCCCGTTCGGACGAATGATCAGAGGCCAACGCCTTAGACCACTGCACCACCGGGGCGGCCTACCTAGATTGCCGAAATTCCACACTGTGCACAGTGAGCAACTCATTGGGCTATAAGCAGTCGTCCGTTCCTAATTTAGGGTCAGTGGTTCCAAGGAAGGGAGAGAGCCAGCTCCGTAAGACAAACTCAACATCCATGCCTCACCGGGATTCGAACCCGGACCTCTTTCGGATGAACGATCAGAAGCCATCGCTTAGACCACTGCGCCACTGGGGAGGCGGACAGAAATATTCCTATTTTGTAATTAAAAAACGCTCTGAAAATCATAAAATTAGAATTTCAAAATGTTAAATAAGCACTATTATTAAGAATAGAGAAAACAAATCGTAAAGAATTGCTTTTAATAGGAAAAAGAACACCAAACGAATATCTAAAGGAAGACACGTATTTTTGCGCCTATTTCAAAGTAAGGCCTCTTAAAAAAGAAATTCACCAACACAAAGATCAATCATAAGTCGTTAAAATTACCTGCATCAGCTGCAAGCAAAGTAATAAATAAAGATCTGAATCGGAAAAAAAACAACTTAAAGTCCATTGCCTTTTGCTTAGCGACGTGACTGAGCGCAGAAATTGTTGTAGACTTCTTTATGAAAATCACTTTTTATTGTGACTATTACTTATTATTGTGACTATTTATGAAGCATGGATCTACCTAAACAACTGTAATAAAAAATGGTCAACTTCATATCGCAAAATTGCTCTAAAAGGCTTAAGACTTGGTTCCTAGAATACGAAGAAAATTTCAGTAAAGGAATTTTGATTATTGCTGGTTTCCCGTACAATAGGAATGGAAAATTAAGAAATGTTGAAAAGAACGTTAAAATCACACTGAGAAAACAAGTTTGTTTGAAACAGCAAAATAGTTTTGTTGAGCTGTTTTGTCGATTTATTTTGTTGCTTTATAGCCGAACTTCATCGGAATTTTGTTCTGTTGGTAACATAAAATTATTTCGTTGGGCTATATTTTATTAATTCAAATAAACGTTTTATCGCAATAACAATACATATTGTTGGATCAAACAAATTCCCAAAACTCGACTTAAGCATTTTGTTAAAGGAACAAAACGTTTTGTCATGATAACAATAATTTTTGTTGAATCAATAATAATTTTCAGCAAAATACATTTGTACATTCAACAAAACTTTTTGTTGACTGAATATCGACAATTTTGTTTTGTTGATTCAACAATTTGTTTTGCTGAATTAACAAAACATTTTTCTCAGTGCGATTCTACGTATTACCAAAATAATGTTTTAACTCCTATATTTAAAGAGGAAATACCATTCTGTTATCCACAGAGCCTTCAAAGAGTAGAGCTCCATCAGGATAAAGCTACCAGTCATACATCCAAATCTACCACTCTGTTTCTTGAGAAAAAATGAAAAACGAAATGGGTATGAAGTCTAAGCCTTTTGCTCATACTAATTCAAAGTCCCCTGATGGGACACCAACGGACTATTGTGACTTCGGACTGCTAAAAAGAGCGCTTTCTAAACCAAGACCTTGAACAAAGATTGGACTATGGAAAGTAGTTGAATGAAATAGAACTTCCAATTTTAAAAAATGCCCTCTTATTTTGGAAATCTAGATAAGGTTCATAGTCCAAAGAAAGGGATATCAGATAGAACATTTACGAAATAATTTTATTTTCAACATTAATTATATAGCTGGAAAATCGTTTTTAAAATGTGTGAGCATCTTCTGTATGCGTTAAAATTTGAATTTCAGGTTATCAAATATACACGGTTCTTTGATTCTTTTACACGACTTCAAGAGAATTGCGACCGCGTTGTTGTGTTCCTTCTTTGCGCAGCCAAAGTTGAAACTTTATCCAATCAGATGTTCACTTTCAGTTTGAAAGAAAAATTGGTTTGGCATTTCATGACTAGCACACATACATTATATTGACAAAAGTCACCGGCCACCTAGAAGAGATACACAATATAGTATTTATTGGCATACACTAACACGATGTCGGTCCACCTTTGGAGTTAATGCATGCCCTGACTCTTCGAAGTAGGCTTTCGACAAGGTTTTGGAACACAGCGATAGGTATGCGCTTCCATTCAGTACATAATGCTGCGGCTAACTGTTGCTTAGTAGTAGGCCTTGGTTCCAAACTTCTTATGCGGCGCTCTAATTCATCCCATAAGTGTTCTATGGGATTTAGATCAGGAGCTCTGCGCTGGGCCAGTTCATACACGATACGGAATTGCCGTCAAACCACGCAGTAACAGTGCTTGCTTTATGGCTCTATGCATTATGCTGCGCTGGTACCAACAAGGCTCGGTTCCATAGTATTGCCATAGAGTTGGTAGGGCATTATTATCCAGAATATCTAGGTAGACGTGCTGGTTAACAAGCCCGTTATCGTGTGTTGGTTGTCCACGTCAACCAATAGGCCGGAACCATACCACGAAAAACACCCCCACACAAATACACTGCCAGCTCCAGACTTGACAGTAGGAACAGTACACTGAGTAAATGGCGTTTCCCCTCTACCGCCATACCCACACACAGCCATCAGACTGATGGATCGTGTATCTGGACTCGTTTCCATTGATCTACGGTATACGATAAATGTTCTTTACACCATGCAAAACGACGAGTAGCATTCCGAGTGGAGATGAAAGGCTTATGTGCCGCACGACCACGGTAACTTATAGAATGAAGTTCTCTGCGAATGGCACGTGTACATACCGAGGTTACAACATCTTTACTCAGCTGTACACTAAGGTCTTGTGCAGTACTCCGTCGATTAGCTATAACGACTGTCCTGAGGCTTCGACGCCCGCTGTCACTGCTTTCTTTGGTCTGCCGGTACGTTTTGCTGCTTCACGCACGCGATGTGTCTTCCACTTATTCAGTATTTTCAAAACATCTGACTTGGGTATGTTTAAACGCCTCTCGTTTTCTCTTATGGACAACCCACTAATATAACACTCAACAATCTTTGCTTTCTTAAAGTGTGTACCGCGCTCTTAACAACGCAGCGGATCCGTTCATTTGATTTTGAAGGGGTGTCCGGTGGCTTTTGTCAATATAGTGTATGTGCTATTTAAAAATTAGTAAATCTCTAAGACGTGAATTTGTGTCTCCACTATTTGGTATCGTATCGGAACAGAATCCAAAATGTGTCAGCAGTGTTCAGGTTTCAAATAAATACATCAGGGTCCGCAAAAATAAAAGATGTTCTTTATGTTGTTTTTTTTTGGTTGGAGGTTTAGCGACCACCGTGAGCAAATCCATGGGCTATAAGAAGTCGCCCATCCTTAATGTAGGGCCACTGGTTCTAGAAAAGGGAGAGAGTCAGTGCCGTAGAACAAACACAACATTCATGCCACACCGGGATTCGGACCCCTTTCGGACGAATGTTCAGAAGTGACACCAAATCAGATCATATCATATATGTAGAGGATATTAGGAAGGGCGTGTCTAACCCCAGGTCTTAAACAACCCTTAGAAACAAGAAGCTAGGAGATTTAGGCTAGAGTACCCGATAGGAAAGTGACACGGAAGCGAGGTAGAAAGGGGGAGGAAGACGCCCTTATTTATTACCGGAGGGGGGGGACGGCTTAACGTGCCCATCCGACGCACGGCTGGTATTTAGTGGTTCGAACGTTCGTACCTTCCCAGGATCGAACCTGGGGTCCATGGCAGTCACGAACGCTGACCAAAACGTGACTTAGAAAATCGTGTAACGAGACTTAGAAAACCTCCAGCTCCTGGTCCTGAAATGGAGGAACAGAACTGGTGGCATATAGACAAAATTGCAGCAGCGCAGGTGAATTCGTGTAAGCAAATTTTCCTATAACTATAAAAGCCATCTTTTTAATTATAAAAGCCATCTTTTTAACTATAAAAGCCATCTTTTTAACTATAAAAGCCATCTTTTTAACTATAAAAGCCATCTTTTTAACTATAAAAGCCATCTTTTTAACTATAAAAGCCATCTTTTTCAAGGAAGGTAAGACAGTTAGCTCTCTATCTTCCTTGAAAAAGCCATCAGGTTGATGTACGAAAGCTTTGAAAGTTTTATTTCTATTCCACGCCAGGAAATTTCGGATTATTAGTATAGTTATACTATTTTGAGTAAGATAGAAAATGTTTAAGGCACTTGTTAATACCCAGTTGTCCTTGTCAGGGAAGCAAGCCCTCCCTCATCGTATCTAGGGCCATGAAACAGAGAACAGGGGACTATAGAAGCGAGACCTTATCACTAGCCAAAAGTTTATGATCGGTACTGCTGACGTGAGAGAGGTAAAGAATTGTTTTTTCGTAGCTTTCGTAGAATCAAGCCGCTATGTGAACAATTTCTGTTTGGGAAGCGTGGAAAAAGTTGAGCTCCATTTGATTCAGAAACATCGGCCACTCAAAGGGTGAAATCAGTGTTAACCCTTTAAGCGTCCAATGGATCTGAACTAAATGGTGCCCAAAATTTTATGTCGTCCCCAAAACGATATCCCTACATAACAGCAAGGTATTACGTAAGATACGGCAAAACGATTAAATGCACCTACTTATCTCAGTAGTACCTCTCACTGGTGATAAGAGCTCACTTCCAGTTCTTTATTCATCTGTTCCATGACCCGAGGTATGATGTGAGAGGGATAGTTCTCCTGCCATGGACACCATGATACTGTGTTGAAATAAGTAACTCAAACATCTTCTCTCTCATGTTTCTTCGCGATTGCTATATCCATTTTAAGAGGTAATGAGAAAGGATTAATGTTAATTATCTCGTTAAGTAGCAACTTTGAATAGGAAAGCTACGGGGAAAGCAACGTTTTCTGATGCGTAGAGCCACTCCTTTTAGCCGTGCTCGGCTTACTTCTTAGATAGCGAATACATTCCATTTGCTAAACCCGTGTTAATCCGTTTTATCCGTTCAAATGTCTAATACGCTAGTATAAATAAACGTATAGAAATCAGAGCAAAACTCAGAAATAATTTTCTCCGTATACAGCACCGAACAAAGCTACTATTCACTACAAAAGAGCGAGTCTTCACTTTATGTTTGCTTTCTATTGTTGTAAAGTATCTTTAAAACCCCAAAATTTCTAGCTTTTCTACATGCGAAAGTCTAACGAACCCAAGAGACAGGGATATTAAAGAGATTTAGTAACAGTCTTGTAAAAGAGCACTGAGAAGGGACTGTTCTCTGTGAACGCAAATCAACATTGTCTCATATCATTGTCTCATATCGGACACGCTTGTAAAATTATCAACTGGTAAATTGATTCATGACATGTGCCTGTAGTATTCACAAGGAAGCCGTGTGAGAATGTTATGCGCGTGTTTGATTTCTGATCAGGATGTGCTTTTAGAAATATTTTATAAAGTTCAACATAGGTTACTAGGGATTGCATTCTAATATGAAGTTTCTCCTGATATGCATAAAATATTTTCTGAAACCTCTTCATGATTTGTAAACACACACCCAGAAAACAATTCAACAAAAAAAAATGCCCAACAAAGCTTAAGCTGGGATTTCTATGATGTTTTCAATCGTCAAATTCTTTTAAAGTTGTTCAATTGAAGCCAATATCGCTTTTATCTTCACGAGACACGAGCAACTTGATTTCTCTTGTTGGGTCAGAGAGAGATGAGAGAGAGAGTGAGAGAGAAAAGTAGAGGAGAAGACAGCTAAAGAAAATAGACATATTGATTGAATATTTTGGCACTTGAAATGGCTGGAAGAAAGCCAAAGAGTACACCAATGAAGAAACTGCAAGAGACAATTGAACTGGACAAGCAGAAAATGAATTGCAAGAAAAAAGGCACCGTTGGCGAAAGAAATTGGAAAACGATGTACCTTCTGACGTTTGTTAAGTAGGCGGACGGGAGAAACAGTAAGTTACAGAAAGTAAGTCATGACAGAAGACATAAGAAGGCAAACATCGGAGAAAGATACGCCTTGAAGACGTTCACCCTTATTAAACCGACCGTTCCACTTAAAGTTTTCTAAAACGTCACAAAAATTGGTTTTATGACGGCTGGATACATTTGTGAGGCATTTTATTCTGTATATATCACATTTCGATTCAGTTGCGCATTCGGTCACAGAACTTCATGTTCCATTATATGCATCGAGTGGCAAAATTCTTATGACCACCCGGTTAATACGTTGTTGAGTCACTTTTTGCCCTCATAACTGCTTCAATTCGTCTTGATATGGACTCTACCAAATGGCGGTAAGTGGTATATTAGCCCAAATGCGGTGAATTGCACCCTCCAGCTCATAAAGATTTGATGATAACGGATCCAGAGGGCCGTTTCAACTTCATCCCACAAAAATTCCACTGAATCAAGATCCGGTGATTGAGAAGGCCTATGTAGCAGGGTAACTCTCTCCGTGATGAGCTTCAAACTATTCACGTTCAATGTGAGCAATATGACATGGGACATTATCGTTCTGGACGTATCCACCTCTATTGGGATATACCATGAACATAACTGCGGTTCCTTGGTCGGCAACGGTATTTAAATATCTTCGGGTGGTCAGACGTTGCTCCGCACGAATCAAAGTGTCCAAACACTCCCACAGCCACATGCACCAGACCATAACGTTGCCTCCGACAGGTTGAAGAGTAGTGACAATTTAAGATGGATTCATGCTGTCGTGTGCTGTTGTCCACATATTCTCATTCTTCCACCTGCATGGTGTAGCTGAAAACGTGATTCGTCGAACCACATTGCTTTTTCCCACTCATTTTCTGTCCAAGTTTTGTGTTCCTGGAAGCATTTCTTCTTGTTCTCTGCTGATAGCAATCGCGTAAGGACAGAGCAGTCTGCTTCTGTGACCCGAGCGATGTTATATGCTGCAAGCAGTACATCGATAAGCCATCGAACTTGGTCCATGATCCAGATAATCTGGCGAAGCGTTACCCGTCTGTTAGACTGAACAAGTCTGCCTATTCTGCACTCAGCTCGAGAAATCAGTAGCAGTTGACGACCACACGCCTGACTCTCAGACCCGGTTTTTGGACAAGTATTTCACTTGTGTAAACTTTAGCAACTGCTGCCTTCGAACATTTTTAAAATGCAGCCATCTTGTTAATGTCCTAACCAGTGCTTGGAGTACTCACAATCATTCCACGTTCAAAGTTCGTCGGGCATCGCTTCTTTTTCCCATTATTTCTTGAGCAAAGCACTTCAATACTCTCTGCATGCCTTAAGCGTTGTTCGCTTTTTATACCGCAAAATGCCATCTTCATTCGGCAGCATCTGGGAAACAGCTAATTTGCATAAAAGGGTCTTGTGGACTTAATAATTAGGCCACTCAGTGTATTTTGTTTTATTGGAGGTTTAACGACCACCGAGACCAGCTCAATAGGTTATAAGTCGTCACCCAACCCTAATTAAGGGTCACTGGTTCCAGGGATATATATACGTGTTTTTTTTAACGACTACTGTGAGCAGCTTAATGGGTTACATTAGGGTTACATGCAGTCACCCGTCCCTAATTTAGGGTCACTGGTTCCAGGGATATATATATATATATATAAACAATCAGCAGTTACAATGGCTCTGAAATCCTGCGGTATTGAAGATGCATACATTAATATTATTAATAACATCTATGGAAATGCAAGTGCAAAGATTCGGCTGTTTGAAAATACAACACACATAAAAATTGGAAAGGGAGTGAGGCAAGGTGACACCATATCTCCGTAGCTCTTTAAAGCCACATTGAAAAATGTCTTTCAATCACTGAACTGGGAAAACAAAGGGATAAAGATTAATGGAGATTATCTAACCCACCTTCGTTTTGCTGATGACATAGTCATTTTTGCAACTACCCCATCAGAGCTGCAGAGTATGATCCAAGAACTCGCTGACAAGAGTAAAGAAGTGGGATTAAAAATGAACTTTCAGAAGACAAAAGTGATTAACAATGCTTTTACAAGAAATGAAGATTTATCGATTGATGGAGAAAAGCTGGAGATAACAGACACGTACGTTTATCTTGGACAGCAGATATCAAGTGAGGGTCACATTGATAAAGAAATTAATCGGCGTACAAAACTTGCCTGGAGAGCTTTTGGAAGAAACAGCATAATTTTCAAGAGCAATATGCCATTATGTCTTAAAAGAAAAGTGTTTGATCAATGCATCCTTCCAGTGCTTACGTATGGTGCAGAGACGTGGACCTTAACTAAAAGAGACATACAAAGGCTGCAGACAACTCAAAGATGCATGGAGAGGTGCATGCTTGGTGTAACCAGGTGAGATAAGAAGAGGAACTTGTGGATCCGAACAATGACAAGAGTGGAAGTCATCATGATCAGAGTTAAATCCCTGAAATGGCAATGGGCTGGACATACTGCCAGAAGGACAGACCATCGATGGAGAGCAGAAATTTTAGATTGGGTTCCAAGGGACAGGAAAAGACCCAGAAGAAGACCTCTTGGGAGATGGGTGGATGAAATTCGAAAGTATGCGGGAGTGACATGGAGGAGACTGGCACAAGACAAACCGTTGTGGAGGAAACTTGGGGATACCTTCGTCCAGCAGTGGATTGATAATGGTTGACAATGATGATGATGATATATATACATGTTTTTTTATTGGAGGTTTAATGTCCACCGTGGCTAACTCAATGGACTATAAGTAGTCACCCAACACTAATTAAGGGTCACTGGTTCCAGGGATATATATACATGTGTTTTTTTTTAATTGGATGTCTAACAACCACCGTGAGCAACTCAGTCCGTAATTTAGGGTCACTGGTTCCCTGGATATACATACATGGTTTTATTTTGGTTTTTCTTAGTGGAGATTTAACGACCACCGTGATCCACTCAGTGAGCTATAAGCAGTCGCCCGTCCCTAATTTAGGGTCACTGGTTCCAGGGATATATATGCCTGTTTTGTTTGGGTTTTTTTTTGTTTTACTGGTGGTCTAACAACCGCCGTGAGAAACTCAATAGGCTTTTTTTTTAGCAGTCGCCTGTCCCTAATTTAGGGTCACTGGTTCCAGGGATATATATACATGTTGTTGTTTTTTTGATTGGAGGTTTAACGACCACCGTGAGCGACTCAATGAGCTATAAGCAGTCCCCCGTTCCCGATTTAGGGTCACTGGTTACAGGGAAAAGAGAGAGCCTGTGCGGTAAGACAAACACAACATCCATGCCTCACCGGGAATCAAACCCGTCCCCTTTCGGAAGAATGATCAGGAGCCATCGCTTAGATCACTATACCCCACCGGGGCGCCACTCTGTGTATTAAAAACACGTTCCGATTAAAGCATTCAATAACAGCAAAATCTGCTATTCGTATTCTGTGTTTCTCCTCAATACCTGCCTTTTTATACACGTGCTACATAAAGTTTCTCCTATAAATAGTTTAAAATGTAAAGAAATTTTAGTTTAGGAAAGGAAATCGATTTTATATGTCGAATTCCAAAAATGTACGACAAAATATCAAATCAGTTATTTTTTTTTTTACAAATAATAATGTAATTAATTAATTGCTGCTGTTATCGTTCGAGTAAAACGATCAAGAAATATTTTTTATCGTTCATTTAAAACTTATACTTAAAACTAAGCACCCCAATCAGTTTATTTTCATAGTTTTTTTTTCCAAAGTACTGATCTTTTACAATTTTTTAGATGTTTGCCATTTTTTCTAGAAAAGCTAAGTACAGTATTCCAACCGATCGATACAGTAGGAATAAACTGAACTGACAAAATATTATATATACCTACCTAATGATATCTTGCTCCACCTTTTGCTCTTACAAGACGTCTTCATTAGAACTGAATGAGGTACTGAAAACACGGAGGTGGTGTTGCCACTCATGATACGAGGAACGCCAATCGTCAACCATCGAGGGTTGGCGGGCTCGAACCAAGTTTTTTCCGATTCGTCCCACAAACTTTCAATAACGCTAGCGTTTGGTGATCAAGGAGGCCAATCGGGTGTGGTAGACTTATTCGAATGGTCCCGGAGCCAATTGGTCGCCACCTGGGAAGTTTGCTGTGTGGCTCTGCCCTGTTGATAGATGGAGTCTAAAGAGAATAGTAACGAACGGGTGCATGGTCGGGGAGGACGTTTCAGTGCATTGTGCTGATGACGGAGGTATCAACGAGTATGAGAGCTCCCCCCCATCCTAATGAAAACCATTTAAATGCACCCCAAACTGTTACACTGCCTCCAGCTGCCAATATGACCCTAACTTGAAAAGCTAGCTCACACAGACAGACACACACCCTCCAATTGGCGTTGTAGAGCTAAAACCACGATTCGTCCTACCAGATGACTTGCTTCTAAGCCTTTCTTAGTTAATTGATAGGTTTTTGCAAACTGCTGCCTAATCTTCTGTGCCTGCCAGTCAACAAGGGGACATGATGTGGACCTGGAGTGTCATAGCCCGTTGTATGATTTTTAAGAAGAATACTCTTTGAAAATAAGCTTGTGGGCAAGTCCTTGTTAAATTCCGATCTTATGTGTTCCATAGTTGCAGTGCGATTCCTTGAAAGGGTGCAGGACAGTCTGATCTCACCTTGAGCGTCACTGTCGCGCTTACTGCTACATTTCTCCATACTGGATGGAAGGTTTGCCTTATTTAAGGTAGCCTTGGCATACACGTGTGACGGTCTGACGTTGAAATCTCAACACTTCAGCAGTGGCGCTAATTGGACAACTGTCCTTCCTTACATCTGCAAATTGGTCACGGTCAAAAAGTCACTTATGTCGGTGCTTTACACAAGATCACTTTTACGTGATTGGTTTCCAATTTGTACGTACTTGTCCTGCTTGTATTCGTTCCCACTTTCAGCGTCCCACGTGACTGGACGCGATACGTCTGCTTTGCATATTGTAGGGACCTGTTCTACTTATAGTCCTTTCCAGTTTCAGCGTCCCACGTGACTGAACGCGGTACGTCTGCTTTGCATATTGTAGGGACCTGTTGTACTTAGTCATTACCATTTTCAGCTCCTACGTGAATGGACACGATACGTCTACTTTGCATATTGGAAGGACCTGTTCTATTTATATTAATTTCTATCTTTAGCGTCTCACGTGACTGGTCGCAAAACGTCTTCTTCGCATATTGTGGGGACAAGTTCTATTTATATTCATTTCCAGTTTCAGCGACCCACGTGACTGGACGCGATACGTCTGCTTTGTATATTGTAATGACCTGTTCTATTTATAATAATTTCCAGCTTCAACGTCCCACGTGACTGCACGCAATACTTCTGCTTTGCATATTGTAGTGACCTGTTCTACTTATAGCCCTTTCCAGTTTCAGCGCTCCACGTGACGGAACGCGGTTCGTCTGCTTTGCACCTTGTAGGGACCTGTTCTACTTAGTCATTATCATTTTCAGCTCCTACGTGAATGGACGCGATGCGTTTACTTTGCATATTAGAGAGACCAGTTGTATTTATATTAATTTCCAGTTTTAGCGTCCCACGTAACTGGACGCGATACGTCTCCTTCGCATATTGGGGGGGGGGGGGGTCAATAGCTTTTTATATTCGTTTCCAGTTTCAGTGTCCCACGTGACTGTACGCGATACTTCTGATTTCTATATTGTTATGGAGGTGAACATAATAATTTCTGAATCCAGTGTAACTGGTTCTGTAAAGGGAACAGAGCTCCACCTACGCAACTGCATTGAAATCGGACTGCTGAAGTGAGACCGAAAGTTCAATATGGTGGAACAAGCATTAGCAGCTGTTGTGAGCAATACCTGCTATAAAATGGGAATGGGATAAGCAGATGTATCACTGTTCATTTGCACGAATCATCTCAAAGATTACTCCTAACCAGGGTAGTTCAGCTATTCGGCACAACAAGAATTAAATATAGCATTACTTTGGACTCTAGGGAAAAATTGGGAAAAACGTTTTGAGGTTGGAACAGCTTATAATTTACAAAAACTTTAATCCATTTCGGATGAACACTTTTGCCAATTCTTGCTATCAGTGGCGTATATTCGAGGCTAGTTCTAGGCTAGCTGCGAAGCCTAGATAATGCACAAATAAAAGTTAATTAAATATACACAAATAAAAGTCAAATATCAACGGTATTAAAATATGTCGATGCTTTCGGTGCAAAAAAAACACGAGCGGATTTGATTCTTTCGATTATGAGAATCAGTCTGGCGAGCCATCAATACTATCTCCTGCGAGCGTTTCCATTACAACATGAATGAGCTACGGAGCTTGTGAGTGGATATTGCCTTGGCCAAGGGTTTTCTCCGCAAAAATAAAACAACAACGAAGATTTCGGACTTTCTCAGTCACTCCATGCTTCCGACTTTAACAGGGTGTGTTTTGTAAGAGTTGTTTCAGTTTGTGTAAAGTGTCAATGAATTAAAATCAGTGATATTATATCTTAAATGCGTGGCTTTGTTGGATTCGCACTGTTTTGATAAATTTTGTGAAAGCTTCCCTGAACATCTATCAGAGCTTAAAGAATTCTATGCTTAAAATTTTGACACAGCTCGATTAAAAAATGAACTGAAGCTGTTTAATTCCCTTGATGAATACAAAACAAATCAGTAAGAGACATTACTTGTTATATAAAGTTGAATAAATTGGACATAGTGTTTTTGAAGTGTACAAATTAGCAGACCTCATGTTAAACTTTCCATCAACAACTGCAACTGCCGAAAGAAGTTTTTTCGGTATTAAAAAGAATCAAGATATATCTTAGAGACGCACAAGGACATGCACATTCGAGCAACCTGGCTGGCTTGTTAATAGAGAAAAACACTATTTTTAAATATGAAAAAGTACTCGGAAGAAACATTTTTGTGGAAACGCAACACTCAAATTCACACAAAAGGAAAGAAGAATGGAGTTCCTGTACAAATAAGTCTTCAAATACTAATTGTCATAATTATTTGGTATGTTAGCAATAACATGTACCTAAAATTAAAAAACTTCGAATTTTTAAAAATCAGCAATGAGGAGGGGTGGGAGGTAGCCCAGGTCTCGGACCCAAAATACGCCACTGCTTGCTAGGCACTCTGAGCCTTGCATCTCTGAAACACAGGTAGAAATACGATTTATCTGAGTAGATAACAGGTTTTCAGTTGTCTTTATTTCATCAGTGCCTAGAAAAACATGGCAAATGTTTTCATTGGAAATGGATGAACGGTTCTGCAAATTATAAGCTGTTCGGACAAGCTTATAATTTACAGAACCTAAATTATAAGCTTGCCGAACAGCTTGAAAAGACACCTGCTTGCAGGTGTCTTTTCCGTGGTACTGTGTTCCAAATATACATTGAATATCATTTTCGTCTTAAAGTTCTTTCGGAAATATGCTTACCGGGATTATTCATTGACTATCTGTAGTAATTCTAGTTTGGTTTGAAATCGGTTTGCACACAATGTGCGTGATAAACGTCCGTGATTCCTGTTTGCGAATACTGGATATTGACTGCAAGTAGCATCTACGATTAGATGTAAAATTAGATATACACCACTGTTTATACAGTTATTGGACTGGTCGTTTCGAAATGCCAGGAAATTATGTTAGTTTTTTTACAGCTTGCTATTTAACGTTAGCAAATTCAAATGCACTCGTTGCCATTGTGTCACGTCATTCTACTGACCCACAATCGTCGGCAAGAACAGTGTATAATTAGATCACCTCTTCTAATGATGACACTACATAGCACATGAAAGCTTATATGCCTATATAAGGTGCTGCATTATTACAAGCGCAAAGAAATATATTTATATATTAGTACATACACTGAAGAAGCAAATTATTGACACCTACCGAATAACGTGGTGGTCCGCCCTTGGCCTCCAAAAACAGCCTAGAGTATAGGTGTTACGGATAAGGATTCAATGAGGTGCTTATACCTTTCTACAGTTATGTTCTGCCTAGAGGATGCGATGATGTTCCTCAATAGCCAAATGTTCTTTGGAAGAGCATCTCTGTTAAGAATGACTCTCACAATCTCATTCTACAGATGATCAGTTTGGTAAAGATCTGGGAACTGTGGGAGCAATTTTAGCTCTGTGAGGTCACCGTGTGGCAATCCGAGCATTATCCTTCTGGTAGTAACATTATATATTAGGAAGCATCATGCGCATGTACCCGGTCTGCTATCTGGTTGAAATATTTTGTGGTATCCAATGCTATTTCAGAGGTATTAAGGAGCTCAACGCGCACTATGAAAACATACTCCAAACCAGTACACAGCCTTCGCCAGATCACACAGTTAACTCTAAATATGGCTCCATAGATTCGTACAGTGAACGACATTTTCTGTCTTGTCCGTTAGCGTATATTAAATTAAAACATGATTCATCGAAACAGGTGACCTTTCTCAAATTGTAGATTTCAAAACTAATCTCTCATCATCAGTTTAGCATACGTTATTATGCTGTGAGCTATTCACATGTTGCCAAAACTGAAATTCGTCGAAAGAGAAAGTTTAGCGTTCAGTTTGAAAAACGCTTAACGAAAATGCACCAAAATGTACATAGGACAGGAACTAGATTAAAGTATGCCTCACAAAAAATGGACACTAAATAGAATCTATGCTTCGCTGATATTTGTAATCAGTAAGTGGATCACAAGAAAATCTGGGCATCAATCAAAATAATCTCGCGAATAATAGATCTAACAATTAAATAAAATTAGCGGACATTAAATAAAAGAGATAATTTGCAATTAATTTATCAGTAGAACCAGCACTGGGCACTAATTAAAACTATCGCACAAGCAACCGAGACGACAATGCGGATCACCTGTGGCTTCATATTGAAATATACACTATATTGACAAAACTCACCGGACACCCCTTCAAAAGCAAATGAACGGATCCGCTGCGTTGTTAAGAAGCGCGGTACAGCTCTACAAACGGTATAAAAACAAGCCTGCAGCTGACAGCGATCACATCTCACTGTGAGGGTGAGTGAAACTCTCGCGGCGGAAGAGAACTGACTCTGAGAAAGGAAAGATTGTTTGTTGTTATATTAGCGCCTTGTCCATAAGAGAAAACGCGAGGCGTTTAAACATACCCAAGTCAACTGCGTTGGGCCGCCCCGGTGGTGCAGTGGTCTAAGGCGCTGGCCTAGGATCATTCGTCCGTAAGGGGTCCGGGTTCGAATCCCGGTCAGGCATTGATGTTGTGTTTGTCTTACGGCACTGGCTCTCTCCCTTCCCTGGAACCAGTGACCCTAAATTAGGGACGGGCGACTGCTTATAGCACATTGAGTTGCTCACGGTGGTCGTTAAACCTCCAATAAAAAAAATGCTTTGGATGCACTGAATAAGTGGACGACACATCGTTTGCCTGAAGCAGCAAAATGTAGCGGCAGACCAAAGAAAATCTGTGAAACAGCAGACGTCGAAGCCTCAGGAGAGTGGTTACACCTAATCGACGGAGACCTTAGTGTACATCTGAGTACAGATGCTGTAACCTCGGTAT
The DNA here is from genome assembly GCA_039090855.1 of Macrothele yani. NCBI lineage: Eukaryota > Metazoa > Arthropoda > Arachnida > Araneae > Macrothelidae > Macrothele > Macrothele yani. Next base: position 38,907,761 of record CM076998.1, read on the forward strand.
GTGCAAGTACCATTCGCAGAGAACTTCATTCCATGGGTTACCATGGTCGTGCAGCTCCTAATAAGTCTTTCATCTCCACTAGGAATGCTACTTGTCGTTTAGCATAGTGTAAAGAGCATTTATCGTGGACCGTTGATCAATGGAAACGGATACTACACAGTGCGTCAAAGACTTTTTAAGGTTGGCGCTAGATTTCAGCCTACGGTGGCGCCACCAGTGTAATCGCGAATGCGTTATAAACCGTGACCATCTGCTTGCTTTCTGCCAAAAGTACTGCGCAGTTGTTAAAGTAACTCAAACGAAACGGCCGTTCATTAGAGAAGTAAATGTTTTTATGTTAAATTATTAAGATGGAACAAAGGGCTGTTATTAAATTTAACGCAAAACTTGGTAAAAGTGCCTCGGAAACGTACCAAATGATGAAACAAGTTTACGGTGATTTCTGTTTAAGTAGATCAAATGTTTGCCTGTGGCATAAACGCTTTTTGGACGGAAGAGAGACGCTAGAAGATGATAAGCATACCGGAAGACCAAGTTCATCTAGGACACCTGAGATTATTGACAAAGTGCTTGATTTCGTGGCAAACAATCGATGTGCGTTACTAAAGATGATGGAAGAGTCTTTAAACATCAACAAAGAAACGATTCGAGCTATCCTGCAGGAAGATTTGGGCAAAACAAAAGTTCGTGCTAAATTTGTTCCACACACGTTAACCAATGAACAAAAATCAAGGAGAAGTGAACATTGCAGAGACATCATTTCAGCCGCTGAAAAGGATCCAAACTTCTTAAAATCGATTTTTACTGGTGATGAAACATGGTGTTTTCAATATGATACTAAAACAAAGCGACAAAGTGCGGAATGGAAGTCAAAAAAAAAAAAAAAAAAAACTCGCCACAAGCCAAAAAAAACAAGAAAAGTTCCATCGAAAATCAAAACAATGCTCACCACATTCTTCGATAGTAAGGATATTATCCACAAATAATTTGTTCCAAGTGGACAAAAAATTACTGGTGAGTTTTACTTAAATGTTTTGAGGCGTTTGATGGGCAGAATTTGTCGCATTCGTCCAGAATGTCGAGATGAAAACAGTTGGTGTTTGTTGCACGATAATGCACCCGGTCACACCTCACTTCTTGTTCGTAGATTGTTGGCGAAAAATAACGTCTGTGTGTTAAATCATCCACCGTATTCACGTGATTTAGCACCCTGCGACTTTTCTTTGTTCCCAAAACTTAAAATTCTTTGTTCCCAAAACTTAAAATGACGTTAAATGGGTGTTTTTGTAATGATATTTCGACCATACAAACAGCTTCGACGCGTGCTTTGGAGGCAATTCCGCAAAGTGAACTGGAACAGGGATTCGAATCATTATTAAATCGCTGTAACAAGTGTATTGAAACCGGAGGGACTTATTTTGAATAACAAACCAAAACAAATTATAATTTCTTATATCTATTTCATTTTACAGACCCAGTCTTAAAAATTCTTTGACGCACCGTGTATAGACTGATGAATCCAGGTACACGATCCATCAGCCTGATGGCCCTGTGTGGGTATGGCGGCAGCCGGGGAACGCTATTTACCACTCTGTACTGTTCCTACGGTCAAGTTTGGAGCTGGCAGTGTACTCGTGTGGGGGTGTTTTTCGTGGTATGGTCCCGGCCCATTGGTTATCCTAGACGAACCTGTTAACCAGCTCGTCTACTTCGATACTTGGACAATGGAACCGAGCCTTGTTGGTACCAGCGGGATAATACACCGAGCCATAAAGCAAGGACTATTACGGCGTGGTTTGACGATAATTCCGTATCGTGTAGGGACAGGCCAATACAGAGCCTTGATCTTAATACCATAGAGCACTTAGGGGATGAATTAAAAACCCGCATAACAATAGTTAGCGGCAGCATTATGAACTGAATTTAAGCGCATAATTATCGCTGTGTTCCAAAACCTTATCGAAAGCCAGTCTCGAAGGGTCAGTGCATGCATTACGGCCAAAGGTCGACCGATATTGTACTAATGTATATCAATAAATGCTGCTATGTTGTGTTTCTCATCTAGGTGTCCGGTGACTTTTGTCAATGTAATGTATGTTTTGCATTTGACCGTGAACCAAATGCGAGGTTTCAATAAAACAGACTTTCGTACGGCGAAAAATATTAAAAGACTGTTAGCTATTGGATTAACACCAATATTCTCCTAACGATCACTGCTTAGTGATGAAATCCAATTAGTACTAAAACTGACTCATTGCAAATGATTTGTGAGGATTAAGGTGATTAAACAGGACGTTGTTTGTACAATTAAGTTTACCTTCTTACGCTGATTCTTAAGAACGAAAACGATTAATCTGACATTTGTTTAAATAAAACGCAACGAATGAAACATGTCCATTAGCCGAACTCAGACCGCACAAGTCAACAAATATCGGAAATTTGAATGCATCCGAAGAGTTTGGATTTTCCCATCAAATTTAGATTTTCCAGATGTAATGCTAATAATCAAAATTTCTCATTTCTCCTTAAAAAAGCAACGACATAAGCCCAATTTATTCAAAGCCCTTTGTACTATTGTTTTTCGAGACATCGCTTGTTAATTCGGCAGAGAACGCAGTTGCGCTTATGAGGATTAATGTGTAATTTAGCAGAATGAGTAGGACGTTTAGTACCAGAAATAAAAAACGTTCAATTAAATAGCACCGCAACTGGTTTTTCATTTTTAAATAGAGTACCCCGTCGCGCTATATACGAGGTTTCCTGTACACAAAAACCTCGCGGTTGGTTTACTTCAAGTTTTTTGTGGAAAATAAGGGTTAAAAAAAAACAAAAAACAAATACTCATCGCACTGCATTCTATCAAACATTTTATTTTATCCTCCTCCTTGCGCGAAAATTCTGTCGAAGTATTTAGGGACGTGATAAATCCTCTCTAACCGAAATAATGCATGTTGATCTTGCTGGCAGTGATATGGAAATAAAACACCAAATACACTATATTAACAAAAATCACCGGTCACCCCTTCAAAAGCAAATGAACGGATCCGCTGCGTTGTTAAGATGCGCGATACACCTGAAAACGGTATAAAAACAAGCCTGCAGCTGACCGCGATCATATCGCACTGTGAGTTTGAGTGAAATCGTCGCGGCGAGAGAGAACTGACTTTTGAGAAAGGAAAGATAGTTGGGTGTCATTGAAGTGGGTTGTCCATAAGAGAAACCGCGAGGCGTTTAAACATAACCAAGTTAACTGTTTTCGATCACATGGCGTGCCTGAAGCAGCAAAACGTACCGGCAGACCAAAGAAAATCAGTGATAGAGAACGTCGAAGCCTCAAGAGAGTCGTTACAGCTAATCGACGGAGTACTTACTGCACAAGACCTCAAAGTAAAAATGAGTAAAAATGCTGGAACTTAGGTATGTACATGTACCATTCGCAGAGAACTTCATTCCATGGGTTACCGTGGTCGTGCGGCTGCTCATAAGCCTTCCATATCCACTCGGAAGGCTACTCGTCGTTTAGCATGGTGTAAAGAACATTTATCGTGAATCGTAGATCAATGGAAACGAGTCCTATGTACTGATGAATCCAGATACACGGTCCATCAGTCTGATGGCCGCGTGTAGTTATGGCGGCAGCCAAGGCAACGTTATTTACCGCAGTGTACTGTTTCTACGGTCAAGTTTGGAGCAGGCAGTGTACTCGTGTGGGGTTGTTTTTCGTGGTATTGTCCCGGCTCATTGGCTATCGTGGAATTACCTGAAAACCAACACGTGTACCTCGATATTCTAGCCAATTATGCTGTACCAAATGTGTGGCAGTACTATGGAACTGAGACTTGTTGGCACCAACAGGATAATGCACCAAGCCATAAACCAAGGACTGTTACGGCGTGGCTTGACGATAATTCCGTATTGTGTGTGGACTGGCCAGCGCAGAGGAATGATCTTAATCCCAAAGAGCACTTATGGGATGAATTAGAGCGCCGCATAAGAAGTTTGGAACCAAGGCCTACTACTAAGCAACAGTTAGCGGCAGCATTATGTACTGAATGGTAGTGCATACCTACCGCTGTGTTCCAAAACCTTGTCAAAAGCATTCTCGAAGGGTCAGTGCATGCATTAAGGCCAAAGGTGGACCAACACTGTACTAATCTAAGTCGATAAATGCTATGTTGTGTTTCTCTCCTTGGTGTCCGGTGACTTTTGTCAATATAGTGCACGTACCAATTCTACAAATGTCTGTTAATATCATGAAGTCAGTAAGTCTAAACATTATCACGATCTTCTTGCACGAATAGACTCTTCCCAATTTTGCCGCTCTGCCCGTTTGTAAGATAAGCATTGGGCCCATAACTTGAGGAGCTTTAATTGTTTCCACATTGCCAATAGATATACAAATATCTGAACTGATTATCCGAACACCAACTGATTGTTTTTTTATAGTGATGTATTGTGGATAAGTTGTACCTACTTCCTATACCAGTGGTTCCAAACCTTTTCGCATTCGCAGACCGGCAAAACGTTGGGAAAACGTTCGCTGACCGACGATGCGGAAACAAAGCCTTTGGCTCTTTCCGAGCATTTAAGCTCCTAATATTCTGTGTTATAATGGTCACTGCTTACAATCCATAACTTATATACCAGATTATTGCATGTCACCTACTTACAGCTAATGTCATTTAATCTGTTAATATTCTTTAATGATTAACAAGCGCAATTCATAATCATTATACCACAATATGCTTCTTATCGTTTATATAATTTTTATGGGGTCAATGCGACGTCTGTTGTTGCTGCTGCTTCGCGATAATCTTCTTCAGCCGTGGTACCAGCGTCGTTTCTGCAAGGAGCATTGCAGTATTAATGTTCCTGTGCTTTGGTTTGTGTGCCGAAACAGCTGTAAAGGTTCGCCCGTAATAAATACGTCGTCGAAAATGTTACCAATAGTTTTTAGAGCTTTGTTTCTGAGATTTGGATATCCTTTCTCCACGGTACCCCAAAACTGAGTCAGAGATTTGGATCTGAATATCGATACCAGAGGAAGGAAGTGAACTTCCATAGGAAGGAAGTTCAACAATGTTTTCCTTTGCCCGGTGAGTTAGCCTGCAGGAGTTCAGATCTTCTTTGAAGGGATTAGCGATACAAGCTTCCTCTAATCTTTCGTTACATGAGTTCAAAGAGATTTAGATCTATATTTCCTCTTACTTTGACTTAATTTCGATTCTTTTTTTTTTTTTGATTGGAGGTCTAACGACCACCGTGAGCAACTCAATGGGCTATAAGCAGTCGCCCGTCCCTAATTTAAGGTCACTGGTTCCAGGGAAGGGAGAGAGCCAGTGGCGTAAGACAAACACAACATCCAGGCCTCACCGGGATTCGAACCCGGACCCCGTTCGGACGAATGATCAGAAGCCATCGCTTAGACAACTGCGCCACCGGGGCGGCTAATTTCGATTCAAAACAGAAATAAATTCACTCATTTCTCGCGGAGCGGAAGAAAAAAACCTTGGGCACACTGCCCTATACTAACTTCCTAACTTCCGGAACACTGCCCTATACTAACTTCCAAAATTCCGGAACACTGCCCTATACTAACTTCCAAACTTCCGGAACACTGCACTATACTAACTTCCGGAACACTTCCCTATACTAACTTCTGGAACACTGCCCCATACTAACTTCCGGAACACCTCCCTATACTAACTTCCGGAACACTGCCCTATACAAACTTCCGGAACACTACCCTATACTAACTTCCACACTTCCGGAACTATACTAACTTCCGGAACACTGCCCCATACTAACGTCCGGAACACCTCCCTATACTAACTTCCGGAACACTGCCCTATACAAACTTCCGGAACACTGCCCTATACTAACTTCCAAACTTCCGGAACACTGCCCTATACTAACTTCCAAACTTCCGGAACACTGCCCTATACTAACTTCCACACTTCCGGAACACTGCACTATACTAACTTCCGGAACACTGCCCTATACTAACTTCTGGAACACTGCCCCATACTAACTTCCGGAACACTGCCCTATACTAACTTCTGGAACACTGCCCTATACTAACTTCTGGAACACTGCCCCATACTAACTTCCGGAACACTGCCCTGTACTAACTTCCGGAACACTGCCCTATACTAACTTCCGGAACACTGCCCTATACTAACTACCACTAAATATCTCAAAATCATGAATATAGCATGAGTTATTTTTCAGCAGGATGGTTTTCTACGTCACCTCCTTTCAGAAGTGAGGGATCATCTGGACTTGATAGTTCCCTAATGCGCGGTGTGAAAACACAAATTTGCCGGTGGAGTAAGTCGAACCAGCACCCGTCTGCTCTGGAGCTTAATGCTCTCCCAATTAAGCTATACACACAAGTGGTTATTACTGCTACTTGCCGCTTTGACATGTGTATGTGTGTGCTTGCGCGCGTGTTTGTGGGTACTACGTCATCTCCCCTTGAGAATGGCGGATGCACTAAATCGCAGGTTTCGGGTTCTCCGCAAACTATGTTTGAAGAAACTGTTTATAAAAAAATAAATTCTGATTAATTCCAGACGATGTGTGAAAGGAACACCAAACATTTTTCGAAAAACCAAACGGCCAGGTGATCCATTTTTACCGTCGGAAGCCAATGTGGTGTAAACGACAAAATTTTATGTTAGCGAACTTTCATCATTCTGCTCCGGAGCCAAATGCGTTTCCAAGTAAGCTACACCGACAAATGCTTATCACTGCTACTTGCTGTCTTGACATGTGCGTTATATCTGTAGTACGTCACAACGGATGTTTCGAGCATTACTAATTCGCGGTACAATTCAACAAGTCTCGTTGCTAGGAAAACCTCTCAAGAGAAAGTTAGTCTTCAACTCAATCCGTTGAACCATTTTTGATTTTTTTTTTTTTTTTGATTGGAAGTTTCAGGACTGCCGTGAGCAACTCAATGGGCAATAAGCAGTCGCCCGTCCTTAATTTGGGGTCACTGGTTCCAGGGTAAGTCAGTGCCGTAAGACAAACACAACATCGATGCCTCAACGGGATTCGAACCCGAACCACTTTCGTACGAATGTTTAAAGGCCATCGCTTAGACCACAGCGCCATATAATTTACTTTTTGCCATATAATTATTGCGATGCTTTTGGTCACCTTTCCAAGATCCCTAGATTTGGCGGCATCTGAATATTTACTTATAGGGGGGGGCTGCATTAACGATCGGGTGTATCTAATCCCTTTTTCTTTTTCTTTTTTGATTCGAGGTTTGACGAGAACAGTGAGCACCTCAATGGGCTATAAGCAGTCGCCCGTTCCTAATTTTGGGCCACTGGTTACAGGAAAGAGAGAGAGCCAGCGCCGGAAGACAAACGCAACACCCGTGACTGATCGGGATTCTAACCTGGACCCATCTCTGACGAATAATCAGAAGCGATCGCTCAGACCACTACGCCAACTGGGCGCCTAATCTCTTTACCAACTGCAACTAAATATCTCAAAATGGAGATTGTAGCATCTGCTGCTGCTTTAAATGAAGATGTGCTTGTATAAAATGAAATTTTTTATAGCTGGAACGCGTTTGTCGCGTAACACGTGCCAACCACACAGAGCATTTGCAAAATATGGACCTGTAAAAAAAATCAAATTTGTATCTATCATCATCATTGTCAACCATTATCAATCCACTGCTGGACGAAGGTCTCCCAAGTTTCCTCCACAACGGTCTGTCTTGTGCCAGTCTCCTCCATGTCACTCCCGCATACTTACGAATTTCATCCACCCATCTCCCATGTGGTCTTTTTCTGGGTCTTTTCCTGTCCCTTGGAATCCAATCTAAAATTTCGGCTGTCCATCTATGATCTGTCCTTCTGGCAGTATGTCCAGCCCATTGCCATTTCAGGGATTTAACTCTGATCATGATGTCTTCCACTCTTGTCATTTTTCGGATCCACGAGTTCCTCTTCTTATCTCTCCTGGTTATACCAAGCATGCACCTCTCCATGCTGCTTTGAGTTGTCTGCAGCCTTTGTATGTCTCTTTTAGTTAAGGTCCACGTCTCTGCGCCATACGTAAGCACTGGAAGGATGCATTGATCAAACACTTTTCTTTTAAGACATAATGGCATATTGCTCTTGAAAATTATGCTGTTTCTTCCAAAAGCTCTCCAGGCAAGTTTTGTACGCCGATTAATTTCTTCATCAATGTGACCCTTACTTGATATCTGCTGTCCAAGATAAACATACGTATCTGTTATCTCCAGTTTTTCTCCATCAATCGATAAATCTTCATTTCTTGTAAAAGCATTGAACATCACTTTTGTCTTCTGAAAGTTCATTTTTAATCCCACTTCTTTACTCTTGTCAGCAAGTTCCTGGATCATACTCTGCAGCTCTGATGGGGTAGTTGCAAAAATGACTACGTCATCAGCAAAACGAAGGTGGGTTAGATAATCTCCATTAATCTTTATCCCTTTGTTTTCCCAGTTCAGTGATTGAAAGACATTTTCCAATGTGGCATTAAAGAGCTTCGGAGATATGGTGTCACCTTGTCTCACTCCTTTTCCAATTTTTATGTGAGTTGTATTTTCAAACAGCCGAATCTATACAAAGGCTTTTATATTAATTTATGCCTTTATTTCTAAGTTATGATTTCCTTTATCATTCATAGAGTTATATTTTTGAAGTGTATGCGAGTATGGTACTTTTTTTTTATCTGCGTTCGGTTAATTTAAGTAAACTACAGTAGAACTCCAATTATCCGGAACTCCAATTATCCGGGCTCCAGATATCTGGAACGCCAATTACTTGGATTCCAGATTTCCGGGACTCGAATTATCCGGATCGATCGTTTTTCTTTAAAGGCTAAGTAAAATTAAGATTTTTTGTTGATTTATTTACATGTTTTTAGTTTTTCGGTTCTTTTAAATAATACAAATTGATAATACAGTACAGTATATATTTATTTTCTAAACTGTATAACATTTTTATTATAAAACACGATAAACAAAAAACTTAAAATCCCTCACTTCAATTAATAAATACCTACTTCGCTTAAAGAAAAACGACAGCCCAATTATTCGGATTTTCCGAATATCCGTTTGGGCTGTTAATCCGGATAATTGGAGTTCTACTGTATTTGCAATTTGATATGGAAATGTCTTTATCCTAACAGCATTTTTATTGCAGCCAATAATTGCAGTTCCATTCTTCGAAAGGCATTCCGTGGGATAAAATATAGCCTGAACCCTTTACCGGTGCACTCACAGAAATAACTTCCGCTTTCTCTCTTTTATCCCAGTTTCTTTCTCCGAGATGCTGGAAGCAACAGCACATCGATATTCTCCAGAGATGATTGGACGAAGCAAGATGAAGACGCCTCCTATTACCACTGCACTATTGACAGATCTCGAGCTTCCATTGATCATGTGGGGTCAAATCACGAGAGCTGACTGCAGAGACACTTCGCAGCTCCATCATCTCGAGGCCGGTTGTGAGGGGGCATTCACGTGGAAGGGAAAACCCGCATCATTGCAAGAAATCTGTGAGCTCCTTCCCGTTGGCAGAACAGTGCAGCAACGATTTCTTCACGGGGGAAGAAAAAAAAAGAAAAAAGAGAAGCAACTCCGGCGGGGAAGCAACCCATCTTACTCAGCATTGATATTTGCATTGCAAACGGATTTTTAAAATAACCTACATAACAATTTAAAAAATAGAAAGATATCGGAAAAATATTTTCGAAGCTAAAAGAAATGCAGAAAGGAAATCAGAAAAGAAATGTACATTTGAAAGAGCGCATGACCGTTTTTGATCTATACAATGCGAAACCTATTTTAAATCGTTACAGTCACACAGATATCATATTGTAATTCTTATAGTATTTCGTAACATAAGCTATCCTTTACTTAAGCATTTAAGAAACGAACAATTTTTATAATCTTTTTTTTTGGTTCGGGGTTTAACAACTGTCACGAACAACTTCAAGGGCTATAAGCAATCACCCGCCCTGCCGCCCCGGTGGCGCAGTGGTCTAAGCGATGGCCTCTGATCATTCGTCCGAAAGGGGTCCGGGTTCGAATCCCGGTGAGGCATGGATGTTGTGTTTGTCTTACGGAACTGGCTCTCTCCCTTCCCTGGAACCAGTGACCCTAAATTAGGGACAGGCGACTGCTTATAGCCCATTGAGTTGCTTACGGTGGTCGTTAAACCTTCAATCAAAAAATTAAAAAAAAAAAAAAAAAAAAAATCACCCGCCCATACTTTAGAGCCCCTGATTCCAGGAAAGGGAGAGGGTAGTAAGACACGCGCACCTCCCTTACCCCATCCGGATCTCTGGCACCTTGGCAAAAGTCAGAAACTAGCTCTTAGAAGACCGTCATAATTTATGGACCCTGATTCCAAGAAATGCCGCCCCGGTGGCGCAGTGGTCTAAGGCGTTGGCCACTGATCATTCGTCCGTAAAGGTTCCGGGTTCGAATCCCGGTGAGGCATGGATGTTGTGTTTGTCTTACGGCACTGGCTCTCTCCCTTCCCTGGAACCAGTGACCCTAAATTAGGGACGGGCGACTGCTTATAGCCCATTGAGTTGCTCACGGTGGTCGTTAAACCTCCAATAAAAAAAAAATTCCAAGAAAGGAAGAAGGTAGTAAGACAAGTGCACCACCTTTCCCCCATCCGGGACTAGGGCCTCTTGGCAAAACTGAGAAACTAGCTCATACTTTAGGGCCCCTGATTCCAAGAAAGGAAAAAGGTAGTAAGACACGTGCACCACCCTTACCCCATCCGGGACTCGGGTCTCTTGGCAAAAGTCAGAAACTTGCTCCTAGAAAAAAAAAATTATCGATGGTTTAGCGACCATCATGAGCAACTCAATAGGCCATTAGCAGTTTACCGTCCCTAATTTAGGGTAACTGGTTACAGAGAAGGGAGAGAGAGCCAGTGCCGTACGACAAACGCAACATCCATGCCTCACCGGGATTCAAACCCCGACCCTTTACGGACGAATGATCATAACCCAGCACTTAGACCTCTGCGCCAGCGGGGCGGCCTCCCAAACTTTAGGAACCCCCACCCCCGATTCCAGGAAAGGGTAGTAAGACGTACATCACCCATACCCCATCCGTGACTCGGGCATCTTGGCAAACGTCAGAAACCAGATCTTAGAACACTAGGCGAACGGGAAGGCTGTGACGTACTACATAGGCGAAGTACGTGTCAAGATGACAAATATTCAGGGTTACATTCCGTCGGATTAGCTTCATGTTAAAGAATTCGGATCAGAAGTATGCCGGTTCAATTCTCGTCACCGAAAATTTCTTGTTTTCACTTGGACACGATTGTGGAAAATCGAGATGCCGGCAGTTGGGTTCTTAGAAGACTGTCATATTTGTTCCACACATTCGTCTGGAATTATTAAAAAATCCTTCTTCGCTTCAAAAAATAATTAAAAGAGATATAATGTGACGAACAGAGATAAAGAACGTCTCAAGACGATAAATCTGCAACGATACATTCCGTCGGTGTAGTTTATTTGGTTAGAACAACTCGCTCCGGAGCAAAGAGGCGCGATAGGTTCGATTTCGTCACCGGCAAATTCGTGAATTTCACAAGGCATCAATTCTTGTCAGCGAGAATTGCTCTGTTCTGGGCACAGGCAAATGTTCGGTTCGGTAAAAAATTGCTCTGCTATGGGCGTAGGCAAATGTTTAGTTCGGTAAAATATTGCTCTGCTATGGGCGTAGGCAAATGTTTAGTTCGGTAAAAAAAATTTCTGCAATGGGCGTAGGCAAATGTTTGGTTCGGTAAAAAACTGCTCTACTATGGGCGTAGGCAAATGTTTAGTTTGGTAAAATATTGCTCTGCTATGGGCGTAGGAAAATGTTTGGTTCGGTAAAAAATTGTTCTGCTATGGGCGTAGGCAAATGTTTGGTTCGGTAAAAAATTGCTCTGCTATGGGCTTAGGCAAATGTTTAGTTCGGTAAAAAATTGCTCTGCTATGGGCGTAGTCAAATGTTTAGTTCCGTAAAAAATTGCTCTGCTATGGACGTAGGCAAATGTTTAGTTCGGTAAAATATTGCTCTGCTATGGGAGTAGGAAAATGTTTAGTTCGGTAAAATATTGCTCTGCTATGGGCGTAGGCAAATGTTTGGTTCGGTAAAAAATTGCTCTGCAATGGGCGTAGGCAAATGTTTAGTTCAGTAACATTGCACATTCAACCACGCCTTGTACTACAAATATTATTCCTTGTGCCGTGTTCTATCACCCCTTAGAGTTGTGACCATCATTTCTAGTACACCCTGTTTAAGGTGTGCTGTAGGAATTCTGAAAACATATCACTCGTTGCTGTCATGGATAAAAGGAGCGATTTATCAGATTTGCAAAACGAAATGATTATAGGCTCTCGGGACAAGGGTTGCAGTATTTCTGAAAGAGCGCAGTTTTTGAACTGTTCGCGTACTGCTGTGTTGAAGTGCATCGTGATTGCAGAAATGGCACCATTGCGAATAAGCGAGGTTGAAACTGCGGAGCACCACGTGCAATTAATATGAGAGGTTAACGTCGGCTGCGAAGGTACGTGAGTGCCGATGGACACGTTACAGAGGAACAACTCACTGGCCGATTACACAAGGGGGCTACCGGAAGTGTGTTTAAAACGACAGTTCAGCCAGCCCTGTTGCCTATGGGGCTCCGATGCAGACGGACCGTCACTGACCCTATGCTAGGGACCGTGCATCGGCAGAGAAGGCCTACGGCACTATCGGAATTGGACCTCCGCTGATTGGCAAAGGATTGCCTTCTCCGATGAGTTACGTTTTCTGCTTCGTCGAAAGGACGGACGTTGGCGTATTAGGCAAGAAACATCGGAGAAAAAACACTCTTCAACCACTGCTGGAAGAACAGAAGCTGGTGGTGGTAGCACTATTGTCTGGGGAATGTTTTAGTGGCATTCTTTGGGTCCATTCATGCCCATGGAAGGCACGATGGCTCGAATTCGTTATGAATCCATCCTGGCAGACCACGTGCACCCATACATGCTGATTGACTTCCCTCGGACGGATGGAATCTTCCAGAACTGCAATGCGATGAGTCACACAGCTCGAAATGTCCAAGAGGGGTTGGAAGAGCACGATGAAGACTTCAAAGTACTTCCAAAATGTTTTACTGGCCCCCTAATTCCCCAGACTTAAACCCAAACGAGCATCTGTTGGACCACCTCGATCGTGTTGTTTACTCTATGGATCCTCCACCACGGATCCTCCAGCAGCTGTCAGATGAACTACAGTCAGCATGGCTCCACATACCTGTGAACACCTTCCAGCACCTAATTGAGCTACTCCCAGCCAGTCTAGCTGCTGTCCGCGCTGCACAAGGCGGTTACCCTGGATATTAGCTGGTAGTCACAATAATGTCACTCGACGGTGTATAATATGCATAAATATATATATATATATATATATATATTGTATATACACTGGTGTGCAAAAATTAAGGACGAAGAGGAGAAATTAGCATAAAAGCGGAACGAGCAATCAGAACGGACCGAAAAACCACTCAGGATATAGACTAGAGACCAGGAAGGTAAGGCATGCGCATATATGCAGCATGACGTAAAGGGGATTAAGTCGGAAGGGTATAAAGCACACGGGCGGAGTATGCTCAGCAATTCAGTGAAAGCTATTGCACGGTGTACATCGGTTTGAACGACGTCGAGTTGCTGCTACCGGGTGACATGGCCTACAGGCAATCCAGTAGACTACATTTGGATGACTTTACCCGAGGTCGCGTCATTGAGAAGTTGGAAGAAAGTCGAAGTGTGACTAGTGTGGCTGAGGAGTTTAGGATCGCTCACAGCATCGTTTCACGAGCTTGGAGAGCATTTCAAACGACAGGAACAGCTGTCCAAGAGTTTAGCAGTTGTCATCCACGAGCAACCACGGCGGCGGATGACCGATATATTGTCCTACAGGCGACAAGAGACAGACGGCAGACAGCGGGAGAAATCGCAAGGCACATGTAACAGACAACTGGACGTCCGTTATCGCGCTTTACCGTGGCCAGGAGGCTGCACAAAGGTGGTCTATTCGCACGACGACCAGTACGGTGTGTGCCATTAACGCCTGCTCATCGGAGACGGCGGTTTCTGTGGTGCCAGGAACACAAGAACTGGACACATCAGCAATGCGGTCGAGGTTTCTTTACCGATGAGAGCCGATATAGTCTGACGGGCGATTCTGGACGTATACACATCTGGAGAGAGCAGGGAACACGCAATCACCCCTCCAACATCATCGAAAGAGACCGGTTTGGAGGTGGCGGTGTTATCGTTTAGGGCGGTATCATTCTGGATAGCCGTACTGACATCCATATCTTCCAAGGAGGTTCAGTCACTGGTGTCCGCTATTGTAACGAGGTTCTCGTGCTTCATGATCTTCTGTTTAGAGGTGCTGTGCGTCCTGAGTTAATTTTCATGGACGAGAACGCTACACCTCATCGGAGACTGGCTGTCGCTGAGCTGTTGGAGAGTGAAGATATTCAACGCATGGATTAGCCCTCAAAGTCCCCGGACCTAAATCCAATCGAACACGTGTGGCACCTTCTCGGGAGACGCTTGGAAGCATGTCATCAGCCGCCAGCAACGATTCCGCGGCTGCGATTGGCGCTACAAGAAGAATGGGCAGCGATACCTCAACAGCTCCTTGGCAACCTCGTCCTCAGCATGAACAGACGTTGTAAAACCTGCAACGCAGTCAGGGGTAATCATATCCCATAATAAAGACTTGATTTTTTTTTTTTTTTTGCCAGCCACGTGTCACATGGACGTTCCTGTCTTCTGTCCAGTTGTGCTTGAAGCTACCTTTTCAATAACGAGCCTTTGTATCCTTTGGATTCCTTGTTTGTGTGGTTTTGCTCACTTGTCCCATATTCGTACATCTTGGGGATCTTATGGTATGATTTGAGTCGATGTGGAGCACTTCTGCTCGACGTTACATTCGAAAAACCGTCTCGTCCTTAATTTTTGCACGCCAGTATATATATAAAATATAATTTTTGGAATAATGTAATTTTTTCCAAATTCTGTATTTTTAACAGTAAACTATTCTTAGAATACACAAATTAATTCTTCACGAATTATACATATTGTTTTTGCATAAAATTAATTTATTTCTGAAACGCGTTAAAAAATATTGCGAAATACTGGATGAAAAAGAAATCTCAACTTACGATGAACGTTCAACTTACAAAACATTTCAAAGAGCACGTCATGGATTGAATTTCAAGTTCGCCTGTAAATAAATCCCTTATCGATAACTTTCACACAATTTTTAGAACAGTTAAACCTCAATTGGGCTGCTTGAAATTTAGCTGATTAATAATAACGCTGATTTTGAAACCAGAAGGTGCCCCACGGTATTTAAGTGATCAGAAAGGTAGGGCCTCTGATTAGAGGTCCAAGCTGCGACAAAAGTTTTAATGTAGACGGAAATGGCTGCGGAAGCAGGTCTAATTAATATACGCTTTGTAAGGTGTCCCGTGACTTCCTGTTTCCCAAGCAACAGTTTAGCATGATAAATATTAGGAACATGCATAAGTTTCTGGCGCTTAACGTATCGAGCTCTAAAATTAAAATGGTTGATTTTTTGTAAGAATTTCATGTTGGCCGAATAATTGGCAACACTACGTCGAACAAACCGCATTGGCTGACAGCCCATACGTGCGGCTAGTTAAACTAAGACATGGCAGCTCGCAAGGTACATATTCGACATTGTCTCTTGTTCATGTCTAAACTCGGGAAGGGGAGAGAGTGGACTTGTTCGGCATAGGGCGAGAAAGCTGAAGATGGCACATGCCATGAGTGCTTTGTGAAGTTCGAAAATTGTGACTGCAGCCTGAAAGATAAATCGCGCAGATTTGCATCTACTTCGGCTATTGAGAGTGCGGAGATAATTCGATTATGATCAATGCGACTTGCCTGTATAAAAACGACATCTACTAGTCTATAAAACGATGGAAAATTAGGCATGTTCCGAATATTTTTGTTTCTAGGAAGCTTCTTTTTTGGAATTACAACTAGAAACCTATGACTGCAACGAAGACAGCAATAAGAAATAATCATTCAAAATTTAAAGTGTCTGCTACGATTTTCCGATAAGTAATTTTTTATTATTACCTACACTGAATAGCAATTGAATTAGAGATACCTGTCTAGTAACGTGTAGCACCACCTTTCGCCCTGATGACGGCGGCAATTCGTCTCGGCATGGACTCGACAAGACACCGGAAGTGTTGGGAAGCCATACGGATTCACGACCCCTGAACAAGCTCCCACAGTTCACGAAGATTTGATGGAGGGGAGTCAGAGCCTCGAATATCTATCTCGATGGCATCCCAGATGTGTTCGATGGGAATGGTGACCTAGCTGGCCAAGGAAGCGAGGTCACGTCGGTGGAGTGTTCATCCAACGATTCGGCTACAATTCGGGAGCAATAGCAATGTGCATTGTCTTGTTGCAGGATGATATCACCCGTGCGATGTTGAAGACGCACAAACGGGAGAAAATCGTCGTCCAGGATATCGCGGTAACGTTGACCTGTGAGGGACGATGTCACACGTACCAGGGTCCCCATTTCAGTCCACGTAAACAGTCCCCAGATGAGAATGCCACCCCCACCAGTTTGAAGAGTACCCTGCTGGTAAGAAGGGTCCATCGCTTCATGTGGTTTGCGCCGTACTTGTATCCTGCCATCCGCATGTCACAACGTGAATCTCGACTCATCAGTCCAGGCAACATTTTACCACATGTCTAGGGCCCAGTGGCAATGTTATCGCGCCCATGCTAAACTTTGCACCCTGTGATGTGCGGTCAGCAGCGGCATCCTCGTGTAACGAAGGCTTCTGTACCCCATAGCGAGGAGGTGGTTCTGGATGGTGTGGCTGCTAACACGTTTTTGTGCACCAGCGTTAAATTGCCGAGTAATTTCTTGCACTGTGGCCCGTCTATGAGCTGTTACAATGCAAGCTAGCTGATGATGTCCCCACTAATCCACACGCTGTTGTCCACGGCAGTTGGCCTATGCAAGGATGGTTTTACCAGATTCGATGTACTCATGGTGCACCCATGACACAGTGGCTCGTGAAAAACCCAGTGCATGCACGACTTCCGAGATGGAGTGACCCATTCGTCGGGCCCCGACAATTTGCCTACGATAAATTACGCTTAGATCCTTCGTCTTACCCATACTGCGTCCGACTCTTACTGATTCCCGTCGCATCACTTCATATATTGTCGGATCGCTGCATACGTCACGTCGTTTCCGTTTATAGGGCCTCCCAGAGCGCCACATTTGCATAAGGCCAGCTGTCTCTAATTCAATTGCTCTTCAGTATATTTGTTCAGTATTGATCATATTAATCTCACAAGCGTGAATTCCTTGCTTCACCAGTAGCCAGAATTTTACGTTTAATATTGTCTTTTGGAAAATCAACAATTTCCACTAGAAAAGAATAGTACCTTTCTAACGATATAAAACAACTTCATCAGAAAATAAGTTAAGAATGGCAACTTGTTAAGGAAACTCTTCAGAATTTGAAATAAATGATCATTAATCATTTTTTAATCAAAATTCATAATGTTTTTTATTTGTGCTTTTTCTCAAGACTTACAGGAGATAGAAATCGCATTGCATTAAGGTAGTAAAAAGTCATTTAGAGACAGATATAAAAAAAGACACAAAATGTCATTCGGAACACAGCAAGTGCGTAGAAGAATATAATTGGCAATAATTCCTGTTCCGTATAGATATCAAGATTTACTGTCTTGCAGTTAAACATACGAGGCCGTAGATATGTCTTTACAGTACATGAAATTTCATCTTTGCTGCGATATAATTTCTTAATAAAAAGTAGAAAATATATTTAATTAGCAAAATTTCAAGACAACTGGAAAAGGTTGAACACCAGATCAGGAAAAGTAAAGGTGCTTCTCAAGATGACTTTTTTTTTGCTTACAGACAGGATGATTCGAACATTATATATATATATATATCATCATCATCATCAACATTGCCAACAATTATCAATCCATTGCAGGATGAAGGTTTCCCCAAGTTTCTTCCACAACGGTTTGTCTTGAACCAGTCTAAACCGTGCCGCTCCAGCATGCCTGTAACACGGTCAAGTCACATTATTGTGACAACCAACTAATATCCAGAGTAACCACAGTGGGCAGCGCAAACAGCAGCTAGCCTGGGTAGAAGTGACTCAACAAGGCACTGTAAGATGTTCACAGGTATGTGGTACCATACCGACTGCAGTGCATCTGACAGTTACTGGAGGGTGTGTGGTGAAGGTTCCATAAGGCGAACAACGCGATCGAGGTGGTCCTACAGATATATAATTGGGTTTAAGTCTGGTGAAATAGGGGGCCAGTAAAACATTTGGAAGTCTTCATTGTGTTCTTTCAACCACTCTGACATTTCTAGCTGTGTGACACGTCGCATATTCGTCCTGGAAGATTCCATCCGCACGAGGTAAGACAATCAGAATGTATGAGTGTACGTGGTCTGCAAGGATGTATTCATAACGAAATCGGTCCATATGGCTTTCCACAGTTATGATTGGACCCAGAGAATGCCACGAAAACATTCCACAGGCAATAACGCTACCCACCACCAGCTTCTGTTCTTCCAGCAATGGTTGAAGACTGTTTGTTTTCCGATGTTTCTCGCCTTATACGCCACCATACATCCCTTCGATGAAGCAGAAAACGTGACTCATCGCAAAAGGCAATCTTTTGCCAATCAGCGGAGGTCCAACTCCGATACTGCCGTGCAAATGTAAGCCTTTTTCGCCGATGCACCTTCGTTAGCATAGGTGCAGTGACCGTCCGTCTGCATCGGAGCCCCACACGCAGCAGGGTTCGCTGAACTGTCGTTTGAGATACACTTTAATAGAACCCTGGTTAATTCAGGCAGAGTTGCTACACTGTAACGTGTCGATTAGCTCTCACGCACCTTTGCAGCCGACGTTCTCCTCTCACATAAAGGGCATGTGGTGCTCCGCAGTTTCCACATTGCTTATCGCAATGGTGAAATTTCTGCAAACACGATACACTTAAACCACAGCAGCACGCGAACAGTTCTCAAACTGCGCTGTTTCAGAAATACTGCCACTCCTGTCCCGAAAGCCGTTAATGGTCCCTTTTTGCAAATCTGATAAATCTCTCCTTTTATCCATGACAGCAACGAGGGATATGTTTTCAGAATGCCTACAGCATAACCTATACCCTCGAAGCAAGCTTACGACACTTGCCTTCTTTCATTGGCTACGCACTGTTGACGTCAAAAGTAGCAGGTTGTCACAATAATGTGACTTCACTGTGTGTATGTATATATATATATATATATATATATATGTATAGGTCATCCGGGATGTAAGGTCAGGTGATGCGTAACATCACAGCCTCTCCTTGACAAATGACAACCCCGCCTTCTCGTGGTGCATCCTGTTCCCACTAAAGGGGCTCTGACGACCGCCAATAGCGGTATAACTATACCATCGGGATCAGAGGAAATGCTATCCCACACTCACCAACCCGCTTGGCCAGCGTGGTGAGTTATGGCCAAACACCTTCAAAATGACTCTACAACTTAAATCTTGGCCCTCAGTCTCCGGCAGCTGGAATGTACCTGGCCAAGGCAGCGGCCAGTGCGACATGAAGGCAGAGGGTGCTAAGAATCCCCGGAGGACCGGACTAGGCTGCCATTTGATGCTGACCTTGGCTACGTATAATGGACGCTCCCTATCTTCTGATTCAAGGCTTCTTGAATTGGAAGAGGAACTACAAAGGATCAAGTGGGACATCGTCGAGCTAAGTGAGGTAAGGAGAAAAGGAGAAGATCTCATTGAACTGAAAAGTGGACATCTCTTCTATTATCGTGGGACAGATACTGGCAGAACTAGTGGTGTTGGATTTATAATAAACAAGAAACTGAAGGATAAAGTGGTAGAAGTTGAAAGTTCCTCTGACAGAGCTGCACGACTCGTTATCCAACACTCGAGAAGATATCAGGCTCAGATTATTCAAACTTATGCACCCACCAAGTCATCCTGAAGAAAAAATTGAAGAATTTTATGAGGAAATTCGTCATTTAAATAATAAAGGTAAGCAGCACTTGAAGATAATTATGGGAGATTTCAATGCAAAAATAGGGCACCGGGAACAGAATGAAACTTCAGTAGGTAAATTCGGTCACGGCAACAGGAACCAGCGTGGAAATACTCTCGTTGAGTTTGCAGAGGCAGAAGGATTTTTCATCTTGAACTCCTTTTTCAAGAAAAAGCCACACAGGAAATGGACATGGAGACATCCAATTGGGACGACAAGTGAAATTGATTTTATTATGTGTAACAAAAAATTCGTCATCGAAGACTGCAGTGTGCTGAACAAGTTCAACACAGGTAGTGACCATAGATTGGTGAGATGTAAGATGCACCTCAACACTAAACTGGAACGAGGCAAGCTCATAAGACAAACAAAATGTATTGACATAACCAACCTTAAAATACACCATAATACTTTCAAGTTGGAACTGAAGAACAGATTCTCTGCTTTTGAAGGCCTAACATCGGAAGAAGTGGATATTTCGGAAGTTAACAGAAAAGTAACCAAAGCTCTTATGGAAACAGCAACAAAATTAGCTGGGTCTAAGAACAAGTTGCATGTGAACAAATTATCAGGAAAAACCAAAATGTTGATGCAAAAAAGAAGAGAGATGAGGACAACTAAAGAAGATGTGACTTCCAAAGTGGAATATGTAGAGCTATGCAAGACAGCACGAAAAATTATCACTGAAGACGTAAGGAAATTCAACTGTGAGCTAGTGAGGAAAGCAAATGAAAACAACCAAAGCCTTAAGATAGCAAAAGGACATCTCAGTAAGGGAAGAAAACAGATTATGGCTCTGAGAAAAGAAGATGGTGCTATAACAAGAAATAGAGGCGAAATTTTGACAAGAGTGAAAGATTTCTACTCCAAATTATATGAAAGGGATGATACATGTACTCCAGACATCATGAAAGGTGCCAGAGTTCTTCCAGTCCTCTCAGCAGATGTTGCTCATGCAATCAAGAACATGAAGCAGGAGGAAAGCTCCAGGAGAAGATGGAATTACTGTAGACATCATACAAGAAGCAAGTGGAGAAATTGAAACAATACTCGCCCAAATTTTCCCTCGATGCCTTAATGAAGGGAAGATTCCTGAGGATTGGAACAATGCTACAATGATCCTGCTACATAAAAAAGGTGACATTGAGGATCTCAGGAACTACAGACCTATCAGCCTCCTATCAGTGGTTTATAAAATCTTCACTAAAGTTCTTTCACACCGCTTTAAGGTAACACTGGACATGGCTCAACCGAGAGAACAAGCTGGATTCAGGAGTGGCTACAGCACAATAGATCATATCCACGTACTGAGAGAACTAATTGAAAGAGCGAAGGAATATGAACTTCTATTGTGCATGGCTTTTATCGATTATGAAAAAGCCTTTGATTCGGTGAAACCATTAGCAGTTACAACGGCTCTGAAATCCTGCGGTATTGAAGATGCATACATTAATATTATTAATAACTTCTATGAAAATGCAAGTGCAAAGATTCGGCTGTTTGAAAATACAACACACATAAAAATTGGAAAGGGAGTGAGACAAGGTGACACCATATCTCCGAAGCTCTTTAATGCCACATTGGATATTGTCTTTCAATCACTGAACTGGGAAAACAAAGGGATAAAGATTAATGGAGATTATCTAACCCACCTTCGTTTTGCTGATGACGTAGTCATTTTTGCAACTACCCCATCAGAGCTGCAGAGTATGATCCAAGAACTTGCTGACAAGAGTAAAGAAGTGGGATTAAAAATGAACTTTCAGAAGACAAAAGTGATGTTCAATGCTTTTACAAGAAATGAAGATTTATCGATTGATGGAGAAAAACTGGAGATAACAGATTATAACGAAGTGAATTTGTCCGTCATTTTTGGTCTACGCCGGAATTCGAACCCGAGGCCGCTTATTCCGGAACAAGTCGCTCTACCAACTGAGCTACGCAGACATTTGTTCTGATTCCTATCTGCCTTTATGTCGTGTGCGTCCTGCTGGCAGGTACGTCACAAGATACGTATGTTTATCTTGGGCAACAGATATCAAGTGAGGGTCACATTGATGAAGAAATTAATCGGCGTACAAAACTTGCCTGGAGAGCTTTTGGAAGAAACAGCATAATTTTAAAGGGCAATATGCCATTATGTCTTAAAAGAAAAGTGTTTGATCAATGCATCCTTCCAGTGCTTACGTATGGTGCAGAGACGTGGACCTTAACTAAAAGAGACATACAAAGGCTGCAGACAACTCAAAAAAACATGGAGAGGTGCATGCTTGGTATAACCAGGAGAGATAAGAAGAGGAACTCGTGGATCCGAAAAATGACGAGAGTGGAAGACATCATGATCAGAGTTAAATCCCTGAAATGGCAATGGGCTGGACATACTGCCAGAAGGACAGACCATAGATGGACAGCCGAAATTTTAGATTGGATTCCAAGGGACAGGAAAAGACCCAGAAAAAGACCACATGGGAGATGGGTGGATGAAATTCGAAAATATGCGGGAGTGACATGGAAGAGACTGGCACAAGACAGACCGTTGTAGAGGAAACTTGGGGATACCTTCGTCCAGCAGTGGATTGATAATGGTTGACAATGATGATGATGATAGGTCATCCAGGTTCTCCCTTCCCGCCACCTCGCATTCTGTATCCTGCGAAATTCAAATTAACCAGAGAAAACTGCGCAGCAAATTTTAGACTAACTACTGTAGTAACAAATATCTGACTTTTTCACCAAAAACCTGCAGTTCGCTAAAAATTCAACATCTCAAACTGGAATGAATTGTAAATAGTCGATTTTATTTTCAGAAGATCAAAGCTAATTTTTCAATAAGGGCTAAGGCAAAAATATCTGAGATTTTTTAATCAAAACCCCTCTGAAAGTGCATACGTCATTTCCCCGAAAAAGCGTACCCTTTAATTTCAGGCAAAGATCGTAACAACTCGTGGCACATATAAATAACAATGTTGCCAAACTTTAAAGTGTTGTTGACACATTTGACGCATTGTTTCATAAATAGGTACAAACACTCTTGCAACTGAGGGAAAAAGTGCATTTCGTGTGGAAAATAAACCTTTGTTCAATAATTCATATAGTCTTACTGCATCAAATTGTAAAGTGCGTAGTAGCCGTTCCTGTATGGGTGCTAACTACGTATAACGAACTATTTTCAAGGGAACTGTGAGATACTGTCTTCCTTCCGGTGGTAATCCATCACACTTAAAGAATCATAATCTGACGAAACATGCGGCTGCTGGGAAAACATGGCACATGTCAGTTTCCTGACGCATTCAGCCTGCGACATGAATACTTCGGAACTTCCCACCAAGAAGGTTTTTATTTCCGCACAAATATCATTTTATTTCAAGCAATACAAAATCACGGTGGCTTTAAGTACTTTAATATTCTTTATTTAAACAAAAGATAAACAAGAAGCTTTTCAGATGTTCTGTAATTTAGAAAAATAAGAATCACGTTGTTGTGTAGTTTGTTAAGAACATTCTACATTTAACTAAACTCTGAATTGATTTTTATTTTTCAATATAAAATGTGGTTAACTAGTTTTGCATCAATTAGTGCAAAAATAAAATATGCATAAATATTGTCAAAAAAAGTATTTATCTTTAAAACCAAATATTCGAGTTTCAGTCATTTCTATCACGAAAAGAAAATATTTAAGAATGATTCATTTCTATTAAAGCTGCCTTTCTTATTATCAAACCAGCACACTAACAAACAAATGAATTGAAAAAAAAAAAAGAGCGGGATATTTAACGAATAGCAGATTTGCAATTATTTAACCCTTTAAGCGTGCTGTACCTGCATCAAATAGTGCTTAACCTTTTCTCTGCTGCCAAAGTCAAATTTTCAAAAATCTGTGGTAAAACAACTCCTTTCTCCCGCTCATCCAAGCAGTACCGACCATAAACCTGTAGGGGTGATAAGAGTTTCCTTCTAGTTCATTATTCTGTAATCCCCGCCACACGGCATGATTCGTTAGGGCGGCCACAGACGCACACGTTCGAGTGTAATTGGTTGGTGGGTTTTAATGGCGCAATAGCCATGTTTGGCCAAAGAGCGACAGAAGTTTGAGTGTCACTCCAGCAAATGGGGGAGTTATGTGCATGAGGCGGCATATAGCGTAGAGTGAAGAGGATTTCAGGCAGACGTTGAAGAGCTTAACTCCTGCTTCACTCCAACGCTACATACCGCCTCAGGCCCAGAATTCTCCCGTTTGCTGGCGCCATACTCAAGCGTGTGTGTCTGTGGCCCTCATACAGTCAAGTCGGCCAGACACGACCATCATGCACCCTTGGGAGTCTCAAATAACTCTCTGCTTTCTTAATTTCCTCGTCACTGTTATAGCCACTTTAGCAGAAAAGGTAATGAGGGGAAAAGGATGAAATTCAATAATCCCACTAAATAATAACTTTGCATAAAAGAGCTAAGGGGAAAACATCCCTTTCTGTTGATCACTCGTTCCAGCCACCTCCGATCCTCTTTTCGGATAGCTAAAAGTCTATGATTTACTTCAAATGTTTGAATTTATAGAAAAAAACATTTCGCATCGGAAACACTATCCAACAAATAAAGAATTTTTCAAATCGGACTCCTAGAAGTGGCGATATTGA
The DNA here is from genome assembly GCA_039090855.1 of Macrothele yani. Classification (NCBI taxonomy): domain Eukaryota; kingdom Metazoa; phylum Arthropoda; class Arachnida; order Araneae; family Macrothelidae; genus Macrothele; species Macrothele yani. The sequence continues at coordinate 38,932,561 of CM076998.1, forward strand.
AAAAATAAGATATACATCTACACCCCCTGGCGTAGAAACCTTCATTATTTCAAGAAGAAAATGTTCCTAAAAGGTTTGTCGTCATGAGTAGTATCGGTCAACAAACCACTTTTTTTTTCAATCGAGATTTTAGAAGCTCATATTTTGCTGCAAATACATCAGAAGTGGAAATTAAGAATTATGCCCCAGGATGGACAAATTTTTTTACAAAAATTAGAAATCATGTGCAAACGGTTTCCCAATCAAGAGCTGTATCCGGTGCAGAAAGAAAAAAAATTTCAAATCGGAGATTTAGAAGCAGACATATAGCGGGGGGGGGGGGGGTTACCTCTAGCGGAAAGTGTGTGAATTTCTTGAAAATTTTGAAATTTTATGAAAAATATGTCACACTGGAAACAATATCCAACAAAGAAGGAATTTTTCAAGTCGGACTCCTAGAAGTAGAGATATTGACAAAAATAAGATATACCTCTACGTCCCCTGGCGGAGAGAGTGGAATATTTTTAGAAGAAAATATTCCGAAAAGGTTTATCGACGTGAGTGGCATCAGTCCACGAAAGAATTTTATCAATCGATGTTTTAGAAGCTCAGATTTTATGGCAAATACATCAGAAGCAAAAATTAACATTTACGCCCCCTGGTGGCTAAAGAATTCTTTAAAAAAATTTGAAATTATATGCAACAGATTTTGCATCAGGAGACGCATTCGCTGATAAAAAAAAATGTCAAGTCAGAGTTTTAGAAGAAGAGTTATTGGGGAAAATGTAATTTATTTTTACGCCCCCTACCGGGAAATCTATGCGTAACTTGAAAAAGTAACTATATCTAAAATAATCTTCGACATAAGTGGAATCGAAAGATAGAATATTTATTTCAATCGGATGTTTAGAAGCAAATATGGGGAATAAAACGTATTTTGGAATTCGACATCATCTGAATTTACGCCCCCTAGCGGCAAAATTGTACATCGTAAGAAAAAAGACGAAGTAAAGGATCATCATTCGCATATTTCAAGCTTCCTAATGCAAAAATAATTTTTCAAATCGGACTAATAGTTCCAGAGATATCGTGGGTACAGACGAACGGACGGACGGACAAACCAGTAACATAAGCAGGATCTTTTTTTACAAAACACGTGTTAAAAATCGATGTGATGATAATAGGTGACGGTGCATCATTGTCCAAACTATTGTTGAAATACGATCGTGCAGTTGCCGTCTCATGAAACGACGCAATAGCAATTAATTTTATTGTTACTCAACAATAATTTATTTTTCTAAACTATCGCCGAACATTATTTCATCACTGTTTTACATTAACATAGCAATATCTCATTGAATAGCGTAAATTACGAGAACCTGATGCTAAATGTGGCAAACGCTATAACAAAAATGCATTGTGATACTATGCATCTTTCCCGATAGCAGTAAAACATCCGCCATAGCGAAATCTGGCTTCCTCTCGACCCCCCAAGGGAGAAGTTACCTGCATTTGACTATAGCTTTAAAATTATGTATAGCACGATGGGGGGTAAGTAACTTGTAGATATGCCAGACCATGAGCTATGAAGTACCCTTCATTAACACACTTATGATGTATTTTTATATATTGAGGTCAGATTTCAACTTACGCATGCGCGGATGGACCTTTGTAGCACTACTACATTTCATCGGTGTCAGGGTCGTTTCTTACGTCATCTGAACCTGAATAATATATAATAATAATAATAGCAATAAAAATATTATTTATGAAAAGCTAAACAGCGGAAATACTTAGCATTGCTACCTGCCTAGTTAAGTATATATTTAAGTTATGACTCACATATCTTTTTTTATTGATTGGATGTTTAACGACCACCGTGAGCAACTCAATGGGCTATAAACAGTCGCCCGTCCCTAATTTAGGGTCACTTGTTCCAGGGTAGTGAGAAAGACAATGCCGTAAATCAAACACAACATCCATGCCTCACCGGGATTTGAACCCGTACCCCTTTCGGTCTAATGATCAGAGGCATCGCTTAGACCACTGCGCCACCGGGGCGGCCACATATCGTCTTTCATTTATTTTACGAAAATAACATTCATTAATCCACGTAACTAAGTACCGCACAATATCAAGAATTAGTAAACCTTGGCCTATTTTTTTGTTGTGATTTAATTCCACTTAGTATGTATTGGGCTGTGGCGCGGTATGGTGAAACGTTTTGTACGGAAATAAATATACACTCACGAACCTCTCGTTTTATTTCACAGCCACAAAAATCTTGGCATGCAAAAATGCATAGCGTAAATTACCTACAAAGTGTACCAGGGTACTCAAATCGATTCTTTCCTTTCGATTTCTTTAAATCACTGAAGTTTAGAGACTATCCTGTCTATATTTGTTTATGTTGTTTCTCTCGCTGATTTTTTGTTGTTCCTTCTTTCACAAATCTCCATTCGCAATGTTTTTGTTGAACCAGAACTCAAACAACACTTGACTTCTTCTTTTTTTTTTTTGGAGCCGAATCGAAACTGTTATGTAATTTTCAACTCCGGAAGACAATTCATGGCGAAACTGTGTAAATTGCGAATACAATTTTTCTCCTAGCGTTTTTTTTCTGGGAAAATTGATAGTGTGGCGTAAAATCCGTCTCTTTTCTCAGAAACACAGTAGCAAAAATCAGAATACCAAGAATCATGAAAAGCCGTCGTCTCTCCTCAACACTATGGTTGATTGGTAGCATTGGTAATTACCCACAAAGGAATTATTTCCTGAGCCATAAGCTGGATGTTCCAGTAGAGTCTTCCTCTTGTTATTTAACTTATATATTGAATTCTTGGGCGTCGTATTCCAGTTTTTCCTTCCATTCTACCTTCAATCAGTTAGCATTGGTCATTATCCACAAAGGAATTCTTTCCTGAGCCATAAGCTTGATGTTCCGGTAGGGTCTTCCTCTTGTTATTTGACTCATATATTGAATTCTTGGGCGTCCTCTATCAGCTTTTCCTTCCAATCTACCTTTAGTCAGTTAGCATTGGTCATCATCCTCAAAGGAATTCTTTCCTGAGCCATTAGCTTGATGTTCCGCTAGAGTCTTCCTTTTGTTATTTGACGGATTGATTGAATTCCTGAGCTCCCTCTTCCACCTTTTCCTTCCATTCTACTTTCAATCAGTTAGCATTGGTCACCATCCACAAAAAAATATTTCCTGAGCCATAAGCTTGATGTTCCGGTAGATCCTTTCTCTTGTTATTTGACTCATATATTGAATTCTTGGGCGTCCTCTATCAGCTTTTCCTTCCAATCTACCTTTAGTCAGTTAGCATTGGTCATCATCCTCAAAGGAATTCTTTCCTGAGCCATTAGCTTGATGTTCCGCTAGAGTCTTCCTTTTGTTATTTGACGCATTGATTGAATTCCTGAGCTCCCTCTTCCACCTTTTCCTTCCATTCTACTTTCAATCAGTTAGCATTGGTCACCATCCCCAAAAGAATTATTTCCTGAGCCACAAGCTTGATGTTCCGGTAGTCTTCCTCTTGTTATTTAACGCATTGATTAAATTCCTGAGCGCCCTCTTCCAGCTTTTCCTTCCATTCTACCTTCAATCAGTTAACATTGGTCAACATCCACAAAGCTTGTTGTTCCGGTGGTCTTCCTCTTGTTATTTGACGCATTGATTGAATTCCTGAGAGCCCTCTTCCAGCTTTTCCTTCCATTCTACCTTTAATCAGTTAAAATTAATCACCATCCACAAAAGAATTATTTCCTGAGCCATAAGCTTGATAATGCGGTAGTATTCCTCTTGTTACTTGACGCATTGATTGAATTCCTGAGCGTCCTCTTCCAGCTTTTCTTTCCATTCTACCTTCAATCAGTTAACATTGGTCACCATCCACAAAGGAATTCTTTCCTGAGCCATAAGCTTGATGTTCCAGTAGGGTCTTCCTCTTGTTATTTGACTCATATATTGAATTCTTGAACGTCCTGTTCGATCTTACCCTTCCATTCTACCTTCAATCAAGTTGGCTCACCACTCCAAATGTCTTATGAGGTGGCCTATTATGCTGTCTCTTCTTCTTTCTACAGTCCATAACATTTTTTGCTTTTCCTGAGCTTTTCTTAACACTTCCACATTTGTGAATCTTTCTCTCCAAGCAATTTTCATCAGAGGTCGTCAACACCATGTTTCAAATGATTGCAGCTTTGTCCTGTCTGTTTTTTGCAATGTCGAAGTTTCAGATGCAGAAAGTGCAACATCCCACAAATAAAAATTTTTATAAAAAGGTCCTTTGTTTCCAGAGAGACGAATTTGGATATTAATAATCCTCTTTTCTTATTTAAAGCATTCTTTGCTTTTGCTATCCTAGTTCTCACATCTTTTAAATTTCTTCCATCGGATGTAAAGATGATACGTAAAAGTCCTTAACTTGCGTTAATCTTTTCCTTTTTAATATGATATTAATCTCTCGCTTTCCGTCTCTGGTGCATTTCATTACCTTTTTCTTAGCATTTATATTCATTTTGTATTTATTTTCAATAATCTTGTTCAATTCTTCTTATGACTCTTGTAAGTCCTTTTTCATTATCTGCTATTACTGCAATGTCATCAGCATATCATATTGTGCTGTAAATCCTGCCACTGACATTTACTCATTTGCCATGTGAAAAGTGGTGGACTTTATTTCTCGTGAAAAGTGGCTGACTTCATTTCTAGACTTCCTTTAATGGTTTTAAGCTAAAAACTGGATGTTCCTTTTTTTTACTTTTTTCTTTTATCCACGATACTTTCTGGCAGGAAACTACACATGTGTCAAACTGTGAGCCACACTGGCACATTCACTCACGTAACTAATATTAGAAGGGTTCGACGTAGACGTAACACTGCTATTCATTCCGATTAAGTGAGATACAGCTTCAACATAGAGAAAAAAACAATGCTCTAAGTAGTAATAAAACCTACCACATGCCGTAGGTAGTTCGTAAAACAGGCGTGGAAATAATACTGACATTGAAGAGAAGAAAGTAATTCATAACCTAAGAATATGCCGTTTATCCGAACTCTCGAGTAGTGGCATCCAGATCATGAAGATTGTTTTATAGCTGCTCGTGTTTCCGGTTATTTTTTGGCTTTGTGAGCAGGCGCGTCCCACCGAACTTTCGTTGTTCAGTCACCAGTACAAGAAGTGGTAACGAATGGAACTGCCAATGGAGCCGTTATGTGTCCCTTCAAGAGGCAGGACAGCGCCTGATATTTTTCCAAATCGAATATGAAGGAACGACTTCATATGTAACTTGCATTGTTTCTTCTTTTGAATACATTACAACTATTTATTTAATAATATTTCATCACTGGATACAAGCACCTTCACCTCTACACTTTGCGACTTCTAAAAACGAAATTTGGATGCAAAAATAAAATGTTTCTCGCATTTTACCTTCTAGACTTCATTTTGAAAAACTGCAGTTTCGTGAGCTAGTTTTTCGCGGTCACGCTGAAAACTACAAAGACGGTTCTATAAAAACTGAGAGAAATTTGTTTTCGTTGGCAACAGTGAAAATAAGCACGCCGACGACTAACTGAATTAAGGAAGTATCTATGGCAGCAGTTATTAGCCGTAGTAGACGATTCTGGTTTTGTTATTGCGCAGATGTTTAAGGTACGTCTGCATTTTGCCATACAGCTACGGCGGTGAATGATTCAGAGTTAAGAAATGAAATGCGTTGTGAAAAAAATTGCTATCGTTTGGTAAAACGGCTTCAGAAACAGTTAATGTAATGAAAAAAGCTTACAAAGATAAATGTTTGCGTGAGTCAACAATTTTTAGATGGCACCATGATTTCAAAAAAGTGCGTTTGCCGGAGGAACTCGCTCATAGGCCTTGTCGACTTCAAAGTGTTGTTACGGATCTTATTGTTAACCATGTTTGGGCAATCCAGGAAAAAGATCGACAAACGACGTGTGAAGACATAGCAGCGTCAAGTAATATTTAAAAAACGTCGGCATTCTGCATTCTACGTGACAAATTACTGCTGCATCGTGTGTGTTCCAGATGGGTACCTCATCACCTGACGAGAGAACAATTGTTAGTTAGAGTTCAGGTGTGTCATGAGTGGAATCAAATGATTTCAAAGAATCCAAACTTTCTAAACACAGTAATAACTGCCGATGAAACATGGGTCCACTATTTCGACCCCCTCATGAAGCGCGCAACGAGTGTCTGTAAATATATAGGTTCGCCTCCTCTGAAAAAAAGTCCGCCAAACCAAATCAGCTGGGAAGGTGATGATGATAATTTTCTTTGATCGTAAAGGTGTAGTCTACCAGCATGCCGGTCCTCCACAAATTACTGTCAATGCCGAGTATTACATTCCGGTCTTGAAGCATCTGCGACGAAACATATCGATTAAGTAAGCGACCGGAGCTGGCGGACAAGTAGACGCTATACCATGATAACGCACGCCCACATGTGGCTGCTTGTTTACAACAGTTTCTTACGAAATGCAGAATTAAAATCATGCCACAGCCTGCCTATAGGTCTGATCTCTCCCCGTGCGATTTCTCGTTGTTTCCAACACTGAACGAGAAGTTTCGTTGTGAAACATTCAACACAGATCCTATTCAAGCTGTACAGGGGTTGCTAAAGCAGCTTCCACAAAATGCCTTCGCCACATGCTTTGGAAAGCGGACTGAACGACGGGACCGTTGCATATCATCCCAGAGAAGATACTTTGAGAAAGAGTAACATATATTTTCATTCTGTGTGATTTTATTCTCAGTTTTTATGGAACAGCCTTTACACAAATTTTACAGGGAAACCGATTTCAAGGAAGACTCAGCAACGAGACTTCAATTGTAACGCGGACACTAAATATCATGTACAACACTAAGATAAATTAATTACTCCTCTGTGTATTTCTGTTGTACTTTTACCATAATCAGCTAACGACTGAGACGTTAAAATAGAACAAAAGATTTTGTTGTAGCTACTGAGTATATGCATTATATATGAGAGTCAATTTCAAATTCCCTTTGGGGAAATGCGAACGAAGCTTTCGCGTTATTTTGAGAAATAACTTCATCGCGCTTAATATTTTAAAGCACGGCAAAGATCTTTTGCCATGAACAATTTTCTCTTCAGCAAAATTATCTCATCGTAGCGTCACACCGGTCTGAAAATTGCCACTTAATAAGATTTGAAGCCGCGCTTCCCTCGAAAATGCAAGGCATATAGTGTTAAGTGATTGCCCCGCAGTAAATAAGCTCCAATTTTGAGACAACCGAGGCTGCAGAGAAAGATGATAATGAAAAATCAATAAACAGAATGTTTCAAAGTGCTCGAGATGAATTTCCGTCGCAGAACGTTCTTCCACAAACACCTTTTACAAAACACAGGTCGATTGAAGCGTACTGAGTAACGTACTTAAATAGGAAAGAGTTTAAGAAAATGCCGAATAAATCCTCCGGACGAAATTACGAAATAGGAAAAAAAAACTGAAAATACGCAATGCAACACACACACACACACACACACACAAGAGCATTTTATGTTCGTTCTCTTTCCTCTTACGAAACAAAATAATTCGTAAAATACCATCAGACCGTTTAATACTTGATGAATGAGTCAGCAATAACAGGTGATCGTTTAGGAAACCGACGGAATGGAAAAAACTGCCTTTCTAAAGTACATGAAAGCACCGTAATTCTGTTAGCCGTTTAACAAAGATAAAACATGGAACCTGCCCGTTATCCTTTAAGATAGTAAAATCAGGCAATGCATTAATTATGCTACGCTTTCTAACATACCTGAAATCATTACTCAAGTTATTACGCAAGTTATGAGGATAATGGCTGTGAAATTGATCTCTCTCCTGGGCCTTAACCTTTGACCATTTCGATGATATTAAACAGAATTGGTTCAGTATATTTCCGGAACAACATACTAAAGTTTTGTCGCAACATAAGCATTTTTAGTCAAGTTATGAGGATAATGGCTGCGGAATAGATCTCGCTCCTGTGCCCTGACCTTTGACCCCATTTTGATCATATATATTCAACAGAACCGGTTCAATATGATAAAGTTTTGTCGCAATCGAAACATTTTTAGTCAAGTTGTGACCCTTAAGGGCGATGGAATGGATCCAGCTAATATGTCCTGACCTTTGATCCATTTTCGCTCATTTTAAATAGGGTTCGTCCCCAAGTTGTCCCCTACCACATAATAAAATTTCACCGAAATCGAACCACTTTTACGCGAGTTATCGTGCGGACAGGCAGACAAAGCTGGAGCATATACGCTTCTCCAACCTAAGGTTGGAAAGCGTAACAAATGTAAGAGTACACTAATAATCGTGCACCGGAGTGTGGGGAATCGCCTCTTTTCACCAATAAAACTACGTATCTGTTAGGCATAGACTTATTTTGTAGCACATTACGAACTTCTCAAACATCGTGACGTACACCTCTAAACGAACCTTCCTTTTGAGTTTCTGTATTCTTATGTAAATGCAACAGAATTTCTCTGGATGAGTTTGAAGATGGCAACTCCTGACGACCGCTCCAAGAGCAAGCTTCTTATTAAGACAGTTGAGATAAGAGCTCACTATGCTATGTTTGGAGACCACACTGTTTCGTAAAGTATGATATTCGTGCTGTTGCTGCGATTATTCTAAGGCTTTATGCTTTTGTAAGCTAATTCAAAAGTGTTAAAAGGGCAGCGAAAGTTTTGTAAGCTTATATTTGTACAGCGAGGGGATAATTATAGTTGAATGTAAATTGAACCACGCAGTTTTGTGCTTTAATGGGAAGCCAACTATTGTTTTGGATAAGTGCGTGTCTTGGGTGACGTGTCATAACAACAAATGAAAGTGGATTAATGCATAAATCACTGGATTCATTTATGACCGTTGGACTGTTTTTGAAGTACAGTAAATTCCAGTTAAATGTGACATCGGATAATCGGGGAAGCCATTTACTTGGGACAATTCTTAAAAGAAAACAAAAATTAGTTATTTGAGATAACGTTTCGCATAACGGATGAAGCCAGTTAATTGAGCCGAAATGTTCTAGCACCGATGTGTCCCAATTAACCGGAATCTGCTACATATTACACTGAAGAGCAATTTAATTAGAGATACCTGTGTAGTAACGTGTAGCACAACCTTTCGTCCTGATGACGGTGGTATTCGTCTCGCCATGGACTCGTCAAGAAAACCTTTGGGGAGTGATACAGATCCACGACCCCTGAACAAGCTCCCACAGTTCCGAAAATTTGATGGAGGGGGTCAGAGCCTCGAACATCTCTCTCGATGGCATCCCAGATGTGCTCGATAGGATTGAGTTCAGATGCCCTAGCTGGCCAAGGAAGCTAGGTCACGTCGGTGGAGTGTTCATCCAACCATTCGAATACAATTCGGGAGCGATGGCACGGTACATTGTCTTGTTGCAGGATGAGGTCCCTAGTGGGATGTTGAAGACGAACAAACGGGAACAAATGATCGTCCAGGATGTCCCGGAAACGTTGACCTGTTAGGAACGATGTCACATGTACCAGGGGTCACATTTAAGTCCACGTAAACAGTCACCAGACGAGAATGCCACCCCCACTGGCTTGACGAGTACCTTGCTGGCAAGAAGATCCATCGCTTCATGTGGTTTGCGCCGTACTCGTATCCTGCCATCCGCATGCACCAACGTGAATCTCGACTCATCCGTTCAGGCAACATTTCGCCACATGTCTAGGGTTCCAGTGGCGATGTTCCCGGGCCTATGTTAATCTTTGCACAATGTGATGTGTTATGTGCGGTCAGCAGCGGTACCCTCGTAGGACGATGGCTTCTGTACCCCATAGCGAGGAGATGGTTCTGGATGGTGTGGCTGCTTACACGTTTTTGTGCACCAGCGTTAAATTACCGAGTGATTGCTTGCTCTGTGGCCCGTCTATCCGCTGTTACAATGCGAGATAGCCGACGATGACCCCGCTCATCCACACGCTGTTGTCCGCGGCAGTTGGCCTTTGCAGGTATGGTTTTACCGGAATTGATGTACTCACGGTGCACCCGTGATACATTGGCTCGTGAAATTCCCAGTGCCTGCACGACTTCCGAGATGCAGTGACCCATTCGTCGGGCCCTGACAATTTATCTACGATCAAATGCGATTAGATCCTACTCCTACTGCGTCCGAGTCTTACTGATTTTAGTCGCATCGCTCCTTATATTGTCGGATCGCTGCATACGTCATGTCGTTTCCGTTTACAGGGCCACCCATGGCGCCACATATGCATAACGCCAGCGGTCTCTAATTCAATTGCTCTTTAGTGTATATATTTAGCTTTTTCCACCTGAAATAGTCAAATATCCGGGTTCAACGAATAGCAAATTTAAAAGGCTTTAAGTCTAGAAACTAAACTCCAAGCGTTAAATTAAGCTTGAATTACGTTGCAGTGAAATTAACGTAAAAATAAGCTCCAAGCTTTAGGGTGTTGCAGTGAAGCTAAACCCAACGTATTTGGTGTGTGCGAAAGTTCTACCCGTTTTTGTAATAAATGCAAATTTCGATTCTAGTAGTTGAGTCACAGATGCTGAATTTTGGGACAATAAAGCTTGGAGCAGTAGAACATTTAGAGACACTAGGGTTTCCGAGTAAGTCATTCGTAAAGGAAAACATGGACGGTGTAACATGTCATGCGATAAGGAGCACATCAGACATTGTTTACTGTACGAGTTTGATAAAGGCAGTACTGCAGCCGCGGCTTGCCACAACATCTATCAAGTATATGGGGAGGATGCAGTTGATGATAGCATATGTCGCCGTTGGTTTCGGAAATTCTGGGACGGAGACAGAAACAGTAAAGATCAACCACGATCTGGACCTCCAGCCGTGGTTTCTCACGAAGATGTGGACCAAGCCATAAAAAATGGTCCAAATCCAACCGTTCAGGAATTAGCAGAAACGTTGTCGGTACACAGAACAACAGTCGAAAGATGGATGCATGGGCTTGGGTTCGTGCAAAGCAACGAGAGGAGATAATCCATACCTGTGTTTCTTTTCTTTCTCGTCACAAAAAAGGAACCGTTTTATGAACGAATTGTAAAGGGTGATGAGAAATGGTTACTGTACTGTACTGTACTGTACTGTAAAGCGTCGACGGGTTGTGTGCCAAGGTTCAGAGCCTGCTCCATCGACATCAGAAGGAGGACTGCATCCCAAAAAGGTTTTGTTGAGTGTTTGGTGGGATGTCAAGGGAATAATCCACTGGGAGGTGTTGGCACCTAAACGAATGATAAATGCTGACCTCTACTGCCAACAGTTGGACAGATTACGAAAACAACTGACATCAAAGGGGCCAGCATTCGTCAATAGCAAAGGCGTGATAACGCCAGACCTCATGCTGCTTTAATCACTCGGCAAAATTACTGGCCTTTGGTTTGGAAGATGGACGACAAGAGGTCATAGAGAATGATGGCAATATGTGAACCTCACCCAGCGTGTTCCTCTGATCTGGCATCTACGGACTACCACCTTTTTCGATCGTTAGAGAACGCCTTCACTCTCTAAACCTTTGATGACGTGATGTGGATGACGTGAAAACGGCATTACATGACTTTTTTTACTCAAAAACACAGGTGTTTTTCCGGAGTTAGATTCATCTACTCATAGACAGACGGCAAGAGGTCGTACAGAATGATGGCAATTATGTGAAATCCTAGGTACGTTATTTGTTGTACTCTCCTCTTTCTTTGTAGCCTACAAAAACGTGTAGAACTTATGCACACACCAAATATTTGCTTGAAACTTACGAAAATGACCATAATATGGATTGAAAGTTCCGAAGGAAGGAATGAAGGAAAGGAAGACAGACAGACAAACAGATATGAACACCAACTTCGCTGGCTAGGAATATCCACTCCCAGTGCCCAGGGGCATTCTCTTTTACACGAGCACATCTGTCGTCCTCCTTCAATAGATTTATGTTTCACTTATATTTCAGTTTTTTTTCTCCAAGCTTCCGTTCTCTCAGGCGAAACTACCCTTCTACGCAATGTTTTACAGATTCCCTGAGCTGTGTATAGATAACCGTTTCAAAGAATGCAAGTAGCATTCTAAACATTTCATGGCCTATTTTTGCATTTGAGTGTTTCGAATAAAAATAAAAATCCTGCCTATTGATGATATTTGTTTTACGTTTTACCCAGTTTTCGGCAAACCTATTTAACAATACAGTTATTACCAGTAAGTCCACGATGATGTGGGAACGCCAAACAGTGGGTTGTTATTTGGTTTTTTGATGATAGAAGAAATTACGTCAACTAACTGCACGATTAATAGTTTTCAATCTTCATTAAACAGACTTGTTCAAGTATGACTTCCGGGCAGCGTTTCCCGAACTGTAGGTCGCAAACCAGTGAGGGATCCTAAGCCGAATTTCAGTGTGCGTCAAAATTGTTTTTCTTTTTTTATTGGAGGTTTAACTACCACCGTGAGCAACTCAATGGGCTATAAGCAGTCGCCCGTCCCTATTTTAGGATCACTGGTTACAAGGAAGGGAGAGAGCCAGTGCCGTAAGACAAACACAACATCCATGCCTCACCGGGATTCGAACCCGGACCCCTACCGGACGAATGATCATAGATCATCTCTTAAACCACTGCGATACCTGGGCAGCTGTGAAAATTTAATAACTGAAAAGTTCTGCATTGTATTCATTTGAAAATCACTTCTTGCGTCTGAATATGGCTGTTATCGAGGCGGATGTAAATGCTGTCACCATCCGAAACCGGAAAAGAACATACTCTTAGTCGGTACACAGAACCACTTATATTTAAAATAAATTTGAAAAGTTATTTTTGTAAAATTACATTTCAATTTCAGTCGCTATGCGTTGTTTAAAAATAACGTGAAAAGAGCGATGACATCGTCCATTTACAGTATCTCCACGTATTTGATATATATTAATTATTTCTATCGCTCTTTGAATTTATCAGCGCCGCACCGGTGGCGCAGTGGTCTAAGGCGTTGGCCTCTGATCATTCGTCCGAACGGGGTCCGGGTTCGAATCCCGGTCAGGCATGGATGTTGTGTTTGTCTTACGGCACTGGCTCTCTCCCTTCCCTGGAACCAGTGACCCTAAATTAGGGACGGGCGACAGCTTATAGCCCATTGAGTTGCTCACGGTGGTCGTTAAACCTCCAATAAAAAAAAAAATTATCAGCTACAATTAAATAGCTGTTGCGTTAAATGCCACCAGATGACGCTATCTCAGTTGCTGAGACCATCAATACGTATTCGTGTAGTCAGATGCTGACTGATAAACCACGCATGGCGCTGAGAATTGTTGGCTCCGTAGCGTAAATTCGAACGCACTCGACTAGTTATCGAGAGTTCTGCGGTTCGATCCCAGCGGTGCCGGAATACAATTTTTTCAGTCGCTATGCGTTGTTTAAAAATAACGTGGAAAGAACGACGACATCGTCCATTTATATATTAATACATTTCCAAAATAAATTTAAAATAACGGTAGTAAAATAAATTAAAAATCAGATCAGCATTTAAAGAAATTATATATACAGCCATAAATGACAAAAACGCTATTAAAAAGTAATTAATTCAAAAAAATATCTTCTGACTCTTGTTTATTAAAGTTAGTTGGTCGAGAAATTTTGTTGGTTTAGGAATTTGGTCGCTGTTTTGATTAGTTTGGAAATCACTCCTCTCAGGAAGGCAGGTATTTGTTGTTTTGTGTTTTCTATTACTTTGCTTAATTTGTCAAAAATGCTAGGAGAATGCGGAAAATCAAACCTTCCTCGAACTCCAAAATATGAATGACTGATGTTTGCAAATGTAAAGGATTTCTAACTAAATTTCTTACATGGGAAGCTCCCTGTTCATGCTTTAGGCCTATCCGATATCTGTTCAGCTGCTCTGAAAGTGATTCCATTTCGTGTTGATATTGTTCAAGAGTAGCGCTTTGGATTTGTTTGACACACCCACCTGTGCATCAGATTTCGTCAAAATCCCTCCCTCCGTTCTCATCTACGTAACGGATTAGGAACATGCCAACTCCTAGCTCATATTTAGAACGGTACGAGCAGTTAAATATGTCTTCCCGAATTAGTGTTTATTTGAGAGCCCAGAGCGACAGCTGCGTTGGATTCCCAACTTAAGCAACATAAAAGCCTTCATATTCACTTTGTTTACACTCTCCTGTGCTTTCTGAATCACACGAATATCCAAGGTATCCCCTTTAATTGGAGATTATTCGATTAGCCAAAAGGAGCAATTCGTATCCATTGAATTTTCCGCTGTACTGGTAGTATATTGCCAAAGAGAGTCATTATTTGTTTAGCTTTGTGTATAGGCATTTTTACCAGATTTTTTTTTTTTTGATTGGAGGTTTAACGACCACCGTGAGCAACTCAGTGGGTTATAAGCAGTCGCCTGTCCCTAATTTAGAGCCAGTGGTTTCAGAGAAGGGGGAGAACCAGTACCGTAAGACAAACACAATATCCATGCTTCACCGTGATTCGAACCCGGACCCATCTTGGACGAATGATCAGAAGCCACCACTTAGACCAATGTGCCACCTGGGCAGCTTACCAGATTTGGATCGAGGAACTTTTAGAAATGTTCATGGCTTTCCTCATATTTGTGTTTTGTAAAAATGTTGTGCGTTGTAAAATATATTTACAACCCACAACTTTTTTACTGCAATAGCTTGACAAAGAACAAGCATTTCTGTCGAAAATAAGCCTTTTTTAATTACACTGGATAAAAAAAATTTGACTTTTTGTGTTTATTTGAGATTAAACCAAATTATCTTTATGTTGTTTGGGCTGCTGAATATGAAAATGGCCGTTAAAACACTAGATTATCTCTAGTTTTGAAATATGTATAAAACAAGTTTTACATATTTGCATAAACATACCCAATGATAATCCTCATATAGAGGAAATGATTCACTCTGACGCCGCTTCACTTTTCCCTTGTAATGAGTTTCTGGAGCATCTCTCACATGGGTTCAACAATAGTCTGTTAGCATTGCTGCATTCCATTTTCCTTGGCACCTTTTTTCGAATTTAGTAATGTCCTGATGAACAGGTTCCTCTTAGTTGTCACTAACGTCACCGCTGTTAGTCGGGAAGAAATCCAGGTGAGAATGTAAAAAGTGTAATTTCAATGACATGTTGTATGGTAGTCTCCCGTAGCGCTGCAAGAGGGTTTCTAGAAGTTCCTGCTAATTGTCAGTCTTATTGTCTGATAGAAAGTTTGTGGCCACTTGATGGAAAGCATTCCAAGCTAAATGATTCATCAACTGTGAAGATAACATCAAGACGCTTATCTCACAAGAAGTGACGTATCTGTGGACCGACAAATACACCTTCCTTGATTTTGGCCTCACTATGTCTTAGAAATTTATCACGAAAGTACAAAATCCTGCCCAATTTCAATCCATGACCTTTACAAATTTTTTCGTTAGTCCAAATTTGATGTGGAGAGGAGGGAGCAAGATCTGGCTGTTCGGAAAGTAGATTATTTTCCTCCAATTCAAGTGATTATCGTGGTGGCCAATAATTTTCCTTGTAGAGGAAAGTTCTGGCACAGCTGTCCTTGAGACAAAGGAAACTGCTAAGCTTTATGTAACACTGCTGCAGCCTCAAAGATGGCAATGACCTTCAGGTCAACACAAATCTGCCACTTATACCTGTCATAGTTGATGTTGTGTAACAGCTGTTTCATGCCGTTGTACATTTCTTTCGTATGGACTGCATAGCGGAGTGGAACAGATGATGAAACGTCACCATTATGGAGCAGCTCAGCTTTTAAGCTCAACTTGGACGAATCAGTGGACAACCTCCGATCGGCGTCTTTGTAATAGATTTGTAGTGCTGCCATCAGAAACATTATATCAAAGCAAGTAATGAGATAATTATCTGTCATTCTGAAAAATGGACAGGTCCTTTTATCGAGCACGAAACACAGGCACATGATCTTCTAGAAGATTTCATTGCTACAGTGTGGACCACAGCATTTCTGCTTTGCTTTTTGGCAGTTCTAGATCTCTACTTAGAGTATTCAATTCACTGCGGATAATTTTATGTGGCTGTGTAGACTTTTCAATGAGCACGCAATCAGGATCTCTTGATGTAGTGCTTTCACAGGTAAGAGATACTCACTGGCCTTACAATTTATTTTTTTTTAGATTGGAGGTTTAACGACCAAACTCAATGGGCTATAAGCAGTCGCCCGTCCCTAATTTACGGTCACTCACTGGTTCCAGGGAAGGGACAGAGCCAGTGCCGTAAGACAAACACAACATTCATGCCTCACGGGATTCGAATCCGGACCCCTTTCGGACGAATGATCAGATGCAGTCTCTTAGACCACTGCGCCACCGGAGCGGCCTTTTTTTTTCTTCATCATCCAGACTATAAGAATCTGGTGGGTCCGGAACAGGATGTCCTTCCTCGTGAGGTACTGGGCGCATAGCAGAGGAAATGTTCGAATAGGACAAAACCGCTTTTTATTCTTAGAAATACCATGTTCAATTGGTGGAGTCCTGCGGATATAACAATCATTAAGATTTTTTATTGGTTTCCTCCAACACAACTGGAACTGCAAAAAGCATCGATCCCTCTTCGGTTCAACCAGCAGCGCAAATTCGTTACAAAGGACTCACAACATATGTGGGGGGGGGGGAGGGGCAATATTAGTTTTAGGGGCACCGATCTCACAAACAAAATAAAGGCTGTAAGCAGTGGCGTATCTTGGGTCCGAGACCTGGGCTATCTCCCCCTCCCCCTAAAGTACTGATTTTTTTTTTAAATTGCGAAGTTTATTTTTTAATTGTTAAGTAATAGAAGTAATATTTTGTTTCTAAACTTTAGGTACATGCTATTGCTAAACCAAATAATTATGAGGATTAGGATTTGAACACTTATTTGTACACGAACTCCATTCTTCTTTCCTTTTGTGTGAACTTGAGTGTTACGTTTTCACAAAACTGTTTCTTCAGAGTATGTTTTCTTATTTATTGGGTTGTTGGAAAAGTCATGACGTATTTTGGCACCCGATGGTGGTTGGGTGGTTTTGGAAGTACTAGAGGCATGCGCAGCTCTGTTATCGCTATGGCATTCAACAGGTGCCAGTTCTAGCTGCAGTCTAAACGGAATAGTGAGCGATTTGGTTTTTTTACGAAGATTTGACATCAAGTTGAAGATGGAAGAACAAACTGTGCATTTTCGCCATATTTTACGGTTTTACTTCCGTAAAGGGAAGAACGCGCGTCAAGCTGGTGAAAAGTTGCGTAAAGTGTATGGTGATAATGCTCTACAACAACGTCAGTGCCAGCGGTGGTTCGCAAAATTTCGTGCTGGGGATTTTGACCTCAACGATGCTCCTCGGTCTGGGAGACCAACCGAGGTTGATGACAACCAAATCAAGGCATTAATCGAGTCAAACCCACGTTACACGACACAAGAGATTGCAGACACATTGCACATCCATCATTCAAGCGTTCACGACCACCTGAAGAAGCTGGGATACGTAAGCAAGCTCGATGTATGGGTTCCTCGTGAACTCAAAGAAGCTCAATTGACGGCGCGTATAAATATCTGCGATATGCTCATTAAACGTGAGGAAAACGATCCTTTTTTGAAGCGACTGATAACTGATGACGAAAAGTGGATTGTGTACAGCAATGTGCTGCGCAAACAGTCTTGGTCCCGACGTGCTGCTTCCCCTCGAACGACATCCAAAGCAGACATTCATCAGCGGAAGATTCTGGTCTCAGTGTAATGGGATTTTAAAGGTGTCGTGTTTTTCGAGCTCCTACCACGGAACCAAACAATCAATTCGAATGTGTACTGTCGGCAATTGGACAGTTTGAACAAATCCATCATCCAGAAACGTCCAAAGCTCGTTCATCGTAAAGGTAATGTGTTCCATCACGACAACGCGAGGCCACGCACAAGTTTGATCACCCGCCAAAAATTATTGGAGCTTGGGTGGGATGTGTTGCCACATCCAGCATACTCGCCTGACTTGCGCCATCAGATTTCAACTTGTTTCGCTCTCTTCAACAGTCCTTGCGTGGTATAACGTTCAGTTTAGATGAGGCTGTAAATCAGCACCTTGTAGAGTTTTTCGCCACGAAAAACAGGTCCTTACGAGGCATTCTGCAGCTCACTGAAAGATGGCAAAAGGTTATCGAACAAAACCGGCATAATATTATTGATTGTTCTTTGTGCTTTCTATCAATAAATGAGCTTTTCAAAACATGGCTAAAATACGTCATGACTTTTCCGACAATCCAATAAAAATAATGTTTTTTCTCTATTAACAAACCAGCCAAGTTGCTCGAATGTGCATGTCCTTGTGTGGCTCTAAGATATATCTTGATTCTTTTTAATACGGAAAAACGTCTTTTGGGCGGCTGCAGTTGTTGTTGAACAGTTTAATATTACATATGCTAATTTGTACACCTCAATAAACACTACGTCCAATTATTCAACTTTATGTAACAGTTTATGTGTGTCTCTTACTGATTTGTTTTGTATTCATCAAGGGAATATAACACCTTCAGTTCATTTTTTAATTTAGCTGTATGTATCAAAATTTGAAGCATAGAGTTCTTTAAGCTCTGATAGTAGATGTTCAGGGAATCTTTCACAAAATTTATCAAAACAGTTCGAATCCAACAAAGCCACGAATTTAAGATATAAATAATATCACTGATTTTAATTCATTGACACTTCACACAAACTGAAACAGCTCTCGCGAAACACGTGTTGGAAGCATGGAGGGACTGAGGTAGTCCGAAGTCTTCGTTTTTTCGCAGCGAACACTTGGCCAAAGCAATGGCCACCTACGAGCTCCGCAGCTCATTTGGTGTTGTCATGGAAACGCCAGCAGGAGATAGTATTGAAGCTCCTCGCATCAAAACAGCGAAGTCTCTCGAAGACCTACTTGCGTTACGCCGTTGATCATCGTTCGCCAGACTGATTCTCATAATCGAAAAAAGCGAATCCGCTCGTGTTTTTATCGCACCGAAAGCAACGACATATCTTAATACCGTTGACAATTGACTTTTATTTGTGTATATTTAATTAACTTTTATTTGTGCATTCTCTGGGCTAGACTAGCTAGCCTCGAATATACGCCACTGGATGTAAGCTTTCTTTATCATCGGTGTAAAGGATCGCCTTTGTTACAGCAAAAAACATTTCCCACAGATATAACAAAATTAATCTGCACCGTTCACACATTCATGAGGTATCTTGAACTCACAGCATCAACAACGCAAATGATGACAAGACGGAAATGTGGTTGCAATAATTGCTACATGTTGCTTCATTCAATTGGGCAGTAAGCTGTCAATCACGCGGGCAATCAAACTCTAGACATATCAGACTTCAAGTACAGACCCACCAATCACACAGAAACCCCCTTCCCCCCGTATCTTGAAACCTAGAGCTAATTCAGGATTTATGTTCGTGATCAGCATGTTCAAATTAGTTACAAATAGCTACATGTGGCCCAGATACATTTTTGCAGTTTCCCAGTGTCATTTTAGGAATTAATACATAACGCTAAGAAACGATTATTCAAAAATCCCCAGCATTTTTGACATCAATACGTATGCTAAAAACGAAATGTTTTCTGCAATAGTTTTTTTTTCTTTTTCAATTAATGCTTTTACTTTGAGGTAATTTAACAACCATCGTGAGGAACACAATCTGCTACAAGAAATCGCCTTTCCCAAGCTTGGAGCTACTCGTTCCAAGGAAGGGAGAGAGTCTATGCCGTAAATCAAACACTCCACCCAAGCCAGCGTTTATACCATTGCACCACCGGTGCGGCGCCATTTTGTCATCAGTGTTACAATGGCTCTGAAAACCTGCGGTATTGAAGATGCATACATTAATATTATTAATAACATCTATGAAAATGCAAGTGCAAAGATTAGGCTGTTTGAAAATACAACACACATAAAAATTGGAAAGGGAGTGAGACAAGGTGACACCATATCTCCGAAGCTCTTTAATGCCACATTGGAGGGTGTTTTCCAGTCACTGAGCTGGGAAAACAAGGGGATAAAGATTAATGGAGATTATCTAACCCACCTTCGTTTTGCTGATGACGTAGTCATTTTTGCAACTAGCCCATCAGAGCTGCAGAGTATGATCCAGGAACTTGCTGACAAGAGTAAAGAAGTGGGATTAAAAATGAACTTTCGGAAGACAAAAGTGATGTTCAATGCTTTTACAAGAAATGAAGATTTATCGATTGATGGAGAAAAGCTGGAGATAACAGACACGTACCTTTATCTTGGACAGCAGATATCAAGTGAGGGTCACATTGATGAAGAAATTAATCGGCGTACAAAACTTGCCTGGAGAGCTTTTGGAAGAAACAGCATAATTTTCAAGAGCAATATGCCATTATGTCTTAAAAGAAAAGTGTTTGATCAATGCATCCTTCCAGTGCTTACGTATGGTGCAGAGACGTGGACCTTAACTAAAAGAGACATACAAAGGCTGCAGACAACTCAAAGAAGCATGGAGAGGTGCATGCTTGGTGTAACCAGGAGAGATAAGAAGAGGAACTCGTGGATCCGAAAAATGACAAGAGTGGAAGACATCATGATCAGAGTTAAATCCCTGAAATGGCAATGGGCTGGACACACTGCCAGAAGGACAGATCATCGATGGACAGCCGAAATTTTAGATTGGATTCCAAGGGACAGGAAAAGACCCAGAAGAAGACCACATGGGAGATGGGTGGATGAAATTCGAAAGTATGCAGGGGTGACATGGAGGAGACTGGCACAAGACAGACCGTTGTGGAGGAAACTTGGGGAGACCTTCGTCCAGCAGTGGATTGATAATGGTTGACAATGATGATGATGATGATGATATTACTTTGATTATTAATACATACAACTGACGTGGATTAGAAACATCAAACAAAAGTCATCGCTTTTTCCACGTTTATAAGTGAGTCACGGAAATATTCTCACTGGCCGCCACCGGGAATCGAAGCCAGGGTCTTCCAGTTACGCTCCAGACATACTACCACTGCACCACAGCAGCTTCAAATTCTCCAGACTCGCATACGACTAACTGCCAAACCACATGGCAATTTGCTTCTTGGAGCCCCACACAATGCTGGGGATTCACCAAAGATAGAAAGCAGCAATTGAACAAATAACTAAGAGGCGAATGAATAATTAATACACACAATTGACGTGGATTAGGAACATACACGCCAATTCCTAATCCACGTCAATTGTGTGTATTAATTATTTATTCGCCTCCTAGTTATTTGTTTAGTCGCTGCTTACCATCGTTGGTGAATCCCCAGCATTGTGCGGGGCTCCAAGAAGCAAATTGCCATGTGGTTTGGCAGTTAGTCGCATGTGATGCAGTGCAAGCATGTCCGGCGGGTAAAAAGAAGACCTTTGGGTTCGATTCCTGGTGGCGGTCGATGATAATTTTTCCGTGATTCACTTATAAACGTGGAAAGAGCGATGACTTCTATTTGATGTTCCTAAATCACGTCACTTGTGCATTTATTATTCATTCGCCTTCTAATTATTTGTTCAGTTGCTACTGTTCATCTTCAGTGAATCCCCAGCATTGTGCGGGGCTCCAAAGAAGAACCTACCAGGTGTGTTGGAAGTTTGTCGTATTGAGTCTGGAGAATTTCGAGTCCGTTGTGGTGCAGTGGAAGCATGTCCGGCGCGTAACTGGAAGACCCTGGATTACATTTTCCGGTGGCGGCCGATGAAAATTTTTTTGGTGACTCGCTTATAAACTTGGAAAAAGCGATGACTTCTATTTTATTTGAGGTTAACTCATCATCATCATCATCATTGTGAACCATTATCAATCCACTGCTGGACGAAGGTCTCCCCAAGTTTCCTCCACAACGGTTTGTCTTATGCCAGTCTCCTCCATGTCACTCCAGCATACTTTCGAATTTCGTCCACCCATCTCCCATCTGGTCTTCTTCTGGGTCTTTTCCTGTCCCTTGGAACCCAATCTAAAATATCGGCTGTCCATCGATGGTCTGTCCTTCTGGCAGTATGTCCAGCCCATTGCCATTTCAGGGATTTAACTCTGATCATGATGACTTCCACTCTTGTCATTTTTCGGATCCACGAGTTCATCTTCTTATCTCTCCTGGTTACACCAAGCATGCACCTCTCCATGTTTTTTTTGAGTTGTCTGCAGCCTTTGTGTGTCTCTTTTAGTTAAGGTCCACGTCTCTGCACCATACGTAAGCACTGGAAGGATGCATTGGTCAAACACTTTTCTTTTAAGACATAATGGCATATTGCTCTTGAAAATTATGCTGTTTCTTCCAAAAGCTCTCCAGGCAAGTTTTGTACGCCTATTAATTTCTTCACCAATGTGACCCTCACTTGATATCTGCTGTCCAAGATAAACGTACGTGTCTGTTATCTCCAGCTTTTCTCCATGAATCGATAAATCTTCATTTCTTGTAAAAGCATTGAACATCACTTTTGTCTTCTGAAAGTTCATTTTTAATCTAACTTCCTTACTCCTGTCAGCAAGATCCTGGATCATACTCTGCAGCTGTGATGGGGTAGTTGTAAAAATGACTATGTCATCAGCAAAACGAAGGTGGGTTAGATAATCTCCATTAATCTTTATCCCTTTGTTTTCCCAGTTCAGTGATTGACAGGCATTTTCCAATGTGGCATTAAGGAGCTTCGGAGATATGGTCTCACCTTGTCTCACTATTTTTCCAATTTTTATGTGTGTTGTATATTCAAACAGCCGAATCTTTGCACTTCCATTTTCATAGATGTTATTAATAATATTAATGTACGCATCTTCAATACCACAAGATTTCAGAGCCATTGTAACTGCTGATGGTTTAACCGAATCAGAGGCGTTTTCATAATCGATAAAAGCCATGCTCAATGGAAGTTCATATTCCCTCGCTCTTTCAATCAGTTCTCTCAGTACGTGGATATGATCTATTGTGCTGTAGGCACTCCTGAATCCAGCTTGTTCTCTCGGTTGAGTAATGTCCAGTGTCACCTTGAAGCGGTGTGAAAGAACTTTAGTGAAAATTTTATAAACCACTGATAGGAGGCTGATAGGTCTGTAGTTCCTGAGATCCTCAATGTCACCTTTTTTGTAGCAAGATCATTGTAGCGCTGCACCAATCCTCAGGAATCTTCCCTTCATTAAGGCATCGAGTGAAAATTTGGGCGAGTACTGCTTCGATCTCCACTTGCTATTTGTATGATGTCTACAGTAATTCTATCTTCTCCTGGAGCTTTTCCCCGCTTCATGTTCTTGATTGCATGTGCAACTTCTGCTGGGAGGACTGGAATAACTCTGGTACTGGTACCTTTCATGATGTCTGGAGTACATGTATCATCCCTTTCATATAAATTGGAGCAGCAATGTTTCACTCTTGTCAAAATTTCTCCTCTATTTCTTGTTACAGAACCATCTTCTTTTCTCAGTGCCATAATCTGTTTTCTTCCCTTACTGAGATGTCCCTTTGCTATCTTTAGGCTTTGGTTGTTTTCAATTGCTTTCCTCACTAGTTCACAGTTGAATTTCCCTACGTCTTCAGTGATACTTTCTCTTACTGTCTTGCATAGCTCTATATACTCCACTTTGGAAGTCACGTCTTCTTTAGTTGTCCTCATCTCTCTTCTTTTTTGCATCAACATTTTGGTTTTTCCTGATAATTTGTTCACATGCCACTTGTTCTTAGACCCAGCTAATTTTGTTGCTGTTTCAATAAGAGCTTTGGTTATTTTTCTGTTAACTTCAGAAATATCCAGTTCTTCCGATGCTAGGCCTTCTAAAGGAAAGAATTTGTTTTTTAGTTCCAACTTGAAGGTATTATGGTGTTTTTTAAGGTTGGTTATGTCAATACATTTTGTTTGTGTTATGAGCTTGCTACGTTCGAGTTTAGTGTTGTGGTGCAGAGGAAGCATGTCCGTCGCGTTACTGGAAGACCCTGGGTTCCATTTTCCGGTGGCGGCCGATGAAAATGTTTTTGGTGACTCACTTATAAACGCGGAAAGAGCGATGACTTCTATTTTATTTGAGGTTAACTATATGTTCGTAATTAACCAATAAGTTATGGGCAACAATACAACGTTAATAAACCAGCACGTTGTGTAGGTAAAC
Source organism: Macrothele yani (assembly GCA_039090855.1). Classification (NCBI taxonomy): domain Eukaryota; kingdom Metazoa; phylum Arthropoda; class Arachnida; order Araneae; family Macrothelidae; genus Macrothele; species Macrothele yani. The sequence goes on from CM076998.1 coordinate 38,956,726, forward strand.
CTGCACGTTGTGTAGGTAATAACCTGCACGTTGTGTAGGTTATTTGACAACTGTTCCACCCGCAGGCCTCAAATGCGTGTATGTAGGTATTGGAGATTGTACGTGTATGACATGAGTAGTTGCCCCGTCTCCCCCGCAATTAAAGTGCTTTGAACGAAAGAATACATAATAAGTAAGTACGAATGAGATATTTATTTCGGTTAGAGAATAGTACAAAAATGAAAGGAAGATCAATGCCGTAGCATGTGATCTCAGTCTTCAAGAAAGAACAAGAACATAACGTCTATCCCACTCTTCTCGCTTCTAAACATTCTACACATCACTTCGGTATACTGTATATCTGCTATGTTACATGGCCGACATTTCTAGACATAGCTTATGTTACACGTACATTTCTATAAATTACTCGTAGGTAATTATTACTTGCAAATTGTATAATTTCATTACCAAATAATTCCATTGCGTTTCAATGACATTATTAAATTACCGGACGTATATCCTTTTCATTGTAATGCATTACAGATTAATTCAGTTACCTTGGCAAAACTATACTTGGTATTACCTTGTAATGCATTACCTGTTAATGCATTAGCTTGTAATGCATTACACTTTAATTGTAATCTGTACTTCCATTACTTTATAATGCATTCCTGCCCAACTCTGCTCCACAACAGCTCTCACCCGGCGAAACGTGGCCGCTACAAGATTTCTAAAGCTGTCTTCTGGTATCTCGTATCAAAACGTTTCCAACAGATCCTTTAACACTTGTGAGTTACGTGATGGGACCGCAGCAAATCGGATTTGCTCTTCATACACATACCAAAAATGATTGACTAGATTAATGTCTGGGGAATTTGGAAGCCACAAAAATAACTGGAAACATTTCTCATGTTCCGCGAAGTCTTCTCGAACAATCCTGGTAGAGTGTCGTTGTGCATCTTCCTGACGAGAGAAGGTACTGAAATAGGGCAATACCGCTGTCATGAAAGAATGTGTCCGGTCAGCAATGATGTACACTATATTGACAAAAGTCACCGGACACCTAGAAGAGAAACACACCATAGCATTTTTTGACATACGTTAGTCCGGTGTATTTCCACCTTTGAGCTTAATGCATGCACTACCACTTCGAGACAGGCCTTCGACAAGGGTTTGGAACACAGCGGTAGATATGCGCTTCCATTCAGTACATAATGCTGCCGCTAACTGTTCTTTAGTAGTAGGCCTTGGTTCCAAATTTCTTATGCGGCGCTCTAATTCATCCCATAGGGGCTCTATGGGATTAAGATCAAGGGCTTTGTGCCGGTTATTCCACACACGATACGGAATTATCATCAAATCACGCCGTAACTGTCTTTGCTTTATGGCTCGGTGCATTATTCTGCTGGTACCAACAAGGCACAGTTCCATAGTATTGCCAAAGAGTTGGTAGGGCATAATTGTCCAGAACATTGAGGTAGACGTGTTGGTTAACAGGTTTGTTCACGATAACCAATGAACCGGGACCATAACACAAAAAAACACCCCCACACGATTACACTGCCAGCTCCAAACTTGACCATAGGGACAGTACAATGGGGTAAATAGCGTTCCCCTGGCTGCCGCCATACCCACATATGGCCATAAAACTGATGGATCATGTATCTGTATTCATCAGTCCATGGGACCCGTTTCCTTGATCAACGGTCTACCTAAATGTTCTATACATCATGCTAAACGACAAATAGCATTCCGAGTGGAGATGAAAGGCTTATGAACAGGCGCACGACCACGGTAACCTATGGAATGCAGTTCTATGCGAATGATACGTTTACATATCAAGGTTCCAGCATTTTACACACCTGTACACTGAGGTCTTGTGCAGTACTCCGTCGATTAGCTGCAACGACTCTCCTGAGGCTTCGACGTCCTCTATCGCTGATTCTCTTTGGTATGCCGGTAGGTTTTAAAACTTCAGGCACACTATGTGCCTTTCACTTATTCAGTACATCCAATACAGTCGACTTAGGTATGTTTAAACGCCTTTCGGCTTCTCTTATGGACAGCCCACTAAAATAAGGCCCAACAATCTTTCATTTCTCAAAGTCAGTTCTCTTCCAACACGGCATTTTCTCTCAACCTCCCAGTGCGATGTGATCGCGGTCAGCTGCAGGCTTATTTTATACCGTTTGCATATGTACCTCACATCTTACCAACGCAGCGGATGCGTTTATTTGCTTTTGAATGGGTGTCTGCTGACCTTTGTCAATATAGTGTATATGTAAGTGGTAGATGTTATAGTTTTCGTGCACGATTGACTTAGCATAAGTTTCTAAGCCAAACACTGCCCACCTTGCTCATGGTGAATCCTCCTGCTAACACTTTCTCAGGTAAACGACGTGCACATACCCTGCCGTCCACATGATGAAACAGGAAATGAGATTCATCGGACCCGACGATCTTCTTCCAATCATTCAAGATCATGTTTTAAATATCGTGTGCCCACCGTAGGCTCTTTAAAACGGTGAACCAAGGTTAGCACGAGTTCTAGGAACGACCCCGGGCCACACTGTCCCATTTTCTGCAGGGTTCGATGTACTGTGTGTTGCGGCACATTACTCCAGTCAACATCATTCAAATTACCAGCGAGATGCGCAACAGTTCTATGGAAAGTGCCGATTTATTTCTTGAGTAGAGGTTTTACGATCACCGTGAGCAACTCAATGGGCTATAGCGATTCTCCCGTCCCTGGGGTATTGCCACTGGTTCCAGGAAGGGGAAGAGCCTTGTGCCGTAAAGCCAACACAATATCCACGCTTCACCGGGATTCGAAACCCCTACTCAACGCGGACGAATGATCGTAAGTCAGCGCTTACACCCCTGCGCAACAGGGGTGGCAAAGTGGCGACAGACGGCTAACTAGTATTTAGATCTCTGCGGAAAACCAGAAAGGCAAATTAAACAAAAATTCTTAGGCGCAAACTGCAGCATCGGTACTCTAATGGCTGCTGCTGACGAAGGCTTCACGCAAAAAAAATATCGGTAATAATCAGTTGAGTCTTTAATTAGTAAATAGCTGGCAATGGAAAATAACCGAACTCCGTGGAACTAAAAGAAATCGTGATAGAAATAGTTAGAAAAATATCAGCTGCAACTACAGAGGATGAGTCGAACGTTTTGCAATATTTCGATCACTTTATGTCTTCACACGCTCCTTCACGACGAAAGCTGGCTAGCATTCATAGTATAAGCCATTGTGTTGCTCCATCTTTAGCCATCTGTCTGCCAGTTCCTCGATGTGGCGGTGGTAGTAGTTCTTGTCCGTCAAGGCGAAGAACTCCTTCACACTAGCTGCTACCTCCTCTTGGTTGTCGAAGTGCCGCCCGCAAAGGAGGTGGTCCATGGTCCGGAACAGGTCCGACGGGTCAAGGTCTGGACTATATGCTGTGTGTGGCATCTGTTCGATGCCCTCACGTTTCTGGAGTTTTGCCCGAGTCGTTTGCGTAGTATGAGGCCGAGTGTTGTCTTGCTGTAGCAGAGAGCGCAATCTGCTCACCATTGCCGGGTACTTCTCTTCCAAAAAGGCATTCATCTGCTCCAGCTGTTCAGAGTAGAGGTTGGCGTTGATGGTCCGACCATCCGGAACAAATTCTTAATAGATTATCCCCTCGAAATTCCACTATACGCAGAGCATTACATTGTATTCGAAACACCCACGTGTGGCAACAGGTTCAAACACTGCCGTTGTGTTTTAGGACTACGTAAATAGATCCACTTTTCACCGCACGTAACAATTGTCTTGACAAAACGTTCATCGAGCGCGTTTTCTAGGAGTTTTGTGCACACTTCCACTCGGCAGTTTGGTTCAGCTGGCGTCAGTTCGTGGGGGACAATGTGGCAGATCCTGTGGACATTGCCGAGGTTTTGAATGTGATGAACCACAGCTATCTGTGATATGCCCAGCTCTCCTAATAATATCCGAGTGCTGGTAGTCGGATATGCCCAGCTCGCGCTGATAATCTCCGAGTGCTGGCAGTCGGATATGCCCAGCTCGCCTAGTAATCTCCGAGTGCTGGTAGTTGGATATGCCCAGCTCGCCTGATAATCTCCGAGTGCTGGTAGTCGGATATGCCCCGCTCGCCTGATAATATCCGAGTGCTATTAGTCGGATATGCCCAGCTCGCCTGATAATCTCAGAGTGCTGGTAGTCACATATGCCCAGCTCGCCTGGTAATCTCCGAGTGCTGGTAATCGGATATGCCCAGCTCGCCTGATAATCTCCGATTGCTGGTATTTGGATATGCCCAGCTCGCTTGATAATCTCCGAGTGCTGGTAGTCGGATATGCCCAGCTCGCCTGGTAATCTCCGAGTGCTGGTAGTCGGATATGCCCAGCTCGCCTGATAATCTCATAGTGCTGGTAGTCACATATGCCCAGCTCGCCTGATAATCTCCGAGTGCTGGTAGTCACATATGCCCAGCTCGCCTGGTAATCTCCGAGTGCTGGTAGTCACATATGCCCAGCTCGCCTGATAATCTCAGAGTGCTGGTAGTCGGATATGCCCAGCTCGCCTGATAATCTCAGAGTGCTGGTAGTCGGATATGCCCAGCTCGCCTGATAATCTCCGAGTGCTGGTAGTCACATATGCCCAGCTCGCCTGGTAATCTCCGAGTGCTGGTAGTTGGATATACCCAGCTCGCCTGATAATCTCGGAGCGCTGGTAGTCACATATGCCCAGCTCGCCTGATAATCTCCGAGTGCTGGTAGTCGGATATGCCCAGCTCGCCTGATAATCTCATAGTGCTGGTAGTCACATATGCCCAGCTCGCCTGGTAATCTCCGAGTGCTGGTAGTCACATATGCCCAGCTCGCCTGGTAATCTCCGAGTGCTGGTAGTCGGATATGCCTATACGGCTAGGCGCACGGACTCCGAATCTACGGTTCTCGGCCTAACTGACCTTGGCTGGTCAACGAGGTTTCTACCACCTGAGCGAAATTTCAGAAAGCATCTGCTTGCATCGCTGTGATCCACAGAACCTTCCCCCATTTCTCATGACAAATATTTCGTGTTGCTTGAGCGGCGTTATGACCGAGTTCAAACTCGTAATGCAAAAGTTCCCTGATTTGCCAGTTGTGGCTGTTCAACTTTTAGGCCTCCCAACCGCAGACAGAAAGACGACATGCAATGGTGTTCACAGCAACGACTACCACTTTATATCCCTTTCGACTGACTGCAGTGCGCGAATTGAACTAGTTTAAACACTTCACATGTCCACCGCAGAACATGCCTTTATACTAATATTGCAAAACTTTTAACTCACTCTCTGTAGAAACACAGGTACTGATTGTTAGGAACCACGTTATTGCGACCTAGAACTACTGAAAACTTAGTTAAAACTGCAGAGGGAGATACCTGTAGAACGTAAGGTAAAGCTGCTGAATACAATTTAGCAGATTTCTCTCTTTCTCGAATACCCTTCATTTCCCCCCTCCTCTGTCGCTAGTTGTCTTTAAAACTAATCATTGTTTAAAATTAGTCAGTCTTTTGTATGCATAGTTGATGACATAGTTCGTCGCACGCTAAAATTTGTGATGTAAATGTGCTGGATCGACGTAGAATAAGGACAACATTGTTAGATACCGTCAGTATGTTTGAATATAATTTTAAGGTTGTACGGCTAGCAATGCACAAACGTTTTAAAATTTCTTCGAAAATCTCGAGGGTGTTACTGCAATTCGCAAGTCTGCACTAATCCCTAATCCTCTCTTCGAGTTGCACTGTTTCTTACCAACTGCAAATTTAACGACGCAATCGGTAAACACGCGAAATACCCTCGCGGACGTCTTATAGTTGGCTAAATGAAATTCAGTTTATAGCAATCCAGTTTTCCTGCTTTAACATTCGCACGAGCTACAACAGTAGTAAATATCACTTACAGTAATTGCACGTGGAACACAACATTATGGACAACTGCCAGGATGTAAGCGAATCTGTCTGCCCTCTTAGAGAATAAATAAAAACATTATTTTCTCACATATCTACATTTCCGTCTGCTAAGCCTTTATTTCAGCTAAGTCTTGGAAGCACTAAACGAACCCAGAGTTCCTTGGAAGCCAATTATGCAAATTTTTTGGAGTTCTGGTAATTATTATCCGGAAGTAGAATTGTGTAAGTTGAGAAAGAGCAAGTGATGTTGATTTATGTTCAAAATTATTTTGTCGAGAGACCAAAGTGATGTGTATTACGAAACGAATCGCCAGCTAACTAATTACTCAGTTCGAGGAGTTTTAAAAAATGAAAAATATGCTAACGAAGTCTTTAAATAAATGAACGTATTAAAGATTTCACCTTTTGATTTAAGAAAATTCTACTGTAATATTTTGAAAATTGATTTATTCGGGACGTACGCGAACAATTTCGTTGGCTTATATATAGGAATCGTGAAGAGGCAAAATTGGCAATGTTTGGCGGTTGCGCAGAACGCACCACAAATTGAGGTTCTGCCTACCGATCGGCTAGTGAAACTTATAAAAGTCCGCCCCGGTGGCGCAGGGGTCTAAGAGATGGCTTCTGATCATTCGTGCGAGGTGAGTCCGGCTTCGAATCCCGGTGAGGCATGGATATTGTGTTTGTCTTACGGCACTGGCTCTCTGCCTTTCCCGGGAAACAGTAGCTATAAATTAATGATGGATGCCAGCTTATAACCCATCGAGTTGTTCATGGTGGTTGGCAAACCTCCAATCTCAAATAAATAAGGTGATTGCCATGGAATTTTGTATTCAAGGTTTTCATGTTATTCATATATACTTATGAGATTTTAATTGAAAATGACAGTCCTTGATGACATTCTTTATATGCAACTCCGACGGTGCAGTGGAATAAGCGATGGATTCTGATCATTCGCCGAGGGAGGGGTCAAGGTTCGAATCCCAGGTACGGCATTTATGTTTGTGTTTCGGCACTGGCTCGCATTGTGTTACTGATCAAGTAACACATTGATCAGTAACATATCGAGAGTCAGTGATGATCAAGCATTGGCTTTCTCTGCGTTACTTGATCCTTTGGCATAGTGTCTACCTTGTTCGTTATGTCTTAATGTGTTACTTGATCAGCACTGGCTCTCTCACTGTGTTACTTGATCACTTGGCATACTCTATACCATGTTCGCCATGTACATCGTTGATTTAAAATGAATGTACTGTCTATGTCTGCCTGACAATACTGTGCAAGTATGTCTGCTTATCCTGTCACTGTATCTGTACCACCAAGTAAAATAAATAATTTAAAAAAAGCTCCAATAAAAAAACAACTTGTAATGCCAATGGAGTAGCTGAGACGATCAGCGACAGTTAAAGAAAAACGCGTTTTTGTGTTTTTTTATTTTTCTTGTTTATTGCAGTATCCCCAGAGCGTGGCACAAAGTCCTCTACAGACATCTGTAAGACAAATTGCCTTCCAGGAAACAACAGTTCGCAGTTGGATGGAAGGATATAGAGAATGCAGCACATCAGCCAAAGATGCTCTGAGATGCCGTCAACCAATTTAGACTCTAAGAGAAGAACTCAAGCGATGCATCCAAGGGACCTTACAACGGTCGTTTAGAGTGTAAATTATCTTTCCACGCAACTGGATATCCCCCACACAGCGGTTTATACTGTGCTGACGGAAGATTTGGCTTAATGTGCAAACTAGCAAAGTGACTACCCCACACACTTACCACGACACAGAAAGAAATCCGCTATGAAATTGCACTGAGTGCCTTATCTTAGCATCGTGTGACTGTCCAAACTGCCCAACCCCTTGCCCAAGCCCAACTAGCTGAACCTTGCAAGGAGGACTGTCTAAGCAAAGTTGACATATATATTAAGATACAGACAGTGAACACAAATTTAACAAACACAAATTTTGAACTCAACTGTTTAATCTCCTAATCAAAACATTAAACTTTAAAAGGTCTCTTACAGCACTGAGCCTTGCATAAACAGAAGAATTCAGAAATATAATTATCCACCAGTTTTAAATAGCCACAATGCAGTATGTAACCCCACGAAGCACATATCGGCAGATACCAGATCAGCAAGGAAAAACGAAAATGACAGTTGAATATGTGGTAATAATGCTTACCCTAAGTGCTTCTCCTCGACAGACACAATCATTGGCAGGAAAGATGAGAAGGGAAGTTCGACAAGAAGCAGTCAAACTCGGCACATGCGCCTCACATCGGCAAACGTCATTGTCGGCAGGAAAGATAAGAGCGAAAGTTCAATAAGCAGTAATCATTCTCGGCCTATGTGCCTTTCCTCGTCAGAAACAATCATCGGCAGGATAGCTGAGGACGGGAGTTCTGCTAGAAATATTCAAACTTGACCCATGCGCCTCTCCTTGGCAGACACAATTATCGGCAGGAAAGCGGGGAACAGGAGATCGGCAAGATGAAGTCAAACTCAACCCATGTGCCTCTCTTCGGCAGACACCATTATCGGTAGGAAAGATAAGAACGAACGTTCAGCATCACGCTCTACACACAGTCAACCTATACTACTTTCCTCAAACAGCCTAACACCAGCAAGAATAGCTGACTCCTGGCTTCAAAGGATTTTTTACGGCTGTTTCGTCATTATGAAGAATGACAACCCAGGAAAAACAGTCATGCTGGGTCAGCATTGTGTCACTGCTGGCTGCCAGAACTGCCAGTATTATGTTCCAGTAGCCCAGCCGTCAATAAAATGTCCGTGCGGCCACCAGTTCGGGCCAGCAGCGGGCCAACAGTGGCACCTTCATCAGTTGTCATATAACACAGCAGGGCCATTAGTTATCCATCACAGGCAATAACTGCCACAAGTGGCCCTTCAGCGACACTACAAGTACGTGCCATGAATAATAACTAGCCTAATGTTGTCCGGTAGTTTCCCGGCAGTGGCAGCCGGTAGTCACGTGACGTAACTGATGGCTTGCCGAATCTTGTCCGCCAATTTCCCAGTGGTAGCCATTAAAAAAGAAAGGGGGAACCGCTGTTTTCCAAAGCTACAACATACTTTTTTTCATCTTACGGAACTTCTGCATTACAGCTTTGCGCTGGGGACATTTTCTCAACAGGTCCTGAAAAACATCTGTTTGGATCTGGGCGAAAACGAACCAATGGTGTCGGCATGAGAGGAGAGCTCTCTACCAACGGGACTGATTTGCCACGCACCAGCGTGGGCTTGAAGCTCAGTCTATTTCCTGCGGAATGGGTAACGTAACTTTTTCATTTTATAATATTGCGAGGTATTTTTTATAAATGTCAGTTTCATATAATTCATAAATTTATTTTTTCAACGTACCGATTGTTTTTTTTTTTACCTTAAGCAAACTTCCCTCATTTTCAACGAGTGTACCAACTTAAAGGCGCTTTCCAAAGTTGTATGCTATCCTTGTCGTCTTGAAAGGCGATTGTTAAATTAATATGATTACCCGTTCATGTCACATTCTGTTACGATTTTTACGTAGCATCTTTCCTTTCAGCTGTCCGAATCTACATTTGTTTTAAAGAGGAAAGATATTTTATTTTACTTCTCGTTATTTTTAGAAGTGAATTCCTCCAGTCTTGTGTACGTAACCCATGAATGAGTACATTATATCCACATAGCGTTGCCTTTTTTTCAAATAATTCATAAATTTTGCATGCGTATAATTCTTTTTTTTTTCCAACATACCGTTTCTTTAATGTTTTTCATACGACTTTTGTTTTAAGCGTTTTAGTGTATGTTAAAACGAAAGATTACACAGAAATTATTTCTTGTTATTCATGGGAATGGAGTGGCTGTATTTCATGGCTGTAGCATAGTATTTCATGGCTTAATTTGATATCTTCGTCGACGTGGCATTTCATTATAGGAAATTAATTCGCCACTGTACATATGTTTTCATTTTCTTAACATCCACTAAAATAACACAATGGCGATAGCTTCTACTTAAATAACTGCTACCACGAGACGGACAGCACATGTTGCTTCTACGCATGCGTAGCCCCGTTGCTTCCACGTGGTGTTGGGGTTTCATTGGTCGCCAGCTACGGGCAACTAGTGGCACTTGCTTGGAGGCCAGTAATTCACGGCGATGCTACAGGGACATCAATGTCTGCCAACTGATGGAGCTGCCACCAACGGATCGCTACCGGGCCGTGAGCGGCAGATTTCAGCCAGCAGTTACCCATCACTGCCAGTTGGTGGCCAGCAGTTTCCCAACATTTGTGTTTCTGCTGGGAAAGAAAAACAAACGCAGCAGCGGCCACACAAAGAAATAACAAAAAGCACGGCCACCAAAAGAAGCGATGAAATCTTCGTTACATGCTCTTTTATCTCACTTCAAACAATCGCCGAGGAACACGCATCTAATATTATGCAAATCGACACCAATATGATGTACCGAAGAGGAGGTGCCAAAGATAAAGAAATGCTTTAAGGCCCTTAGATTTCTTTCAATGCCTCATAAATGACCTTCTCTGATAATAACGATTTTTCTCGTCCGCCGTAAAGTGACAATCGTCGCAATAAAAAAAGCTCTCTTTCTTCCTCTGCTCAAAAGAAAGTTGGTTGGGATTGTACCCACCCAGTCAACGACGTCAGCCACGGTCTTGGGATGAACCAAGGCCATCTAGATAGCACAAGGCCATGACACTAGAGAGATGAAATCCCTATTTTATTGCGGTCACGTGAAAACTAAGGCTTCCGATTGGTTTCCCAAGTGTCACGTCAAACACGACACTGACGTATCAGTCCGTATAACATGAGAATGACGTAACAAACGGACGGAACTTACATCTCTAATGTAATAGCCTTGTACTTTTTAGACGGCCTTGGATGAACTTGGTACTTCCAATGTTCACTTACCCTGTGAGGAATTCCAAGACAGTAAACCCTTACTGGTCGTTGGTATGGATGTACGCGGCGTGGCATTTTTGAAAGACATATGATGAAGCATCACAACGACATCAGATTGGTACAAGTCATTTTCAGAGCAGCATGCCCCGGCATGGGCACTTGCACATCATGCACAACGACCTCTTCTTGTAGATGACAACGCACGGCCTCAGGCTGCTTGGACTGTTCAGGTGTACATTAGGCAGAACGGTTTGGTGGATCTGCACCACACACTGTATCAACCAGAAATAAACTTTCGCAATTTCAGCTGTTTTGACCATTTTAAAAGGAAGATGTCTGGCATTCGCTAAAACAGCAAACATGATTTGTATTCCCAAATTAGAGACTTTCGTTTTGCACAGAACCAATGAAACTGGTAATTTTAATGATGTTCTTGAACTGCGCACAATTTGGGAACGTGTCATTTATAAAGAGGAGAACTACTAATAAGTACTTAAAACGTTGTGGTTATTGATTTGCTATTATACAAGTCATGGTAAGTTGAAACTGTTTGATACTTCTCGAACAACCTAATATATACTATATCGAGAAAGGTCACGGACACATAGAAGAGAAACACAACATAGCATAGCATAGCCTTTGGCCTTAATGCATGAACTGACGTTTCGAGACATGCTTTCGACAAGGTTTTGGAACAGAGCGATACGTATGCGCTTCCATTCAGGTTTCAAACTTCCATTTGGTTCCAAATTTCTTATGTGGCGCTCTAATTCATCCCATAGGTGCTTTATGGGATTAGGATCAGGGCTCTGTCCTGGCCAGTCCACACACAATACTGAATTATCGCCAAATCACGCCGTACCAGTCCTTGTTTTATGGATCGGCGCATTTACCTGCAGGCACCAACACGGCTCTGGTGCCTAATATTGCCACAGAGTTGGTACGGCATAATTGTCTTGGATATCAAGGTAGACGTGCTGGTTAAAGTCTTGAGTGACTGTCCCAGAAGTTGGCGTCAGCGAATCACTGGAGACCTCACCATATTCAGAATGGAAGCGGTCTCTTATTTGCTCCACAATGAAAAGTAAAAAAAAAATAGCTGTTACGTTTTAACCAATGACGTTATTTAGGGATGGAACTCAGTAAGTAGGTGGAGCTTAGTAAGTAGGCGGAGTTTCTATAGCTTAAAATCAGGGGTTCTCTGCTAAGGTATACATTTTCACTTCAAAAAATGAACGTACAGTAGGATTTAAGATGATCTAGAGAAGACAAGATTCGAATTTCACTTTTGCCTCCTATTCATTGATTTCTATTTGGCTCAGGTAATTAGAGAAAGCTGGCAGAAATAAGTGATTTCGTTACTTCCAGACAGAAACACTGCTACGCTAACTTATCGCGCCATCTAGCGCCAAATTGGAATGCTTTAGAGTCATATAGATTCAATTTAAAAAAAAACCTCACATTTTTTTCAGAATAATAACTGTGACATAAACACAGTGCGTCAAAGAATTTTTAAGACTGGCGCTAGATTTCAGCCTACGGTGGCGCCACCAATGTAATCGCGAATGCGTTATAATCAGTGACCATCTGCTTGCTTTCTGCCAAAAGTACTGCGCAGTAGTTAAAGTAACTCAAACGAAACGGCCGTTCATTAGAGAAGTAAAATTTTTTTCATGTTGAATTATTAAGATGGAATAAAGGGCTGTAATTAAATTTAACGCAAAACTTGGTAAAAGTGCCTCGGAAACGTACCAAATGATGAAACAAGTTTACGGTGAGTTTTGTTTAAGTAGATCAAATGTTTTCCTGTGGGAAAAACTTTTTTGGACGGAAGAGAGACGCTAGAAGATGATAAGCATAACGGAAGACTAAGTTCATCTAAGACACCTGAAATTATTGAGAAAGTGCGTGATTTCATGGCAAACAATCGATGTGCGTCACTAAGAATGAAGGAAAAGTCTTTAAACATCAACAAAGAACCGATTCGAACCATCCAGCGTGAATATTTGGGCAAAACAAAAGTCTGTGCTAAATTTGTTCCACACACGCTAACCAATGAACAAAAATCAAGGAGAAGTGCACATTGCAGATACATAATTTCAGCCGCTGAAAATGATCCAAACTTCTCAAAATCGATTGTTACTGGTGATGAAACATGGTGTTTTCAATATGATCCTAAAACAAAGCGACAAAGTGCGGAATGGAAGTCAAAAAACTCGCCACAAGCCAAAAAAACAAGAAAAGTTCCATCGAAAATGAAAACAATGCTCATTACATTCTTCGATAGTAAGGGTATTATTATCCACGAAGAATTTGTTCCAAGTGGACAAAAAATAACTGGTGAGTTTTATTTAAATGTTTTGAGGCGTTTGATTGGCAGAATTCGTCCAGAATATCCAGATGAAAACAGTTGGTGTTTGTTGTACGATAATGCACCCAGTCACACCTCACTTCTTGTTCGTAGATTTTTGGCGAAAAATAACGTCTGTGTGTTGAATCATTAACCGTACTCGCCTGATTTAGCACCCTGCGACTTTTCTTTGTTCCCAAAACATAAAATGACGTTAAAAGGGTGGTTTTTTTTATGATATTTCGACCATACAAACAGCTTCGACGCGTGCTTTGGAGGCAATTCCGCACAGTGAACTGCAACAGGCATTCGAATCATTATTAAATCGCTGTAACAAGTGTATTGAAGCCGGAAGGACTTATTTTGAATAACAAACCAAAAGAAATTATCATTTCTTGTTTCTATTTTATTTTACAGACCCAGTCTTATAAATTCTTTGACGCACTGTGTATGTTGGGTAGTACCTTTGTATAGAGATAGGGTTACTCTACCAACATGTGCAATTTTAACGACCTCTGCCAGTTAATAAAAACAATATGCCCACTTTTGCGTTAGTTTCTGTGAAACCCTGGTATATTTCATTTAGAAACGCAATAACTGTTAAATTTCTTAAATAAAAAATAGGCACTTTTTTTTATAGTTTTCGAAAATATCAAGCGACCCTTAAGGGGTTAATACTGAACGGACGCGAAAGAAATTGCAAAAATCTTTAAATGGAATATTTAAAAAATATTGTTCGTTCTTAAAATGCTTTTAACGACGAAAATTTTTTTAAATTACATTTATAATGCCTAATGAAAACACGAACGTAATGGTTTTTCAACGTTGAATACTTGCAGATAGTGCATGAAGTGGTAATAACGAATTCAATTAAAGATGTCATCTGCTTTCATTATCTAAGGACAAATTTGTCGCAGTTTAAACGAATTGTACATTCATGATTATAAAACTTCACGTACCAAGAAGGAGGCGTCGGATAGAAATGAGATTTCAGTAGTGAGATAGTACATACCAAGGGCAGAAGTGATTACAATATCACAACAGCAGGACGATTTCCCGCGGACATACGGTACACATTCCGGTCAGAGTTAGTACCGCGTCGGACCGCCTCGTGTTCGGGTACGTGCGGTGATAAGGACCGGCATGAAGTCAAAGAGACGCCGTATGTTATCCTGGGACAGATCGGTCCACGCTTCTTGCAAATGACGCTCTAAATCATGAAAACTGGGACATGGAGAAAGCTGGCGTCCCATCTGGTACCACACGTGCTCAGGTCAGAGATCAGGCGTTCTGGCAGGCCACGGAAGCGTCGAAGCATGACGTAATCCCGTCCTCGGAAACCAGATTCGTGTGCGGACGGGCGTTATCTTGCTGGAAAATGGCTCTAGGCAGCGTCACCAGGAAAGGCAGCACGTAGGGCTTTGTTATCAACGTCCTTCGGATCACAGCGAGGGAAATCCGGCTGTCATACGCATTGGCTCCCCAGACCACCACACCTGCAGCTCGGGACGTGTGATGCTGTACACTGAGGTTGGGATTGCAGCGTTCACTTGCGGTTCTCCACACACTGTCACGGTGATCGTCCGTTCCCATACAGAAGCGGGATTCGTAGCTGAACACTATACGTCACCAGTCCGTAGCATTCCACGTTGCTCGCTGCTGACATATCTGCAATCGACGCTGACGATGGTCAGGTGTTAGTTGCAGAAAACTTAAGGACCTCCGAGAGTGCAGATTCGCCTATGCCAGGCGTCTGGAGAGGATTCTGGCGGTCACAATGCTCCCTTGTACAGCCGTCACATTGCTCTGGATGGTGTGTCTGGGTCGTCCAGAGCCATTTCGGTGTGTCTGGGTGCCTTCCCGTGTCCATTGCTCCAAACACGATCGCACTGTACTGTCCGACCGGCCCAAATGACTACCTATTCGGCGTTCCCGCCACCCTGCCTATCTCATCCCGATGATGCGGCCTCGTTCGAACTCCGTCAGTTGCCCGTACACAAAACTACGGCGGCTCCTCCGTATGTCTATCGCTTAGGGATCTCACCTTAACCATTGCGTGAACTTTGGCACGAATGTGGAGTCCCCTGCGCGGTGCCTTATAAACCCCAAGGATTGCGATCGCAGCGCCGGTCTTGGACGCGCGGGAATGCGGAATTGCACGAAACTTTGAATCATTTGGATGTCTGCCCTCCTCGTAGCTATTCGCCGAGTTTCGCGTTAATCGCACGCTTGTTTCTTGGTTCAGGGATTTTTTTTTATTTTTTTTTTTGGCAATGAGTGTATATAGCATTGCATTCGCAACAATATTTCTCCATCAGGACAACGCGTTACTGGATCGGCGTTCAAAAATAACACTGCTTTGTGGCTATGACGTCAGAGAGCAGTTCTTTTATTTATTTTATTTTTTTTTATTGGAGGTTTAACGACCACCGTGAGCAACTCAATGGGCTATAAGCAGTCGCCCGTCCCTAATTCAGGGTCACTGGTTCCAGGGAAGGGAGAGAGCCAGTACCGTAAGACAAACACAACATCCATGCCTGACCGGGATTCGAACCCGGACTCCTTACGGACGAATGATCAGAGGCCAGCGCCCTAGACCACTGCGCCACCGGGGCGGCACAGAGCAGTTCAGATGCTTTCATTTACAGACGATTTTGGCACTGGCCTCCCTGTTATAAGTAAGGGCGTCTTCCTCCCCTTTCTTCCTCGCTTCCGTGTGACTCTCTTGGCGCACACTCTAGCCCAAATCCCTTAGTTTCCTACTTCTCAGGGTTGTCTAAGACCCTGAGGGTCAGACAGCCTTTTCCTAAAATCCTCTACATGTGATATAAACTGCATATAATGTGGTGCAGAACCCAATAACTTTCTACAAAATATCCTGTACAAATCTTCGCTTCCTAAAATATTCAATTGCTCTTGCTTTCGTTATTTTCCTTTCCCTTGGTGACTGGTGTAGCAAATCAGGTTTGTAAAATGCCTACAATCGGATGACCAGTAGCTGTTGCCTTGCTTTACTGCTGTCAAAGGACCTTGCAATACTGGTGAATTCCCCGCTTCGTTGTATCATAGTCGTGCTCAGTGAACGCCTACCATACTTCTGTTTCATCATTTTCCGTATCATTTGAAGTTCATCATCAAAACAACCTTCAGTAAAGTCAATATTACGACATAGAACTCCCTCGAATATTTATTTTGAAAACATGTTGCGACCACAAAGACTGATCTTTATGCTCTCTATGCCCTTTTTTCAAAGATAAACAGGTCCCCAACCACGAAATCCCGCTCGGGAAGTATCTCATTTAGAAGGCATGTTTATGCATGAACAAATCTAATAATAGGATTAGATACGGGTTTATTTCGATGTCATTTATACACGAAGTTGCCAGGATGAACGTTCTTAGATGAAGTAAATTACCTGCATGTCCCGAAAGCGAAATTCTCGATAAAAATAAAGTATGAAAGAAGGAACTTTTCCTTAATAACATGTTTCAGTAAACACTACAAAACTTTTTTTTTCTCTCTGGGAAGAATATTGGGCACATCTTCAAAATGAAGCTTGTTTTCTCTGAGTTATAGAAAGAGCTCATTAAAAAACTAGGAATTCTGCAGAACCGAAGTAGGATGTATTTATTTCTTGTTTACTGAAAACCAACAAGAGTGGACGTATTCATCGATAAAAAATGCAAATACCTGTGTCTGTCTAAGTACCTCATTAAACCGAGTACGTATTTCCTAAGTTTAAAAAAATGCAATTAATTTCTTCAACTTTCACATCTTAAATAAGGAATAACTTGTATTCATTCTGTTAAGGGATATTCTACATGATAAAGAATTTGATTGAATTTAAAACTTGTACTTTAGAGGGGTATATCTTTAGTTGCATCCGGAATTTTACGATCAAAATGCTGTTCCTTCCTTAATATTTTATATCTGCATTAATCAGAAAACCAGATGAACACGTGAGCATTACCAACTGTTGGATATATGTTATATAGGATCCGGAATTTTACGATCAAAATGCTGTTCCTTCCTTAATATTTTATATCTGCATTAATCAGAAAACCAGATGAACACGTGAGCATTACCAACTGTTGGATATATGTTATATAGGACTACACACATAAAAATTGGAAAGGGAGTGAGACAAGGTGACACCATTTCTCCGAAGCTCTTTAATGCCACATTGGAGGGTGTTTTTCAGTCGCTGAGCTGGGAAAACAAAGGGATAAAGATTAATGGAGATTATCTAACCCACCTTCGTTTTGCTGATGACATAGTCATTTTTGCAACTACCCCATCAGAGCTGCAGAGTATGATCCAGGAACTTGCTGACAAGAGTAAAGAAGTGGGATTAAAAATGAACTTTCAGAAGACAAAAGTGATGTTCAATGCTTTTACAAGAAATGAAGATTTATCGATTGATGGAGAAAAGCTGGAGATAACAGACACGTACGTTTATCTTGGACAGCAGATATCAAGTGAGGGTCACATTGATGAAGAAATTAATCAGCGTACAAAACTTGCCTGGAGAGCTTTTGGAAGAAACAGCATAATTTTCAAGAGCAATATGCCATTATGTCTTAAAAGAAAAGTGTTTGATCAATGCATCCTTCCAGTGCTTACGTATGGTGCAGAGACGTGGACCTTAACTAAAAGAGACATACAAAGGCTGCAGACAACTCAAAGCAGCATGGAGAGGTGCATGCTTGGTGTAACCAGGAGAGATAAGAAGAGGAACTCGTGGATCCGAAAAATGACAAGAGTGGAAGACATCATGATCAGAGTTAAATCCCTGAAATGGCAATGGGCTGGACATACTGCCAGAAGGACAGATCATCGATGGACAGCCGAAATTTTAGATTGGATTCCAAGGGACAGGAAAAGACCCAGAAGAAGACCACATGGGAGATGGGTGGATGAAATTCGAAAGTATGCGGGGGTGACATGGAGGAGACTGGCACAAGACAGACCGTTGTGGAGGAAACTTGGGGAGACCTTCGTCCAGCAGTGGATTGATAATGGTTGACAATGATGATGATGATGATGATATCGAGTAAATAAAAAGCATTTCATCCGGATACACGTACGAGATATTTACGCGAAGCTTTAGTTCGGGCATTAAACTCTTTTCTTGCCCACAAAACCCTTATGCCAAGTGCTCTTCGCTATAATGCAGTGCGTTTTGGTATCTCTCTATTCTAAAAAAAAAAAGTAACTGCCGCTGCTGCTGTTTTTGAAATTTCGCGACCCTTTTTTTTTTTTTTTTTTTTGATTGGAGATTTAACGACCACCGTGAGCAACTCAATGGGCTATAAGCAGTCGCCCGTCCCTAATTCAGGGTCACTGGTTCCAGGGAAGGGAGAGAGCCAGTGCCGTAAGACAAACACAACATCCATGCCTCACCGGGATTTGAACCCGGACCCCGTTCGGACGAATGATCAGAGGCCATCGCTTAGACCACTGCGCCACCGGGGCGACTCGCGACCCTTGGGCTTTCCTAGCTCGCAGCGCAAAGCGTATTAAACACAATAATATGAAATTTACATCGTTTGTAGAGAATTGTTTGAAAAACACGCTGAAATAAACCGTTTCTCGATTCTGGTGACACTTCAAGAGCTATTGTATTTCAAACTTAATGTAAGCAAAAAGTTCTATCAGGTCGCATCCTGGACACATTAACAGCAACAGAACCACGAAACTTTGTAGGCATGTAGTGCCATGAAACAATTTTTACACCTCGTCGCCCTTTTTTTTTGAATTTCGATTTATTTTAAGAGGAATTTCACAAAATTCTCTATTTCGCGATGGGATCCATTAAAAAAAAAACAGATATACGGCAAACTATAAATCATAACGCATTGCAATGTTTGCAGCATAAACTTGCATCTATCATCCCTTTTTTACAACAACAAAAATTAAGAAAAAGACATTTTCTGATTTTTAAGCATTTTTTAAAGACGCAAAGGAAAGAAACGAACGGCTTGTCTGTCTTCACGATAAACACAGAGAAAAGTTCTGGTCCCGTGACCTGCTGCCATGGTGACGCAGAGAATTTGTTATGCATATGTTTTGTTGGTAAAGCTATCTCTGTTGTTTAAGGTTGACGTCAAGTAATTTTGCTTCCTATACTTCGAATGGAAAACTTTCTGTACATATTTTCTTCACAATTACTGCGTTCCCAAGGATGAAAATTCGAACAACGATTAAAATAGCTTCATTTTATAATTTGGAATACTTAATATTTTCTACAACATAACCATAATTATGCAATCCAACATTTGTTTGTCGACTGACGTCGTCAAAGTACAGGTCGCGCCATCTTTTTTCTGGACAATTAATGCGTTTCCAAGGATGAAAATTTTAACACCGATTAAAATAGCTTCATTTTATAACTTGGAATACTTAATATTTTCTAAAGCATAACCATAATCATGCAATCCAACATTTGTTTGTCTACTGACGTCATCAAAGCACAGGTCGCGGAATCCTTTTTTTGGTTCCAACACCACCAAAGGAAAAGTTATTGATTTTTAATATAATTATGGTTATGTTTTAGAAAATATTAAGTATTCTAAGTTATAATATGAAGTTATTTTAATCGATGTTCAAATTTTCATCCTTTGGAACACACTGATTGTGAAGGAAATGTGTACAAAAGTTTTTTTTCCATTGGAAGTATAGAAAGCAAAATTACTTGGCGTCCACCTTAACGGTTAAGCATAACGGTTTACGGAAATGCTTTTTGGATCGCTTTTGCTTTCCTTAGTGGTAAATGTAGTAAGTGCTTTTAGTTCAAACGACAAAAATCCGACCTCCCAAAAATTAACGATAGTAAAACATCTCTGAAACGTCGGAACAACAAGCCTTATTTGCTTAGACATGCAATAAAAATTGAAATTTATATGAATTTTCCAGTTTTTATTTCATGTGATATATTTGGAGATCGGGCGGCAGGACCCGAGCGCTACTCAGGAAACGGGCGTAGCGAGCCTAGAGGCGCAGCTCCTAGTATTTCAAAAGAAAACACAGAAACAAACTTCATGAAGCCTCATGCAATTATGTATGTGCGTTAGAAACCCGCAAAAAAAAAAAAGTGCAAGTTCCTGTTTTGTCATTAGCATCCCATAAGACGAACGTTCATCACTGCGAGGGTATTGAAAGCGTGTATAGGTACATTGATTGTGAAAATCAGTATCTAAAACTGTGTTCTGAAAAGTTCCAGGACACGTTACTGCAGCAAGGTACTGCGCAGCCACATCTAGCATGTGTCAGAACAAAGGCTCAACCTTATTGGATCTTAGCGTGAACTTCAAACAGGAACGTCGGCAATGTGAGGCATTGTTTGCTAATACTGGGCGTCATCATGGCAAAGCAAGGTACGGCGCATGGTGCATGTAGAAATAGGTCGAACTGCACTGCTGTTCGACTGGTGGATGAACTGGGTGACTTTTGCACGTCGCTGGTGAGTTATCACTAGCGACACTCAACGCTCACCTCTCGGGTCCACTGCGTCTGGTTGACCAATATGAGCCTTTCTGCTGAATGTCTGTGCACGGTTAATCCAGGCCTGGTACAACCCTAATACTGTAGTACGGGAGTAGCCAACAAAAGGGCGGCTGTTTCCGAAGTACTGACACCTGCCCTCTTGCCTCAACTATCAGGTACCACCCCGGTGGCTTATGACCATTCGCTTGTGAAGGGTCTGGGTTCGAATCCCAGTGAGGCATGGATATTGTGTTTGTCTTATGGCACTGGCTCTCTCTCCCTTCCTTGGAACCTGTGGCCCTAAAATAGGTACGGGCGACTGCTTTCCGCCCCGGTGGCGTAGTGGTCTAAGTGATGGCTTCTGCTACTTCGCCCAGGGAGGAGTATGGGTTTAAATCCTGAGTAAGGCATGGATGATTTTGTTTGCCTTTCGGCTGTGGCTCTCAATGTGTTACTTAATGAACACTCGCTTTATCTGTGTACATTAATCATTTGCCATACTGCGTACCATGTTTGATACGTACTAGTCCTCTGTGTGCTACTTGATCAACACTGAATCTCTCAGTGTACGTTGATCATTTGACATAATGTGTATGGTGCTTGATATGTACTAGTTCTCTATGTGTTACTTGATAAACACTCGCTTTATCTGTGTAAATTGATCATTTGACATACTGTGTAACATGCTTGATAGGAACTAGTTCTCTATGTGTTACATGATCAACACTTACTCTCTTTGTGTACATTAATAATTTGGCACACTGTGTACCATGTTTGATATGTACTAGTTCTCTGTGTGCTACTTGATCAACACTGAATCTCTCAGTGTACGTTGATCATTTGACATAATGTGTACTGTGTTTGATATGTATTAGTTCTCTATGTGTTACATGATCAACACTGAAGCTCTCTATGTAAATTAGTTATTTGACATATTGTGTACCATGTTTTAAAATGTCCATATTGTATATATCTGTCAAACAACCAAATGCAATAAATAGTTTTTATATCAAACTGAGTTGCTCACGGTGCTTGTTGAAACTTTAAAAAAAAAAATCTGGCCGTGGTCAAATTGTCCATTATTGGCACACTTTACTGATTACGTACAGAGGATAGGTCTGCACGATTTATAGTAGTTGCACGTGACGTTCATATCACGTGGTGCTTCGTTATCCCTCCGAATATGTAAAACGGAGGGTATTCTAAATGCAAAGCTAACTCAGCGCATATCCCTTGAACGACCGTAACGCCTGAAACGCCCTTACATCCAAACTACCATGACCGCCCGAAAACACCTGTGTGGTGTATGATTTTCTACTCCCGCCGGTCTAAATTTCCACGCCCTGTACGAGATTACAAAGATGTAAAAATTCCGGACAATGGAAGGTAAAGGAAGCGAGGATTTTTCTGTGATCGAATTTTTTTCACGGTGTTCCTCCTGTCTTACTATGTTGCTAAACACCGTTTAATTACACAAATGTTCCTGTTTAAGACTAAAAATGGAGGAGAAATTTTTCCGAAAATGGAAGTCTACAGAGCTAAATTTCGCGGGATTTTGTTTCGCCGCATGCCGTTTTAAGGTTGATAACTAGTGAATAGATAATGATAGCGATGTCATCATCCCCGCATTTCGCAGCTGACACTTAGAGCTAACGGACGTATGTGATAAACCGAAATAAAGTGGATTTAAAATTTGTATATACACTGGCGGAAAATGAAAAAAGAACACCAAGAAGGAGACTTCTGATACCAACGAAATTTATACAGCATAATAACGGAATACAGAGGATAACGTGATCAAAACATTATGGTAAAATATAGCTGAGCTGTATTTGCTCGTAAACTGAAAAATAACATTTCCACGTAACATAGTTAGTACGAGGTTGAACCGCCATGAACTGCGTCAAACTGTACAACTCTGGCATGGAGTCTGTCGTACAGATGTTGGATGTAAGTTTGGGGTATTAAGTTCCAAGCATCCTCAACCTGGACGCGTAAATCGGGGATGGTCGTGGCTGGCCGTGGAGACCGGATAAGTCGTTGTCCCATTAAATCCCACAAGTGCTCAATGGGGGACAAATCCGGTGAACGTGCAGGCCATGGAAGTTTTCTCACACACTGAAGAGCATGTTGCGTTGCAGGTGCCGTGTGAGGGCGTGCATTATCTTGTTAGAAAACACCACGATGGACCGACTATACAAATGGCACAACAACGGGCAGAATTATGTTGCTGATGTAGGAGGTGCTGTTTAAAATACCCGGTACAAACACTAGTTGTGTGCGGGAACGATAGATGATCGCTCCCTACACCAGGAGACCAGGTGTAGGCCCTGTGTGTCGCTGGCGGATGCAAGAAGGGTGAAGACGCTCCCTTGTGCGTCTGCGAACACGCATACCGCCATCGGAGGCTCCCAAGCAGAATCTGCTTTCATCGCTGAAAACGACAGATCACCATTGCGTTCTCCAGTGCAGACGTTGGCGACACCACTGCAGCCGTTCCTGACGGTGGGCTGGAGTCAGAGGTGCACATGCCAGAGGCACACGTGCACATAGTCCTGCATCCAGTAGACGGTTGCGGATTGTTCGCTTAGTCACCTCAGGTGCAACGGCAGCTCGGATTTGCGTCGTGGTGCATGTTCTGCTTGACAACGCCGCTCTTCTTATGCGTCGATCGGTCCGCTCATCAGTCCGTCTGTGACTCCCGGCTCCACGTCTTCTCGTGTGAGAATGTTCCTCGGACCATCTAAGTCACCATCGTACCCCCACCGATACTTCCCGTCCAATTCGCTCCGCAATACGACGATACGACCACCCGGACTCGCGGAGTCCGGCTAGACGACCTCGCTCAAAGTCCGATAACTGCTGAAATCGTACACGTCTTCCATGTCCAGGCATTGCAGCTTCTTCAGGGTCTTCGTACGTGTCCGTCTGCCGACGACTGATTACATTCACTTCGCTGTACTCCTTAAATACCACCGACGATAATTTGCATATTATGGCGTGCTGTGGCGTAAGAGCTCACCGGTTGGTCCCGAAATTAACATCACACCTACGTATACTCGACCCCATTAACATATGTAAATTTCATGATCGTCCGCTAATTCCTTCTTGGTGTTCTTTTTTCACTTTCCGCTAGTGTATTTTTAGATAAATGAACATCGGTGACAAAAATTTAGAAATGCATAAAAAATCCAGGGAAAATTACTATAAGAACCGACGAAATTTGAAGAAACAACTAAAGGAGAACGAGAGGAATCCGAAACGACCCACTAAATCATCAACCGAAAGGTTACCAGAATGTAGGGACGATCAAAATTCCGAGCGCCAGAATGAGTTTCACCCGATTTCGAAAGTAGAGCCACAACCTTCCACTTCAATCGCAGAAACTGAGCCTGGACAGCAAGAATAGACTAAAATTGATATGATCGATCAAAAGTTTCACATTTTCACATGGAATACCAATGTACATCGCCAGTCTTCACAACTTCACTGGATAATGAATGTATTACGTCTCAAACCTTTACACCGCCTATGCATTCTGAACCTAGACAAGAACAAGAGCAACAACATTAGGCCCGAGTCGTATCGCCAAATTTATAATGAGGAAACTAAGGAATTTGAAAAATCGTTTCTGAAGAACGATTTCTTCAGAAACAATTTTAGCAATGACTAATGACAACGGTGATACTACGTCTTCTAATTCTACTAAAATTAATTTATAATTGTCTGTCCGTCTGTCCGCACGATAACTCGCGTAAAAATGGTTCGTTTTCGATGAAACTTTATTGTGTGGTAGGCGACCACCTGGGGACGAACCCTATTGAAAATGTACGAAATGGGGTCAAACGTCACGACATAGGAGCCTGATTCATTCCATTGCCCTTATGCGTCACAACGTGCGTAAATATGGTTCCTGGAGGCAAACTCTATTGAAAATGGAAGACATGGGAGATTGAAGAATGAAAGAAATGAGAGATTGGAGCGGGATGCATTCCATTGTCCTTATGCGTCATAACGTTCGTAAAAATGGTTCAATTTCGATGAAATTTTAGTACGTGGTAGAGATCACCTGGGGACGAACCCAATTGAAATTGGACGAAATGGGGTCAAAGGTCACGACATAAGACCGGGATCCATTCCATTGCCCTTATCCGTTATAACGTACGTAAAAATGCTTCCATTGCGACAAAACTTTAGTATGTTGTTCCGGAGGTATACTGAACCGGTTATGTTGAATATCATCGAAATGGGGTCAAAGGTCAGGACACAGGAGCCAGATTTATTCTACAGCCATTATCTTTATAACGTGAGTAATAACTTGAGTAATGATTTCTGGTATGTTGGAAAGTATCATAAGCAATGCATTGCATGATTTTACTAACTTGTTTTAATTAACTCACGATTGCAAAGGCACATTTAAATGAAATTGATGTCCAACATACTTTGATCCATGAGCAAAAAAGGAATGTCTCACAGAGAATTCTAGAAGTGCCCACGGCCAGCGCCCAGGCACATATTCACCCGACGCTTCATATTGGCGAATGTGCGCTGTACGTTGATGAAAGAGTTTGCATGTGTGATGTTGCCTTTCAGTTCCTCAATCTACCTTAGCTTGTTGGTATAAACCTTGCTTTTTTAAAAGTCACCAGAAAAAGAAATCTGGGCGTGTCATTTCGGTAGACCTAGGCGGCCAAAGATCTTCGGAGATAATCCTATCCTGGAAAAAGCTGCAAATTTCTGAAAAAATCTCTTATTAGAGGTGTGACACGTTGCACCGTCCTGTTGAAAGTAACCATCTGCAAGTTTCTAATCATCCAGCTGATTCACAAACACATTAAAGATTTCCAAGTGTCGGTCGGTATTCACCGTGTCTGTAAAATGAAAATGGTCCAATGATACGCCGTCGGGACATCGCACACCAGACATCGAGTTTCACTGGATACGATGGCTCTGGTGGATGGTTTACTAAAGCCAAATTTCTTCAGAAGCTCCTTCTGACGTTGTTTAAAGGAAGCGGTTACCCAATACGGACTCGCGATGAACACATGCTCTTCAATTGAGTGCACCATCTGTATTCACCTCCTCGCTTAAACTGTCTGCGGAGACACGCTATTCCTTCACCACTACTAAACAGATGGCGCGTCACTGCGGCGCGACCCAGCTGCCACAGAGACATTTGATTCACAGGTAATGCACGTAGACAGCTTCGTCAGAGAATAAGGAACTGGCCCGTTCAGGTTTCATGCTCATCCTATATTCCCCATCTTATATATTCCACATAATAAGTGTTCAGTCTAGAGTGAATCACCCACCCAGCAGCCGGAAAGACATTTTATTCACAGGTAATACATGTCGACTGCTTCGTCAAGGAGTAAAGAACCGCTCCGTTCGAGTTTCACGCTCATCGTATATTCCCCATCTCATATATTACACATAATAAGTGTTCAGTCCCGAGTGAATCACCCACCCAGCTGCCGGAAAGACATTTTATTCACAGGTAATACATGTCGACTGCTTCGTCAAGGAGTAAAGAACCGCTCCGTTCGGGTTTCACGCTCATCGTATATTCCCCATCTCATATATTCCACATAATAAGTGTTCAGTCCCGAGTGAATCACCCATTCAGCTGCCGGGAAGACATTTTATTCACAGGTAATGCATGTCGACTGCTTCGTGAAGGAATAAAGAACCGCTTTGTTTGGGTTTCACGCTCATTGTATATTCCCCATCTCATATATTCCACATAATAAGTGTTCAGTCCCGAGTGAATCACCCTGTATTTTGGCTAGCACCTTTTTAGTAAACGAGATATAAGGTGGTGATTTTGTTTCTATTTTTGTCGTTTCTGATTCGTATTTGTACAAATTTTTGTTGTTTTTCACACCCGTTTGTTGTTTTGCACAATGATCACCCCGCAGATAATTTTGCGTCACCACGATATCTGTCGCAGAGTGATCTGGAATTTTCAGTTAAGGAGTACCCGCATAAGGCTTTTTTAAGGGCAGTGCGCGCATTTAGTGTTTTCTGTATTACTTCAATAATCATAAAATTGGATTTCTTGCTAAGAAAGGTCCTAAAGAAATAATAAATTCTCCAGAAAAGATTTGAAACTGAAGGTACGAAATATTTTAAGCACATAAAATTTTGAAAAATATTAATATATAATTTTTAAGAACTTTTTAGGTGCAGATAAATTTTAGCAATTACTTAAGACTTCGCACAATAGTTTTCTACCCAATGCAAACCAAAAACGAATCAGTCACTAAAGAAAACATTTTTATGTACTCATGTAAGCCATTAAAATGAGCTTTCAACGGATGAAATGAAAACATTAGGGTATTATTTACAGAAGATATATTTTTAACTGTTCAAAAGGAGTAGAGCTTCTTTTTACTAGAGAGCTTTTCGAAAATATGTTCTTAACTGAGCGAACATTTTTAAGTATCTGCCAATAAGGTAAGCAAAAAGACAATTCATTCGAAGCCAGAAAAAAAAAACTCACAATAGTGTTGAAAATTTCGTTCAAAATAAACTCGTGATAAGAGATTAAACCTAAGGAAAGATTAGTACTGTTCATTAACAGGAACAACGGAGAAGCAAAATGAAAAATATGCACAAATGAAAAGCTTTTACAGAAAAACCATTGCTTTAAACAACCTGTTAGACTAATGGAAGAGAAACAAGGCAAAAAAAGGAAAAATATAAAAGGAAAAATTCTTACAGGAAAACTTACTTAAGGGAAGCAATCATGCATGTGCCTTATTGTTCCACAAAACAATAAATGGCAGTAAATGCTGAGTATACATATTTCTATGTTTATATATATTATACGTAATTTTGAATTCTATAATGCTGTGTTTTCAGCAAGGTACTGCATCCATTTCTTCTCTAGAACCAGTGTATCTAAATTACGGAAGGCATTCCCTTAGTTGCTCATGGGAATTTCCCAACGCACTTAATTCATCGTTAAAAATATCGGGATATGCAAATGAAGGATAATTATATATTTTAATTGAGATGTTTCGTTGGTTTCTCCAATATATTCCTTGTTACGTGGCCGTCAACGAACCATCAGTGCTGTAGGAAAGTAACAGAAGTGTGCTGCAACTTTTGTTATTTCTATTATTTAGTGCTTGTACCAAATTGATGAGAGATACAATCTTTCCTGTCTGTAATTCTTCAGTTTATTTCAACTATGTATGCACGTAGATGGTCGGGTCACATTATTGTGACCACCAGCTAATATCAAGGGTAACCGCCGTGTGCAGCGGGGACACCAGTTAGACGGGCTGGGAGTGACTCAATAAGATGATGAAAGGTGTTAACAGGTATGTGGAGCCATGTTGACTGCAGAGCATCTGCCAGCTGCTGGAGGGTGCTTGGTGGAGGATCCATTGAGCGAACAACACGATCGAGGTGGTCCCACAGATGCTCAATTGGGTTTAAGTCTGGGGAATTCGGGTGCCAGGGAAGTGATTTGAAGTCTTCATCGTGCTCTTCCAAACACTCTCTGACATTTCTAGCTGTGTGACACGTCGCATTGTCGTGTTAGAAGATCCCATCCACCCCAGAGAAAACAATCAGTATGTATGGGTGTACGTGGTCTGCAAGGATGTATCCATAACGAATTCGGTCCAAATAGTGGTTTCCACAAGTATGAGTGGATCCAGAGAATGCCACGAAAACATTTCTCAGACCATAACGCTGCCCCCAACAGCTCATCTTTTTCCAGCAACGGTTGAAGCGTGTTTGTTCTCCAATGTTTCTCGTCTTATACGCCAACGTCCATCCGTTCGATGAAGTAGAAAACTTGACTCATCGTAGAAAGCAATCCTTTGCCAATCAACGGAGGTCCAACTCCGATACTGCAGTGCAAATGTAAGGCTTTTCTGCCGATACACCTTCGTTAGCATAGGTGCAGTGATCATCCGTCTGCATCTGAGCCCCATACGCAGCATGGTTCGTTGAACTGTCGTTTTAAACACACTTCCGATAGCCTCCTGGTTTATCCGGCCAGTGAGTTGCTTTACTGTAGAGTGCAGATCGGCTCTGACGCACCTTCGCAGCCATCGTTCACGTCTGACATCAATGGCACGTGGTGCTATGCAGTTTCCACGTCGCTTATCCGCAATGTTGCCATTTCTCCAATCACAATACACTTTAACCACAGCAGCACGCGAACAGTTCACAAACTGCGCTGTTTCGGAAACACTGCCACTCTTTTCCCCGAAAGCCCATAATCATCCCTTTTTGCAAATCTGATAAATCACTCCATTTAGGCATGACAGCAGCGAGTGATATGTTTTCAGAATGCCTACAGCACACCTTATATACCTTCCAAGCCAGATCACGACACGCGTCTTCTTTCATTGGCTACGCCCTGTTGACCTCAAAAGTAGGAGGTGGTTACAATGCAGTAACTCGACTGTGTACATGCTTTTAAGAGCAGTTTCTTTCTCGAAATGAAATATAGTTTGGTACTTGAAGAGGATGGATGCAAAACGACGTAAATGCATTTGGAAACCATTTTGTTTCTCAAAGAATTGGTTACCATATAGTCTCGAATATAGGCACTGTTACTAAACAGTATGTCTATGTGGCAAATACTTCTTTGAAAATTGTATAGCTACATCCCCAGTCCACTTCCTTTCAGGTTAATAAGAAAACATATGCATACCACTATGTGTTTTCCCGGAAAAGCATATAATTTCCATACTTCACGATCCATTGAACTGTGACCCAGCAGAACGTTTCCCACCAAAACCAAGGAGACAAAATTTGACAAAAGACTGCACCCTGCAACGTAAACACCTAGGCCTATACGAGATGTGAATACAAGATATCAGAAGGACAGATTGGCTGTGTCTGTGATCTTCTTCTTTAAAGTCATAGAACCGTGAAGAAGGTCAAAGCGTTTAGGAGAAATGAACACAGAAAACTTCATCGAAAGGAAGAACATGTGGTTGGAATCAACAGCTGCAGCTCAACAAATGGATCTCATATGTGCTCGGTGCTCCCTTGAAATCACGCCAATAACATCCCTTAGCCAGGAATTCTAGAATATTTAAATCGGGTAAGACCGAAATGATACAAAATATTTCCGCTGGGCAGCACAGGTGAAATTGATTCGAGTAAACAGTTTAAAATATGTATAACCATATGATGAAACACGTAAAAAATAATGTTCTCAGTAGAAGTATTATTTTCCATTGCTTCATCGTATTTAAGGGAATTATTTGCTCTACGGGGACACTAGATATTATCCATAAATATTGCAAAGCAGTATCATCACTTCATGAACTTCGTTGCCTCTCGCTGTCAAAATGCCCGGCTACCTGAGCAAATTCGATTTTCCTTCTGTTCTTAGTCCCTTGATTCTGCTTGTTTTTTCTTTTTCTTCACTTCTGCTTGCCCTCAGTCTCTTCCCTTTTTGCGTTTCATCCCTTACTTCTCGTTTCTACATTCTTTTTCTCTATTCCCTTTCTCAGTCTCATTTTCTTTCCGTCGATTTCTTTTCATTATTCTTCTACTGTAAGTATTCTTTCTTTCTATCCTCTTTCTTTAGTCTCTTTTTTTTTTTCCAAACACTATCTCTCCCTTTTCGAAATCCCAGTTTATTTTCAGCTGTTTTTGTTGCTGTTCTTTACACTCGCTGCCCTCATTTTATTTCCACCTGTTCTTTCTTGCTCTATCTGTTCTGAATTCTTTTTGATCTTCCTCGATTCTTGCTGTTCATCTTCGTTTCGCTCGTTTTTTTTTCTTCCTATTTCCTCACTATTTCATTTTTCTCAGTCTTCATTGCTTTGTTTGTCTCTTTCCTTGTTCTCATTTTCTTTTTATTTAATTTTTGTCAATACCTCTTTCTCCAAAGTCCATGGTTGTTTCACTGTTTTCCCTCAATTTCTAGGTTGTTTTTGTTTGTTTGCCTGCTCATCTCTTAGGGGATTTTCTGTTTTCTCAACAGGTTCATTTCTTTATGCCGTCTTTGTGTTTTTATTACCGTTCCTTTCCTCTTTCCTTCCTTGCTTGTGTCTCGCGCATTATCTGTTTAACTTTTCCCTGTAACTTCTTTCTTCTCCAGCACGTCTTCCACACTTATTTCTTGTTCGTTCTTTAAATCCCTTAGTCACTTATCTTCCCTACATTTTCTTTTCCATATTCACAGCTTCTTCTTTTTTCTATATTTTTCTCTCTCCACACTTGTCTTAACATTTTTATTCTCCTCTTCTTTCTCGTCATTCATTTTCTGTTACTTTTATCTCTATCTTTTCTGATTCGCAATATGTGTCCTCATATTTCTGTTTCAATTTTCATTCATATCTTTCGGTTTTTTTTTATTTCATTATCTATCTTTTCCACTAATTTACTTGCATTCATTTTTCTGAATATCCATCTACAATACATCAGAAACATACACGACTCCATAATAGTAGATTAGTTTTTTTTTCGTTTAAGTATTAACACTTTTAACAAATTCTGTATCAATTGCTTCGCAGTCTGAACGGTACGACGGATTCACAAATCTTCCGATTATACATAAGCAGTCTGTCTTCAGATTTAATCAGAACTCAAAATAGCCCCACTTGGTTACCTATGGCATATTTAGTTCTACAGAAAGTTTAGAATCCACAGTATATTTGGTTCTACAGAAATTTTGGAAATTTTAATTAATACATAAAAAGCACTAATTTAAATGTCCATAGTGCAAAGGTGTAGCGTTTTGTTGCCAAATCTACATCTTTCGCTCAATGGCTCTAGTTGATACTAATGTATTACGACTGAAAATAAAGGCATTGACTTAAAATTCCTATTTACGTCTGAAAATCAAAACAAAAAGAACAAAGTGTTTGGCAGCCTTGAAATATTTTATGCAATCCAATAATCTATTTAAAAATCCTAATCTTCATACGATCGAAAATACTTATATATGTAAGTTATTGTAAGTTTTGCGCTTCTAAACAGAAATAATCTACGCCTTGTTGTATTCTGTTTTTTTATTTTCACCCATTAGCTGATCCAAACGTGCAAACAGTGCAATACTCCTGACTTTTTCAGCATCGTCTGCTGGGGTTTTCAAGAAGATGGTGGATTTACGACCGAAATGATCCTTGACATTATTTTAGTGCCTCTTATAATAGCTGATACTATCTTTGTTGTGGAAAGTACATGTCCTAATAACAGAGAAAATGCTGAAGCAGCGGAACATAGCTCAGCACTTTACTGATCTCCCGATTAATGTTCACTAATGTACCACTTTTGAAGTGAACTTTGACACCTGCAATGCGGAAAGAGGCCACCATATTTGACGACGCCAGCTAGCAAGATTTTATGACATGCAGATATATTAAAACAACATTTTCACGAGAGAAATTTAACGGAACTTCCTTACTCTGAGCCTTGAACCCGCATTTCATTAACAAGCTAATTAAGCATTTAATTAAAGATTTCTCTCCGGAGTCAGAAAGAACCTGTTAATGTGGAACTAACTTCCACCGTTTTACCGTCTCTAATTATTTTCATTTTTCACAAAAGATTGCAGGAAGCTGGCAAAATATTTTCCTGAAAAATTTGACAGTTTCCGACTCAGAGAAGACTGTCTCGTAAAAACAGCTCACTATCAAATTTTTAAATCGCGTACGTCTTTATTTGACAAGGTGAAAGACAAGCGACTTTTTATACACAAGGCAATATTCAATATCCAAACGTGCTTTACTTAATATTAAAATGTAAGCATAGATAATGACTAGAAATTTATGACGAAATAATCTTCATAAATACATGATAGCGAAACAAGCTCTTTGATCCATGAAACACGGGGTTAGACCAGTATACAATACAAATTTGAAGTTGTGATTTTGTCTGTTGGTGTAAATTATGACAAGAGTGGTAAGTCAAATAATATCCGAAAACTCGAAAATTTTATCGTCCTGGAGCGAGAATCGAACCCGCGTCTCACGGTTAGCGCCTGAGTATGTTAACCACTACACCACCCAGAACGACCAAGTCTCAAGTTTCCGAACGTCTTTATCGGTCGTTCTGGGTTTTCAGTGGTTAGCATACTCGAACGCAACAGTAGCGGTTGGCACACCCAGAACTACCTAGTCTCAAGTTTCCGAACGTCTTTATTGGTCATTTTGGGTGGTTTAGTGGTTAGCATGCTCGAAAGTAGTGGTTAGCATACCCAGAACGACCAAGACTCAAATTTCCGAACGACTTTATTGGTCGTTCTGGGTGGTGTAGTGATTAGCATACTTGGGTGCAAAAGTAGTGGTTAGCATATCCAGAGCAGACCTAGTCTCAAGTTTCCGAACGGCTTTATTGGTCATTCTGGGTGGTGTAGTGGTTAGCATATTTGGCGCAAAAGTAGTAGTCAGCATATCCAGAACGAACAAGCTTCCAGTTTCCGAACGTCTTTATTGGGCATTCTGGGTGGTGTAGTTTTTAGCATTCTTGGGCGCAAAAGCAGGGGTTAGCACACCCAGAACGACCTAGTCTCAAGTTTCCGAACGTCCTCATTGGTCGTTCTGGGTGGAGTAGTGGTAAGCATACTCGGGAGCAAAAGTAGGGGTTAGCATACCCATAATGACCTAGTCTCAAGTTCCCGAACGTCTTTATTGGTCGTTTTGGGTAGTGTGGTGGTTAGCATACTCGGGCGCAAAATCAGCGGTTAACATACCCAGAACGACAAAGTCTGAAGTTTCCGAACTTCTTTATTGGTTGTTTTGGGTAGTGTAGTGGTTAGCATACTCGGGCGCAAAAGTAGTGATTAGCATACCCAGAACGACCACATCTCAAGTTCCCGAACGTCTTTAATGGTCGTTCTGGGTGGTGTAGTGATTAGCATACTCGGTCGCAAACCGGGAGACGCAGGTTCGATTGCCGCT
Organism: Macrothele yani; assembly: GCA_039090855.1. Lineage (NCBI taxonomy): Eukaryota > Metazoa > Arthropoda > Arachnida > Araneae > Macrothelidae > Macrothele > Macrothele yani. Next base: position 38,990,287 of record CM076998.1, read on the forward strand.
CCAGGACGATTGCATTTTCAAGTTTTCGTATACCATTTGACTTACCACATTAGTCATAATTTACGCCAATAGACGGAATCACAACTTCAAACTCTTTAATGTTGGTATGATGTCTTTATAGCTATTATCCGTGTAAGCAGTATGCTTCAACTACACGGTAAAAGATTAATGATGTGAATTCAGGAAAAAATTCTGAAAATAACGTGCAGCAAAACTGCTCGTAAGTTTGTCTTTTAACGAAATTTTCGTTTTTAAAAGTGGCCGTTTCTTTGAACTTTGTATTTTCATAGGTTTTCCGTAGCCAATAATTCTGTTTATTTCAGAAAAGTCCGTTTCAGGTTTATCTGCATTTACACAGAAATTTCGCAAAATCTAATACAGAATTTATCAGCCCTTGTACCAGAGAATATTCTTCCCTTTTTTTTCCCCACCCAGAAGGGATTCGATTCGAGGTCGTATGGGTTGGCACAAATGAAGACGCGTACCTTGCTTCTGAACGAGAAAAACAGCGAAATCACTGTAACGTTCAAAGGAGAACTCTAATGCTCTAATTGTGTGCGATGATGAAATGTTTTTTGTCATTAACGCGGGTGAATTAGTCATTTTATATTCTGCTGAAGCTTATTTCTTTGAATAGGTTTTTAATAAGTTTCTTTTTTTCTGTAGGAGGGACTTATCACAAATTAAGTAGTTTTTTTATCGTGATTTTTCGAAGCAACAGAATGCTTTCCAACATGAACTTTTTAAACTGACAATGACTATAAATCATCTTTAAGAAAAGGTTAAATGCACTGTATTATAGTATTATAGTTAACTCTTGATAGTTATAATAGTTTTCGTCTTAAGGGATCCACAGGCATCTTTTCTTTTTATTGAAGGTTTAACGACCACTGTGAGCAACGCATTGGGCTATAAGCAGTCGCCCGTCCCTAATTTAGGGTCAATGGTTCCAGGGAAGTGAAAGAACCAGTGCTTTAAGACAAAAACAACATACATGCCTCACCGGGATTCGAACCCGGACTCCTTTCGGAAGAATGATCAGAGGCCATCGCTTAGACCACTGCGCCACCGGGGCAGCAACCACAGACATCCTACAATAACCTGTACAATAATTTCGTACGGTAACACAATACACAATAGCTGTTGTACAAAATGGAGAAGAAGGAAAGGAATATTCGGTGCCACAGAAGCAAAATTTTATACGATATGATATCCACAATATCCGACCTCGCTACAGAAATTCAAAATAATATCCTTCGATAGACGATTGAAATTTAGCAATTATTTTATCACCATCATCATTGTCAACCAGTATCAAACCACTGCTGGATGAAGGTCTCCCCAAAGTTCTTCCACAACGGTATATCTTGCAGGCAGTCTCATCCATGTCACGTCTGCATGCTTCCGAATATCATCCACCCATCTCCGATGTGGTCTTTTTCAGGGTCTTTTCCTGTTCCTTGGAATCCAGTCTAGAATTTCGGTTGCTCATCAGTGGTCCCGACATGTCCAACCCATTACTATTTCAGGGATTTTACTCTGATCATGGTGTCTTCCACTTTTATTATTTTCCTTATCCACGAGCTCCTCTTCTTGTTTTTCCCGGTTACACCAAGCATGCATCTATCTCTCCATGTTTCTTTCAGTCACCTGTAGTCTTTGTATCTCCTTTTTAGTAAAGACTGTCTTTGAATGAGTGTTCGTGTTCATCTTTTACGATATATGGCGCAAACAATCGCTCCTTGGGTGCGCTTTTTGCATCTTGAGGAACTGTCCCACACGTTGGCGTCAGCGAATCACTGCAAAGCTCGTCATATTCTCAATGGAAGCTGTCTCTAGTTGGTTCCACAATGAAAAGACAAAATACGCGCTGTTACGTTTTAACCAATGGTGTTATTTGGGGTGGAGATCAGTAAGTAGACGGAGATCGTATAGCTCAAATTCAGGGGCCATCTACTGTAGTGCGTCACAGTGATGTAACGGTAAAATACTCGAAAGTAATGTGGGTTAGATTTCCGTTCTGGGACGACGTAACTTCAAGTTTTCTGAAGTATGTCCGCATGTACGATTAATATTGGCATCCGTCTGCCAGTAACATGTATTTGAGTTATCTATTTCCAGAATTCTTCCGTCATATGGGTACAGAAAAAGTGAGAATACAGTTTTTCCGTTACTAAAGGAAAGGAATTATAACCAAAGTTTAATGCGACATGCTATCCACAATAACCGATCTCGCCACCGAACTTCTAAATAGCACCCTTTGACAGACGACTGATATTTAACAGTTATTTTATTGGTTTCCGTCATATGGATATAGAAAATGTGAGCATAGAGTTTTTCAGTACATACAGGGTGATTGTACCTTCAACAAAACAAGAAGGGTGATAGTAAACATCAAGACGAACAATATTTGCAATGGAACCCAGGGCCGCATTCCACTCATAGTGCCAGAAAACAGCACGTTTGAAAAACGTCCAGCACACACATGGAGTTCCAACCAGTGCAGAGAAGCACAAGTTGCGAACCAGGTGCGCTGAATACGAGCGTAAACGATGAGGAGCAAACATTTAAAAACGCAGCCGAAGCCGTTCTACGATATTACTGTGCGAACATGACATGAAAATTGGCGTATACGTCTTACCGCCACAACGTACCGCGTGTTCCTGGAGCAAGTGCTTCCCGGTCTGTTGCAGGACGTTCCGCTCACCACAGGGAGGGACATGTGCTTTATGCATGATGGGGTCCCAGCACACTTTGCCACCGAGGTCCGATGCTTCCTAAATGCGACATACCCGTGCCGTAGATTGGACGCGGTGGATCTGTGGCTTGGCCTTCGCGCTCCCCGGACCTTACTCCACTGGACTTCTTCTGGGGATATGAAAACATTGGTGTACGAGACACCTATGGTCTTCCTGGAAAATCTCGTCTTGCGAATCGCTGTTGCTGCGGACAAGATCAACACCACACCGGGAGTCTACGAGAGGGTGCGACAGTTCTTCATTCGCCAGTATGATCTGTGCAGCGAAGCCCTCGGACGCCAGTTTGAGCAGCTCCTTTGAGTCTTTCTCTGACAAGATTGGAATTGTGCAACTCATAAATTAGGTATGTCTCTTTGTTTTCACTGTTGAACGCTCAACGTGGATATGTAACTTTACTCTTTTCCGGCACCTGGATTGGAATGCGGCCCTAGGTTCGGTTGGAAATATTGTTCGCCTTGATGTGTACTAACACCCTTTCTTGTTTTGTTGAAGAAGTTTACAATCAGTCTGTATACAAAAGGAATTGGGGAATGGCTTCTGAAATTGAAAGGAGAATTCAAGGAATTCAGGTTTTTGTTCCGTCATTTTACAGAAAGTAATATGCTTCGTTAATTCGCGAAAGGATTTACAGAAAATGGCGCATGAATTTCAGAATTTTTTTTTTTTTTTTTACAGTTCAGCACAATCTTCTGTTTGTTTAGACTCTTGTACTTTATTTGTTTAGAAAATCTGCTGACAATTGTGATGTAACGATAGCATGCCGGGTAGGTAAGTGACAATTATCTGCAAGTAGCGTAGTGTTTAGCGTGCAAGACTCGTGGCCAAGGTGACAAGTTCGATTTCCGTAGCCACATACACCTACCACGATTCGGAAGACAGGTAAAGCCGTGAGTCCCGGTCAGAACCCCTCAGTGTAAGTAAGTTTAACTTCTCTTTGTTTAAGGTCCGCCAGAACGTTTAGCCCACCGTGTCACACGGAAAATTCTATTGTCAAGGGTAGGATAGGGACAAACAAATGAGGATGGGAGTTTTAGTCTTGCGGCCCAGCATAAAATGCATTACTACAGGTAGAAACCTCACGAACAAGTTATGTTAGATTCTGGATAAAAGAAAACTATTGACATACGAATTGTAAAAAAGAATTCAGTCGTAAACATTTTTTTAATGATTTAAATGTGAAAGAAAATCAAAAAGTTGCTGATGGTTTAATGAAGCATAAAAGGGCGCTTAATATTTTCCTTTTAAATTTGCTGATGATTTAATGAAGCATAAAATGACGCTTAATATTTTCCTTTTAAATTTGCTGATGATTGAATGAAGCATAAAACGACATTTAATATTTTCCTTTTAGGTTTGCTGTTGATTGGGTGGAACATAAAACGACGCTTAATATTTTCCTTTAAAATTTGCTGTTGATTGAATGAAGCATAAAACGACGCTTAACATTTCCTTTTATTGTTGATGATTATTGAATGAAGCGCAAAACGACGTTTAACATTTTCCTTTTAAATTTGTTGTTGATTGAATGAAACATAAAACGACGCTTAATATTTTGCTTTAAAATTTGTTGATGATTGAATGAAGCATAAAGCTACGCTTAATATTTCCTTTAAAATTGGCTGTTGATTGAATGAAGCATAAAACGAATCTTACTATTTCCCTTTTAAATTTGCTGATGATTATTGAATAAAGCATAAAACGACATTTAATATTTTCCTTTTAGGTTTGCTGTTGATTGGGTGGAACATAAAACGACGCTTAATATTTTCCTTTAAAATTTGCTGTTGATTGAATGAAGCATAAAACGACGCTTAACATTTCCTTTTATTGTTGATGATTATTGAATGAAGCGCAAAACGACGTTTAACATTTTCCTTTTAAATTTGTTGTTGATTGAATGAAACATAAAACGACGCTTAATATTTTGCTTTAAAATTTGTTGATGATTGAATGAAGCATAAAGCTACGCTTAATATTTCCTTTAAAATTGGCTGTTGATTGAATGAAGCATAAAACGAATCTTACTATTTCCCTTTTAAATTTGCTGATGATTATTGAATAAAGCATAAAACAACGCTTAATATTTTCCCTTATTATTTTTTATTATTTTTGTCAGAACCAAAAAGAAACACCAGTTTCTTGAAGAACTCATTTTCAACTAAGTCCCCACAAATTTCATTCCGAAATTTGAAATGTGCACTTGCAACATAACCTTTATATTTAATGTCACCGGAAAAACATAAGTCACATGCAGCAATATCTGAAATTGTTTAATATGATATACTAGCCTGTAGCTCTTCCCAGGACGGTGGTTTTTAAGCTTTGAATAAATATTAATATATATGGGATATTTCCCGTCGTAAGACGGTGAAATGTTTAATTTAAGCAGATTGAAAACAAATCAAATAGACGTCGGCTTTTTCTGTTTTGTAAGGAAATATAATAAAAACGTATATAGTAAGAACTCATTCATATTAGAACTGAAAATTATATGCTTCATATTTCCATTTTTCGAAAGACCTCGCGATAAATAAACACTCTGTGCAAAATATTTGTTGTTGTTTAACAATTTTCCTTGGAGTCCAGTTGTTTTCATGTAAACTTACCTTAACTTTCGCTTTGATTTTTCGAGTTAAATTACTTTTTCTCCGGCCCACATGTTATTATTCCGTTCGTGGCTTGTTTTGGACTGTCCTATTCGACGGTTACTTTGAAACTTTTTACCGAAGCTTTTTCTACAAAATAATGCGTTATCTGGTATTACAAACCGGAACTATATAAATTATCCACAATGTACTGTTGGGGCGACATCTCTTTTTAACTTCAATTTTGCTCACTTCGACATCGCAAGATTTCAGGTTTTACGTTTAGATAGATCGATATTTTGCAAACTGTAAAAAATAATCAGCAGTAAACTCCGGAAGTTAGTTAATTTAAAAATGTAAAAAATGATTAGAGCATACAACTTAATATTCAAATTGTGCTTAATTTAATTAAAATACAAACGCAACTTGCCGTGATAGTAAGATTTTAATTCGAATTTTGTACATCGGATAAGTGTAACTCGAGTCATTAATAATCCAAAGTTTGTAAATTAGCCCGCAATCACTTTGACAACTGAAAGTGATTGCGTGCTATTATATAGCAAGCAATCATTTTGACATCGCGAGAGCACACACGAATTGGCCGAAAAGTGATAGCGCAACAATGCAGACGTTGTTGTGACGTCAAGCGTTCCAGAGAGAGAGAGAGATCTGGGTGTTTACATTACATAATTCTGAGATTATAATTACGATTTTATTTAAGCATTTATGGGCTATATAATAATAAAACATGTATTATTTCTAAATTTTAAGCTTAATTGTTTTGAGAATTTAAAATCAGTGGGTCGAAAGGATTGGTGTAAGTGTGTAGCAAAAAGGCTTCATAGCTTTTGGCCAGTCAAAAAGACACTGCATCAAGGAAGTTTATGAATTTCCAGGTGTTAGCAAAAGAACAGTTCTATGTGTTTATAAACATTGGTGTGAGCCAAACTCGACTGAAAATAAAATGAAAAACCGTGTATGAAAGACTGCTTTGGCATGTCATGACGGGCATAGAATTTTTTCGCATAGTCAACCAAAACAGATTTCAAACAAGGCAGGAACGTCTCCAGTCTGTTAATAATAGACCTGACGCGTATATATCTGAGCAATCATTTTGTAAGGAACTTCATCGTATGGATAATAACAAAATCACAGGGCATGGACTGTTGTTCAATGGAAGACTGTCATATGAATCCAAAGACTACCTACACTCAGTGGCGCCTATATGAGTACTTTCGGGGGAGGGGGTTCTAAGAAAAATCCTTACCTTTTTCAAGGCTGTCAAACATTTTAGTAAATATACAAGATACTAAAATACAACAAAAAATAAAGAAGTTTTATAATTGCAATCATTCATTAATATCTTTATAGTTTTAAAAATGCTTTAAAAAAAGGTTTCGTTTATTTTGGTGTTTTAAATTTATCCAAAATGTGACTATACCAACGGATAGGGGGCTCGAACCCCTCCCCCATGGGTGCCCTTGCCTATACGCAAAGGACACAAGGCGTAAGGTCAAGAGAAGGTCTAAATAAATATTCAATCCTCAATGTGTTCGAAGAGTTCTTCCCAAAGCAGGTGGGTCTCTAATGTTGTGGCGTTGTTTTAATCGTTGTGAATTAGGCCCTCTAATGAAGGTAAGGAATATGTTGAATCAGCATGCTTACAGAGAAATTTTAGACAATCGTGCGTTTCCTTTTGCACAAAATTTGCACGATTGTCATCAACTAACGTATCCGATATACCAGGATGACAACTGTAAGAATCGTAGAGCTAAATCCATTATGGATTGGTAGAAAGAGCAGGATATAATTTTGGAAGACACGGACTGGACAGCTACATCACCATATTTGAATCTCATACAAAATGTATGGAACTACCTTGAACGGAGTGTAAACATTAAATTTCTTCATCCCAGGAATCTGAATGAATTGCGAAACAAACTGTTTTTCGAATCGTCAAAAATTGACTCAAGTTATTTAAATCATCTTTGTTGAATTGCTTCCAGCACGATTTAATGCTGTGATTTCTGCACGTGGTGAGTAAGTATTAAATGTAAATTTCTGGTGGTGACTACACTTTTGTACCATGTCTGTATTTTGTCACTGATCGTTTACTCCGTAATGGTATTTGTATCTCCTCCTTGAGTAGTTGCCTATTCTAAGTTTACCCATTATTTTGACCTATGAACCGTCATTATGACCAATTAACCTCAAAAGGTATATAGGATTTTCTTTTAAAATAATGTGCATATGATACACCGATTTCTATATCTCTCTGAGGGATAATCGTTTATGATCTGTGTCAGTCTCTGGATAAGGGTAGATTGGATGCCAATCACAATGGATACCGGTGTTTCTTTTAACCCTTTAACGACCGTTACTTTAAAATGTAGTATCACTTTAAATACCATAACGCCCGAAACTGTCTGTTGTTTCACTTCTTTGTTTAGCAACAACAATGGTGACTGACGTTGACTCCTGCTGATCCCTCATAGGTTGTGCAAATTTAAATAACAGGAAAGGGTAGGAAATCTGACTTACTCTAGACAGGCGTTTTGGGCAGTCGTGATCGTTTGTATGTACGGGCGTTATGGGCGTTAAAGGGTTGAAGAAACGTGGGGAAAAAACATGGATTTCTAAATCTCCCTGTGGGATAATCGTTTAAGATCTGTGTCAGTCTGTGGATCAGGGTAGTTCTATGGGCCATCACAATGGGTACCTGCGAATCTTTCAAGATTAAAAAGGGGGAGGATGTAGGGTATACAAATGACCGTGAGCTCCAAGTGCAGAGCGTGTAACTATAGTTAGCTTTAGCTGAATAGTTCTTTAACACCGTGCTTTGTTCTGTGGTACTTCTCAAACGTTTCTATGTTTCATTTGAGAGTCAAAGTCCTGCATACATAGAAAGAAAAGTTTTAAAAGTTCTGACGTTGGATTATGTCTAACTCAATGCCCAGGTAGCACAGCCTTGCAATTTAACGTTGGTCTAACATTGAGCCACCGTCTTCTATTCCTAAAATACGGTGGCTGGGTGTTGGGCCTACGTTAATTCGCAAGGCTGTGCTCCCTGGGAGGATAATATTGAGCAACTTACGGTCGACAGCCTGTGACAAAAATAGGACCCCAATTGAAATCATAATAGCGTTAAAAATACGTGTCGCACACTAAGCTTGTTAGCATATTCGTAAACAGCATGGAGACCAATTCGCGTACTGCGCAATACATCGTGCGCGCGACGCTATCCTCGCTCCCTGTGCGCGTGGAAGATGCAGTATTTCTGGGTGCGCCGCCGCGTTTAACTCTGCCTATCTCGGCAACCATGAGCGCGACACGACTGTGCGTAGTATCGTTTTAAAGCTCTCGACGAAATCTATATATATATATGAAGAACATTTTGCAGTTCTTTGAACTGAACATTTAAAAAATTGTGAACTGGTGAACACTTTAGACATTATCGTGTGTTATCTGGGCAACTTTGAGTGCAAAACGACTGTGCGTGGTTTCGTATTAAACCTCACGACGAGATCTATTCAAATATATTTGAAGAATATATCGCAGTGGTTTAAACCAAAATTTTTAAAACTTGTTTTCGTGTGAACGGGTTAACATTTTCGACAATGCCACAGAATTCGCAGAATGAACGCAAGCAGAAGTGGAGAAAATCAAAACGAGAGGCAAGAGCAAGTTATGTGGAATGCAAGAAGCCCAAGAAGACGGAGTGCCACGTTGGTAATTCGTGTATCGATCTGCTTTGTGTTCGCAACGTTTCCAGCATTATTTGTAAAAATTATGGAAGCTACTTTTCATATCATGGACCTGTGTTGGCTATAACAAATTAAACGCTTTGAGACCATACTTGACTAGCTTAATTCAACTCTATCTGCAAGTCGTAGTCCCACGTTCCAAACTGACGGCTCAATCAGAACTGAGCCTATCTGATTTTGTTTTTTTTAATGAAAAGGACTTTCCAGGAAGAAATACAGCTTAAATGTAATTAACGATTATGACTCATAAGTATCAAATTACTTAATAAATACAGACTTTCACGTGGACCAGGAACATCAAACAGAAGTCATAGCACTTTCCACGTTTATAAGTGAGTCACGGAAAGATTCTGGAAAGAGCGAGGATTTCTCTTTGATGTTCCTGGTCCACGTCAAATGTCTGTATTTATTATTCATTCGGCTTCTATTTAAATGTTCAGTTGCTGCTTACCATCTTTGGTGAATCCCCAGCATTGTGTGGGGCTCCAAGAAACAACCTGCAAGTAGCTTGGCATGCGTATGTCAGTCTGGAGGAGTTCGAGGCCGCTGTGGCCCAGTGGAAGCATATCCGGCGGGTAACTGGAAGACCCTGGGTTCGATTCCCGGTGGCGGCCAATGAGAATTTTTCCGTGAATAGCTTATAAGCGTGGAAAAAGCGATGACTTCTGTTTGATCAAATTACTTATTCCTTCCTCCCAAAAATTCCAGACAAAGAATAGTACGAGAAAGTGGGCCATTCTTCGGCTGGTCCACTAGAAACTTCCCGGGTGTGCTGGTGGGCCAATCCTCTACTGGTGTTGAATGTTAATAAAAAAAATAAAACTGAGAGTTGCGTATTAGTTTGCCTTCTACTTCTGGTAAATATTTAGGTATTGTAAAGTATGACTACATAAAGAACAGCATAATGTTTTTGCACCTACATTAATTCAGCGAAGCGAGGCCGAAGGCCGATCGGAGCTCTCTTTACGAGAATCGAGCCAATTAGTTGTTCGGACATAGGTACGAGATGACACATCCGATCACCATGATGTTTTGCATGCGATTGGAGATCGTTCATGGTCAGGTTTTGGCGCCTTTCAATTCCCGAAATTCCGTGTCATTGAAGAATAATTGTCCAAAAACTTGCATTTTTAAGGGGGTTTCCGGGTTTTGAGAAGGGGCCGTTTGTTACCTATCTCCTCCAAAGAACTTCAGCCGATCGAGGTGACACTTGCCAGAGAGAAAGGGAAGGACATGGTGAGTGACATGCAGTTGGTATCCTGGCGATTGGTCGTGTTGTTTAAATATAATGACCATTAAAATTGACCAACTTTAATAATAATTGAAAACATCAGCTCTCTATAGGAGTACCGGGGCAGTTAGTTGTTCGGGCACAGCTATGTCATGACACATCCGATCACCATGATTTTTGGCATGCGATTGGACATCGTCCATGGTCAGGTTTTGAGGCCTTCCGATTTTTCAATAGCTTCGCTCAAAATTTGCCGACTGTACCCCAGTTGTCGGTTACCGTTGGCGGGATCGGTTTTCCTAGTATGCTATAATTAGTGTTACAAACATAACGTTATTTTCGAGTGAATTATACAGGGTGATTCAGAATAACTGTTCAATAATTTGCAGGGAGGTCAGGAACACAAATCCAAGCAATTATAACATAGGAACATGAGGGTCGCAAATGCAAAACACAAGCGCTACACGGTCAAAAAGACAGAGGCAGTTATTACAACTTTGGATGAGCAAAATGATTTAATTCTAAGGCTGCCGTGCAATGTCAACATATGGGCAGGTATGGTTGTCGACTGTCTGATCGGGCCCCACGTATTGCCATCGAGACTGGATGGACACAATTACCTCATATTCCAGCAAGAGGTCCTGCCGGAATTGCTGAGTGATGTACGCTTTCAAATTTGAGAGCACATGTGGTTTCAACACGACGGAGTTCCTGCGCATTTCTCCAGCAATGTTCGCCAGTATCTGGACGCAAAATTTCCGGGGCGATGGATTGGTCGCTGTGGACCCATTCCATGGCCACCCCGTTCACCTGATCTGTCCCCCATTGACATTTTTGTGGGGTTATTTGAAAGGTATGGTGTATGATACGCCTGTTGATTCCGACATGGACCTGGTGGCACGAATCGTTGCAGCAGCTGGAGTTGTTAATGATACACCAGGCATGTTCGCCCGTGTCCGCCGATCGATGCGCCGTCGCTGTGAAGCGTGTGTTACTGCGCAAGGACGCAACTTCGAACACTTCCTGTAAAGGTACTGTGAAATGCTAATTGCTGTCCAAAAGTCTGTTAAAATCTTGTCTTATTTTTTGTAGCCTTAGAATTAAATCATTTTGCACATTCAACTTTGTGCTAACTGTCTCTGTTTTTGTGACCGTGTAGCGCCCCTGTTTTGCATTTGCGATCCCATGTTCATATGTTATTATTGTTTGGTTTTGTGTTCCTGACCTCCCTGCAAATTATTGAACAGTTATTATGAATCACCCTGTATATTGCTTGTCAAGTTTTTTTTTTATCAGTGTTTTTGTATAATGCTCTATGAAAAGCACTGTATTATTGAACATTTCAATAAAAAGTGTGTTTATAAAGAATCAGTTTTAAAGAAGTGCAAATATTGTCTCCTTGTATAAGTCACGAAAACTTACGATATCTTTAAATGAGATCGTCCAATTAAGTCTAAGTTCGTACTTTGTTCAGTTTCACGTGGCTACTGACAGTGTTGGTAAGTCTTGAAGTTGTCTTTCTCGTTTTGAAACAACAACGCAACTACTACATAAAAGACCAAGCGCATATATTTCCGACTTCCGCGTTCCGAGGTAAGAACCTAAATAAAGAAAGAGAGGAGTCAGTGCCGTTGTAATTCTTCTAATGTGCTTCGTTTACTTCGCAAAATGAATTTTGAACTTGACTGGCCTCAAAGCACAGCTATCTACTATTTTCCAGAGATTTTAATGTGTCGTAGTTTCTGTTGAAAATTATTTAACGTATTTTCTCACCAGTTGTCTGCGAGCACAAATTTGCTCCCAGTTCCTGTTCGACGAAAACCCTATCTCTGATAAATAGCTGTTGGTGGTAAAGCAATGTCATTAATTCAGCGCATGTTCTACTGTCCTCCACTGCGTGGGAGATACGCCACCTTTTTTGACGGTGCATGATTGGACATTCCTTACTGCTGCGTAGATCGTACCACCGTGAGGAGGTTCATTTCATTCCAGATTTTTTAAGCGGTCAGAATGAGTGCTAAAAGAAAACGAATTGATATAAAAATGATTTATATCAATTTGTTTTCATAAAAAATGATATAAAAAAGTAATTGGTGATTATAAACGGTATACAGAGGGTAATTCGAAAGTTCTGCAATATTTGCATAAACGCATGTGCTGCGGCGGGTATGCGTTTAAACTAGTTCAAGTCGCGCACTGCAGTCAGTCCAAAGGGATGTAAAAGTGGTAGTCGTTGCTGTGAACATCATTGCATGTCGTCGTTCTGCCTGTTGTTAGGACGCCTGAAAGATGAACAGCCGCAATCGGATAATTAGGGAACTTTTGCATTCCGAGCTTGAACTCTGCCATACCGCTGCTCAAGCAACATTTGTCATGCGAAAGGGGAAGGTTCCATGGACCACAGCACCCAAACCAGATGGCTCAAGAAATTTAGCTCAGGTGACAGAAACCTTGACGATCAGCCAAGGTCACGTAGTTGCGCGAACCGTGGATTCGGAGGCCGTGCGCCAGGCCGTCGAGGTAAATCCGGCATCCATCACTCTGAGATTATCAGGCGAGCTGGGAGTGTCACCACCAACCTTCATGACCTCGGCAAGTCCTACAAGAGCTGCCGCATTGCCCCTCACGAACCGACGTCAGCTGAAGCAAACCGCCGAGTGGAAGTGTGCACGAAACTCCTAGAAAACCCGCGCGATGTACGTTTCATCAAGAGAATTGTTACGTGCGATGAAAAGTGGGTCTATTTCCGTAATCCTAACACACACCAGCAGTGGTTGAGCCCTGGCCAGCTTCGTGAACCTGTTGCCAAACGTGGGCGCTTCGAGCACAAGATGATGCTCTGCGTCTGGTGGAATTTCGATAGGATAATCCATTACGAATCTGTTCCGGACGGTCTAACCATCAAAGCCAGCCTCTACTCTGAACAGCTGGAGGGGATGCATGCCGTTTCGGTGGAGAAGTACCCTGCACTGGTGAACAGAAAGCGCGCTTCACCTACAGCAGTAGAACGCTTTTCCTCATAGAGTGTTAGCAACCCGGACAAAACTCCAGGAACTTGAAGGCATCGAACTCATGCCATACCCAACATATTGTCCAGACCTTGCCCCGTCGGATTATTACTCGTTCCGGTCCATTACCCACTTCCTTCGCTGGTGGTGCTCCAACAACCAGGAGGAGGTGGCAGCTGGGGTGAAGGAGTTCTTCGCCTCGAAGAACAAGAACTGGTATCCCGCGGAATCGAAGAACTGGTGGACAGATGGCTGAAGAATGTGCAACTCGCTAGCTTATTATTTGAATGCTAGTCAGCTTTCGTCGTAAAGGTACGAATGAATACATTTAGTGTTCCAAATCTTCCAAAACTTTCGAGCCACCCTTTGTATTAACCTTCACTAGAAGATGTTGTGCAGCACTTTCGCTTATCTTTCACACCTCCAGTCCACAGAGAGATGGATAATCGGGAGTTTAGCGTAATTGCTCTAAACCGCCTGCTTCCAAACTAACGGCAGTCCACCATGTTCACTAAAACGACAGGAAATCCAAGATAATTCGGTCTTGGACAACGCGACGCCGTCACTCTTCTCGCTAGTGAAAGAAAAAGCCGCTTGGCAACTATATAAGCGCACCTAACAAGAAATTAGTCACCCCTGTCAGAACTTTCCTAATAGCAGGTGACGGAGCCTCTTGCCTTAACAGTATAAATCCGGTGTAGTTGAGACTGCACAAGTTGCGGATGTACTGAACATCGTTTTGCAGCTGCTAGTGCGTCAATTGGTCCCAAAGTTCCGCCAGAGTACGTGGGTGTCTATTCCGGAGTTTCACTTTCTGTTCCAAATGATCCCACAGAATTTCAATAGGATTGAAATCTGTGGATTTGGCGGGACAGTCGAAGTGAGACGGCGTTACTGATTGTTCGTCGTGCCACTCACAGTTTTAATCCTGTACACACAGCAAATGTCGTCCTGGAAGGCAGGAGTGCAACGTGATGCTGCCCCTGGAAATGTAGGGCAAAGGTTCATATTCATCGAGAGTGTCCATTTCGTGGTACGAAAAACTTCCCCGATACATCACAGAGGCCCCTCCAGTTTGAACAACACCTTCGTCACAATCGGGATTAAAGACTTCATTGGGCCTGCGATGTATCCGTCGCCTACAGTTATTGGAGTATAAACAGAAACAACAGTCATCAATAAGACCAAATTACTCGTTTCCGATCCTCCATAGTAAAGTTTTCATGCCTCTGAGCCCACTGATGATGTGAAAAATTGTGACTTGATGTTAAAAGATGCCTCTTCCATGGTACGCTGCTCCAGATATCAATTGCATGCAGTTTGTTTCTTCGCAATGTCTTTTCAAAATTGGTTGGTGTGGACGTTCATTGACTCCTTGGGACAACTGTTGCCTGGTTTGTAACCGATTCGCAGTAACTAGGCAGCTGTTTCTTTTGGTGAGAATAGTTTTCCTGGCACAGTTACATCGCCGATTTTCAGTTGACTGCGAACTACAACACTGTTCGTAGAAATGCTGGATAGTACGCTTTGAAACACCAACAAATTGGGCGACTTCATTTATTTGTGTCCTTGGGCACGGCCAAACACGATGGCTCTTTTTTGCCACTCAGTAACGTCTGCCTTAGGACCCATATTAAAGACTGAATTCAACACACACATTCTTGTTCACCATTGCACGAGACAGAAATGATCCTGTAGATCACGTCAGTGCAACGTATCTCCCAACAATGCTATCACGGCTCCCTCTGTGCAACCAGTAACTTTCTACTGTCATTTCTGTTATGGGTGACTAATTTTTTGTCCGTTGTGCTTACGTAGGAGAACATCACTGCGTTCACGTAGGCGGTAATTAGATATCATATGGGTGAACTATGTAAGTTAACTGAGTTTGACAGATAGATGATGGTGGGTGCCCGGCGCAGGGGTCACTATATTGCGGAGGTAGAACAGGATTGCAGTATCCTCACCTCGTTCGACAACATCAAGAGTGTATTGGAAATTCACCATTTCCGGAAAAGCATTGCATCGTGGAGAGAGCAGTTAGGGAAAAAAGTAGTTCATCAGCATGTCCGACACATCGGACTCGCATAGTTGTAACCAACAGGACACAAACAGTAACACAAATAACCGCTGACTTTAAAGAGGGAGCTGCTAGAAACTTCTCCATTAAGACCATCAGGCGTTTTTCAGCTGCAACAGGTTATGCGAGAAGGTTATCCACTTGAATTCCATGGTTAACGTGATATCATCGAACTGTACGCTTCAACTGGGCAACAGAGCCACTCCATTGGAACTTGGATGATTTTGCATGGATCTCCTGGCTAGATTAGTCCTGTTTCCAGTTATTGCGCTCAGCTAGGAATGTGCGGATTGTGCTGAAACCACATGAAGTGATGGACCCGGCATATTAATGAGGAACTGTTATGGCTGCTGTAGAATGTTTTGTGGTCTGGGACGTGTTTAACTGACACACCTTAGGGACTTATGGTACATCTAGGTTCACTTCTGAAACGTGCACGCCGCGTGTCCTTCTCAGCAGGACATTTGCATCCGTTCATGTTCACCATCCCCTCTCCCCAAAATGGGAGATGGACTCTTACAACAGAACAATGCGCCTTCCCACTGAGCCGTGGTGACCAGAACATGGTTAGAAGAACAACATCCAGAAATTCCTACCATGGAGTAGACCACAGGGCGTGGTGACTAGAACATAATTAGAAGAGCATCTCGCAGAAGTTCCTGCCATGGAAGATTCTGCAGAGTGTGGTGACTAGAACATTTTTAAAAGAGCCTTTCGCAGAAGTTTCCACCCTGGAATAGACCACAGAGCGTGGTCACTAGAGCATGGCTAGAAGAATATCTCGCAGACGTTCCCACCATGGAATAGTCCACAGAGCGTAGTTACTAGAACCTGGTTAGAAGAGCACCTCGCAGAAGTGTCCACCATGGAATAGAGCACAGAGCGTGGTGACTAGAACATTGTTAAAAGAGCATTTCGCAGAAGCTTCCCACCATGAAAGATACCACAAAGCGTGGTGACTAGAACATTGTTAAAAGAGCATTTCGCAGAAGTTTCCACATGCAATAGCATACAGAGCGTGGTCACTAGAACATGGCTAGAAGAGCATCTCGCAGAAGTTCCCACCGTGGAATGGCAGAAAGAGCGTGGTGCCTAGAAAATGGTTAGAAGAGCATCTCACAGAAGTTTTCCCCATGCAATAGCCCACAGAGCGTCGTCACTAGAACATGGCTAGAAGAGGATCTCGCAGAAGTTTCCACCATGGAATAGCCGTCAGTGCGTGAAATCGTCCAAGGAAATCGTTGTATCGTCAAAGGAAATCGTTGTATCGTCAACGATTTCCTCGCAAGAAATCGTTGTGATGCAGTGGAGTGGTCCATTCGAGCTTTGGATCCTACATCCAGACATACAACTGAATTATGGACAGCGATACACCGAACGTGGATGAATATCTGTGAATAGTTTTAATGATCTAATGGACTCAATGCCTTGTTGTGTGACTGCCACTATCTCGGCGAAATTTGCCTAACCTGTTACTAGGCAGATTTCCCATTATATCTTTATTCTCAATGTACATAATAAATCTCAAATTTGTAAAATATTGCGGCGCAAAGTCACGAAATTGCACTTCAAAAACATTACTGCACAGCAGAAGTTGGTAGAATTCGTGTAATTCATGAAGTTGGCAGAATTCATGTAATTCATGAAGTTGGTAGAATTAATGAATTCTGAACGGTTTGCCCTCAGAAGTCACCTTCCAACAATTTGTAGCAATATTATATTGAAAAACACGTCGATATCTTACTTATTGTTTACCATATTCACGCTATAATTATAACTTCAGATTTTACCGGATGGCGTTCGATAGAGGAATCATTTGTGAGTTACAATCTATCTGCCAATATGCATACAAATCGCATCAACATTTTCTGGTATTACAATACTTTTATTATTTATTTTCCCCACAAGTTTATATGTCTCCCCAAGATAAGGAAACATTTCTTTAAGTGTGTGTAAGAAATTCTTTCAAGATATTGTTGCTGTGTTTTTGCTTCAAAGCTTACTATATTTTCAAAAATTATCACGTAGTGTATCTTCTGAATCATTCATGATGCAATACACCTGCCAGCTGTATCATCGTTATTACAACATTGTATGAAACTCTCGTCTACGATTTTGAATGAAACTTCGAATAAAACAAAAAGAATTTCCATTAATGCTTGAGAAACCGCTACCCTCTCGTATTTCTTTTTCATTGTTTAACCCTTTCGAAATATTTCACGAAAAGTGATAAGGAGCTTCGTCAGTACAGCATCCCCACGTCTTGTAAAAAAGAAATAAAATAAAAACACGAAATCGAAAACAATTCGCTAAGACACCGTTATATGGATATCGATTTTGTTTCAGGCAGGCGTCTCTCGATTTACCTTGTTTTCAAAATCATTGTCGGCAAACCAACAAAGGGACTTATTTGAATTTTAAATGAATGAATATTTTAAGGAATCTTCATTTCAGAGAGAACTTTGAACCTTTTTTTTTTTTCACAATGTTTCTTTGAAAATTAGAATTCATGCAATGTAAATTTGTTGCCACTAGTGGGAAAACGAAAAGAATTTCCTTGCGTAGGAGGTGCATTTTGTGTTTCGAGCTAATCTTTGTCAGATACAAGAGAATTTTCCGAAAGCTCACGTCAGCAGTTTCTATTCTAAAATTCCAGCGCTGTGTGTGAAAACAGATATTATGTTCACAATCATGAAGGGGTTATCTTAAGAATATGAAGAAGTATAAAAATTTTTAGCAAAATATTAAAGCAGTCTTTGACAGCTGGCTGATGTAAAATAGAATGCCGCTTTTTTTAATTTCTAATGCAGTGATATTTGGGTATAGCAAACTTTATTCAACAGTGACATCCGAAGAGTAATATGTTATTTTTCGGAAATATTACTATCATTTTTATTTTTAAAATGTTAAAATACAAGAGTGTATTAATTAGGGATGGGATATTCTAATCCTCGAATCCCGCAAATCTTGAAAAAGATTCGAGATTCGAAAACTCGAGTTTTCGCGCTTTTTTTCGTCATTCTAATCTTAACTTTAAAAAACTTGGCGTTTGGTGCTTGTTCTAGAGCGATATTTGTTCGAATTTTTGTCAGCATGACGAGTTCCGGCATTAGAAAACAATCGAAGAAGATCGTCTACAGTGTTTACACAGCTATTTGAAACAGCTCGTTACTTCCAAAATTTGAGAAAACTCTAAAAAGTTCTTAATCACACCACCATCGACAGTAAGGTCAGAAAAACTATTCAGCACATCAGGTATTATAGCTGATAAAATACGAAGCAGGCAAGACCCAGAGCAAATTCGAATGCTAGTGTTTTTAAATAAAAATATCCTTTAAAGTTTTCTGATTTTTTTACATTATCCTGAAAGAGTTCAGTGTTTGGTGTTTCATTAACACTTAAAAAACAAACATATTTTTGATTTTTCTTAGTTTTCTGGAAAATTTACTCAATTTAATGTTCCATGTGTTTATTTACATTGACTCTTGAAATAATCCTCCCCATCGCTACAATTGTTTTGATTTAAAAAGGTTTTGGAACTTTTGCTATTAAAGAAAAATTTCAAAAATGTGAATTGTTACTCAAATATTTTTTTGTCAAATTTTGTTCAGGAAATGGAATGGAATCTCAAGACTCAAGAGTTGTGTACTTCATTTAGTAAATTTTAAATTTAATTTGTATTTTCTTAATAAGTATCGGTATATTTTTTGAAAACTGTATTCTTCAATTTGTTTTTCATTAAACACAGATTTCAAATTTTGCTTCAATTAAAAACTTTCAAATTTAAGTAGGCCTTTTTTCCCCCTTTTTTCCTTTAATTATTCTTATATGAAGAATTCGAGAGATTTAAGATTCCTGGAGATTCGAGGACCTTTTAGGATTCGGATTCGAGACAACTTAGGATTCGTCCCACCTCTAGTATTAATGAATTATGCGTGATATATAAATGACACTCTACTAACAGATAAAAGCAAAATTAAAAAAAATATACCACAGCGGATCAAAAAGTTAGTTACACTGTTAAATAAAATGAATAAATAACTCAGGAGATGTTTATTTGTTTAAAGGTACGATATTTATTCATTTTTCGACATAGTCGCTTAAGGACTGTAAACATTTGTCGGAAACGAGTAATTAAATTTTACTTGTATTGAAAAATTCTGTACTTGCATAGAAAAATTCCCCTCGAGTTTGGTACTACCAGTTAAGGACCTCGCACACAATGTCCTAAATCCCAGCTGATGGTAAATGATGGAATGCACATCCCTCATGAAATAAATAACGTACAGGCAATTTCTTGGATTTTGATACCGTATTATTCCGTATCATGTCGCCAACATTCACCGAAGTAATGGATATTGATGATCTGCCTTTCGCAGTATTCGTTGGTCAAATTTATGCGACACTTTTCAAATTGTTGAATCCTCTTTACAATGAACGGGCGAGACATGGCATTTTCCCCGCATGCAGCACATATTTCACTATGGATGTCAGTGCAATTTAGGCCCTTAGCACACTAAAATCAAATGGTTCCTCGCACTCCCAATTCGGAGTAAGAATCCAGTTTACGTGCCATTACGAACAGCCACGTCTTACGCAGGTGCTGAACTAAAGCCCCTCCTGCCAGCAGCTACGACGTACTGTCTACTTCCCTCCTGAGAACACACAGCCTGCTTGCAATCCCTATCCAGACGGCGATAAGTGTAACCTGATTTCTGATTCACCTACGCAAATTTAATTGCAGCTATTCATCGGGTATTTCACTCCATAACACATAAATTATCCATGCGTTTAACCGCAACTATGAATCTGTTCAGCTGCTGCTCATGCAAATTGCTCCGCATTCATTTTTCACCTAATTAATTTTGGAAAATGACAACTCACACTAGCATGCATAAAGGAATAATCATGAATTTTTCGCATAACAAAATAAACTGACTGCAATTAGAAGGACTACGTTTACAACTGCCGCTCAATGGCCGAGTGGTCTGGGTCGTAAGTTTCTGATTAGTTAAGATAGTATAACTATGCTAGTTATCCGAATTTATTGGCGTAGATGAAATCAAAGTTTCCAACCTTTTGCTCATCAACCAGAAAGCTTTTTCAAGGACGTTAGACTGCAATTTCCTTGAAAAAGCCATCTAGTTGATGTACAAAAGCTTGGAAACTTCGATTTCATCTACGCCAATAAATTCGGATAACTATAGTTATACTATGTTATGTATAGTTGGGGTATAGTTCCTTGCGTTATTATTCTGATTAGTTGTCAGCGCTGCCCTAGCCATTCGGGTTCGGGCGGTGAATTTTCCCTCGACACTAGCTCTCTCCTTGCAACTTGTGTCCCTAACTTAGGGATTGGCGACTGCTTATAGCTTTAGTGTTGCTCTTCGTGGTGGCTAAACCGCGAAATGGAAGCAAAATTGGTTTCATCCACAAAGACAACAGACGAGGCATCGCAGAAGCCTTGGGCCATGTGTTTTCGGAAGCCTGATATGACTGACAAACAACACTGTACAGCACTTCAATTGTCAGGGAGCTAAAAATATGTGTTTCTGTGTGAGCAAATCAATCATGACCTCGGGAACATCGCTAGTGGTCACTGATTTCCTTCTCGTTTATTTCCATCCTTTAGCATGCTAGAATTCCAAAAGTGTTTTCCAGGTTATTTAGAAATATTAAACAAGGAACTGGACTACTAAGCGTTTGTTAGTAAAGGGAAACAAGTTGGTATAATCATGCAATGCATTGATTATGGTACGCTTTCCAACATACTAGAAATCATAAAATGGCTGTGGAATAAATCTCACTCCTACGCCCTGACCTTTGATCCCATTTCGATGATATTCAACAGAACTGGTTCAGTGTACCTCCGAAATAACATGATAAAGCTTTGTCACAATCGAAGCAATTTTACGTTAGTTAGGATGCATAAGGGCTATGGAATAGACCCCGCTTCTGTGTCCTAACCTTTGACCCATTTCGCCCATTTTCAATAGGATTCGTCCACAGGCAGGCCCCTACAACATACTAACATTTCATCCAAATCGAAACATTTTTACGTAAGTTATGACGCATAATGGCGATGGAAGTGATTCAGCTCCTATGTCCTGTCCTTTGACCCTCATTTCGCCAATTTTCAATAGGGTTTGTCCACAGGTGATCCCCTACCACATACTAATATTTAATCAAACTCGAACCTTTTTTACGTTAGTTATGACGCATAAGAACAGTGGAATGGATCCCACTCCTATGTCCTCACCTTTGACCCCATTTTGTTCACTTTCAATAGGGTTCCTTCCCAGGTGATTCCCTTCCACATACAAAGATTTCATCCAAATCGAACGATTTTTACGCGAGTTTCCATGCAGACGAACATACGCACACAACGCGTGACGTAATGAGGCAGATGGCAATCGCGGCCATCTACTAGCAAAAGTGTGACGTCATAAAACTTTAATAGGATCCGCACATTTTTTTGACTGCTGACGTCATGAAAATACAGGTCGCGCCATCTTTTTCTTCCCAATTAATGCGTTTCCAAGGATGAAAATTTGAACATCGATTAAAATAGCTTCATTTTATAACTTGGAATACCTAATGTTTTCTAAAACATATCCATAATTATGCAATCCAACATTTGTTTGTCTACTGACGTCATCAAACTACAGATCGCGCCATTCTTTTTCTCGTTTCAACACCACCAAAGGAAAAGTTATTAATTTTTAATATAATTATGGTTATGTTTTAGAAAATATTAAGTATTCCAAGTTATATTAAGAAGTTATTTTAATCGATGTTCAAATTTCCATTCTTGGGAACACATTAATTATGAAGGAAATGTGTACAAAATGTTTTACATTGGAAGTATAGGAAGTAAAATTGCTTGACGTTCACCTTAATAATATGGGATAAGGGCGATGGAATGAATCGCAATCCTATGTCCTGACCTTTGACCCCATTTCGTCCATTTTCAATAGGCTTCGTCCCCAGGTGGTCCCCTACCTCATACTGAAATTTCATCGAATTCGAACCATTTTTACGCACGTTATGGTGCATAAAGGCAATTGAATGCATCCCGCTCTTATGTCCTGACCTTGGACCCAATTCACCCGTTTTGAATAGGGTTCGTCTCCAGGTGGTCCCCTACCACATTGTGAAATTTCATTGAAATCGAACCATATTTACGAAAGTTGTGACGTATAAGTGCAATGGAATGGATCCCGGTCCTACGTCGTGACCTTTGACCCCATTTGCCCCATTTTCAATAGGGTTCGTCCCCAGGTTGTCCCCTACCACATACTAAAATTTCATCGAAATCGAACCATTTTTACGCCAGTCATCGTACGGACGGATGGACAAAGCTGGAGCATATACGCTTCTTCAACCTACGGTTGGAAAGCGTAAAAAAGCAGATGGAATAATTTTTTGGTGCCGAGTTAGGGCACACTGGTCAAAGGCATAGGTATTTAGCTAATAAGTCGAGCTGAGGCATGGTTCTACCCTAAGATAAAGCTGAGCGTTGTTTACGTGTTACCAAGCTGGCTGATTATCATCCCTGGAACACATGACCCTAAATTTCTCTTTTTTTATTGGAAGTTTAACGACAACCGTGAACAACTGAGTAGACTATACGCAGTAACCCGTCCCTAATTTAGGGTCACTGCTTTCAGGGAAGGAAGATTGCCAACGCAATAAGACAAACACAAAATCCATGCCTCCCGGGATTCTAACCCGGACCCATTTCGGACAAAATTTCAAAAGACATCGCTTAGAGCACTCTGCCACCAGGCCGACGTCCTAAATTTGGAACAGGCAAATTCTTACACAGTGCGTCAAAGAAGTTTTAAGACTGGGTCTGTAAAATGAAACAGAAACAAGAAACTATAATTTGTTTTGGTCTGTTATTCAAAATAAGTCCCTCCGGCTTCAATACACTTGTAACAGTGATTTAATAATGATTCGAATACCTGTTCCAGTTCATTTTGCGGAATTGCCTCCAAAGCACGCTTCGAAGCTGCTTGTATGGTCGAAATATCATCAAAATAACACCCTTTTAACATCATTTTAAAGTTTTGGGAATAAAGAAAAGTCGCAGGGTGCTAAATCAGGCGAATGCTGTGGATGATTCAACACACAGACGTTATTTTTCGCCAAAAATCTACGAACAAGAAGTGAGGTGTGACTGGGTGCATTATCGTTCAACAAACACCATCTGTTTTCATCTCGATATTTTGGACGAATGCGACAAATTCTGCCAATCAAACGCCTCAAAACATTTAAATAAAACTCACCAGTAATTGTTTGTCCACTTGGAACAAATTATTTGTGGATAATATCCTTACTGTCGAAGAATGTAATGAGCATTGTTTTGATTTTCGATGGAACTTTTCTTGTTTTTTTGGCTTGTGGCGAGTTTTTTTACTTCCATTCCTCACTTTGTCGCTTTGTTTTAGGATCATATTGAAAACACAATAGTTCATCACCTGTAACAATCGATTTTAAGAAGTTTGGATCATTTTCAGAGGCTGAAATGATGTCTCTGGAATGTGCACTTCTTGATTTTTGTTCATTGGTTAACGTGTGTGGATAAAATTTAGCACACTTTTGTTTTGCCCAAATCTTCATGCAGGATGATTCGAATCGTTTCTTTGTTGATGTTTAAAGACTCTACCATCATTCTTAGTGACGCACATCGATTGTTTTCCACGAAATCACGCACTTTTTCAATAAACTCAGGTGTCCTAGATGAACTTGGTCTTCCGGTATGCTTATCATCTTCTAGCGTCTCTCTTCCGTCCAAAAAACGTTTGTGCCACAGGAAAACATTTGATCTACTTAAACAAAAGTCACCGTAAACTTGTCTCATCATTTGGTACGTTTCCGAGGCACTTTTACCAAGTTTTGCGTTAAATTTGATAACAGCCCTTTGTTCCATTTTCATAATTCAACATGAAAAAATTTTACTTCTTTAATGAACGGCCGTTTCGTTTGAGTTACTTTAACAACTGCGCAGTACTTTTGGCAGAAAGCAAGCAGATGGTCACGGTTTATAATGCATTCGCGATTACACTGGTGGTGCCACCGTAGGCTGAAATCTAGTGCCAGTCTTAAAAATTCTTTGATGCACTGTGTATATCATTAGAGTTCCTCATAATGGTCATCAAATTCCAAGATGAAAAAAAAACCCATTGAATTGGATGTGAGATCGTATAAAAGAAAGCGTTTGCGATAACAAAACAAAATGCTCCGCATAACATTCTAGGCAGCCCATGTGACGGAGTGGTCTAAGCAGGGGCTTCTGATCCCTCTCCCGAGACGGGTCTGGGTTCGAATCTTGGTGAGTCATGGATGTTTTATTTGTCTTGCACCACTGGCTCTCTTCCTTCCGTGAAACCAGTGACCCTAAATTAGGAACGGGCGACTGCTTATTGCTCATTGCGTTGCTCACTGTGGTCGTTAGAACAGATGCGTAACGAATATTCTCCGACAGTATTTCAGAATTCTAGGTGTGGTTACCAAACGAAAGACAATTTTACGCCCCCTAGGGAGAAAATTGTGCATTCTTAGAGCAAAATCTGTATACGCATTCTTTACACTGAAGGGTATCTGATGTAATTTTTTCAACATATAATTTAGAAGCGAAGCTACGGACACATGTAAAAGTATGCATAGTATACCTCAGTGGCAAAACTGCGTTATACTAGGGAGGATCGAAATATAACATACAGCAATTTTTTTTCTCCTAGCAGGTTGCACTTTGGCAGACGATTTTGAATATCATGCGACAGCAAGGTTTTGCGGTATCAGGTGTCGCTGTGGTGGAAGAAAGTGAACGACGGCGCAAATATATCGCGTTTATTAGCGTCGTCTAAGAATGAAGAGCAACGCAGTGTAGTTCGATTTTTGTGGGCTAAACGGGAAACGCAGACGGAAATTCACAAAGAAATGGTCGAAATGTAGGGTGGTGATTACCTGGACCGCAGCAACATCTCCAAGCGGTGTTGTGTCTTGCAGAGGGCCGTGGCAACCCTACCGATTCGCACCCACCGTACATTTCGGACCTGGTCACTTCGGACTTTTACCTTTTTTGTCTCTTGAAAAGTGTGTTCTGCGGCCAATGCTTAAATTCGACTGACGAAGTCAAATCGGTTATCCGCAGGTGGCTATACGCCCAGAAAACGGACTTTTATGCACAGGTTATACTAATACTGGTACCGCGCTTATATAAATGTCTCAATCGTCTCGGTTTTTATGTTCAAAAACAGTTACTAAATGTACACTGAAGAGCAATTCAATTAGAGATACCTGTCTAGTAACGTGTAGCACCAGCTTTCACCCTGACGACGGCGGCGATTCGTCTCGGCATGGACTCGACAAGACACCGGAAGCGTTGGGAAGCCATACTGATCCACGACCCCTGAACAAGCTCCCACAGTTCACAAAGATTTGATGGAGGGGGTCAGAGCCTCGAACATCTTTCTCGTTAGCATCCCAGATGAGCTCGATAGGATTGCGGTCAGGTGACCTAGCTGCCCAAGGAAGCGAGATCACGTCAGTGGAGTGTTCATCCAACCTTTCGGATACAATTCGGGAGCGATGGCATGGTGCATTGTCATGTTGCAGGATTAGGTCCCCAGTGGGATGTTAAAAACGCACAAATAGGAGCAAATGGTCGTCCAGGATATCCCGGTAACGTTGACCTGTGAGGGACGATGTCACACGTACCATTTCAGTCCACGTAAACAGTCCTCAGACAAGAATGCTACCCCCTCGAGCTTGAAGAGTACCCTGCTGGCAAGAAGGATCCATCGCTTCATGTGGTTTACGCCGTACTCGTATCCTGCCATCCGCATGTACCAACGTGAATCTCGACTCATCAGTCTAGACAACATTTTTCCACATGTCTAAGGTCCAGTGGCGATATTACCGTGCCTATGCTAATCTTTGCACCCTCTGGTGTGCGGTCTGCAGCGATACCCTCATGGAACGATGGCTTCTGTACGCCATTGCGAGGAGGTGGTTCTGGATGGTGTGGCTGTTTAAACGATTTTGTGCACCAGCGTTAAATTGCCGAGTGATTTCTTGCACTGTGGCCTGTCTATCCCCTGTTACAATGCGAGCTGGCCGTTGATGACCCCGCTCATCCACACGCTGTTGTCCACGGCAGTTGGCCCTTATAGGGATGGTTTTACCGGATTCGATGTACTCACATTGCACCAGTGACACAGTGGCTCGTGAAAATCCCAGTGCCTGCACGGCTTCCGAGATGGGGTGACCCATTCGTTGGGCCTCGACAATTTGTCCACGATCAAATGCGCTTAGATCCTTCGTCTTACCCATACTGCGTCCGACTCTTACTGATTCCCGTCACAGCACTCCTTATATTGTAAGATCGCTGCATACTTCATGTCGTTTCCGTTTACAGGGCCGCCCACAGCGTCACACTTGCATAACGCCAGCTGTCTCTAATTCTATGTCTCTTCAGTGTAGTTTTACTATGTATATATTTTGTTTTGTCTCTCTTTTAAACTGTTGCAAAAAAAATAGTGTTTATTTTACATTTCGATCCACCGTCGTAATAAAGGTGGGAAACATTTCGTGCATCACTTTCTATTCAAGATTGAGAAATATTTTCAAATTTGGATTTTACAGTCGCAGGTAATTGGATACATTTTGCGCAAACTAGGGGGAAATTCTGCGCAACATAAACTTCCGAAAATAGTAGGCAATGAAAATTTTCAAGCGGAAAATTTTAGTCTTAAACATACGTTCGTAAATGAAAAAAAAAATACATTTAAAAGACAGGACTGTTCTTTAAAATGTATTTTTGACTGGCTTCTTAAAGATAGTTTTTTTTTTTTTGGAGAATTAAAATATGTGCACGAAATGGCTTTCTTTTTATGGAATATATTGAAAACATAAATTTTTTTTTAAAATCGGAATTCGAAAAGCATTGACAACGAGGAAGTAAAATGCGAATTTACGCCCCCCTCCCAGGGGGAAGATTCTGCATTGTTTCAAGCGCCAAAAATACCACAAAATTTGGCGCTTTCTGAAGAGGTGTTCAGTACAGAAAGTTTCTTTTTCACTCACGTTTTTAAAAGAGGATCTAAGGAAAAAAATCGATATCTTGCTGGAAATCCATGCCCAACATCTCTCCGTAGCCCCAAGATCGTGTGCCTGAATAAAATCAAGTATATCGATTAAGATTTATTCTATCCAAAAGGAAAGAAATTTTGCAGTTCTAACTGCTTGGTGCTGAGGTTTCTCACCTTTGGATGGGTGGATATACAGGTACTAACAGCTCGACTTTTAACCAACACTAGAAGAAGAAATAAACAAGAAAGTTGACACCGGATTTTCGGGTGTAATAAGCACATCTTTTGAATCCGTTCTGATGGGAATTAAATTTATCAAAGCTATTCAAAGTCAATAGAGCCGGTATGGAAAACATTAGTATCTGACCAAGGAAAGACATTTTTCCCTCTTGTTTTTAATCCCGCAGATACTGCTGTAAACGGAATCGTTAACTTACACCATCTGGTCGCAGACTTGTGCGTTACGGAAAATTTGAAATTATATGAGAAACATTTCACAGCGGAACCACTCTCCAACAAAACATTTTTCAAATCGGAATCTAAGAAGCAAAGATATCGACAAATATAAGATGTGCTTGTGCGCCCCCTGGCGGGAAAAACACGAATTATTTTAAGAAGAAAGTATTCTCAAAATACTTTTCCGATGTGAGCGGTATCGGTAAGAATTTTTTCAGTCGAGTTTTTTGGGTTGGGTTTTGGGTTGGAGGTTTAACGACCACCGTGAGCAACTCAACGGGCTATAAGCAGTCGCCCGTCCCTAATTTAGGGTCACTGGTCCCAGGGAAGGGAGAGAGAGCCAGTGCCGTAAGACAAACACAACATCCATGCCTCACCGGGATTAGAACCCGGACCCCATTCGGACGAATGATCAGAGGCCATCGCTTAGACCACTGCGCCACCGGGGTGGCCAGTCGAGTTTTCAGAAACTCAGGTTTAGCTGCAAAAACGTCAGAAGCTGAAATTAACACTTAGGATCCCTGGTGGCCAAACCATTCTTTACCAAATATAAATTATATGAGTAACATTTCTCATCAGGAGCTGTATACGATACAAGAATAATTTCTCAAATCGAAGTTTTAGAAGCGGAAATATCGGGGAAAACGGAATTCATTTTAATGCCTCTCTAGCGGAAATTCCGAATATCTTGAAAATTTTGCAATTATATGAAAAATATTTCGCACCGGAAACGCTATCCAAACAAGAAGGAATTTTCAAATCGGACTCTTAGAAGTAGAGATATTGACAAAAATAAGATATCCATCAACGCCCCCTGGTGGACAAACCACTTTTACCAAAAATTAGAAATTATACACAAACGATTTCCCATGAGGAGCTGTATCCGTTGCAGAAATAATTTTTTGAATCGGAGTTTTACCAGCAGGGATATCAGTGGAAGTGACATTTACCATAACGACCATAACGGAATGTTGTTGAATTACTTGAAAATTTTGAAATTATATGAAAAATATGTGGCACTGAAAACTATTCAATAAAGAAGGAAGTTTTCAAATCTAAACTTTAGAGGCAGAGATATTGAAAATAATAAGATATACATCTACTACCCCTCGCGGAGAAACCATGAATTTTTTTAAGAAGAAAATATTCCGAAAATCTTCATCGATGTGAGTGCTATCGGACCACGAACGAATTTTTTCAATAGAGATTAGAACCTCAGATTTTGGGTCAAATACGTCTGAAGCAGAAATTAACACTTACCGCCCCTGGTGGACAAACCATTCATTACCAAAAATTATAAATTATATGAAAAACATTTCCCATCAGGATCTGTATCCGCTGAAGGAAACATTTTTGAAATCGGAGTTTTAGAAGTAGATGAATTGGGGAAAACCAAATTTACTTTTACGCCTTCTAGCGGAAAATCTATGCGTAACTTAAAAAAGTGACTGTGCCTAAAATGTTATTCGACATAAATGAAATCGAAAGGTAAAATAATTTTATTAATCGGATGTTTAGAAGCAAATATATGGAATAAAGTGTATTTTGAATTCGATATCACCTGCATTTACGTCCTCTAGCGGCGACATTGTACAACGTAAAAAAAAAACGAAATAAAGAATCATCATTCGCGTATTTTAAGCTTCCCAAGGCAAAAAGAATTTTTAAAATCTGACTAATTGTTGCAGAGATATGGTGTCCACAAGCGGGCGGGCGGACAGACGGACAAAACGATAACAGAAGCATGATCTTTTTTATACAAAAGACCTGTTAAACAGGTGGTTTTTAATTTCATGTAAGACAAAATTTAGAAATATTCAATTACTTCTCATAATAACGACAAAGCGTTTTTGTTCCTTTAAATGAAGTTTCGTAGCACTTCAATTTATTCAAAGAAAAGTCATGCAGCATCGACTACAAGATTCCCATTTCTGACTTTTACGAAGAAAAATACGTTATTAATGTGACTATTTTTTTGAGAGTTTAACGACTACCGTCGGCAACTCAATCGAATATAGAAGTCAGCAGTCCACAATTTAGGGCCAGTTGTCCTAGGCAAGGGAGAAAGAAAGTGTCGTACGACAACCAGAAAATCCACGCCTCAACGGGATTCGAAACCGGACGCGTTCAGAAAGAATGGTTAAAAGCCAACGGTTAGACCACTACGTCCCCCGGGCGGCAAATATGGCTTTGCAATCACATTAAATGTGCAAACGTCCATAAAATGAAAAAGGTTAGCTCCTTAACGCCTTTCTTCATCTGAAGTTCCGAACGACATGTCGCACACCGCGATGAGTTTCGCACTGTCTACTTTCCCAAGTAGGAAAACTACAAAACCTTTGGCCTCACTATGAACAAACACACCACACACCGAGCCCAGACACTTACGACCGGGCCAGGCCAACTCGACACATTCTTTTTATAGCAATGCTGAAGAAAGAAAAAATCGTGTTCCCCGATTTCCTGGTGTGTTTAATCGTTTTGCTGGCTTTACTTCTATGACACGAGCCAGGGCGTAATCAGGAAAAGAAGGAGAGGCACCCACAGTGTTTTTACCAATCTGCAAGTATTAAGATGGCAAAATCACTTTGACGCTTGGTGACAACAACAAAATTGGACCCCAAGCGAGTGTTTGCGTAATGTCAAGTGTTGGACGGCCATGTCTGCAGTGGAATAGGGTGTGTGTGTGGGTGCTTGTATGCGAGAGTGGGGGGACACCGATTCTTTCTCCTATCCCTAATGTGCATAGGGATTGACTTTTGTAGTGTTACTGCTTACTACACTGGCGGAAAGTGAAAAAAGAACACCAAGAAGGAGACGTCTGATACCAACGAAACTTATACAGCATAATAACGGAATACAGAGGATAACGTGATCAAAACATTATGGCAAAATACAGCTGTATTTGCTGGTAAACTGAAAAATAACATTTCCATGTAACATGGTTAGTACGAGGTTGAACCGCCATGAACTGCGTCACACTGTGCAGTTCTGGCATGGAGTCTGTCGTACAGATGTTGGATGTAAATTTGGGGTATTGAGTTCCAAGCATCCTTAACCTGGACGCGTAGATCGAGGATGGTCGTGGCTGACCGTGGAGACCAGATAAGTTGTTGTCCCATAAAATCCCACAAGTGCTCAATGGGGGACAAATCAGGTGAACGTGCAGGCCATGGAAGTTGCTTCACACCCTGAAGTGCATGTTGCGTTGCGCGTGCCACGTGTGGGTGTGCGCTAGTTTGCTGGAAAACACCACGATGAACCGACCTTACAAATGGCACAACAACGGGCTGAATGATGTTGATGAAGGAGGTGCTGTTGAACGTACCAGGTACAAACACTAGTTGTGTACGGGAGTGATAGCTGATCGCTCCCCACACTAGGAGACAAGGTGTAGGCCCTGTGTGTCGCTGGTAGATGCAAGAAGGGTGGAGACGCTCCCCTGTGCATCTGCGAGCACGCATGCGGCCTTCGGAGGCACCCAAGTAAAATCTGCTTTCATCGCTGAACAAGACAGATCCCCATTGCGTTCACCACTGCAGCCGTTCCTGACGGTGGGCTGGAGTCAGAGGTACACATGCCAGAGGCACACGTGCACGTAGTCCGGCATTCAGTAGACGGTTGCGGATTGTTCGCACAGTCACCTCAGGTGCAACGGCAGCTCGGATTTGGGTCGCAGTGGATATTCTTCTTTACAACGGCGCTCTTCTTATGCGTCGATCGGTCCGCTCATCAGTCCGTCTGTGACTCCCGGTTCCACGTCTTCTCGTGTGGGAATGTTCCTCGGACCATCTACGCCAACATCGTATCACCACCGACACTTCCCGTCCAATTCGCTCCGCAATACGACGATACGACCACCCGGTCTCGCGGAGTCCGACTAGACGACCTCGCTCAAAGTCCGATAACTGCCGAAATCGTAGACATCTTCTATATCCAGGCAATCATTGCAGCTTCTTCAGGGTCTTCGCACGTGTCCGTACGCTGACGACTGATTACATTCACTTCGCCGTACTCCTTTAATACTACCGACGATAATTTGCATATTATGCCGTGCTTTGACGTAAGCGCTCACCGGTTGGTCCCGAAATTAACATCACACCTACGTAAACACGACCCTATTAACATATGTAAATTTCATGATCGTCCGCCAATTCCTTCTTGGTGTTCTTTTTTCACTTTCCGCCAGTGTATTAGAGGTATGCAAAGGTTACCGATTTTTTCACAAGAAAGGACTAATCAGGAAACCAATACACGTTTATTCAACGAAATATTGGCCGTTAGCATCAATGACCTTTTGTCATTTTTCAGGCAACAAATGAATACCCCTGTGATAAAAGGACTCGGGTTTTAAGCTGAAGAACGCAGTGACGAAATTTTCCACCTCTGGAAATGTGGTGAAATGCTGTTGGGCTAGGGAATGTTGCATAGAGCGAAACAGATGAAAGTCTGAGTGTGCGATGTCCGACGAGTAGGCTGGGTGCAGTAAAACCTCCCAGTGTAACTGTTCAAGTGTTGATTTCCTGGTGGCACCTACATGTGGTCTGGCATTATCGTGTAACAGGATGACTGGGCGGCGTCCTTTACCTGTCCATATGGGTTTTTGCTCGATTGCGGCATTCAGTTTCATCATCTGATCGCTATATCATTGTGCAGTGATTGTTTTGTCCCGCTTTTAAATGTTCAAAGTACAGCCCTCCATGCATATCCCACCACACGCACAACAGCATATTTTTCTCGTGGATATCCTGTGTTGCAATGGATGTTGTTGGCTGGCCTGGGTCGACTCAGGATCACTTGTATACGGGGTTGTTGCAATAGACCCATTTTTCATCCCCGATGGCAACCTTCCACAAGACATTCTTCCCTTGAAACCTCTTCAGCAACGACATGCAGATACCCAATCGTTGACCACTTTTACGCTCCGTTAAATTATGCGGAACTCACTTACCAGTCTTCTAGATCTTCCCCAAAGCCGGTAGACGCCGTACCACCGTCGATTGACCAACTTTCAAACGTTTCGCCGGTTGCGTGGTCGTTTGTGTGGAACCTCTTGCAACAGCGATTCCAGCTCCTCGTCTGCGATGTTCCTGAGGTCTACCTGCACGTGGCTTGTCTCCCAATCTTAAATCACCTTTCTTAGACCTGGCAAACTATGCTCGACACGCCCGCGCATTTATAACCGTTTCGCCATATGCCTGATATATCGCAACGTATGCTTCACTCGCATTTCCCCCTAAATTAAACATGAATAACAAACAGTACCGCAAATGAACTTTATAGACCGCTCTTCATGGCTTCATGTAAGAACTGACAGTACGGATTGCTGGCCGGTTAGAACCCTACCGCGGCGGAAACTTTTGCATATCCTTAATAGTTCAGATAAAGGGTGATTCTGAACGCGCTTAGTCATCCTTTTTCTCTGTCTTTAAGGGTTATATTCTTCGATAATTGCCAAAGTTTAGTAAATATATTTAGGCTTCCATTCAACTAAATATTTTCAATAATATCTCATTTCATTATTTAATTTTCCCATTTTAATAAAATCTAATGGAAAGACAAAACCAAATGGCACGTCCCGGGCCGGGCTGGGCTGGGCTGGGCAGGGCCTAAATAAGAGCTGCAATTGACGGGCCAGGGCCGGTACGGCCCAACTGTTTAATATTTGAAACGGGTCGTGCTGGGCCTTAAACGCGCGGGCTTAGGCCGGGCTCACCAAATTAAGCCCGTGCATACCTTATTATGAGATCCGAATTTCAGTTTTTCTTTTTCGCAATCATTAACACAACGAGACCATGTCGTCATCGCTATTTATTCGTTAAAAATAAATAAATGCATAAAAAAATTACATTAAGAAAACCAATATCAAATGGAACCATTTCTTGCTTAACACACAGGTTGGGACTATATGATCTTCACATTTACTTATTTTTCGAATTCTTATTTTAACCCTTCAATTAATTTCTTGATGGCCGAGACTGCGTATATCCGTCGTCTACGAAGGGGAGCTTTTTGTCTTATTTTATCCCTTTGTCAACTTTTTATATATTTTAAAACAGACGTACAGATTAACAAGGACTTTGAAAGGAAACATCCTCTCTAAAGTTCCCTTTATGAACATTGATTGACCACGTATGATCTTTCGGAATTAAAAATGTAGGATTAATTTCACATTTCCTCCTGAATCTGATCAGAATAGAAAGAAGTTAATCATGCATTCTTGAATTTCAAAAGAATCTAGTCAGTGCTTCTGTTGTTTCTTTTTTCTTCTTATCACATTTCCATAGCAAATCTGTAATATCTCGAACAAATCTTTATTTCTTTCTTTAACCTTTCATTGCCCAGTCATTTGGTAAATTACTCATTCCATGCTTGGATGATTCAGAATGATTGGGCTCTCTTATAACTACATACTTGTGATTTTCTCAGGAAATTGTTATTAAAAATACCGAAACAAATGAGATTGATAGAAAAAAATATAACCGGAAGACTGCAAGTTACTTAAGCTAAACTCTTATTTAAGAGCCTTATGACCCCAAATCTTTTATCAGGAGACCAATGTCCTTGAATCTCATTAACATTTCTTTGAATTCAGTGATTATTGTGAATATTTTTCACTATGATACTTCCAAATAAAAACAAAACGTTATTTAATTCACAGTTTGTGGGTACAACAGAATAACGTTGCGGAACTAACAGAACAAAAAAAGTCCTGTAAGAACACGCACTATTCTAAGGCTTGCAGAAAGCCAGAAATCGCGAGAGATCATATGAGAGACTATCCTTCGAAATGGTAAAGATTATTTAAAACAGGATAACTATCCTAGTAATCCGAATTTCTTTCCGTAGAATAGAAGTCAAAGTTTCCAAGCTTTTGCATACCAAAAAGATGGATTTTTCAAGGAAGGTAGACGGTTAGCTGCAAGCTGAATAATAGAACATTTCAAGAATTGGGTGACTTGACGTGACAATAAACGAACAGATGCGAATGTTATTATTCATTCAAAGACAGGAGGCATCGTTTTTGTTTAGCAAGCGGAACCGTGGAAGGAAACAAAAAGGTATTCACTATTTGAAGGACAAGTTCCGAATTCCTGGCAACTCTAGCAAAACGCACTCATTGCAGGACACACTGTAATGATCTCCAAAGTTTCCCGAATGGCAGTAGATTTCGGGGTGAAGTAAGAAGCTAATTTCTTTATGTCATCCCACATAGGAGCAGCGGACTTGACTTCTCTGAATAGGGCCGTGGTTACTTGCATACCTTCTATGTTCTCTGACTATTATTGTAAAATGAAAGTTTGGCTGCATAAACCACTGTTATCCTGAAGGATAGTTTAACAGTGGAGTTGCTTTCAACGTGCATTTCGCTGGACAGTTTAAGGTTGTGCTTCTTTCAACGGACATACCTAACTGTAAGCGAGGATTTCACTTCAAATATAATCTGTGAACAATCCTTTGAGTTTCAAAAGCATATTAGCAAAAAACATGTGCAATTTCCGATGCACACAAATGCAATAAGACAGGAAAATAATATACAGTAGATCTCGATTGTGACGAGGTGTTTGGAACCGGTGGAAAACCTCACTAAACCCAGGCATTTGCTAAATCTGTCTCCGGGATAAAATTCCCACTATGTAAAAATATGCATACGTGATAATATCTATATACGTTTATATTATAGATTCATAGAAATTGGATATACACGGTTGAGTCGCATTATTGTGGCCACCAGCTAATATCCAGAGTAACCGCCCTGTGCATCACGGACAGCAGCTAGTCGGACTGGGAGTAACTCAATACTGGAAGGTGTTCACAGGTATGTGAGCCATGCTGACTGCAGCGTATCTGACAGATGCTGGAGGGTGCGTGGTGGAGGATTCACAGAGAGAACAACAAGATACAGGTAGTCCCACATATGCTCAATTGGGTTTAAGTCTGAAGACTTATGGAGCCAGGGAAGTACTTCGAAGTCTTCATCGTGCTCTTCCAACCACTCTGGAACATTTCTATCCGGGTGACACTTCGCATTGTCGCACTGGAAGATCCCTTCCCCACAGGGAAGACAATCAGCATGTATGGAAGTACCTGGTCTGCAAAGATGGATTCACAACAAATTCGGCCCATAGTGCCTTCCGCAGGTATAATTGGACCCAGAGAATGCCACGAAAAGATTCCGCAAATCATAACGCTGCCCCCCACCAGCTTGTGTTCTTCCAGCATGGTTGAAGAGTGTTTGGTCTTCGGTGTTTCTCGCCTTTTACGCCAACGTCCATCCGTTCGATGAAGCAGAAAACGTGCCTCATCGAAGAAGGCAACCCTTTGCCAATCAAAGGGAATCCAATTCCGGTACTGCCGTACAAATGTAAGCCTTTTATGCCGATGCACCTTCGTTAGCATAGGTGCAGTGACCATCCTTCTGCATCAGAGCCCCACACGCAGCAGGGTTCCCTGAACTGTTGTTTTATACACGCAGCAGAGTTCCCTGAACTGTTGTTTTATACACACAGCAGGGTTCCCTGAACTGTTGTTTTATACATGCTTCTGGTAGCTTCCTGGTTCATTCGGCCAGTGAGTCGCTCTACTGTTTCGTGTCAATCGGCCCTCACGCATCTTCGCAGCCAATGTTTACCTTTCACACCAATGGCACGAGGTGCTCCGCAGATTCAACGTTGCTTATTGGCAATGGTGTCATTTCTCCAATCACGCTGCACCTTAACCACAGTAGCGCACGAACAGTTCACAAACTGCGCTGTTTCAGAAATACTTCCACCCTTGGCCCGAAAGCCGATAATCATCCCTTTTTGCAAATCTGATAAATCGCTCCATTTATCCATGACAGCAACGAGTGATATGTTTTCAGATTGCTTACAGCACACCTTATATACCTTCCAAGCTAATCATTGGCTACGCTATTCTGACGTCTAAAGTAGGAGGTGGTCTCAATAATGTGACTCGACTGTGTAGTATATACACACTACTAATCCAAATTTATTGGATTAGAATAAAAATCAAAGTTTTGCAAGAGTTCGCACATTAACCAGGTGGTTTTTATGTCTACTTAAAAAAGCGGCCTGATTGAGGTGCGAAAGCTTGGGAAACTTTGATTTTTATTCTACGCCAATAAATTCGGATTACTAGTATAGTTATACGGTTTTAAATATTTTTAAAAAATATTGCTTCTAGATATGCTGTATTTAGGCCTTCCAAAATGTACACCCGTTTTGCTGCAAAGCTCAGTTGGGTGGTTTTTCTCATTTCAGAAGTATGCTACTTATTAATAGTACTAAAACTGAGCTATTTTTGTTTCCATAACAACCCTGGTGACTCATTTGGGTAAAATGAAAACGGTAATGCGATAAACATGATAAATGACCCAAACATAGTGAAACATTGGTTCTTACGTTTGGAGTACGTTGTAGCCAAGTCTGATTTATGAAAAATGTTATTATATATTCGTGACAAAAAAAAACAAAGTTCTATCGAAAGAAATTTGGACTTAACACGTAAAGGTACACTGATTTTGAACCATGGCATTAACAATAAATAAATAAAATAAAATAAGACTGTTTCACACGCTATTTCTGATTGAAGATATTTGTGTTTGTAAAAATAGCACGATGATCAGAAAGAAAATGTTTTATTTTTATTAGTATATCAGGATCTATGTCTATCATTCTGCAAATATTAACAAGCTTTTATCTCGACGTTCCTCACAAGTTCTGAAATCAAGTTGAACCAGGTAAGAGAGCTATATTGACGGCTCCTGAAGTTTCTCTTCACGCAAGTTTCTCAGTCACGTGACTCTTCCGTGTCTTCATTTCTGGTACTGACTCTACCAGACATCGCTGTGATGCACTTTAGTTGTACAAGGATGTACACTGCAAACTCAGCAGGGAGAGTTGCTTCAGTTTACGAACTAAAGGAATTGACTTTGCAAAACCCGTGCTACTGAGTTCAACAAATCGAAACAACTCGAGAGAATATATTGTTAGTTGTTACTTACTGAAACTTATGAGTTGCTGCAGTTTATGAATTAAAGGGTTTGACTTCGTAAAACACCTGCTGTGCATTTCAACGAATCAAAACAACACCAGATAATCTACGTTAGTTGTTTCTTACTCAACCTTTTGAACTTCAAGGATTTAGCGTAAGAAAACGAAACAATGCCTCATGAATGTAATACAAGATTACAGCATACATTAAAAATTTTGAAGATGTGAATCCGTTTTTTTTTTGTGTAAATATGACATGGATGGTAACTCAGATAATATCCGAAAACTTGAAAATTTCGTTGTCCTGGAGCGGGAATCAAATCCGCGTCTTCCGGATAGCGCCCTATTATGCTAATCACTACACCACCAAGAATGACCATTCAAATTAATTGAAAACTTGAAACTTCGTCGTTCTCGTTGTTGTAGTGGTTAGCATACACGGGCTATATCCGGGAGACGCGGAGGCATGATGGGCAGTGGCTAGTCCCTTTGACGCTGATATATAGATATTTTTTTTTTTGACTGAAGGTTTAACGACCACCTTGAGCAACTCAATGGATTATAAACAGTCGCCCGTCCCTAATTTAGGATCACTGGTTTCAGAGAAGGGAGAAAACCAGTGCCGTAAGACAAACACAACATTCATGCCTCACCTGGATTCGAACCCGGATCCCTTTCGGGCGAACGATCAGTAGCCATTGCTTAGACCACAGCGCCACCGAGGCGGCACGCAGCTATCATTCAACTAGGTAGGAAGAAGTGACTGAAACATCTTCGATCTCATTAAATAAAAAGGAACTGTACACCAACTGTACTTAAATAGTACAGTTGGTGTAGAGTTCCACACCAACTGTAGTATTCATGTACTACATTAATAAATGTTGATAGCTGTAGTAGTAATCGAAATTTCCTAGTGTAGTTTGCTCTCTACCTTTCTTGAAAAGGCCATCTAGTTTATGTGCGAAAGCTTGGAGACTTTGATTTCTATTCTACACCAAGAAATTTCGGATTACAAGTACAGTTATACAGTACAATTGAAATTTTCGATCTCCTTTGCTATTTTCATCGGCGTTCTTACAGCTCTTTTAGCTTGTAACAGGTAGAACGAATTACTGCCATTCATTCCAGTAAATGACCACTTTGAATAACAAAGCTAAGGTGGAAGCGACGCTTCGTGATCCTCAGCTTCACTCGTCCCAGCCGCGTTCAGTCCACATTTTAGAGAGCGAAAAGACTGACGTCGAACTCACTTCTGAGTGTCCTTCTGTTGAAAGGGTGTACACAACATTTTTCTATCTGTTTCTATTAAATAACTGACTTTGGATAACTGACTCCCTTCATTACCTGGATTCCAGTAAACATCCACAACAGACTCTTTTTCCAAAGCTCACTTCTTTTTCTGTTGGTGGTTTCGAACTGTCGTTTTTACGGTTTCTTTCATTGTTTACATTGCATTGTACTTGACTTGCAATATAAGCAACTATTATGTGTGGCAGCATCACCTATTTGTACAGATTGATCAGTGACGTCACGCGAAAGACACAACAATCTACTTATTTGATGAAAATTAAAATCCTGATTTATATTTTCAAGAATCGTAAATGTTGGGATACGGAATGTATTCGAGCTGTGATCGTCACACTTTTTGCTAACTCCGACTTAGTTCATACCAGCTGTTTAAAACGTTATAGTAACTGAAGTCACGTTGCACTTATTTTTTCACTTTTAATAAAATAAAACAACACCAACAGAACGAAAAAAAGTGCAACATATATCAGAACTAAGTTCTTAAGTGAGTTTCTTCACATACTTGTAATTTTTGCCTTTATTGCTAAGACTCGGCCCACGCAGATAATACATATACGAAAGAGATTGATTGATATTGCGCGATCATAGGTAATCTGGAAACTCTTCCTCCTCTTACTTCTCTGCCTCCTTCTTGCCTTTTCCTTTCACTCCGTCTATATACTTATCTGCCTTCTTTCTCTCTCTCTCTCCTCTCCTCCTGCTTTTCTCTCGCTAGATTTAAAGAAAAACGACCATGCTGATCACAGAGCATAAGAGTATGAAACATATTTTGGCGTTCTACCTGTTAATATAATAGGAAAAAACTACTTGACCAAAATACTTATATCGAAACTCCTAGATTTTGCATATTGAAATCATTTTGCAAAATTGCAACTTAAATCACTAATCCAACCGTCTAGTGGTGAAAAGCAGTTCACATAAGTATATCGTACAAAAAGGAATTGTAACATGAATTTATTACAGGAAATAAAATAAAAATTGGGAACTACATGGGTAAATAGTTTCAAGGGAGTGTCTTTATTCCCAGTGGGGCTGCCGTCTCAGCGATGGCTTCTGATCATCCGTCCGAGATGTGTCTGGGTTCAAATCCCGTGAGGCATAGATATTGCGTTTGTCTTACGGCGCTGGCTCTCTTCTTTCCCTGGAACCAGCGGCTCTAAATTAGGGACGGGAAACTGCTTATAGTCCACTGAGTTGCTCACTGTGGTCGTTAAATCCTCAATTAAAAAAAAGATTCCTGGAACCAGTATAGAATTAACCCCGTGTCTGGAGGAGGATTTAGGATGGGGGGGGAGAGGTTTTGCTTCAGTCAGATAATTTACACGAAAGAAATGTTTTTGTGTTAAATGACTTCCAGCCTTTGTGTGCGATGTAGATATTAGTTTGGTGAATGCTTCAAGATAAACTTAACATAATATTTCGAGAGAAACATAAATTTGGGGCAAATAAGCTGAGACAAAAATAATTATGCATGCAAAACATAGTTAAATAAAAGGAATACTTAAATTTAAAAATGTAATTCAACAGAGAAATGATCCCTACATATTTTAACATCATTTATAAAAAACATAGAAGTTGTAGAATTATGGATAATACAAATGGCAAGGACACTTTGTTAGAGCCTCCCATTCTTTCCGGAGAGTGCTCTTCAAAATAAAGTACATTTCCACCCGGAAAACGTCTATTTGCTCTGCTTACACCACAATTTTGAAGAGAAAACCTTGTGATATTGGACTCGTTAATTTTCTACTTATATTAACTGTACATACTGAGAATCCCAATATCAAACAGGAACCCACTTTGGTCCCTATCCCATTTGGGCGATCCATAGGAGGAACACGTAAAAATATTTACAAAATAGATATATTTATATTGAGTTTAATACAACTCCTTTAGTGTTGTGTGAGCATATCGATAATATCTAGCAAAGCTGGTAAAATGTTTTATAAGTCAGGTTTCAAAGCATGTTGCTGGATAAAAGAGAAAGTTAATTTGAACAATATATCTTGCCTAATGGTTGAAAACAGCATAAAAATAATAGCTAAAATTCAAAGAAGCAGGTCAAGTTAAAAAAAAAGACAAAGCAACCTCTCCCGCGACCCTTCTCAGGGAATGCATATTTCACACCTCGTCAATTCGTGCTAGGACATGAATGTCTTTGGTCATCGATAATTTCGCCAGTTTTATATCGATATTATTTCGAAATGGTCAGCCGTTGTTAGTTACACTGTTTAATGTTTAGTGTAAATGTGCTACATGAAGTGTCTTCTTCCTGATAAGAAAGTCTGAAACGCATCCCATTGAAAGAAGGTATATCCAAGGCCACTTGTTTCTTATTAATACGTCATTCAAATGGTTTCCCAAATAAACTTCCCGAAGCAAAACTCAAGAAACTAACACAATAGATAAAAAATTTTCTGCCACCAGACAGAGTGGTACTTCTTTGCCATCGGAAATACACAAAATATGCAAATTCTATAAGAATATATACTTGTAAAATTTACATTTTTGGAATATTACCTGTTCAGCAAAGGAGTCATCAGGTCTTTATTTATTTAAGGTTTAACGACCACCGTGAGCAACTCAATGGGCTATAAGCAGTCGCCGGTCTCTAATTTAGGGTCACTGACTCCAGGGAAGGGAGAGATCAAGTGCCGTAAGACAAACACAACATTCATGCCTCACCGGAATTCGAACCCAGACCCATTTCGGACGAATGGTCAGAAGCCATCGCTTAGCCCACTGCGCCACCGTGGCGGCCATCAGGTCTTTGCACCTGATGACACATCCATATTCGCCAACCCGCTGCCCGAATGTAGTCAACTCCCTGTAGTGAAGTCATTACCAGGTTATAACAATGGAAACCAGATTCGGACCATTTCAGATTTTCGTATTTTGTAGAATTATATTATATATGAAACGTGGATAGTTTAAGATGCTTATTTACGTTCGAATTTAATGGATTTTAAGATATCATAGGCTTTCCGGAGTTTAAAGGTACAGTTAGGTTTAGGATTCGTTCACATATGACATTTACGCGTTTAACCTTTTACCAGTTGGATGAAATTACCTTGGGATTATAAAAATGGTCTGAAATCATCTGGACGGAATATATTCGCAATCTAGCAAGTTTTCCGTACTGGGCTGCAAGGAGTGAACCTCCCATAAGAAAGCTTCCGTTTGCATTGTAGAGAAATACTTCATAAAAAGGAATCAGCTGTATTTTAAGGAGAAATGCACTCATCTGGTAGCAGAGAGAGTCCCTTGGTGTTAGCGCCTTTTATGGTGTTCATTGAGGAGGTGAGTTTAGTAAGTCTTGAAAAGTGGCTTTAGTATGGTTTTGTTTTGAAAGCAAAGTATGAGGAAATTCATTTAGGCCTGGTTGATTAGTGTTAGTAAAACATTAACTTTGGAAGTTTAAGTTATAAAAGCTCAGATGAAAAAGGATAAGAAGAAAGCGATAGATAAAGGAAGAAAGGAAAAGGAAAAAGGAACAAGTAAAATTGTAAAAAAAAGTAACTGAAGGCGTAGTTTTGATTCACTGTGTTGGAAATTAAAAAAAATTGGTTCCGTGGAATGTTTTCTTTGTAGTACAAGATAGAATATAAAGCTGAAAGAAAACGTCGCTTAAATAGAGAACGATAACGGCGATGGCGTACAAACCAATCTTCGAATACTTTGCGTAACTTGAACGAAGGTAGAGCTAATCGCAGACGAAATGAAACTTTTGAAGGAACACAAGCCAGACACATTACTGATGATCTTGTGCATGCTAAACGCCGACAGCAAGAAACTTCTGAACAACTACAAGCTTGATGGAATGCAGCTGCTCACTCAAGCGCAATTCACAGGCAGCAAGAAACTCCAGAAGAACTTCAGGCTCGACGTGCTGCAAATTTCACCGACAGCAAGAAACTCCAAAAGAACTTCAGACTCGACGTGCTGCAAATGCTCACTCACAAGCAAACCATCTCCGTCGAGAAGCAATTGAACAAGAATATTTTGTATATATTAAGGTAATACAACGTAGTTTGTCACAATTACTTATGTTTTTCAAGCCGACCATGGTTTCGCCGGGTACTGACTTAACTTCATCAGGATGAATGGCACGTAAATATTAAAATTCTATATGACATCAAATGGTGTTTACAGTCACGTGTTTTGGTGAGATGCTTCCACGCGCTTGATAGAAATGGCGTGGATGCCATGTCATTAACAAGTTGCGAAGACTTCTGATATATGGAAAGCTTCCAAAATATCAAGTTTGGTTATTGAATCTGGCTTGTCAATTGGTTTTGCTTCTTCAAAGCGAAATTTGTGGTACTTTCCGTAACAGCGTTCAGCCATCTATAGCTAAACACTTAATAAAAGGACCACAAATTTCTCTTTGAATAATACGAAAAGGACCACAAATTTCTCTTTGAAGAATACGAAAAGGACCGCAGATTTCTTTTTGATGAATACTCCTTGAAGATTCTGGCAGTTAGCATGGCACATTATCCTGTTGGTAATGGCCATTGCCAGCAGGGAACAGAGTTGTCATGAATGGGTTAACTTTGTTATGTTCAGATAACTGACAGTTGTCAAGGATTGTGCTACTGGGATGATGGGGCATAAGGTGTCTAAAAGAACAACTCCCACAGCATATCACTGCCACCATCTAGCATG
Organism: Macrothele yani; assembly: GCA_039090855.1. NCBI lineage: Eukaryota > Metazoa > Arthropoda > Arachnida > Araneae > Macrothelidae > Macrothele > Macrothele yani. The sequence goes on from CM076998.1 coordinate 39,034,239, forward strand.
CTTCGGCCCAACAGTGCATCCAGGTGCCATAGCCTCCGTTGGTAATCGGCGTATCCGCGATCGGCCGTCTTGCGTGATGCACCAAGGATCTTGATTCGTCAGACCTGACCACTTTCTTCCACTCATCCATGATCCAATTTGAATTATCTTGGGCCCATTTCATGCGTCTTTAGCGATGACGTTCAGTGAGCATGGGGACCCTGCTGGGTCTTCGGCTACACAGGCCCATGTGCTGAAGGCGGCGATGAACTGTGTGCTGTGAGGCAGTGCCCTGACCATTACTGTTGTAGCTGCGGGTGATTTCTGACACTGTGGCCCTGCGGTCGCTGTGAACAATGCGCGACAGTCACCGCTGCCCTCTGGCATTAATGAGCTGTGGACGACACCCAGCTGTACGACGGTTCGCCGTTTGGCCATCTGTACACCACTTTTGATAACTAATCAGAACAGCGGCACGTGAACAACCCACAAACCGCGCCATTTGCGAGATCGCATTTCCGAAGCGCAGAGCCGTCACAAATTGCAGTCGTGTGAAGCACTTTCACAAAACCGATAAATCGGCAGCTTTTCCCATTCTGACTCCGAACACTCCACTAACCGAAAGCCGGTCCTCTTGTTGTATATAAACTGCCCTGTGAACTTCGCCAGCGCCATCGTTCGGTCTCCAGGCGTACTCATTTCTCTTGGCTGGGGGTGGTTATAATGGAATAGCTCATCGGTGTAATTTTTGTTTCCATGAAACTCCAAGAAGCCATGCTCCGAATAATATGTGTGACTAACAGAACACAACTTCTCTGCTTTCCGTTTTTAGGACACTGATATTTGCGAAGAATGATCCGTGTGCATTATGCATGATAATTTTTTGAGGAATTATCCGTATGCATTATTATGATGATTTTCTGAGGAATTATACGTATGCATTATTATGATGATTTTCTGAGGAATTATCTGTATGAATGATTATGAGGATTTTCTAAGGAATTCTCCGTATGCATTATGATTATTTTCTGAGGAATTCTCCGTATGCATGATTATGAAGATTTTCTGAGGAATTCTCCGTATGCATGATTATGAAGATTTTCTGTACCACACGCTGATTTTCCGAGAAAAGCTCCCTATCCAGTACGTATGATGATTTTCTGAGAAATGCTTCATATGCATGAAGCATGAAAGTATTCCGATGAATGCTCCAGGTTTATAACGTGTGGTGATTTTCTGAAGATGACGGCACATGGATATTAATAGATGGTTTTGTGAAAGTGCTTCACACGACTGGAAGTTGTTAATTTTCGATTATTGTGTCACATTGATCGTCGTTATCTGATATAGTCATTGTCCTTCTCTCCATACGGATAAACAATGCGACAGACAGAGTTAGCAGGTCCTTTTTTTGTTTTTTTGAAGAGTGCGTCGCATTAACGTAAGCTGATAATTTTTGGAAAGCTCTCGATGTGCATGGCACACAGTGGTTCTCAAGAGTTCTTCACATGCTTGACCCTTGATGGTTATCTGACAAAGGCATCACATGAATTGTATTTGATCCATTTCTGATAATGGCGTATTATGAATGTCATTGAATAGCTTTCGGAAGAGCTTGTGGGATTGACCATCTTATTCTGAGGAGTTTTCCACGTCGATCAATTATAGTTGACTGCTTTCTGTGGAAGGCACCGCATATAAGGAAAGATTTTTGCTTTCTGAAGAGTTTCCCACATGAGAGACAGATATTTTTTTTTGTGAAGGTTTCAGAATATCTTTTAAAAAAGTTGTTTTACATTTTCAGATCTGAAACATGAATACTAAGAAAAATAAATTTAGAGTGATTTCAAAATTTCCATAAATAGTGAAGACGTGAATGCTTCGAACATAACCAGCAGAAAAAGGAATGCATGTATCAAGAAAAAAGAATTATCACGCATAATCGCCAGTGTAAATGTTTCCAGTGATCTTATGGACTGATAAAAGAATGGCAAAACGTTTGATAACTGAAGGAAAAATAAGATTTGATATCTTTTCATGAAACAAATGCAGTTCGAAAAGTACAGAAAGGGAGAACTACATGGAAGGAGTAATATTTTAGAGAGCCTGGTAGAACAGCAAAATAAGTATATTTTATGTATAAACTAGAGAAGATACCTGGCGTTTCCCGGGATAGACAAAAAGTTTGTTTTCAAATAACAATGTAAATGGCACTATAAAAAAATCCTACTATGATGAACAACGCTCTAGTCGGGACTCACGCTGTTCCAAGGTCACTGCCGCCCTACATACACTGGCTCTTTCCCGCTGATACATAAGTCTTCGATCACGTTGTTCGGTTGTCTCACTCTCTCGAAGTAACTTTACTTTCTTTGCTTTCGGCTGAACTTGTCCGATGGGTTCGCATTTTTTTTGGAGGCATTTCACCACACTTGATGAACATTTTATCATAAAAATCACAATTTATAATAGCAGTTCTGAGCCCTAAAAACTCGAAATAGCAAACATGCACAATTATGCACTTCCTGCACTCAGCTTTCTAGAGTGTAGATGTACAACCTGATCACACCTAACGTGAAAAAAAGTAGTTCACGATAATATACGGATTTTTTTTTTACCAATCTCGAAAACTAAACCGATTCATATAATTATTTCACCGTTGGGAAGCTTATTTCTTTCCGGTGGACATAGGCTATTTCTATTATCTATATTAGTACCAATACTAATATTGTTTCTAAATTTTATGTATGAAGAAGACCGTCTGTTTTAACTTCACCTTAACCTTGATGCTATTTGAGAGGACCACGCCTATTGGTGGGAATTTATAGCTCCACCCATATTTGAGACTCCTGCGCCAATTGTTGGGAGTCTAATGAAACCTAATCTTTACAAAGAAAATACCATGGTAACATAAAAAAAATGCTTATGACAATATGTTCCGTCGGTACGTTGTGTTTTCCAAAATCGTACTCTTCCCCGTTTGCCTGAACCGTGGAAGCTTGCGAAGAGTGAGGCGTTACATAATGACCGTTGCTCTTACACGCGGATTAATACCGCAGCAGCTGACTTGCACCAGAAAACACATTTGACTTCCTTAGGGAAGGAAGTTCTAAAAACCGTTTCGCCTGTATTTTTAATCTGGGTGATGAAGAGAATGTATCCCAATTTTGGTGCAAATCCATCAAACCGTTTAGGAACGTATGCGGTACAAATAATACAAAACAAACAAACTTTCACTTTTATATGCACTGAGTGGCCACTTAATTATGACCGCCTGACAGTTTTCAGCAAATGAGCTATGGCTGCACGCTATCGCCACCAGAGGGCGAGGCTAGTATAAAAAGCGAAAGCTTAGTGCTTGCGACAGTAGTAGAAGTGGTTTTTAGGTGACGAGATGGGTAAAAAATGCGATTTGACGGACTTTCAACATGGGATGATTGTTGGAGCTCTGAGCCATAGAGCGAGTATCACCGAAACCTCCGCATTTGGGAAATGCTCAAGAGCAGCTGTTGTTAGAGTGTTTAAAGACTAGACTGTCAGCCAAAAAACTGGGTTTCTACATGCAACGTGTAGTCGTCATCGTCTAGTGACTGCTCAGGCGAAACGGAGAGTATCCAGACTGTTATCAGACAACAGAAGGGCAACAGTGCAGCAAATTACAGACCATCTTAATCAAGGATCCCCTCAAATGATATCTGCACGCACGGTTTGCCGTACACTGCATCGGATGGGATATGGCAGCCGACGGCCTGTTTAAACACTTTTGCTGTCTGCAGTTAACAAGAGGAAACGTCTCCAGTTCGCACAGGAACACAAGGATTGGACAGTCGATAATTGGAAACAAATTATGTGGTCAGATGAATCACGTTTTCAATTGCACTGCCGATGGCCGAGTGAGAATTTGGCGGAAACAGCACGAAAGCATAGACCCCAAATGCATTGCTACAAACCTTCGAGCTGGTGGAGGCAACATTATGGTTTGGGGAATGTTTTCCTGGCATGCTTTGTGCCCTTTAATTCGTGTTGATAAACGTCTGACCGGCACATCATATCTAAGTATCGTTGCAGACCAAGTGCATCCTGTCATGTGGATGGTTTATCCCAATGGCGATGGCTACTTTCAACAAGATAATGCGTCCTGCCATAGTGTTCGTTTTGAACAGGATTGGTTTCTGGAACATCCCGGTAAGTTTACGTTGCTTAGGTGGCCCCCACAATCTCCAGATCTCAACCCCATTGAGAATTTGTAGGATGAAGTTGAACGAACCATCAGACAGATGGATACACAACCCTGCAATCTCACACTCCTGGAAAGTGCTATTCATTAAGCATGGTCTCAGATTCCACAAACCACCTATCAACATCTGGTGGAGTCCATGCCACGAAGAATCGACGCAGTATTAAAGGCAAAAGGTGGCCCAACGAAGTACTGAGGGGGTGGTCATAACAAAGTGGCCACTCAGTGTACATATAGATAAAGCCAGAAATGGCTCCACGAGTTACACAAAAAAAAAAAAAAACAGAATGATAGATATAATGAATTTTTGGATTCATCACATGCCGTTACTCTTGAAATCCGGGGCAAAAAATATATGAGAATATAGCTAAGAAATTATGGAATAATATTACTCTATCGAAATATCCAAAATCACAAATTTCCATTTAAAAACAAAAGTCCTTTGCGTTCTCCAATGAACTTAGTAAAACCTGAGGGGCAAAATCTCAAGCATTTAAAGTATGTTTCCTTCTTCCCTTTGAAAAATAGTTTCAATAACACTGAAACTACACTGCTGGCCACCCAAAACGCAACACCAAGAAGGACACGAGAAAGCAAAACCAGATTTACTGGATGCATAACAGCAGATACAAAGATGAAACGATTGAGCTTACAGGCCTGTGCGACTTGCCGAACACGCAGACATCAATAGTTCGTGTGGCTCCCATGGCTGACAATAAGGGACGATACACGCCGCGGCATCGAACGAAAGCGGCTTTGGACGTTTGGCTTGGGGTATGTCGGTCCAGGCTGCTTCCACACGTTACAACAGTTCATTAGGCGTAGCCCCCGAGTGGTGCTTGCCAGACCAATCGGTTGCCGATCATCGACCAGAGACCAGATGTGTTCGATGGGCGACATATCGGGAGAACAGGCGGGTCACGGCAGCAGTTACACCTGGTGGGTCGTGGTGAATAGTTGCACGATGCGTGCCACGTGCGGGCGCGCATTGTACTGTTGAAACGTGGCCGCTGGCAAGCCCTGTAGGTAAGGGAGGTCTACAGACTCCAAAACGTCGGAGATGTACCGGTGGCTGTTGAGTGTACCGGCGATGCGTACCAGAGGGGTGCTGGTGTCATATCCAATTGCGCCCCAAACCATAACGCCAAGCGACGGACCGGTATAGCGATGCATAATGCAGGCGTCATACAGTCTCTTGCCGCGGTGCCGCCACACGCGGATCCGACCATCGTGGTGTTGCAGGCAGAAGCGGGATTCGTCAGAGAAGGCAATGTCGTGCCATTCCGTAGTCCAGGTGCGGCGTTCAACGGCCCACTGCCGCCGCACTCGCCGGTGGTGTAACGTTATAGGTAAGCGGACCAATGGACGCCGTGCGACAAGTCCCCGCTCCTGCAGACGACGTCGAACGGTACGTGCTGACACAGGTTGTTGCGCAACACACCCTAATTCCTGCGCTTAAGTCCGTGCTGTGGTGGTGCGAGCCGTCAATGCCCGCCACACAACATGCCGGTCCTCTCGTTCGGTGGTGTGACGCGGCTGCGGCAATGGCTCACGTCGGTCCGTCCGTTCCTCCTGCACCCACCGAATCCATACTCGCCTCACTGTGGCTGGATGTCGTCCCACACGGGCGCCGATGTCTCGGTACGATAAACCGCTGTCGCGATAAGCCACTATTCGTCCTCTTTCAAACTCCTAAATGTGCTGGAATGACTGCCGTAATCTGCGACGAGGCATTAGGAAGCTTCCCACGCACAGGTACGGCAGCACAACACACTTCCACTACTTACACCCCGCCTTCTGTGCACCCTTCGTATAGTGCTTCTCGGTGGCGTGCCGGGTGCACATGATTTGCATATGCCCTGCAATGCTAATCGTTTGCATGTCCTCTCGTGGGCGACGCATGCTGAAAATTTCAAGCCAATCGGAGGCTTCCTTTTTGCTGTTGCATTTTGAGTGGCGAGCAGCGTATAAGTAAAACATTGAATATATTATCACAAATGAAAACACAAGTAAAAGGTATCTAAAATAATCTCTTTTTTTTTCAAATATTATCGGTAATGTCTCATTCGTATTTAAGTCATAATCATGCCTGACTAAAATTATAAATACCTAATTAATTCCAGGTCGATGCGTAAAATGTCTGAAGTGAATAGTTTCAAGTTGTTGCTAAAATAGACCACACAAACTAACGAGTTCAGTGATATATGGCTTTCTCTTAAAATGGTGATGTAGCAGGGACAATCAAAAGTTCATCCCGTTTTGAGAAAAACATAATGCTGGGCCTCAATTTCTGCTCGAAAAGAACTCCAGCATCGAGTGGGTACTGCGATGACGTGGAACATACCATGCATATGACATAGAGACACATTGCGTTAACAGGAGAGCAGGGGGATAGACGTCGCTAACTGAGCTGTTTGAGAGCTTCTTCGCCATTATTGGAAAAAACGAGTTAAAGTTAAAAATGAGTTTATTGAAAAAAACAGTTAAAGCAAAAGAGATGTATGCAGTTTTAAAGCGAGGAAACAGTGGCACTGCACGAAAAGCGGTTTTAGTGCTTCATTGCTGGGAACACCAATCTGGCAGACATGCCAAGGCCAGGCCATCCAACGATCGAAAATACTTACACTCTGATCGAATCCGAGATAGGAAACCAGTACAAGACAATTGCAGCTGCTGTAGGGTCTTTCTAATCCACTATCGTTCTTATGTTACCAATCCACCATCGTTCTTGTGTTAACAATCCATCCACCATTGTTCTTGTGTTAACAATCCACCATCGTTCTTGTGTTAACAATCCACCATCGTTCTTGTGTTAACAATCCACCATCGTTCTTGTGTTAACAATCCACCATCGTTCTTGTGTTAACAATCCACCATCGTTTTTTCAATCCACCATCGTTCTTGTGCAGCTGCTGTAGGGTCTTTCGATTCCAACATCGTTCTTGTGTTACACCAGATTGGTTTCTCCTCCAAGATCTAAAGTTGGTATTCCTGCTGTACATTATGATGAAAAGTGGATATTCCTACATAATCCTACCACTCTGAACGAGTGGCTGATGTTCGGCCTGGAAAAGAGCTCTTCTGGAGTAAAGCCGTTCTGTGCATTTGGTTTAACTGTGAGGGTCCTGTGCACTGTTACAATGTGCCAGATAGTCAGGCTATGGGCGGGAACCTCTATTCTGAACAACTGCAACGGGTCCAGGATGTTCTCTGCTAAGGTTACCCAGAACTCATCAATAGGCAACAGAAGTTGCAGTAAGAAGACAATTCTCCAAGTCACACCTCCAAGTTGATCCACCAAAAAATTACAGCCATTGGATGGAGCTGATACACCAACCTCCATACAGACCAAATCTTGCACAAACCTACATCTACCTGTTTCAATCCATTTCCTATTGCCTGCAAGGAGGGCATTTTTCTTCAGTGGTGGAATGGAATCTGACATCGCAGATGTTCTATCCTCGAAACCTGCTGTGTGGTATAGAGATCTGCACTGGCAGGGTCGGTCTTTTTTTTAATTTAGAGAACAAAGCAAAGGGCCGTGCCGGACTTTTTTCCAAAACTCTTACGGCTAGGACGGACCAAATCGACCCATTCTTTTTATCGCAAAAATTTGTGTTCCTCGATTTCCTGGTTTGTTTAACTGCTTCTCTGACTTTACTTACTTCCATGATATAGCCCAGGGAGTAATCAGAAAAGCAAGGAGAGGCACTCGTAGTGTTTTTACTAATCTATAGCTATTAAGATGGTGAAATAAATTTGGGGCTTATTGACAACAAAGAGATTTGAGCCTGCGCGAGTGTGTGTGTGTGTGTGTGTGTTGTGTAGAGTGGGATACGGATTATGTCTACAGTGGGGTGAAGGTGTGTGTGTGTATGAGAGAGTAGGACCACATCGGTTTTTTCTCCTATCCCTAATCTCTATACGGATTGACTTTTGTAGTGTTACAGCTTACTAGTTTAATAAATAAAAAAGGAGCGAACTGGAGGCGTCTCTTCTTGTACCATGCAGATACCAATGGCTTACGTACAGGCGCTCTGCTTCTGCAGCCCATACGATGTTATGCGCCGCGAACTGCACAGTGAGATCCCATCGGAATTGGTCCTTGATCCCGATTACTGTAATCTGAAGACGTGTTGCCTCGTCTGTTGGCCTGAGCAAGTCTGCCTACTCTCCTTTGAGCTCCAGCATACAGTAGCCGTTGACGATCACACGCCCTACGCTCATACCGGGCTTGTTGACTGGTGGTCCACACTCTGTAAGCTTTAACAACTGCTGCCCTCAAAAATTTCCCAAGCGCAGACGTTTTGCTAATGCTAGCACCAATGATTCAAGCTCCCCGGATCACTCCACGTTCAAAGTCCATCAGTTCGTGTCTTTTACCTGTTATTTCTTGTGCAATGACTGCATTAGACTGAACATACCTTCAGCGTTACATTTTGTACCGGTTCTGCCATCTTGCGTCAGCAGCATCTGCGGGACAGCTACTTTGCATAAAATGGTCTGGTGGTCATAATAATTTCGCCAGCCAGTGTATATGCATCGCTAATAATGAAAATGCACGCATTTAATCAACATTAGAAAGGCACTTCTTTTTCATCTATCAGAAAAATTATTTATAAATAGGAAGCTCAATATAAATCTGTAAAAATATGAAGCAACAGCATTAGACTAAATTCAATATAAATTCTTGTTATTGTACTGCAGTTATATTAATTCCACATAGCGTTCAGTGTGTGTCATGTGAACTTTCAATTTAACCCTGTATATATCTCGGACGGAGATAACAGACACGTACGTTTATCTTGGACAGCAGATATCAAGTGAGGGTCACATTGATGAAGAAATTAATCGGCGTACAAAACTTGCCTGGAGAGCTTTTGGAAGAAACAGCATAATTTTCAAGAGCAATATGCCATTATGTCTTAAAAGAAAAGTGTTTGATCAATGCATCCTTCCAGTGCTTACGTATGGTGCGGAGACGTGGACCTTAACTAAAAGAGACATACAAAGGCTGCAGACAACTCAAAGCAGCATGGAGAGGTGCATGCTTGGTGTAACCAGGAGAGATAAGAAGAGGAACTCGTGGATCCGAAAAACGACAAGAGTGGAAGACATCATGATCAGAGTTAAATCCCTGAAATGGCAATGGGCTGGACATACTGCCAGAAGGACAGATCATCGATGGACAGCTGAAATTTTAGATTGGATTCCAAGGGACAGGAAAAGACCCAGAAGAAGACCACATGGGAGATGGGTGGATGAAATTCGAAAGTATGCAGGGGTGACATGGATGAGACTGGCACAAGACAGACCGTTGTGGAGGAAACTTGGGGAGACCTTCGTCCAGCAGTGGATTGATAATGGTTGACAATGATGATGATGATGATATCTCGGACGTAAAGTAGACGGAGAGAAACTGCGCCGGAATCTCGGATGAAATCTTAAAGAGCTGACGAAAGAAGACTTCAAATTGAAATTGTATCCACAACGCTGGAGAACCATGGACGCATTCGAATATAACAAATATATCTCACCTACGCACGCAGACTATGCCTTGAACTTTTATCAGGTGCTTAAGAAACGCATCCTACCACCACGTAAAAATTCTATACTTCAAAATTTAACAGAAAATGTAATCAATAGATATCAAACACAAATAATCTGTAGAAATAAATATATGCGACCTTTAGTGAGAAAATTGCGATCCTGCCAAAATATGAAAATGTATGAAAAATCTGGGCTATATACAAAACCCATTATTGGGACCACCTACTTTTGAAGACAACATCGCGTAGCCAATGAAAGAAGGCACCTGTCATTAGCTGGCTCGGAGGGTGTATAAGGTGTAATGTAGGCATTCTAAAAACATATCACTTGTTGCTCTCATGGATAAAAGGAGCGATTTATCGGATTTTCAAAATGGGATGATTATCGGCTTTTGGGCCCAAGGTTGCAGTATTTCTGAAACACCGAAATTTATGAACTGTTCGCGTGCTGCTGTTGTTAAAGTGTATCGTGATGGGATAAATGGCACCATTGAGAATAAGCGACGTGGAAACTGCGGAGCACCACGTGCCATTGATACCAGAGGTGAACGTTGGCTGCGAAGGTGCGTGCGGGCCGATCGACACGCTACAGTGGTGCAACTCACTGGCCGAATGAACCAGGTGTGCGTCTAAAACGACAGTTCAGAGAACTACCGGAAGTGCGTCTATAAACGACAGCTCAGAGAACCCTGCTGCGTATAGAGCACCGATGCAGACGGACGGTCACTGCACCTATGCTGACGAAGGTGCATCGGCAGAAAAGGCTTGTATTTGCACGGCAGTATCGGAACTGGATCTCCGCTGATTGGCACGGGATTGCGTTCTCCTATAAGTCACGTTTTCTGCTTCATCAGACGGATGGACGTTGGTGTATAATGCGAGAAATATCGGAGAATAAACACTCTTCTACCACTGGTGGAAGAACACAAGCTGATAGAGGCAGTGTTATGGTCTGGGGAATGTTTTGTGTCACTCTCTCTTACTTGTGGAAGGCACTATGGACAGAATTTGTTATGAATCCATAATTGTAGACCACGTACACCCATACATGCTGATTGTCTTCCCTGGGGCGAATGGGATCTTCAATCATGACAATGCGACGTGTCAAACAGCTAGAAATGTTAGAGAGTGGTTGAAAGGGCACGATAAAGACTTCAAAGTACTTCCCTGACCCCTAATTATCCGGACTTAAACCCAATTCAGCATCTGTGGGACCACCTCGATCGTGTTGTCCTCCACCACGCACCCCGCAACACCTCTCAGATGCAGTGCAGTAAGCATGGCTCCCAATACCTGTTAACATCTTCCAGCAGCTTATTGAGTCACTCCCAGCCCGTCTAGCTGCTGTCCGCGCTGCACTCGGTGGTTACTCTGGATATTAGGTGGAGGTCACAATAATGCGACTCGACCGTGTATATATTTCCAAGTTTCGGTACAAAAAAATTCTTAATACTTTCACTGAGGAAATCGATGTCGTTGTATGTTCGTCTTTGGGTAAAGTAATGGAAAATGACAGGTCGAAAGTATTCGAAAATTACTGAGGAATGTTACGTGTCGTTTCCCCAAAAGCTCGAAAATAAATGTGAAAACGGCCTTACATGTGCAATATTATATAACGGATTTTTCAGTAAGTGAAAATGCGGCTTATAGAAATAGTAACTTGTGTTATCCAGCTGAGAAATCATACTTCGAGAAAGTGGAGTTTCATCGACAGAGTCTTTACTTAATTGCAAGTGCGGTAGTGGAACTTTCAAAATCTAGATATAGAATAACTTGCTTTTGTATATATACATAGTTGAAAGCGCGTAATAGAATAAAGTCATCTGCTCTTCTAGTACTCCACTGCATTTATCGGAAGGAAAAAAAACCAGAGCAGGCATTGACCAACCAACAGACGCTCCGTTTATTAGGGTAAGGAAATAAACTGATATTTTGCCAAGCTTTCGCAAATCAGTGGATGGCTGTTTTAAGGCAATCCATAGATAAGCGAAAACAAGTGAGTTTCAACGCATAACTTCCTAACTGGTATTGGAGAACTGGCCATAACAATTTTAAGGTGCCCTATAAAAATTGTGGTTTTGACCACTTTGTGTCCACGTCCCCAGAGTTTGGTTATCTGAGTCACAAATTTTCTGTAATTTCGTATTTTCTTAATGGCAATATTTAATGTAATTCTTTTTCAAAAATATTTATAATCTACAACTCAGCAGAAGAATTTCAAGGTTTATAAACTACAGGTCCACAAATTCTCTGCTGGCATGCTCAAATTCAGGAACCCTGTCAAAGGGGGAGGGGTTGTATAAAAGTTTAAAAATATGAAATAATTTCTGGTCCGATAGGGAGCAGATCTTCAGCGTTTGAGAACTACAACTCAACAATATATCTGTGATCACGTGCAAAGGCAGGAAACTTGTCAGGGAGGGGCTATTCCGAAAATATAAACTACCAAGAAATTGTATCCCAGACAGGAGATTTTCAGCGTTTACAAATTACAGCTCCACAAATTCTCTCCGGGCATGTGCTAATGCAAGAAACTTATTGGGGGTCGGGCTCAGCCCACCCCCGACAGATTTCTGGCCATTACACGTGCCCTCAGAGAATTTTTTGAGTTGTAGTTTGTAAACGCTGAAAACCTTCCGATCGGACCAGAAATTCTTTATACTCGTATTTTATATTTTTGGCATTACCCCCCTCCCCAGCGTCCCCGACAAATTTCCTGAGTCAGCACATGCCAGGAGAAAGTTTGTTGAGCTGTAGTTTTTAAAAGCTGAAAATCTCTGGATTGGGTTACAAAGTTTTTATAATCTCGGTATGGAGACCCCCCACCCCCTTCCTCAACAGGTTTTCTTGGTTTAAACGTGCCGTCAGATTAATTGTCGAGTTGCAGTTCGCAAACGCTGAAAATCTGCTCCCGATCGCACCAGGAAATCTTTATATTTTATACTTTTGATATTAACCCTTCCCCCCACCCCTCAATCGACAGCTGTTTTACACTCATGGGTATGATGGGATGCTCAGACGGGTTCGCACATGCCCGCAGAGAATATGTGGAGCTGTAGTTCTTAAACTCTGAAATTACTTTGTTGAGGTGTTGATTATAAACATTTTTACAAAGAATAACATTAAATATCGCAATTAAGGAAATACCAAATAACGTAAACTTTATGTGACTTAGATAACCAACCTCTGGAGATGTGAGCTCGGAGCAGTCGAGAACGTAATTTTTATACGACAACTTAAAATTTTTGTGTGCCAGTTCTCCGTACCCAGTTCCTAACAGCAGAGAAGAAATTGAACACTAAAACGCTATAATTCAAATATTACACCTACAAACATATACTCAGCATCATCAGAGAAACGATGGACACGGCCCGACGTTGCCGCACTAATCTATTCACCCGACTCCAGTGCCTGGGATCAATATCATATATTCCAGATGTTTCTTACATCCTAAGTAAAGCTGTAAAATAGGTAGTACTGAGTGAAAAAGGATGCATAATGCCTTCTGCATCCTTTTATGGCATGCTTGCACGATGCTCAGACAGACATCCGATCACCAATGAGACTATAGTTTATGCCATACCGCTATAATACCGTAATGGCACTCCAAGATACTACTAAATGCTCATTCGGAATGACTGAACGCTCATTTGGGACTAGAATTAGCGAACATCAACGTGACACTCAAGAATTATCCATAGCTGTCTCCAAAGAAGTGTGTATCAAGTCTTCAGTTCCTATGGGGAGCGGTATCCAAAATTATCCACGTAGGACTGCCTTGCAATTTAACGCAAGCCCAACACTGAGCCAGCGTCTTCAATTCCTAAAAGACAGTGGCTCGGTGTTCAGCCTGCGTTAAATTGAAAGGCTGTACTACCTGGGTAGCAACGTACTCCAACATAAAACCAACGGCTTACCGAGAAACTCTGGAAACCACTGCTAGCTGCGAGTCATAAAACGACAGCGTCTCCCTGGAATTGGCAAAAAATTTGGATCCAGTGCTTTTATTATGAATTTCCCCTCCAAACTTCCACGTGCACAACCAACACACATGTGACTTCAAATTCTGAAGACACTCTGTGCTTAATCATTCTTTATTTGTCTCGTTAAGTCATACTCGTATTTAAATTGTACCATTTTAGTATTTACTTTGTTCTCTGCTGTTAGGCCATCCGATGATGAACGAACGCTTGGCAAAATATTTGTGTAATTTCTTAAGATATTCGAATAGATACTTTAAGTTGTTCTTTTTTATACTTGGTGAATCAATAGTTTTGTTACTCAGCAAACGCTATTTGGATTTTGTTCATTTTCTTCTACTTCAACATTGTGCTTAAGGGCTGAGTCATGTACGGACAATTATCTTAAAACAAAACTACTCAATTGCCTAATTGAAATCGAAATATTGCTCCACTAAAACATAACTTATTTGTCTTTCTCTTGAAGAATTCAACGCGAAACTTCCATTCCTTCTTTTCTCCACTCATGGAAATGACGGAAACTCAGTGGAAGTCCAACAAAGTGCAAACAATTTGCAAGCGCGACAGTTTTCCCTCAGGATAAATCTCCGCGGGATGTCACCAAGTCGCGGAGAAGCGAGCCACTCCCAATCTGTGTTCGGGGTCCAAAGTAACTTCTTCTCTGCCCGTCACGATCATTTCCATTATGCAGATTCAGCACCACAGTGTGATCGATTTACAGAAGTTAGCACTTAAAGATTCTCGAGTTTCGTGGTGGTGAACAACCGCACAAATCCGTGTTTGCAACCGTCTTACATTTTCCCCGAGGCAGTTCTCACCCACTGAGAATTCGAAGTCTTTCTCACTGTCAAGCACAACTAGCATCTAGGACCCACCTTTTGGGGCTAAAGCTGAAGCGAATACATGCCCCTAAATATGTGAAAGGAATTACGTTACCTTGAAAGATAAATTCCTTCATGCACTCCCTTTTCCCAGGAGGATTATTTAGAAAAAAGGGAAACCCCTTGGAAAGAGATTAAATGCCCGTCTTAAAAGATTAGATGCAGCAATGACACAAGTTAGTGTTATGTTTTGCTTTCAACGTAACATACAAATTTTGACCTCATGGAAGATTTTCACTAAAGGTTAACACACTAGTGTTGCCAGGTCATGCTATTTTATAGCAAAAATGCAATTTGTTCTGCTCTAGGGCTATAATATTTTTCTGAATGCTATTTGCTATTTTTTGAAAAAAGTTAGCTAACTTTTTAAATCCAACTTATATGCCAACAATTTTTTGGTGACTTGGATACACAAATTTCAAATGTAGAGTTTGTTGTTTAACTGTAACTTGATGAAATTTAGTTTCCAGAACCATCTTCAGTAACTCATTGTATTTTCTTTTTTAATCTCATTGGATTTTTGATATTGCCAGATTTCTTTCTACTTATGTCTGTTTGAAAATACAACACACATAAAAATTGGAAAAGGAGTGAGACAAGGTGACACCATATCCCCGAAGCTCTTTAATGCCACATTGGAAAATGTCTTTCAATCACTGAACTGGGAAAACAAAGGGATAAAGATTAATGGAGATTATCTAACCCACCTTCGTTTTGCTGATGACATAGTCATTTTTGCAGCTACCCCATCAGAGCTACAGAGTATGATCCAGGAACTTGCTGACAAGAGTAAAGAAGTGGGATTAAAAATGAACTCTCAGAAGACAAAAGTGATGTACAATGCTTTTACAAGAAATGAAGATTTATCGATTGATGGAGAAAAGCTGGAGATAACAGACACGTACGATTATCTTGGACAGCAGATATCAAGTGATGGTCACATTGGTGAAGAAATTAATTGGCGTACAAAACTTGCCTGCAGAGCTTTTGGAAGAAACAGCATAATTTTCAAGAGCAATATGCCATTATGTCTTAAAAGAAAAGTGTTTGATCAATGCATCCTTCCAGTGCTTACATATGGTGCAGAGACGTGGACCTTAGCTAAAAGAGACATACAAAGGCTGCAGACAACTCAAAGCAGCATGGAGAGGTGCATGCTTGGTGTAACCAGGAGAGATAAGAAGAGGAACACGTGGAACCGAAAAATGACAAGAGTGGAAGACATCATGATCAGAGTTAAATCCCTGAAATGGCAATGGGCTGGACATACTGCCAGAAGAACAGACCATCGATGGACAGCCGAAATTTTAGATTGGATTCCAAGGGACAGGAAAAGACCCAGAAGAAGACCACATGGAAGATGGGTGGATGAAATTCGAAAGTATGCGGGAGTGACATGGAGGAGACTGGCACAAGACAGACCGTTGTGGAGGAAACTTGGGGAGACCTTCGTCCAGCAGTGGATTGATAATGGTTGACAATGATGATGATGATGATGATGTATCCATATTCCTTCGTCCATAATACAGAGTTGGTTGGTTTCTTTCCGTTCGCTATCTGTACCCGGCCTTCTCCACACAGGGAGCAGAGTGCAAAAAAGTTTTGGAGCCCTAAAAAAGTCTGGATAAAAAGAGACATAAATAAAATGAACAAAAAAGATATGTATTCTAGGTGACTCGTTCTCAGTTTGGATGTGTCAAGAGGAACTCGTAAAAATAATGTGCTGTTATTTATCAAAAATAAATAACAGCACACTATCTTTACTTGTGTCAAGAAATGTGCTGTTTTTTATTGAAATAAATAACAGCACATTATTTGTACTTGTGTCAAGAGAAACTCGTAAAATTAATGTGCTGATATTTATAGTCGGTTCGTTAGGTTTGCGAGTAAACAGGAACTTTAAAGAGCCCATAGAATTGAGTTTCTAACAATACTAATTGAATCAGTTTCATAGCGAGATTTCTGTAAAACACGATAAGCAGAAAACGTAATGTTAGCTATTTGTGACTTCGGCGACGAAAGCTCATATTCTTCTGCAGTATTTAAAAAACTAAAACAAATTTCGATAAACATCAATAACAAGAAAGATGACGCCGAATTTTCGGGTCTAATAAGCACGTCTTTTGAATCCGTTCTGATGCAAATTAAATTTATCAAAGCTATTTGAAGTCAATGGAACCGGTATGGAAAACAATAATATCTGACGGAAGAAAGAAGTTTTTCAATGGGGTATTTAACCCCTCAGATATTGCTGTAAACGGAATCGTGAGCTTACGCCCTCTGGTTGCAAACTTGTGCGTGAAGAAAAACATGAATTTATATGAGAAACATTTCGCACCGGAAACGCTATCTAGCATAGAAAAAAGTTTTCAAATCGGACTCATAGAAACAGAGATATAGACAAAAATATGATGTGACTTTACGTACCCTGGTGGGAAAACCATGTATTATTTTAGGCTGAAAGTATTCTCAAAAGGTTTTTCAATATGAGCACTATCGGTCCAAGAAAAAAAAAATGTCGAGTTTTCAGGAGCCCAGATTTTGCTACAAATACTATAGTGTGCAAATTAATTGGGACAAAATAAAAAATCTTTCTTTTTTTCCAAAACTATGCTTTTATATAATTCTATGCCTTGATATACACTGTTCAATACTTGTATTAGTATGAAGTATGTCCTCCTTTAGCAGAAAGGACCTCTTGAATTCGTTTTGGCATTGACTCCACTAATTGAGTGCACATATTTTTGACTACATAATCGTGGAACCACACTTTTCTAGCATTCGTTATCATGCGTTCTTTAGTTGTACAGTCCATTTTACCTAAACGTCTCTTCAAAATATTCCACAAGTTATCTATGGGATTTAAGTCTGGTGAATTTCCAGGCCAATCAAGCAAATGAATTAGATTTTCCAGCGTGAAATTCTTGAACAATTTTGAATTGCAACATGGGTCCAAGTCATGTTGAAATGTCCCGTGAAAAGTTTGCAAGAATGGAACAATCCTACGTTGTAATATTTCTACGTACTTGGCTGATTTTTTTATTGGATGTTTAACGACCACCGGGAGCAACTCAATGGGCTATAAGCAGTCGCCCGTCCCTAATTTAGGGTCACTGGTTCCAGGGAAGGGAGATAGCCAGTACCGTAAGACAAACACAACATCCATGCCTCACCGGGATTCGAACCCGGACCCCTTTCGGACGAATGATCAGAAGCCATCGCTTAGACCACTGCGCTACCGGGGCGGCTTGGCTGAATTCATCATACCTTGAACAGGAACTAAGCTTCCAATGCCATTTGATGTGAAAGAACCCCAAAACATCTGTTTCAGAGGGTCATTTACACTTTGTTTGACATGCTCAGGTCTTAAGGGCTCACAGTTGCTTCGTCTAATGACATTTACTTGGTAACCCTGCACAAATAAATGAGTTTCATCACTGAAAATTACCTTTTTCCAGTCGTCAGCAGTCCATGATTTATATTTTTTGGCCCATGCTCAACGTTTTATCTTCATTTTCGCATTCAAATATTGTTTTTTCGTTGGTCTTCTTGCGTTCCGGCCAACTTCCAGAAAGCCTACGGCGTACAGTTGAATCACTAACATCACAAACACTAACCAATAAATCTCTTTGAAGGTCGGTGCTTGTTTTTGTTTTTTTGTTTTTTTGATACATTTTACTATTTCTGATTATATACTTATCGGTTCGTGAGGTTGTTTTTCGTTTTCTTCCACATTTACCTCTCTTTCTTGGAGTCGATGATCCAGACGCATTGTATCGCGTAAGCAGTCTTGATACACTTGATTTGCCTACACCAACTGAAGAAGCGATATCTCTCACTGTCATAGAAGTGTGATACTTTAGAGCAATTATTTTTGCACGCTTCCTTGGGGAAATATCCATTTTTCAATACACGAAAGCAACACGTACTCACAGAGAGCAAAAACTGACATCCACCTGTCACACACGAAAGCTCACAACTGAAGCTGAAGTGCCTATTTCCAGTTTAAAACCGGTCAAACCACATTCTTACTATCAAGTTCTAACCAGTCACACCACCTCACAGCTGAGAAAACCGGTTTACGTGGGTTACCAACATCAACTGGCGATCACATTACAATTCTGAGAATAAAATAGCTTGTTCCAAATAATTTGCACGGTATAGTACATCAGAAGCAGAAATTAACACTTATGCTCCCTGGTGGCCAAACCATTATTTACCAAACATTATAAATTATGTGAAAAATATTTTCCATCAGTTCTTGTATGCCATACATGAAGAAGTTTTAAAATCGGAGTTTTAGAAGCAGAAATAACGCAGAAAACGCAATTTACCTTTTTAATCCCTAGCTAAAAGTCTATGATTTACTTGAAAATTTTGAATTTATAGGGAAAACATTTCGCATCGGAAACAAACACTATCCAACAAAGAAGGAATTTTTCAAATCGGACGCCTAGAAGCAGAGATATTGACAAAAATAAGATATACATCTACGCCCCCTGGCGTAGAAACCATGCTTTATTTCAAAAAGAAAATGTTCCTAAAAGGTTTGTCGACATGAGTGGTATCGGTCAACAAACCACTTTTTTTTCTATCGAGATATAAGAAGCTCATATTTTGCTGCAAGTACATCAGAAGCGGAAATTAAGACTTACGCCATCTCGTGGCCAAACCATTTTTTTACAAAAATTAGAAATTATGTGCAAAGGATTTCCCACCAGGAGCTGTATCCGGTGTAGAAAGAATTTTTCAAATTGGAGATTTAGAAGCCGATATATCGGGGGAAACGCAATTTACCTCTACGCCCCCTAGCGGAAAGTCTATGAATTACTTAAAAATTTTGAAATTATATGAAAAACTTGTCACACTGGAAACACTATCCAACAAAGATAGAATTTTTCAAATCGGGCTTCTAGAAGTAGAGGTATTGGCAAAAATAAGATATACGTCTACGCCCCCTGGCGGAGAAACTGTGGAATATTTTAAGGAGAAAATAATTCTGAAAATGGTTACCGATGTGAGTGGCATCGGTCCACGAAAGAATTATTCCAATAGATATTTTAGAAGCTCAGATTTTACGGCAAATACATCAGAAGCAAAAATTTACACTTACGCTTCCTGATGGCTAAAGTATTATTTACCAAAAATTTGAAATTATAGGCAAAATATTTTTGATCAGGAGGTGTATCCGCTGAAGAAAAAGTTTTTAAATCGGAGCTTTAAAAGAAGAGTTATCGAAAAAATGTAATTCACTTTTACGCCCCCTAGCGGGAAATATATGCGTAAAAAGTAACTATATCTAAAATACTCTTCCACACAAATGGAATCAAAAGATAAAATATTTTTTTTAATCGGATGTTTAAAAGCAAATATGTGGAATAAAACGTATTTTGGAATTCGACATCACCTGCATTTACGCTCCCTAGCGGCGAAATTCTATATCTTAAAAAAAAACGAAATAAATGATCATCATTCACATATTTCAAGCTTCGCAATGCAGAAATAATTTTTCAAATCGGACTAATAGTTGCAGAGTTATCGCGGGTACAGACGGACGGACGGATAAACCGGTAACATAAGCACAATCTTTTTTTACGCTTTCCAACAGTAGGTTAAAGAAGCGTATATGCTCCAGCTTTTTCCGTCCGTCCGTCTTTTGGCACGATAACTCGCGTTAAAGTATTTCGATTTCGATTAAATTTTAGTGTGTAGTAGGGGACCACCTGGGGAAGAAGCCTCTTGAAAATGGACAAAATGGGATTAAAGGGCACGGCATAGGAGCTGGATCCATTCCATTGCTCTGTTGCGTCATAGCTTGCGTAAATATGGTTCGATGTTGGTGAAATTTTAGGATATTGAAGGGGACCACCTGGGGACGAACCCTATGGAAAATGGACGAATGAGGGTCAAAGGTCAGGACATAGAATCGGGATCCATTCCATCGCCCTTATCCCATACTATTAAAGGCGCAGTTCTTGTATGTATGTAAATTTTATTTTGAAAATGGCTCTAAGGATTTTGATGAAAGTCATTAACCTACCGTTTTCTGGTACTAGAAATCGATTTAGTTTGATCTCGACTTTGGAAACATTCGTTTAGTGTGTTAAATAACCACCCAGAATTACCACGTTTTTAGTGTCATGGCGTACCATTAATGTTACCCATGCTTAGAAACCTTATGACATCACAATCTCGCGATTGAAATGCTGGTCCGCGGTCACGCCATCATTACGTCACGCGTTGTATGCGTATGTCCGTCCAAACGATAACTCGCGTAAAAACCGTTCTATTTCGATGAAAGTTTGGTATGTGGAAAGGGAACACCTGGGGAGGAACCTTATTGAAACTGAACGAAACGGGGTCAAAAGGTCAGGACATAGGAGCGGGGTCCATTCCACTGCTCTTATGCGTTATAACTAACGTAAAAAAGGTTCGATTTCGACTAAATTTTAGTATGTGGTAGGGGACGACCTGGGGACAAACCCTCTTGAAAATGGGCGAAATGGGGTCAAAGGTAAGGGAATAGGAGAGGAATCACTTCCATCGCCGTTTTGCGTCATAACTTACGTAAAAATCCTTCGATTTGGATAAAATGTTAGTATGTCGTAGGGTCCTACCTGGGAACGAATCCTTTTGAAAATGTGCGAAATTGGGTCAAAGGTTAGGACACAGGAGCGGGATCTATTCCATTGCACTTATGCATCATAACGTACGTAAAAATGCTTCCATTGTGACAAAACTTTATCATGTTGTTTCGGAGGTATACTGAGCCGGTTCTGTTGAATATCATCGAAATGGGATCAAAGGTCAGGGCACAGGACTGAGACTTATTCCAAAGTCATTATCTTCATAACTTGAGTAATGATTTCTGGTATGTTGGAAAGCGTAACATAATCAATGCATTGCGTGATATTACTAACTTGTTTACAAAAGACGTGCTAAAAATGTATCATAGCCAGCCTAATACGTTTATTACATGTTACCTAGTAATCGCTTGCTTTTTTTACTGATCCACTTACTGAAATTTAAAGATATAGATCGAAAAAGGCAGCCACATCATCACTACTCAATGTGATGTTATGATCTCAGTCGTCTCACTGCGTCTCACCAACATGGCGGCGAAGGCTGTGACGTCAGAATAGTGACATTTCGCTGGCTTTATTTTGATCACACGAGGGGAACGGCAGACCCTTACTCCATCTATTCTAGGCTCCTTGGCTCACCCTACGTAATTTTAGTAGAACGTGCATGGGGGCGTTAATAAATGCCAGTTCAGTTACGGGTGCCACCCAGATGTTACAACAATTCAGATTGAGTTTATAACTTAATTTTAACCAATTAACTTCATTAAAAATTTCATTTTCAATTTTTTTCGGTTTCATTATTTTCCCCCTTCTTTTTCATTTTCCTGGTCCCTTGCATATCCCGGGACCCAGGTGCCTTGCACCCCACTTGTGGCCGGCCCTGACTATCGAGCACTTCGAATGATCACTGGGTGCAACGCAACAAGATTGTAAATAATTTCGATTATTTGACACTTCCTGTAAACTACTGCTGAGGAATAATGCTTACCGCAAACCAGAGGTGCAGTGAAGGATCTTCTATTTAATTTTAAAGACCAAAATGTTTACTGTGTTTGGATTGGGCTAAGCACTTTAAAGGCAGCATATCGACATATCGAATTGAATTGGAGGGGGTGGGGGTGGGGGGGTTACTCTGTACCAAGATTGTATAACAGGCAATCCATTTACAATCGTTTCTCTGTTTTAGCTGCACATTCTGGGCCCATCAGCGATGTAGTTATTAAAAGAATATTTTTCAAAATTAATTTGCTGAAAAATGCAACTCGAAATCGCATAAAAGTTGAAATGCTCCAGACTCTGAAAATTAGGTGCCATTTGAATTTTGAAGCAAAACGTTGCAGAAATTTTCCGATTTCTAGTAAAATGCTGAAAATTTTTGAAAATTCGATGTACGATAAATGCATGTATTATAAGTACAGTGATAATGATGATGGTATTACCATTATTGAAGAGTTTAATACTTCAACGAATGCATAATTATAATCCATTGAAACAAGAATCTTAGTTTCATATACATGATTTGCTTTATGTACCCTTATTCTGTAGTTTGTGCCATTGCACCCTTAAATTATGTGCTCACATGTGATAAATTTGTATAGGAAAATGCGGTACGCTGATGCGGTATAGGATTTTTGCAATTGAATGAATGGTATACAAAGTTTTTTGTACAAATGCAGTACTAAAGTATGAGAAGTGAATAAAGTTCAATTTTTTTCTCTTTAAATGTTTTCTTTAAATCTATAATCGGAACTCGGGTGTTCGGTTTTTGCATTTGTCATGGCAAACCTTGCTATTTTTCTGACATCTGACCTGGCAAAGCCGTAACACACTGGCATACAGAATTGTGAAAGTGATAGAAACACATTTTTTAGCGCGTCTTTTGTAAAAAAAGGACGTGCTCATATTATCGGTTTGTCCGTCCGTCTGTGGACAAAATATCCCTGCAACTATTAGTCCGATTTGAAAAATTCATATTAGCATTGAAAAGCTTGAAATATGCGAACGATGATCCCTTAATCCGTGCTTTTTTTTAGATGCATAATTTAACCGCTAGGGGGCGTGAATGCAGATGATATCGAATTCAAAATATATTTTATTCCATATATTTGCTTCTAAACATCCGATTGAAAAAAATATTTTACCTTTCGATTCCATTTATGTCGAAGAATATTTTAGGTGTATTCACTTTTTCAAGTTACGAATAGATTTTTCACTTGGGGGGCGTAAAAGTAAATTGCGTTTCCCTGATATCTCTACTTCTAAAACTCCGATTTGAATTTTTTTTTCGTTCAGCGGATACAGCTCCTGATGGGAAGGAAAGCTTTTGTATATAATTCCTAATTTTTGGTAATGGTTTGGCCACCAGGGAGCGTAAGTATTAATTTCTGCTTCTGATGTATCTTAAAATAACGCATGATTTCTCCGAAAGGGGGCGAAAATGTATATCTTATTTTTGTCAAAACTTCTAAGAGTCCGATTTGAAAAATTCCTTCTTTGCTGGATAGAGTTTCCGGTGCGATATGTTTTTCATATAATTTCAAAATTTCTAAGTAATTCACAGACTTT
Organism: Macrothele yani; assembly: GCA_039090855.1. Classification (NCBI taxonomy): domain Eukaryota; kingdom Metazoa; phylum Arthropoda; class Arachnida; order Araneae; family Macrothelidae; genus Macrothele; species Macrothele yani. Next base: position 39,058,014 of record CM076998.1, read on the forward strand.
CCGTTATGGGACGGTAAGGTAAATTACGTTTTCCCCGATATTAGTGCTTCTAAAACTCCGATTTCAAAAATGTTCCCTGTATCGCATACAGCTCCTGATGGGAAACGTTTCTCATATAATTATTTTGTGAAGAATGACTTAGCCACCAAGGGGTATAAGTGATCATTTGTGCTTCTGATGTATTTGCAGCAAAATCTGAGCCCTTGGAACATAAAAAAATTACTTCCTGGACCTGTACCGCTCATATCGAAAAACCTTTTGAGAATACTGTTTTCTTAAAACAACGCATGTCTTTCCCTCCAGGGTGTGTAGATGCATATCTTATATTTGTCGATATTCCTGCTTCTAAGAGTCCGATTTGAAAAATTATTTCTTTGTTGGAGAGTGTTTCCTCTGTGAAATGTTCCTCACTTGATTTCAAATGTTCCTTAACGCACAAGTCCGCAATCAGAGGCCGTAAGTTCACGATTCCGTTTGCAGCAATATCTGCGGGTTTAAAAACTCGATTGAAAAAAATATTTCTTCGGTCAGATAATACTGTTTTCCATACCGGTTACATTGACTTTGGAATAGCTTTGATAAATTTAATTCGCATCAGAACGGATTCAAAAGACGTGCTCATTACAACCGAAAATTCGGTGTCGTCTTTCTTTTTAATTACTTCATCGGTAACGCCATCAAATGAAAGGATCAGTTTCTTCGTAGAGTAAAATAATGTTGACCGAAATTAAAGACAGGCGTAAGTGTAAGGAATTCTGTAACACGTAATCTAACATTCGTATTTGATTATCTGTTCTTGCGTAAATTTCGTTACTTTTCCGATATATTTCTTCCTGAATTTCTGAAGAAGTGCCCAATGATGAGATTGGAAACCCCGTCTTCCATCCTCAGATGTGATGTTAGTTATCTTGTTGGAAAACACCACGATGGACCGACCTTAGAAATGGCATAACAACGAGCTGAACGATGTTGTTGATTTAGGAGGTGCTGTTTAACGTACACGGTACAAACACTGATTGTGTACGGGAGTGATAGCTGATCGCTCCCCACACCAGGAGACCACGTGTAGGCCCTGTGGGTCGCTGGCGGATGCAAGAAGGGTGCGTCTGAGAACACGCATACGGTCATCGGAGGCTCTCAAGCAGAATCTGCTTTCATCTCTGAACACGACAGATCGCCATTGCGTTCTCCAGTGCAGACGTTGGCGACACCACTGCAGCCGTTCCTGACGGTGGGCTGGAGTCAGAGGTACACATGCCAGAGGCACACGTGCACGTAGTCCTGCATCCAGTAGACCGTTGCGGATTGTTCGCACAGTCACCTCAGGAGTCGCAATGAATGTTCTGCTTGACAACGCCGCTCTTCTTATGCGTCGATCGGTCCTCTCATCAGTCCGTCTGTGACATCCGGTTCCACGTCTTCTCGTGTGGGAATGTTCCTCGGACCATCTATGCCACCATCGTACAACCACCGATACTTCCCGTCCAATTCGCTCCGCAATACGACCGTACGACCACCCGGCCTCGCGGAGTCCGACTAGACGACCTCGCTCAAAGTCCGATAACTTCTGAAATCGTACATGTCTTCCATGTCCAGGCATTGCAGCTTCTTCAGGGTCTTTGCACGTGTCCGTGCGCCGACGACTGATTACATTCACTTCGCCGTACTCCTTATATACCACCGACGATAATTTGAATATTATGCCGTGCTGTGGCGTAAGCGCTCACCGATTGGTCACGAAATTAACATCACACCTACGTAAACTCAACCCCATTAACATATGTAAATTTCATGATCGTCCGCCAATTCCTTCTTGGTGTTCTTTTTTCACTTTCCGCCAGTGTATGTTCATAAGATCATCATTAAGATATATTTTCATAAGATCTTCATTAAGATATATCTTCATAAAGTCTTCTTTAGATATATCTTCATAAGGTCTTCATTAAGATATATCTTCGTAAGATCTTCATTCAGGTATATCTTCATAAGATATATCCAGCAAATATAGAACATCACAAATTAATTTAGTTACACAATACTTTTTCTATTATGTATTACAAAGCAGTATTGTTTTTATAACTGCATTCTAACTTCTTTCTTTGACGATACTTACTACGTTGTTTAGATAATTTGAAACCACGTGACGCTGTATCATATGTTATACCTTGTGTCTATATCATGTCACGTAACGTTCTGTTTCTCCCCTTTCTTCGTCTGTTTATGTATCTGACGATGGGTTCTAAGAAAACTTGAAAATTCTTATATCTCAAACTACATACAATAAAATTTTTAAATTCCGCCGATGAATTTGAATTTGTATTGTGCGTGATTTTTTTATCAAAAGCGTACATCAAAGGCAGCTTCCTTGATTAACGTTTGACAATTTCTGCACGAATTTGAATCTCCTGTAACTAAACTATTCCTGCTATGCCCAAAATAGCGGCAATCTTGAAATCTTCGCGCCAAAATTAATAAAGAAATATCAAAATATTCAGATAAATACGTAATTCTCCAGATTTTTGTTACACAGTGTGATTGTTAAATGCCTAAGTCCGACATAGCTTTCACAATACACAAGATTTATAATCCTCGGACGCGTGTGATGGAAAAAATGGGTTCTTTCACAATATAGCAGCAATTAATAATCGTCAGATGCTAGTAGTGGAAAAACATACGCACTGCAACAGTAGAAAAGCTCTTTAAGAATTCTTTAATGTTTATTTTGAAGACAAATGCGTACTTTAATAATGCACAAACACCGTAAAAATTCTGAAATTCTTACACAGGAAGCAAATGAGCTCTTTTACAATAGCCAAGCATTTGAAATTTCCAAACTATTTTACGTGTTATAAAAATGTGTACTTTCAACACGAAATCATTTTAAACACTGTGAAGCGCTTATGCTGGATTTATACTGTTAACAATTTTGTTGTAGGTTGCATCAAAAAGTGGTGCTACACCTGCTGCACTACTTTCTTAGAAATGATACACCATTTTGTGGTGCTAAACAAACCCACAACATGGTGTAACCTTGTACCTTAACGTGGTGTAACATATGAGCGAACAAACACTCATTAAGTATAAAACATCCATATTAGAAGTGAACGCTTACTTCAACAATGGACAGATACATTAGTAATTTTCAGGCGCTTTTATTGAGGCAAACGTGCACTTCGCCTACGAAGCAATAATGCAGGAAGCAAGTAACTTTACAAACCCCTGTGAATGCATTCAATCACGTATTCAATATCCCCCCAAAAAAATCAATCAGAAAAGCTAATACAAAAATTCACAATATTTTTTGTCCCATGAATGCTCTTAAAAACAAGTAGAAAGGAGAATAAAGCAATAACTATCTCCTCCTTCTCCTAGTTTTAATTGTTATTGCGTTGAGCGACCTTCTTAATTCACAGTCCTTTTTCTTTTGCTAATGGCCAAACTTTCTTTTTGTGAGCAATAACTTTTGCTAGAAACAAATATTTCCCAAAATAAAAAAGAAAAACAAAAATTAAGAGGCTACGCATGTCTTCTGTTTTCTGATGATGTATCTCCTTTAAATGCGAAAAGTAACTTCCGAAAATAATCCCGAAAAGAGCCGATGGTAGTTTCCGTAATTCTTGATGGTATCATTTCCATTATGCAAATTTAGAAGCGGCGCATTATCGATTTACAGAGATTTGCACTTAAGAGATAAAACGTTCTCTGAATGTTAATCTCCAAAGTATCTTATCTTTTGCCTCCGGATGATTCTCTTTAGCTAATCAATCTACGTTTCCATAAAGTTTCTCTTTTTTTAACTGTTCGCATTCTTAGCGTGATCTCTTATTATTATCTGCATACTTCCTTAGAAATTCTGAACGAGTAATGGTCTAAGGATGGAGAACTGTACAAATTCTATTAACACTATTTAAAATCTCTAAATTTGTATTTAAATTCCATTTCGAACGAGAACGATTTTCTGAAGCAGGTTGTATTAGAACTGTAATCCTTTATTAATCTCATGGATTTTTGCAGTATGTGTAGGATAGACTTTTGCAGGTATTTGTCCTCATCTTGTAATCATTCATTAGAAATTTTGTTCTTTCTTCTCAAACTGTTTGTTCTGCCATCGGCAAAGAAATACGTCTCAAATGCAATAGACCGCATGCATTGACTTTCTTGCAGAACAACTGGTGTACAACTGAGATGAAAGATATATTGCATGGGTTATGTCAGTGGGTTATCTGGTGAACAAAAACAGCTTTATTCTGATAAATTAAAGTTATTGGGCAATTGTGGCGACCCATATGAAATTCCATACTCACTTTTCCTGAACAATATTGTAGGAAGGGCAATGTTTTTGGTTGAAAGGAACTCAAAATTCTGCATGCCAGCACAGCCACCAGCTTCTGTGCTAACATCATATTCACACAGTTAATTAAGAAAAAAACGTACTGTTATCTTTGGCTAATTATTTCATTTAAAAGTTTACCTTTCAATAATTTAGATATTCCCTAACCTGCAACTTAAGCTAAGGTAAAAATCTTCAGCTTTACACAGGTGAGGCTATAATAATAATAATAATAGTAATAATAATAATAATAACAATTCTGGCGAGCAGCACTAAGTCCCTCTACATTATATATAATAATGGCATTAATAAAAATCTACTGATTGTTGTCATCAGATCATTTTTCCAAAATCGTCCTGGGTACCTAACATATATAAAGGTTCCATAAGATATTCATTCTCTTGTAGTAGTGGATACATTCACGATAAAGAATAGCATAATCTTACTCATAAAAAAGGTTAATTCTTGTCTAAAGATCTTCATAAAGTTTTTGTAGGTGATGCATCAGTAAATTTATGAGCATACCTGTTACAAAATGTAAACTACACCCTCTAATGTTTTTCGTGTCCGGTCATCAATGTCAACTCTGCTGATATACGTAAAGACCACACATTTTGGCACTTCTGAATTCAATTTTTATTATTACGATCCCACTTCGTTCGTTCAGATGGTAATTTATAATAGGACACATCACTATCTCTCCCACTTTGGTTACCGCAGCCGAAAATAGCACATAACACCATTTTCCTAAACTCTCCACAATGCAAATCTAAGCAGTACTTGTACACCAGTTGATCACCAGTACGTCTGCTAGGATGGGTTACCTTGTTGTGTCGTCATATGCATAAGGTCTATACCTGTCTTCTGTCATAAATTGGCTTTTTTAAGTACGGCAAACTTTCAGAAATAAATATTTTGAAATAAAATAAAAAATAATAAAAATCAAATTTTAGATAGGATTTTCTGAAAATAGTGTTCTATTTTAAGAAATGTTTAGTGAATAAATTACGGAATCCTCATGCTAGTATATGTTTCTCCTTTCCTCCTCGTAGCCGATCAGATCAGATGGTATGTAGGGGATTTTAGGAAGGGAGTGTCTGACCGCAGGTCTTAAACAAACCTATGAAATAAGAAGCTAGAAGATTTGGGCTAGAGTGCCCGATAGGAAAGTCAGACAGAAGCGAAGTAGAAAGGGGGAGGAAGATGCCCTTATTTATTAGCAGAGGGGGGCAGTACCCGGGGTCCGACGGCTTAACGTGCCCATCCTACCCACGGCGTATGTTTAGTGGACCGAGCGTTCGTACCTGCCTGGGATCGAACCTGAGGCCCTTTCCGTGGCAGTCACGAACATCGCCCACTAGACCACCCGCCGCCCCCTCCTCGTAGCAGCTGTTCCACCATCCTTATAACAGGTCTACTTGGTCAAAAATCTCTAGTTATTCAAATATAAGTTAATCAGCAAAAAGTCATATCCGAAGATCACAATAATGGAATATTGGACTTTGTGAAATTAAATCATTGTCTAGATTCACCACTGTAATAAGAGGTCTTTTTCAGAAATCTCAAGTTATTCAGAGAGAAATTGATAAAGGTATGATATCCAACCGTCACATAGAACAATGTAAAATTTAAACATCGTCTTTTGTCACCGAATTATCTTCATAATGTATGTCAAACTTTCAGAACTATGAAACATTTTATGTCCACAAACACTAATACATCGAATATGTTTGCTTCCCGAGCATTTTACCTTGAACATAAATGTGAAGAACCTGCAATTATTTTTGCTTGTAAATTCATTGTTGCATATAACAATGAACTTGCAAGCAAAAAGAATTACAGGATCTTCACATTTGTCAAGGCTTCTCCTTCCTCCTCGAAGCAGTACGGCTATCATGCTTATCACACGTCTTGTCGTTCAGAAATCTCCAGTCATTCATATAAAATTTAATCAAAGAATGATATCCGAAGCTCAATGTAATATCACATAAGAATATGTGACCGCCACGTGCTCGGAAGATCGATTCTTTATTAATTGTCAGGCTGGTTCTAATTAGAGACACATCGGAAGAACGTAGTCTTAGTTTGGAATGGGGATGGACAATTTGTGAATGGTTCGTCCACAAGGAGTGACGACTCTCTAACGTCAACGGTTCACTCACAACAGTGTGAATAAATATTCAATTCCCCACATTAAAGTTCCAGCATATTTACATCACTTCCGTCACACCGATTTCGGATGCAAATGCCCAGTAAGAAAAGTAATACCGAGAATTAATAATCGTTATGTGAATAAGCTAAGAACAGTGAGCTAGGAAGTAACTGAGAAACTTAAAAATAGAAATGATACGTGAATGCCCCCATTTCAACGGTGTGCCCGAATCGTTCCCCACAACCGGAGATTCATTCGTGAACTAACGGCGAATACGCTTTCTGAGTTCTCGCTCTTTCGGGCAGTTTATCACAAAGAGCTGTGAATGCGTTTCAGCTTTTGGCAAATCATTCATCGTGAACAATGAATGGAGATATCCTGTTCTTTTGGGTAGTTTGACAAAAAGAGCTGCAAATGAGCTTCAGCTGGTGGCAAATCGTTCATCGTGAAAGATGAATGGTGATCTGTTCTGTTAAGCATTTCGCCAAAAAGAGCTGTGAATGCACTTCAGCTCGTTGCAAATCATTCATCGTGAACGTTGATTTCCTGTTATGTTGGGCAGTTTGCCAAAAAGAGCTCCGAATGAGCTTCAGCTCGTGGCAAATCATTCATAGTGAACGATGAATGGTGATCTGTTCTGTTAGGCTTTTTTCCAAAAAGAGCCGTGAATGAGTTTCAGCTAGGGGCAAATCATTCGTCGTCAACGATTAATGTTGATCTCCTTTTCTGTTCAGCATTTTGCAAAAAGAGCTGCGAATGAGCTTTAGGTCGTGGCAAATCATTCATCGTGAACGATAAATGGTGATTTCCTGTTCTGTTGGGCAGTTTGCCAGAAAGAGCTGCAACCTCGCATTCACTGATGTTTTGGAGCAAAGAATGATTTCCTTAGTGAGTATAGTGAGCAACTGGCCAGGGGTATACACAAAGGTGAATGATTATTCATTTGAATGAACATCTGAGTATGACTCGTTTGCATGAATTATGAACGAACTCAGGGGAATGACTTACGTTATCATGAGCTTGTAAATCTCCCTGTCGTTTTGGTGCTAATAAAAGGCAAAAGTTCTCAGCTGAATATTATTGGAACATAATAACGAGAAACTAAAGTATAATGCTCTTCAGAACCTCACGTTCGTTGGCCATCCGTTTAGGTGCACTCAGATCGTAGAGAAAGCACCAGTATCAAAGAAGAGCGTGATAGTATGACACTTACGTCATCTGGTTATCTGACACATAGAGGTCTTTCAAACCTCTTCTATCAACAGGGAACTCAATGCAAGACTGCTTTACAAATTAATGCTGTAAAGCCTGAGCAGATAATCTTTCGAGTGGCTCAGTTCTGTTTTCTACCACTCCAAAATTTCGGGACTGTGGCTCTAATCTTGAGTAAGGCATAGGCAATGTATTTACAGAGGATGTTTACACAATTTTAGAACGATTTCCTAGGAATATAATTAATGTTTACGAGGAAATTATTTCTTTCTTAAATGCTCTATCTGATAGCCTTTTCCCTGATCTTTGAACCTACATCTAGATTTCCAAGACTAGAAAGCATTGCTTAAAATTGGTAGTAGTATTTTATTCCACTTCTTTCTAAAATCCAGTCATTCCTTTAGGTCTGCGTTTAGAAAGCGCTCTTTTTAGCAGTCCGAAGGCATAGTAGTCCATTGGTAACACATCACGGGACTTTGAAGGAATATGAGCAAAAGGTATAGACTTGATACCAGCCTTTTTAGTAGTCCGAAGGTACAATAGTCCATTGGTGACACATTAGGGGTCTTTGAAGAAATATGAGCAAAATGTATAAAAAGGCACAACTGTCTCTTTTTTTAAGAAATAGATTGGCGGATTTGGATGTATAATTGGTAGCCTTATCCTGGTCGAGTTCTTCACTTTGAAAGCTCTGTGGATAAACTTCCTCTTTAAATATTGGAGTTAAAACATTTTAGTGATATGTAGAATTGATTTTAATCCCATTGCTTTTCTACACGAGATACCACCAATAATTATTGTTTTTCTGCACGAGATACCATAATCCCATTGTTTTTCTGCACGAGATACCATAATCCCATTGTTTTTCTGCACGAGATACCATAATCCCATTGTTTTTCTGCACGAGATACCATAATCCCATTGTTTTTCTGCACGAGATACCACCAATAATTATGAATCGTTTACTGAAACTTTCTTTAGATTCTTTGCACCAAGCTCCTAAGTATTTTTCTGCCTTTTTGTTTTAGGAAGGTGAATTCGATAAGCCTTTCAAAGCAAGGTTTCAGTCGTATGTTGGTCAGATTCCATTTTATTTGCGTTCCGTAAAATGTTAGAGATCAATCGACCTTTTCTTGTTGCAGTCGTTTAGGTAGATCCATGCTTCATCAATAGTCGGAAAATATTTCCAACTGTCTCCGGCTAAGTGATTTTCATACAGAATTCTACAATAACCACATTCTGGGTTCAACCACGTGCCTAGGCAAAATACAGCAAATATTATGGTGTTTTTTTTTCAGATTCAAATCTTTGTTTATTACCTTGTTTCCAGTTGATACAGTTATTTTTATCGACTTAGCAATTGCTCCTTGGGTCGGTTGATTTTCATTTAAGAACAGAGACCTTACTTTTGAAATAGTCATAAAAGTACGTACCTTCTTTGGATGTTCGTTTGGTGTTTGTTTTTTTCTATTGAAAGCAATGCTTGTCTATTCCCCCTCTATTATTAATAATAATGCTTATTTTACGTTTATAAATGACAATTCCGTAATTTTCACAGCTTTTTTTAATTACAGAAAACGAATATTTCTCTTCGTAAAGAGCAAAAACGTAACTTTCTATCCACAGCTTGTTTACGTGCGCATTTTCTTAGCAGACGATATTTAACTGCATCAGATATTTCCTTTGTGCTCGTTGAAGCATCAGGTTTGATCACAGGTAGGTACGAACGCTCGAACCACTAAATATCCGCCGTGCGTCGGATGGGCACGTCAAGCCGTCGGACCCTGGGTATCACTATGTTTGGAGACGTTTAGGAAAGGGAGTGTCTGACCCTAGCCCTAAAACTGCCCTTAGAAACAGGAAGGTAAGAGATCTGAGTAAAATGAACTCAATAGCCAAGACAAACAGAAAAAATGTATTCAAAGGAGAGGGTGATCCGTGATACCAGTCCCTGGGGAAGGAGGGCAAAGGGAACGAAGCACCGCACAACATCACAGAGAACCACAATACCACCCGACCGCGGACACACCAGGGAGTGACTAAAACTCAACGATACCAAATCCAAATGCCCAAGCAGAATCCATTTTCACCATCTCGATAACAATCTGAAAAAGAAGGAGGTGGTGGTCTGTCTAAAACCCACCAGTGATCACATACTTACTCTCTCTGTCAAGGGGGTCAACGAACGCCGCCTTAGCTCCGGGATACCTAAGGAATTCGCTGGGATTGTAATCAACAGCGCCCCTAACAAGTCCATTAGGGTGGGTTTCCGCTTTCTCGAAGAACGTTTTGGCGAGGCTGGTGGAAAACTCGTGTACCTTCTCGATTTCAAGTCTGTTCTTCGGGTTCCTAAGAGGGGTCCAAGGGGGAGCCCCAGTGATCATTCGAAGTGCACGGCTCTGCTCTCTTTTGATTTTCTGTCGCCGAGTAGGATCCTGGTTACTACCCCCCCCCGGTAATAAATAAAGGCGTCTTCCTCCCCTTTTTTACATCGCTTTCGTTTAATTTTCCTATCGGGCACTCTAGCCCAAATGCCCTAGCTTCTGATTTCTAAGAGTTGTTTAAGACCTGGGGTCAGACACTCCCTTCCTAAAATTCTCTACGTATGATCTGATCTGATCTTTTGTGTTAGTCCAATACGCGAATTCTTTGAACTTCTTTTGTTTTCTGCAATTTCTTATCAAAAGCGTTCTAAAAATGTGTGAACATTCTCTGTATTTGTCTTTGAAACATTCGCCACTTCCATTCTTGACACTAAATCAGGAACTACAAAACTTTTACCATGAAGTGTCGTAAACTACGGATCTAGTTCACTTTTCCGACATTACTTCATCAAAAATCATTTGTCTGGAAATCATAAATGCGAAAGGTACATTTCACCGAAAAGTCACTTGGTTGAAACATTAATTTTGCCCAAGGCTCATTTAATTGAATGGTGCATTTCAGAAAAGGGTATCTACTTGCGTCGAAAGCGTGGAATTGTAAGTATTATAGAATTTGTTAAAGTGTTAGTGTATGTTCGGCAAACTGGTTACCAAATTGTTAGATAATCGTATAAAATTTGCACTTATGATTTCTCACAGTCCACCTCTACGTAGATAAGGAGCTGATGGCATAACTGCCGAGATGTTAAAATATGGCAGCGACTGAATAATTGACTGGTTAACTGAAATTTGCCAGTTGTGCTGCGAGTTAGGAATGGTCCCTTGGTATTGGAAGGATGCTATCATTTTTCCCATGTACAAGGGAAAAGGTGATCATACTGACTGCAAGAACTATCATGGTATTAGCCTACTGAGTGTGCCAGGGAAAGTGTTTGGTAAGGTCATTATTGAAAAAGTACAAAGTCTAATGTCAGAGAACGTGTGGGATGTTCAAACTGGTTTTATGCCTGGTAAAGGCTGCACTAACCAAGGTTTTTGCATTATGCACGATGATTTAAAAGTATCTGGCTGTTGGTAACAAAGTTTTTGATAGGCCTTCTGACTTCTAACATTTTTTTATAGAGAGCAATGCCTAAGTCACTTAGAGATTTTTAACCCGCTGTTTTCATATTCATAAGGTTTGCCTAACGAGTCATGTTTATTATGTTACTCTTTCATTCAGGCGTAAAACATAATTTATAAAGCTCTATCTAAGTAGCACAGAATTTCAATTTAACAACACTGAGCCTTTGTCTTCTATACGTAAAAGACGGTGGCTTAGTGTTGGGCCTATGTTAATTTGCAAGGTAGTACTTCCTGGGTCGGGCCTTTTAATTAATGTGAGGGGTCAGTGGACTGACCTACGAGTAAGGGAAAAACGAGAAATCAAAAGTGCAGTATTTATACGACCCACTAATATCGTGTTGATCATTTTTGGATGGCTCACTACATTTCAACAAATCCCATAAAAAATCGAAATTTTTTGTTAAACTGACCATTCAGTGAAACGATCTTTCGAATAAATGAAGTTTAAGATGACCCGACCCCTAGATGAAATGTATTTTTGATCAAGTGATCCTTCGGTGGAATGAATGTTTTGGTCTCGTAATTTTCGGCCATCTGAATTTACCTGTAGTGATGTTTTGGTTAAGTGAATGAAAAACGTACCCAACGGAATCCTCATTCACGCTGGTTCAATTAATGTGTAAGTAAATTCAGTTACTTAACGAGAGCTTACAAAATTTAGGAGATTCTATTTTTAACAATACAAATATCCACGACATCACTAGACTGCTGCTCAAGAAAAGGTGATGTAACATTCTTCTCTTTAATGACTTCGTCGCTTCCAAGATACATTAATACATTAAAAGTTATAACACTCCTGCTGTCAAACACGCTCATTCTGTTGTGAGACTGCATTATGCTTCAATTTAGTAATTTCAGCACGCTGCTGAGGCTCTTTCACTTAATCTATTTTACTCTGGAACAAAGTTTCATTAAACAATCGCTGACACGGCGATTGTGGTACAAATTTACGACCAAACCAGGAGCAGGTCTTGTCAAAGAGCGCCCCATTACTTCACCAGCATGACTATCTTAAGACGCAGTCCAAAACAGAAGTAGAAGAAAAAAAGTACCTGTTCTGAATGATGTGATCAATCTGTCTCCAGAATCTTCATGCGACCTCTCTGTTCATATATGTAAGTTTCATGGATGTCCTCCGTATTGTAAGGAATGTTCTCTGGATTGACAAAATTTATATTTATGTCCAGCTCATGACAATTTTGTCAGTATAACCTAAAATTATTAAGGAACTTTTTCAGGCATTTTAACTAAGAACGCTATATTCGGTCATTTTAGTCTTCTTGTGCATTTTTCTGCAGGTTTCTCGAAAACTGAAAGTTCAAGCTCTAAACCAAATTACGTTCCAGCCTGTCTTTCTTTGATTGAGATATCTTTTATTTTCGTTTGCGTTTTAGTTTGATTATAGATCTGAGTAGTATAAGAACGGCTCCTTTGCATTTTTCGCAGTCACGTGTTTTTAACATATGGTTTTAGGAAAGGGAAGAAGCCAACGCCTTAAGAAAAGTAAAATGCCCATGCTTTGACCTATACACGAACTCCAACTCAGCCTCAACAACTAACCAGAAACTCGCGTAGCTATCCACCGGTCTACCAGAAAGGCCAGTGCTAATTTCGTGAATGAAGGGTGTTATTTTCTATTCTATTTTATGAGTTACTTCAGAAACAATATAGACAGCTGTTGGACAAAAAAATAGAACACCACGCTCAGAAATTTGACTTTCAATGCAGCTGCGTATGTCGCAATACGAAGAGGTATCCACCAATTTTTGGTTGTAATACCTTTGTTTAGAGCCTAAAGGTCCTGTTTAAGTGCACTTAAAATGTCTTGTTGCAAACTTTCTTTCAGGGTAACGACGAAATGAGCAACCAAACGGACTTCGAACGAGAGCTAACTGTTTCTGGCCGGCTAGTTGGTGCCTCAGTGACAACAGTCGCCAGGGTAGTGGGGATATCGAGAGCTATTATCTGTAGCGTCATGACAGCATACCGTGTTTATGGCAAAATCTCGTGGGCGAAACACAAGAGCGGCCGGAAAACGACCCTGGCTGTTACTGACAGGAGGGCATTCAAGATGATTGTTGACCGTGATAAAAAGACCATGGCGCCGAAAATTAATGCGGGGCTCAATCTGCATCTGAAGACTCAAGTACCAACATTGCACACGAAACTGCATAAACACGATATTTATGGCACAGCTGCTATTGCAAAACTTCTGGTAACCAGAGTGAATGGACAACGGCGACGGCAGTTGTGCCAGGAGCATACAACATGGACTGGCGATGCATGGAAGCATGTGTAATGTAATTGGATAAATCCACATTCACGCTATTCCCCACCGCAGGACGTGTTTACGTGTGGTGAACACCATCAGAAACGTTTCAGACTGTCTGCTCCCAACGTGCAGCATAGTGGTGGACCTGTCATGTTCTGGGAGTTCATATCGTAGTTTTCAGCAGGTACCCTGATCACTTTCATAGGATTGATGACTGTCAGGGCGTATGAAACTATTTCGTCAGACCTAGTCCATCCAATGGATCAGGCATTGTTTCCCTCAGGGGATGCCATCTATCAAGATGATAACGCCCCAATTCACATTGCTCGGAATGACCAATCATGGTTTGGAGAACATGAGGACGAACTTTCACTCCTTCCTTGGACTCCCTATCACTGAACTTAAACATCATAGAGCCACTGTGGTCTGCGGTGCAAAACATAGTAAGATCCCGTTATCCTCCTCCTGCATCTCTCGAGGACCTGGTGCAGTATCTGCATGAAGAATGGTGTAACATCCCACTTTCCGCCATCCAGGATTTGTATGCCTCCATTCCAAGGAGGATCCAAGCGGTTTTTAATGCCAAAGGTTTTTCACACACCCTAATAGGTACGTAAAACCTTCCTTACCTAGGTGATAACATTTTTCTATCAAACCCTAATACACTGAATTGACAAATGATTATTAACATATACCTAATAAAGTAACAATATATAATAAAGTATTAACATATAAGTAAAATAATAAGTATTAACATATAAGTAACGTAATAAGAATTAACATATAAGTAACATAATAAGTATTAACATATAAGTAACGTAATAAGTATACATAATAAAGTATTAACATATAAAAGTAGCGTACCTAATAAAGTATAAACGCATACGTAATAAAATTTTAACATATAAAGTAGCGTACCTAATAAAGTATAAACGCATACCTAATAAAGTATTAACACATACCTAATAAAGTATTAACACATACCTAATAAATTATTAACATAATAAAGTATTAACATATAAGGGACATAATAAGTATCAATATATAAGTAACATAAGTATTAATATATAAGTAACATAATATGTATTAACATAAATATACATGATAAAGTATTAACATATAAAGTAACATACCTAATGAAGTATTAACATAGACCTAATAAAGTAACAATACATAATAAAATATTAACATATAAGTAACATAATAAGTGTTAACATATAAGTAACATAACACGTATTAACATGTAAGTAACATAATAAGTATTAACATATAAGTAACACAATACGTATTAACATATAAGTAACATAATACGTATTAACATATAAGTAACATAATACGTATTCACATATAAGTAACATAATACGTATTCACATATAAGTAACATAATACGTATTCACATATAAGTAACATAATACGTATTAACATATAAGTAACATAATAAGTATTAACATATAAGTATATATAATAGAGTATTGACATAAGTATATATAATAGAGTATTGACATAAGTATACATAATAGAGTATTGACATAAGTATACATAATAAATTATTAACATATAAATTAGCATACCTAATAAAAAATAAACGCATACCTAATAAAGAATAAACGCATACGTAATAAAGAATAAACGCATACGTAATAAAGAATAAACGCATACGTAATAAAATATTAACCTATACCTAATAAAGTAACAAAGTAATCGCTGGAATCTTTTTTATTCGTGCTGTTAAAGCCATTAACTGGTTCGTCAATCGGTGTCTATTAAACCTTTAAGGGGACGATGTACTGGAACTAAATGGTGCCCAAAACTTTCGCTATCTCCAAACAGAAATACTCACACAGTGACGTGATTTCACGAAGGATACGGTAAACCACTTTTATCGTTCCTTCTCTCATCTCAGCAGCACGGAAAACAAACCTGTCTCAGATGGTAAAATTTTCTTTCTAGTCCTATATTCCATCTACCCTGACCCTAGACATGATAGGGAAGGGCTAATCCCCTGGCACGGATATCATAGAAATACTGTATAAATATGTTTGAGTGACTTATTATATAAATGAATAAAAACAAGTCACTCAAACATATCTTATCTCCTTTCTTAGATTCATCCCCATTGCTGCTCTTTATCAGTTTATCTCTCAGAAAGGATTAGTGTCAATCGTACCTGTGAATAACCACTTTGAATGGCAAATCTAAGGGCAAAAGCATTGCTTTTTAATGCTCTGAGCTTCAAGGTCACTCGTTCGTACAGCTTTGGGACAAATAAATACGGCCCAAATGAATTAGTTCCAGGTGCGTTCGGCCTGCTTCTTAGACAGCTAATATGTTCATTCGAATTGATTTGAGCCCATTTTGATAACCCCGAAATAATTCGTTCCAGCGGGTTGAAATATTAATTGAATACGGTATTCCTTGGACCAGGCGACTTTCTCCAGTCCTCAGAAGTTTCCGTTTGGTGTGCCTGAGCCTACCACAGACGCATATGTGTGTTTTTAATATAGACCAGTGGTAATCGAAGGGGCCATCAGCTATTATAACTCATTCCCGCTAATACGTGGAGCTGAAATTCTCCTTTTGACGTAGCTGTTACACTGAGGTGGCACTTCAGCTACCCAATGGAACTCGTCTTTTCCCACGTACAATCCTCTCCAGCCACAGTTTTCATGGTACACCGACGAGCTGTTGCGGCCCATGAAAAGCCAGAGGTTTGGCTTGTTTTGTTGTTCGTGCACAAATCATTGTACATCCTCGATACAGTTCTTCTTACATAGCCGAACAGGTTTGCCATTTCTGCAATGCTTGCACCTAGCCGCCTATCACCTGCCATCATCAGTTTATAGATCATATGTAGAGGAATTTAGCAAGGGAGTGCCTGAACCAAGGTCTTAAACAACCCTTAGAAATAGGAAGCTAGAAGATTTGGTCTAGAGTGTCCGATAGGAAAGGAACACAGGAGCGAGGTAGAAAAGGGAGGAAGACGCCCTTTATGTATTACTGAGGGCCAGTACCCAGGGTGCAATGGCTTAACGTGCCCATCCGACGCACGGCGGATATTTAGCGGATCGAACGCTCTTACCTGGTGGGATCGAGCCTGAGGTTTCTCCGTGGTAGTCACCAACGTTGAACACTAGGCCATCCATGGCCCCACCCGCTATCAGGACTGTTCCAGAGTCTCTTAAATCACGAGGCTTTCCCACGCTTTTTAGATCTTTGATACTTTGGAGTGAGCTGTTTATTCAGCCATCTTAACGTCATAATTGTGATCGTAAATTATGATGGCATGTGAGTGACTGTTATTGGGTGTTCCTAACGATTTTCTACTTCAGTGTATATTACTTCTCTCGGATAATCCCACTGCTATTATGCTTAAGAGGTTTTACACAGAATTTTGCATAATTCAGTGAAACTTCCATTAACGTACACCGCCGAACAACGGCAAGTTTTGGTTGATGCTGAACAGCTTGCGTAGGATTAAGATTAACGATAACCTCTGAGCAACGGGAAGTTTTGATTGGTACTGAACAGCTTCCGTAGGATTAACATTTACCCTAACCTCTGAGCAACGGGAAGTTTTGGTTGGTATTGAACAGCTTCCGTAGGATTAACATTAACCATAACCTCTGAACAACGGAAAGTTTTGGTTGGTACTGAACAGCTTCCGTAGGATTAACATTAACGATAACCTCTGATCAACGGGAAGTTTTGGTTTTTACTGAACAGCTTCCGTAAGATTAACATTAACCTCTGAGCAACGGGAAGTTTTGGTTGGTACTGAACAGCTTCCGTAAGATTAACATTAACCTCTGAGCAACGGGGAGTTTTGGTTGGTACTGAACAGCTTCCGTAGGATTAAGATTAACCATAACCTCTGAGTAACGGGAAGTTTTGGTTAGTACTGAACAGCTTCCGTAGGATTAAAATTAACCATAACCTCTGAGTAACGGGAAGTTTTGGTTGGTACTGAGCAGCTTCCGTAGGATTAACATTAACCATAACCTCTGAACAACGGGAAGTTTTGGTTGGTACTGAACAGCTTCCGTAGGATTAACATTAACGATAACCTCTGAGCAACGGGAAGTTTTGGTTTTTACTGAACAGCTTCCGTAAGATTAACATTAACCTCTGAGCAACGGGAAGTTTTGGTTGGTACTGAACAGCTTCCGTAGGATTAAGATTAACCATAACCTCTGAGTAACGGGAAGTTTTGGTTGGTACTGAACAGCTTCCGTAGGATTAACATTAACGATAACCTCTGAGCAACGGGAAGTTTTGGTTGGTACTGAACAGCTTCCGTAGGATTAACCTTAACGATGACCTCTGAACAACGAAACCTCTTAACAGCGGTCAACGGACAACCCTATCAACCCCGGAGGAGATCTAACGGACAACCCATCCTGTCTTTTGGATTGTGCGTAGTTCCTTCAGTACTTCAGCAAGAAAGATAATACAAGGACAAAAAATATTTATTACTAAAGGCATGATTAGTTGGAT
Organism: Macrothele yani; assembly: GCA_039090855.1. Lineage (NCBI taxonomy): Eukaryota > Metazoa > Arthropoda > Arachnida > Araneae > Macrothelidae > Macrothele > Macrothele yani. The sequence goes on from CM076998.1 coordinate 39,075,983, forward strand.
TACGGCTGGTACGGTGGAAGGTTTAAGCTAAAAGAAAGGAGTTAAAACTTAAGTCTTACGTGAGACGAGCAGCTTCTGCTATGTAAGATTTTATCACCCCCTGAGGCTGCGCAAATGGTAGTTGGGGTCTAACATTTTGTCCTTTGAGAGCAATGTTTCTTTGTTCGGTCCCTGTGGGCTCTGTTCCTGCTTCATGGCGTGCTGCCTGCTAACTGTGCATTTACGCTTTACTACCTCCTTTTTACCCCTTCCTATGGTGTACCCTAAGCCTAGCTAGCTATTTGTAAGGCCTTTTTAACACTAGACATTAGATAATGTTTTCTAAAAATCCTCTACACCATGAGTGATTTGTTTAATTATAGGGTTGTCGGAAAGTCATGACGTATTTTAGCCATGTTTTGCAAAGGTCATTTGTTGATAGAAAGAACAAAGATCAATCAATGATATAATACCCGTTTTGTTCGATAACCTTTTGCCATCTTTCAGTGAGCTGCAGAATGCCTCGTTCATAGAAGGACCTGTCTTTCGTGGCGAAAAACTCTACAAGTTGCTGATTTACAGCCTCATCTGAATTGAGCGTTACACCATGCAAGGACTGTTGAAGAGAGCAAAACAAGTGGAAGTCTGACGGCGCAAGGTCAGGCGAGTATTCTGGGTGTGGCAATTCATCCCATCCAAGCTCCAATAATTTTTGGCGGGTGATCAAACTTTTGTGTGGTCTTGCGTTGTCGTGATGGAGCACAACGCCTTTACGATGAACGAGCTTTGGACGTTTCTGGATGATGGATTCGTTCAAACTGTCCAATTGCCGACAGTACACATTCCAATTGATTATTTGGTTCCGTGGTAGGAACTCGAAAAACACGGCACCTTTAAAATCCCACCACACTGAGACCAGAACCTATCGCTGATGAATGTCTGCTTTGGATGTCGTTTGAGGCGAAGCATCACGTCGGGACCAAGACCGTTTGCGCAGCACGTTGTTGTACACAATCCATTTTTCGTCGCCAGTTATCAGTCTCTTCAAAAAAGGATCGTTTTCCTCACGTTTAATGAGCATATCGCAGATGTTTATACGCGCCATCAATTGAGCTTCTTTGAGTTCACGAGGAACCCACACATCGAGCTTGCTTACGTATCCCAGCGTCTTCAGGTGGTCGTGAACGCTTGAATGATGGATGTGCAAGGTGTCTGCAATCTCTCGTGTATTGTAACGTGGGTTTGACTCGACCAATGCCTTGATTTGGTTGTCATCAACCTCGTGTTGGCCTCCCGGACCGAGGAGCATCGTTGAGGTTAAAATCACCAGCACGGAACTTTGCGAACCACCGCTGGCACTGACGTTCTTGTAGAGCATTATCATCGTACACTTTACGCGACTTTTCACAAGCTTGACGCGCGTTCTTCACTTTAAGGAAGTAAAACAGTAAAATATGCTGAAAATGCACAGTTTGGTCTTCCGTCTTCAACTTGATGTCAAATCTCCTCAAATCAACCAAATCGATCACTATTCCTTTTAGACTGCAGCTAGAACTAGCACCTGTCGAATGCCATAGCGATAACAGAGCTGCGAATGTTTCTAGTACTTCCAAAACCGCCCAACCGCCATCGGGTGCCAAAATACGTCATGACCTTTCCGACAACCCAATATTATATTCACATTATTTGGCAGTCAGCATTTGGAAAAAACGCTGCAACGTGTTCTTTATTGTTCATGAGCTTCATATAATTATTCTGCTTTTGCGCAAACACAAAGTCCTAGAAATGTTAACTTACCTAACAGCCACCTCCCAACAACGGTCACTCTTTCATGGTCCGAGAAGTGACCGCGTTGCTCGGAGGTTTCACTGTACAAAAGAAAAAGGGAGAAAAGGAATGCTCAATCTCGAAAAGCGTACTCGCAGGAAAACGATGAATTTTCGTGATGTACCACAGTTTTTTATTTCGTGCCCACTCATTTAGTTCGGTGTTAAAATCACGGATGGCTCTGTGTTCTGTCCTCTTAGGGAAAAGACGTTACTACAGCCTTCACGAAAGCTTTTTTGCTATTTTATTGGCCACCAGATAGTTCATTCCGAAGGCAGAACAGTGTTAAAAATCAAGAAATTCGTTTCCTCGTCATTTCTTTTTCTTTTTACCGACGGTAAGTAAACTTATCATATCTTCTTTGTTCACATCGCTAAGCACCATGGACTCATTAAATGTGACTGAACAATTCCAGTGATATTAGTTTCTTGATTACGTTTTCAGAGCAGGTATTTCCTGTTAACATAGTATTAACCATTACTCCATTTCTTACGGTTAGAAACTGAGGTAACCGACCTGAAACAGAGAAAGAAATGTGATAGATCAGTTTTTCTTTTTACAGAGATCCTTTTCCTTTTTTAAGCTGCCTTCTTTAAAAAAAAGTATGTTTCCGAGATAGGAAAATGCCTAAATGGCCCCTGTGTCACACTTAAGATGACTTCATCACCTCACGAGTGCGAAATATTTTCCTATTTTTACTACTCTTGGTAGCAGAAATTGGTGTCATGTACGAGTTCGAGTTTCTCTAGTAGACAATACCGACTTCTGGAATTGCGATTCATAAATCAAAGATTTAATTAACTATTTGGAATTTATGGTTTCCTTCATTCGTGCATGCATGCAAATGCGATTCGAAAGTTAGTCCCATTTGCTGCTAGAAATCCATACAACCTAACATTCTGCAAAATACAGGCCGATGTTTTCATTACTACTTGGACAACGTTCCATCAGAGCGATTTCCACCTCATTCTGCAAATTACAGGCCGTTGTTTTCTCTAGTTCTTTGAAAATCTTTCAACACAGCGATTATCACCTTATTCTACAAAGTAGAGGCCGTTGTTTTCTCTAGTCCTCCGACAAAGCTCCACCAGAGCGCTTACCTCCTCATTCTGCAAACTACAGGCCGTTGTTTTCTCTAGTTTATTGACAACATTTCACCATAGCGATTTTCACGCCATTCTACAAAGTAGAGACCGTTGTTTTCTCCAGTCCTCTGACAAAATTCTACCGGAGTAATTACTACCTCATTCTTTAAACTACAGGCCATTGTTTTTTCCAGTCCTCTGACAAAGTTCCACCAGAGCGTTTGCCACCTCTGCAAAGTACAGGCCGGTGTTCTCTATAGTTCTTAGCCAGCGTTCCTCCAAAGTCACGATCTTACGGCAGCACCATTCGGCAGGTATCGAGGGCAGAAATTCTCTGATACCGCATTTCATTTCCACCATTAAAGCGAATCTCCGTGCTTGTAGGAAATAGGCGATGGAGCAAACCTAGTGGTAGTGGGATGGGGTCTGAGAAGTATGGAGTTCGGTTAGGATCTCAACCTCTTCCGATTCCTGCAGCTCTCGGCGGACGACTGTGGAAGTGTGGCTAGCAGCATTATCCACCACTTGCATAAACACCAATTTGCTATTAATGAGCGTCGGGTGGCGTTGAAGCTGCGCATCATGTATCCGCCGCCGTTGTTTTTCGTAGAGGTACTCTTTCACAAACTGCCTATCTGGCACGGGTTTCCAGTGCATAGGGCCGTCCCAATTCCTCTAACTGTAAAGCATGACTTTTCTTTCGAACCGCCGTCTTTGAACCAGTAACTGCATTTCCTGGTTGGCCTTATGCATTGGTTAGATAGCATAGGGATATCCACATTTAATCACCTGTGATGATACGACTCCAACACGTATCTCTGTGAATTAGACAACAATCTTCGACAGACCGCGACACGTTGTTTTTGCCCGCTGGGGTATATATGTTCATGGGAAACCATTGGATGCCACAAAGAAAAGACTGTTTTGCTAACTAAAGAGGTTTCTCTTTCACAAAGATTTACATCTGAAATTATTACTAGGAAACCCATATTTTTGGCGAGCTTTCCCGCATTTTGAATTTATATTTCAGATAATAACTGCAAATACACTTTTTATAACTTATAGATACATTAGTGTAGAACCTTATGGTGCTTTTAGAAACTTCCTATTTACAATGCGGTCAGTTGCAGGCCAAGATCGCAGGTGTCTGGGACAATTAGCAACTGCTGCTCGTTTCCAGAATCGTCAAGAACAGCTTCAGCAGTAAACCGCTGGACCAAGTGAACCATTATCAGAACAAATGCAGCTGAGAAAATTGCATGGCTTTGGCATTTTCAGCCATGTGGCCCGGATATGTCAGAATTTAACAGCTGTCCAGAATAACAAGTTGGTAAAATCATGCAATGCATTGATTATGATACGCCTTCCAACATGCTGGAAATCATTACTCAAGTTAGGAGGAAAATGGCTGTGAAATAAATATCGATCCTGTGTCCTGACCTTTGACCATATTTCAATGATATAATACAGAACCGATTCAGTATACCTCCGGAACAACATGATAAAGTTTTGTCGCAATCGCAGCATGTTTAGTCAAGTTATGAGAATAATGGCTGTGGAATAAATCTCGCTCCTGTGTCCTGACGTTCGACCCCATTTGGATGATATTCAACAGAACCTGTTCAGTGTACTTCTGGAACAAACATAAGGTTTTGTCGCAATCGGATCATTTTTACGTAATTTATGTAGCATAAGGGCAATGGAATGGACCCCGCTCCTATGTCCTGATCTTTGACCCCTTTACGTCCTTTTCCTAAAATGTGACCACATGTGGTCTCCTACCACATACTAGAATTTCATCGAAATCGAAACATTTTTACGCAAGTTATGACGCATAAGGGCAATGGAATGGATCCCACTCCTATGTCCTGACCTTTGACCCTATTTCGTCCATTTTTAAAATAATTGATTTCACGGTGGTCCCCTACCACATACGAAACTTTCATCGAAATCGAAACATTTTTACGCAAGTTATGAACTATAAGGGCAATGGAATGGATCCCGCTCCTTTGTTGTGACCTTTGACCCAGTTTTGTCCATTTACAATAGGCTTTTGTGCGCCCTACCACATACTAAAATTTCATCGAAATCGAAACATTTTTACTCAAGTTATGACGCATAAGGACAATAGTGGATCCTGCTCCTATGTCGTGACCTTTAACTTCATTTCGTCCATTTTCAATAGGGTTCGCCTCCCCAGGTTGTGTCCTACCACATACTAAAATTTCATCGAAATCGAACAATTTTTACGCAAGTAATCGTACGGACAGACAGACGGACAAAGCTGGAGCATATACGCTTTTTCAACCTACGGTTGGAAAGCGTAAAAAATCGTATTTCTTGGGAAAACCAGAACTGTCAATGGGCCATTGAATAGTGGCGACGAATAATACGATCGTTCTGATACAGATTTTGCTTGTATTCGAATGATGGTCGCTCCAGGGTCTTGCGGAAGGCTGGAGGAGCTGTGCAAAAAGGTGGTGGAAGAGTCTTATTTTAGGGTTGTGTATCAAGTACTGGAGTTGGAACGTTCGTTGATGGGTTTAAAGGTAAGAAATCTATGGATTCTTTGCCACTTTTAAATAATGCATTATTGCTATTTGTCCAGATTTTATAACAAGGACTCGTAGTGGATCCTGTGTTTCAAGATGATAACTCTCGCGTCTATCGAACTAGAATTGTGGTCGATTGGTTTTAAGAAAATTACAGAGACGTTCTACATCTCAATTGGCCAGCAAATTCACTCGATCCAAATGTAATTAAAAAAAAAATTGGGACATGTTAGAAAAAGCCATGAAGAGAAACAACAGCGTCCAACTTTTAAGGCATCTTTTGAGCACGGAGTGAAAACTTTATACGCAGCATGTGATACTGAGTCATATTGATCGCATGCCAAACATAGTTAAAGGTGTAATTAAAGAAGGTGGTGTTACAACTCCATATTAGGGAAATAAAGTTTACACTCCGTAATTTTTGTCCTATGAGTTTAAAACCTTTCTTTAATATCAAGTATGATATACGGATATAGTTTAAATTGGGTTGTTAATTTTAACTTTTAACGCTAACTTTGAATAAAAGTAGGTGGGGGTCACCTACTTTTTATTCAAAGTTCCCCTGGTTTTGAAATTTGCCCCCGTTCAAAAATTTTTGGGTGGCCTTTTTTTGCGTTTTTTAGGCTTTCCCGCTTTATTTATTTGAGGGTTCTGGGTTCACCGCTAATTTTGCCGTTTCTTGGGCAGAGAGCTTTCTCTAGTCCATCCTTGAACTGCTAATTTAAATTTTTTTTTCTTTATTTTTTATTTTTTGATTGGAGGGTTAACGACCACCGTGAGCAACTCAATGGGCTATAGGTAATCGCCCGTCCCTAATTTAAGGTCTCTGGTTCCAGGGAAGAGAGAGAGCCAGCGCTGTAAGACAAACACAACATCCATGCCTCACAGGGATTCGAACCCGGACCCCTTTCGGACGAATGATCAGAAGCCATCGCTTAGACCACTGCGCCACCGGGGCGTCTTATTCTTTTATGGGAGGGAAGGCTGCGCGTTGTTTTTGTTGTTTTACCCATTTTAATAATTTAATTTTTTAAAGCCCAATGTAATGCAATCTTCTGCATATAGCATACGCGTGTTTCACAACCGCTGTGCAGCTGTGAAACACACGTACACTATACGCAGAAGCGTACTTCTCTTCAAAAATAATGGCATCTTTGTTTTAGTTGTCCATGTGGCATGCATGAGCAGAAGCAACTTTATTCTGACGCGATTTCTTTTTCTCTTGAAATTATTTCTGGTAAAGATTTTTTTCTTCTATAACTTCCGTCTTTTAGAATTTTTAAACTTTTTTATTACACAAAGGGCTTTCAGTTACATTTGGAAATTGAGAACATGACGCTGTTTGTTTTCAGGGCAGCAGAGGCATCGGCGATTCTTCCCTCGGATTAGGGTATTGTGTGCCCAAGGCGCGCGTGATTAAATGCAAATGGAATTCCTCCTGTCCGCCCTTTGTGTGCCTAAAGAGGTGCTTGGCCGACCATAATACAGTCTTTGGTTCTGGCCTCTTTACTTTGTCTCCGCTTACAAGCAAGTGGAGTGTGAACTTCGTTAGGGTACCAAAGACCAAAAGCCGTTTCCCACACAACATTTCTGTTTCCCCTTCACTGCCGATAGTTGTTCGGGAAACGTGACTAGGATAAGAACGGGACTTTTGGGACGAAACATGCTACGATAGGAATTCCTTCAGCATCAACTTCCGAAAACTCCCCAAGACCTTTAATTTCAGTTGTTCACAACAAAGACTCCGATATATAATATGAAGGATATTGACATGCGACACGTATTTCTTCATAATTAAATACGCCGAGAACGTCCGTTTGTTTTCAAATCATAAGGTAAAAACGGAAGGTTCTTCGGAGAGGAAAGTAATAATTGGGAGCCGGAATGACTCCCTTATAAAGGCAGTTGCAATGAAACTCTCAGTAGGACGACGACGTGTTTCGGTTATGAACACAGCCTCGCCTTCTTGGAAGGAAAATGAAAATTAACCGTCGCGTTCGCACTCAAGAGCGACTCCCTATCGTTGTTTGCTACGCGATGAACAACGCCAGTGGTCGTGCGTGAGAGTTTTTCTCACTCCACCTTTTTTCGCTAAGTAGACTACTCAATAATATCTCACCATAAATCCTTTTTTGCAAGAAATATAATTAATATACACCGATGAACCATTCCATTAAGACCACTCCCAGGCTAGAGAAATTAGCGCGCCTGGAGCCAGAACGGTGGCGCGGGTGAAATTCACAGAGCAGTATATATACAACCCGAGGACCGGCTTTCGGTTAGTAGAGTTTTAGCAATCAGAATGGCAAAAGCTGCCGATTTATCTAAGTTTGACAAAGGATAAATCGCGATGGCATGGTGCCTTAGAGCTACAATCTCGGAAACGGCGTGGTTCGCGGGTTTTTCATGAGCTGCTGTAATGAGTACGTATCAAAAGTGGGGCACAGATGGCAAAACGACAATTCGACGTCCAGTCGTGTGTCCTCCGCAGCCCATTGATGCCAGAATGGAGCTGAGACTCTCGCGCATTGTTCACAGCGACCGCAGGGCCACAGAGCGAAAAACCACCCGCAGCTACAGCAGTGGTGGTCAGGGCAATATGTGACATCATATTGCCCTGATCACACTGCATGTCCTTGCCAACAACGATAAACCACATGCAGCTACAAGAGTGGTGATCAGGACAATGTGTCACAGCATATTGCCCCATGCTCACTGCATGTCATCGCCAACAACGTATGAAATGAGTCCAAGATCATCGAGATTGGGCCGTGGATGATTGAGAGAAAGTAGCCTGGTCTTACGATTCAAATTTCCTCTTGCATCACGTAGACGGCCGATCACAGATACGCCGATTACCAACGTATTATGCAGTACCTGGATGCACTGTGGTGAAGAAACAGGCAGGCGACGGCGGTGTTATGCTGGTGGCGATGTTTTCTTGGGACACTTTAGGCTCCATTATTCCAATAGCACAATTCCTAACAGCTGTCGTGTATCTAAACATTGTTGCCGACCAAGTTCACCCATTCATTGAAACTGCGTTCCCTACAGGTGATGACCATTACCAAATGCGCCGTGCCACCCTTCCAGAATCGTCAATGAGTGGTTCGTTTAATGCAAGTAGTGGTGACTTTCTGTTGATGCCCTGGCCTGTAAATTCACCTGACACGAACCCAATCAAACATTTGTGGTTCGATTGGGAAAAGGGGTTCGCGCAGAATTACTACTATCCCGAAATGTACCGAAACTATAGGACCTGTTGTTGTCATTATGGTACCAGATACCTCATGATACCTATCGCCTCGATGCCTTGCCTAGTGGCCGCTGTTTTGAGGGCTAAAGGGGAACCCCTACTGCTTATTAGGTAGGTGGTCATAATGTAATTGCTCATTGGTGTATATAGTTGTAATTTTAGTTTAAATATAGCTGTCTATACACTACATAGACTACATAGGTCAGTCTCACAAACTTCACCTACAATGAAACAGGAGTCATTCATGAAACTTCAGAAAAGGTTACTTACTATCAGTCTTTATTCTGACGCTAAACCTCCGGCACATCGACAAAGTATAATCAAACGAACATGAGTTAATAATAATAAAAACACTTCGTTAAGAGAACAACACCAACACTAAAGTAGAACAGGCAGCCTTCAAATAACTCAAACTTCAATTTAATAAACGTCTCTTCCACAATTAGTATGATAACTTTCACCATCTCCCCTTACTGCTGCTGCTCAAACCTTACACAACGTTGAGTTCTCATTGGACACATGCACACGTCATACGTTCCGACCTCAAGGAATTGCCAACCATACTCTTGCGAGAGTTTGAAGAACGCTAAAGGAGAATGAACTCAGATTTACATACAAAAGGTAACTAAAAGTGAAAGTTAAATTAGAGTATACGTCACAACCTACAAATCAACTTAGGTAAGAAAAAAAAACGTACTTGTATCATCGCCTCATCTATAGAAATACAAAACACAAGCACCAGCAGTCGCTTCATGGAAAAAGCTTTCACGTGCCACACACGCGTGCGGTCGCTTAATGAGAGAAATGTTCACACGGAGCACAGGGTTTGAAGGTCAAAGACGCGCCAATCTTTATCCGAACTGATAAACAGATTGTTGAGAAGATTCTAAAAGTAAGCTAGACCGCGGGTTGTGCCCCCAGGGTTACTTGCAAATAAATGGCGCTCTTTATATGCGAAGCGTGAGAAAAATGCTGATAGCGCCAATCCTTATCGGAACTGATAACAGATTGAGAAGATTCTAAACCTTAGATAGAGCAGGGATGCTGCCCTCTTGATCACTTTCAAATAAATGTCGCTCTTTATATGAGAAACGTAAGGGAAATGCTCACAGCGCCAATCCTTATCGGAATTGATAACAGACTGTTGAGAAGACTAAAAGTCAGAGCGGGGCTTGTGCCCCAGAGTCACTTCCTAATTAATGGCGCTCTTCATAAGCGACGCGTGAGAGAAATGCTCACAGCGCCAATCCTTATCGGAATTGATAACAGACAGTTGAGAAGATTCTAAAAGTCAGAGCGGGGCTTGTGCCCCCAGAGTCACTTCCTAATTAATGGCGCTCTTCATAAGCGAAGCGTGAGAGAAATGCTCATAGCGCCAATCCTTATCGGAACTGATAACACATTGTTTAAAAGATTCTAAAAGTCAGAGCAGGGCCTGGTACCCTCAGGGTCACTTCCAAATGAATGGCGCTCTTTGTATGCGAAGCGTGAGAGAAAAGCTCATAACATCAATCCTTATCGGAAATAATAAAATAATATTGAGAAGATTCTAAAAGTCAGCACTCTTTATATATACGAAGGCACTCTTTATATATACGAAGCGTGACCCAGCAAAGACACAAGTGATGGGAAATTGCTGGCCAGCAGCTGGCAGTGATGGGCCAATGCTTGCTGAAATCTGCCGCACAAGGCCCGGTAGTGGTCCGTTGGTGGCAACGCCATCAGTTGGCAGCCATTGATGGCCCAGCAGCATCGCCGTGAATTGCGGGGCTCCACGCAAGTGCCACTGATGGCCCGTAGCTGGCAACCGTTACAACCCCAATACGAGGTGGAAGCAACGGGACTGCGCATGCTTAGAAGAAAAACGTGCTGTGTCTCTCGTGGTACCAGTTAGGTAAAGACAACGCTATCACCATCGTTATTTTAGTGGATGTTAGGGGGGGGGGGAAGCCATATGTAGAGAGGCGATTTAATTTCCTAACGAAATGCCACGTCTACGAAAATTACTGTCGGAAGAAAAATATATAAATAATTATTAATGAGCTGTAAGAAATAGTCAATTACTCGCATGTATTTATAGAAACTCATTTCGTAGCAAAATTCCTGCACTGACACGCAAAGAATCGAGAATACAGACAACCATGAAATACACTCTCTCCGTACCCAAGATTAACAAGAAATAATTTTTGTGTAACCTTTTGTTTTAACATACACTGAACCGCTTGAAACAAAATTACCGGAACATTAAAAAAATCGTTATGTTGGAAAAAAAAATAGGAATTATGCGCGTACATAATTTATCAATTATTTAAAAAATAAAAAAATGCAACGCTATATGGATATAATGTACTCATGCATGGGCTCAATACACAGGACTGGAGGAATTCCTTGCTAAAACTAACGTCAAGTAAAATAAAATATATTTCCTCTTTAGAACAAACGTAGCTTCGAACCACGGAAAGGAAAGACACAACGTTAAAAATGTAACAGAATATGACATGGACGGTTAAATAAATTAATTAAACAATCGCCTTTGAAGAACACAAGGACAGCACAAAACTTTGGAAAGAGCTTTTAAGTTGGTACACTCGTTGCAAATAAGTGAAGTTCCCTTAAGGTAAATAAAAACAATCGTTACGTTGAAAAACTAAATTTATGAATTATACGAAATGGACATTTCAGAAAAATACCTCGCAATATAGTAAAATTTAAAAGAGAAGCATTCGTTTCACATCGCGCAAGAAAGAGGCTCAGCTTCAAGCAGATGGTCGTGCGTGCAAGTCCAGTGTAGTTGTTAGTGGGCCCGCTTCACAAGCAGACAGTCCCAAACGGGCGTTTTTCAGGACCCGTTGAGAAACGCGCCGTGACGTAATGAAAAAGTTTCGTAGGGTGAAAAAAAGTAATTGTGCATTTGGGAAGCTGCGGTTAATCCTTTTGTTTTATTTTCTTGTGGCTACTACTGTGAAATCGGCGGACAAGATTCGGCAAACCATCAGTAATGTTACGTAATTGCCGGCTGCCACTTCCGGGAAACTAGCGGACCACAATAGGCTAGCCATCACTTATGGCACGTGCTTGCAGGGCCGGTTAAGGGCCGCTTGTGGCAGCCACTGCAAGTGATGTACCTGTTCTGGCATATGACAACTAATGGCCCAATGATGGCCCTGTTCTGGCATATGACAACTGATGGGGTGCCAACTATTGGCCAGCTGCTAGCCGGAACTGCTGGTCCATGTGGTGGCCCCCGGGATATTTTATTGACGGTTGGGCAGCGACAACATAGTGTTGGGCCACTGCTGGCTTGAGTTTTGCCCCAGCAGCATTGTTTTTGCTGAGGAGTGTAATGCTCACAACGCGATCAACGTCGGGTGAAGGTATCGTGACGATTACCTCTATTTAAAGTATATTTTTAATATCCGTTCTCTTAGGTAAATTTATTTACTTTCGTTAAATGATTTCTCGCTGAACAACACATTACTTTCCCTAAGAGGTTTTACAATTTGGCAACACTGACAGTGAGTCAGCGATAGATATGAATACACTGAATAAGAACGCAGAGCGATGAGGGTAATTAAAAAGAGAGAGTTCATACGTTACAGTAGATGAGGAGTTGTCGAGAAACATGTAGTAGAGTTACATGTTTCTATGGTAGAGTTATGCTGATTTATATGTGTTGAGATTTATGTACTTGAGTTGCTGTTGTTGGAGAGTTGATGGTTCATCTTCGTTATGCTGATTTATATGTGTTGAGATTTATGTACTTGAGTTGCTGTTGTTGGAGAGTTGATGGTTCATCTTCGATTTTTAAAAAAAGCCATTGAGATCTATGTGATTGACAAAGGAATATAATCGATGATGAATATTGTGTGTGACTTAATATACTTTGAAGTGGTGGACGAATAAAAGGACGAATGAGAGCATTCCATTTTAACCCTTTTCGCGGTCGCAGTACCTGAACCAAACAATGCCCAAAATTTTCTGCACTTTCCGAACAGAAATGTTCACAAGGAGGTCGGGTTTTACAAAAACTACGGCAAAACCATTTCTTTCCCCCACTTACCTCTGTGGTACGTACCGTAAACGTACCATTCGTGAGGAGATATCTCCTCTAGACCAATATTCACTGCTCCATGAACTAAGTGACCGAAGATACGATGGGGAAGGGATAGTCTCTCTGACACGGGCATCATGTCATTGGATAGAGGAACAAGTGACTAAAACATCTTTCTCCTTTCGTAGGTTCGTCACCATTGTTATAGGGTGTTTAGTAGATAATAATCAGTCAGAAATAATTAGTATGAAACAACCCCGTAAATTATCAGTTTATCTGTAAACAAAGATAACGAGAAAGCAGCACTTTCTGATACGCAGGTTCACTTGTTGCAGTCTCATTTTAGACAACGAATATATCCGTTGGAGCTGATTTCAGCCCATTTTGCTAACCCCGAGTTAATTCATTCCAGTCGGTTAAAGGGTTAAATTCTAACACTTTAACCGGAAAAGGAATTTAAGGGCAACCTTGTCGGAATATCTTAAAATAAAAATGAAAATCAGTTAAAGTGCAATTAAATGCTGTACAGGTGCATAAGATAAGTGTAACTTGAAGTTGCGTTGCGACAAAAATAAAATCATGTCCCAGTGACATCTTCTACTGAAATTCAACTGAAAGTTGATACTCTGATATACTGAAATAGATTAATAATATAAACACCGAGATCCATCTCTCTGGAACGCTTGACATCACACCAATGCCTGCATTGTTGCGTTATCGCTTTTTGATAAATTCGTGTGTGCTCTTGCGATGTCCAATTTTTTTTTTTTTTTTTTTTTTTTTTTTTTGGAGGTTTAACGACCCCGTGAGCAACTCAATGGGCTATAAGCAGTCGCCCGTCCCTAATTTAGGGTCACTGGTTCCAGGGTAGGGAGAGAGCTAGTGCCGTAAGACAAACACAACATCCATGCCTGACCGGGATTCGAACCCGGACCCCTTACGGACGAATGATCAGAGGCCAGCGCCTTAGACCACTGCGCCACCGGGGCGGCGATGTCCAAATGATTGTCCCTGCTATGTGATAGCACGCGATGGCTTTTAGATGCCAAGGTGATCACGTGCTAATTTAAAAACTTTGGATTATCAATGATTGGAGCTCTATTTATCTGATCTACAAAATTCGAATTAAAATCTTAATATCACGGCAGGTTGCGTTGGTATATTAATTTAAATTTAGAACAATTCGAATATTAATTAGTAGCTTTAATTACTTTTTTTTACTTTTTCAATTTAACTAATTTTCCGAGTTTAGTGCTGATCATGCTAAACATTTTGCAAAATATCGATCTATCTAAACGCTCTAACCTACAATAAAAACTGAAATTTTAAGATGTCAAAGTGAGCAAGGTTGCATCTAAAAGCAGATATCGTCCCAATAGCACATTGTCGAGAATTTAGATAGTTCCGATTTTTAATACTAGGTATCGCATTATTTTGTAGGAAAGGGTTAGGTATAAAGTTTCAAACTAACCGTTGAATAGGACAGTCTAAAAGAAGCCGTGAAGTGAATAGGAAATGCACCGGAGAAAAATTAATGTAACGCAAAATATCAAAGTAAAAGTTATTAAGGTAAGTTAAGACGAAAACAACTTTCCGTGTTTATTACGCATTTTGCAAAATATCGATCTATTTGAATGCTCAAATCTACAATTATTGAACAACAACAAATATTTTACAGAGAATGTTATTTATCTCGAGGTCTTTTGAAAAACGGAAATAAATAGCATGTAATTTTTAGTTCTAGCATAATTGAGTTCTTACTATTTTTACTATATTTTAGTTTTTACTGTATTTCCTTACAGAAATCTGGTGTCTATTTGATTTTGTTTTCAGTCTGCTTCAATTAAAAATTTCACTCCGTCCTATGATGGGCAACACCCCCTATATATTAATATTTATTTTAAACTTGAAAACAACCGTCCTAAGGGTGGAGTAAACGCTAGTTGTTAAATAATACGTTTCCCTAGAGCCTAATCTCTGCATCGTGGAATGATATTCAGGTGTGTTCTGGTTTATTGGCAGTAACCGCCGTCTCAGAAAAATCGCAAATTAGGTAGTTCCTTGTTAAACCACATTCATCTCATATTTCAAAGGTACTTTTAGAGAGCATCCTATCTGAACAAACATCAAGCGAAGTTTTTGCTAACAGACACGTTTAATTGTTGAATAAATTAATGTTTCATCGGTAGATAGCGACCACCGTGAAAAACGCTAACGATTACAATCAGTCGCCTGTTCCAAATTTGTGGTCACTGGGTTCAAAGGAAGGTCAAGACCCAACGCCGTAAGATAAACACACATTCCATTTCTCGTCTGGATATCAAACTCTGACCCAAAGTCACAACCACGCCGCTGGGAGAGCATTTATTTTTTAATAACTACTATACCGTGCAAATTAATTGGGACAACCTATTTTATTCTCAGAATTGTAATGTGATCGCCAGTTAATGTCGGAAACCGACGTAAACCGGTTTTATCAGCTGTGAGGTGGTGTGACTGTTAGAACTTGATAGTAAGAATTCAGGTTTGACCGGTTTTAAACAGGAAATAGGCACTTCAGCTTCAGTTGCAAGCTTTCGTGTGTGACAGGTGGATGTTGGTTCTTGCTCTCTGTGAGTACGTGTCGCTTTCGTGTGTTGAAAAATGGATATTTTCCCAATCAAGCGTGCAATAATAATTGCTCTGAAGGATCACACTTCTATAACAGTGAGAGATATTGGTTCTGTAGTTGGTGTAGGCAAATCAAGTGTATCAAGGCTGCTTACGCGATACAATGCATCTGGATCATCGTCTCCAAAAAGGAGAGGTAAATGTGGAAGAAAACGAAAAAAAAACCCCACAAACCCATACATATCTAATCAGAAATAGTAAAATCAATAAAAAAACAAGCACCGGCCTTTAAAGAGATTTACTGGCTAATGGTTGTGATGTTACTGATTCAACTGTACGCCATAGGCTTCTGGAATTTGGCCGAAAGGCAAGAAAACCAGCGATAAAACAATATTTGATTGAGAAAATGAAGATAAAACGTTTAGCATGGGACAAAAAAAAAAAAAAAAAAATTATGGACTGCTGACGACTGGAAAAAGGTAATTTTCAGTGATGAAACTCATTTATTTGTGCAGGGTTACCAAGCAAATGTCGTCGAACGAAACAACTGTGAACCTTTAAGACCTGAGCATGTCAAACAAAGTGTAAAACACCCTCTGAAACAGATGTTTTGGGGTTTTTCACATCAAATGGCACTGGAAGCTTAGTTTCTGTTCAAGGTATGACAAATTCAACCACGTACGTAGAAATATTACAACGTAGGATATTTCCATTCTTGCAAACTTTTGAAGGGACATTTTAACATGACTTGGCCCCATGTCACAATTCGAAATTGGTCAAGAATTTCATGCTGGAAAATCAAATTCATTTGCTTGATTGGGCTGGAAATTCACCAGACTTAAATCCCATAGAAAATTTGTGCAATATTTTGAAGAGATGTTTAGGTAAAATGGACTGTACAACCAAATAACGCATGATAACGAATGCTATAAAAGTGTGGTTATACGATTATGAAGTCAAAAAAATGTGCACTCTATTAGTGGAGTCAATGCCAAAACGAATTCAAGAGGTCATTTCTGCTAAAGGAGGACATCATACTAATACAGGTATTTATCAGTGTATATCAAGGCATAGAATGATATAAAGTCATAGTTTTGGAAAAAAGGGTGATTTTTTATTTTACTTTGTACCAATTAATTTGCACACTATAGTACTATCCTGAATTTCAGGATAAGAATTTCCAAAACTTAAGGAATGAAGAACGCGTTTCCTTTTTCTAGAAACGTTCACTCTGAGTGATTAGGAAGAAACTGGAAATTACGCAGTTTTATAATGAAAGCGTACATTCCCTACCGAGAAACGTTACCAAAGGTTGTGTGAAATCAAGGCAAACAAACCGCGTGATGAAGAATGTTTAATAATTAAGGTCCAAACGAGACTAGGTAAATCCCGTGCCGTACTTTAAACAACGTAACTTGTTCTACAAAACGAATTCGTCCTTTTTATATGCTAAACTAGTGCGAGAAATCTGATTTCAGAGCTTCGTAAATAACCAGGAACAGCAGTTCTCGCAAATGTTCCCTCCGTTATCACATTCCGCTCCGCAAAATCTTTCCCAGTTTTGAGCATCGCGTGCTTAACCTTCATCCATCAGGAGCTCCGTCCATTATGGGAACGAAACACATATGTCACTGCAAGAACCGAATTGATTAGCAATTTATGCATGTCCTAGAATTGTAGAAAATTATACGCGATGAGCAGAAATGTCTGTCGGCAGGGATTACTCTGGCGCTGAAAGAAACAGTAATGCAACAAACATTTTCTAAACTCTCAGCAAGAAAACAAACATATTCCATGCAATTCATCTCCGCCTATTCGTGGTTGTTTTCTAGATTGATTTCACTTCTTGTTGGTCTAAAAACTGAATTATGTCAAAGAAATAAGATCTTTCAGCAGTGAAATAAATAAGATTTTATTGTTATCACATACTACAAAAATACTTTATACCAAGCTTCTGTCCACTAAGAGCATTCAAGGCATAGCAGAAACAGAACACGCACGATGAGCTAATGTTTGTCCTGCTCACATTTAGCAGTGATTTGGTGGGTGCGAGCAAAGGTAGCTACCATTAACTTATCTCTAGTTTACGATGTGCCCAAGAAGAAATTTCGGATTGCTATAAAAAAGCAAAATACAGGTAGGCCCATTTCTGACTCAGCCGTCAGTTTGGAACGAAGGACTACGACTTGCAGAAAAGAGAGTTGAAATAAGTTAGTCGAGTATGGTTTCAAAGCGTTTATTTAATTTTGTTACAGCCAATACAGGTCCATGATATGAAAAGTAGCTTACATAATTTTTACATATAATGCTGGATATATTACGAACACGAAGCAGATCGATACACGAATCACGCAACGTGGTGCTCTGTCACCTTGGGATTCTTACATTCCTCATCACTTGCTCTTGCCTCTCGTTTTGATTTTTTTCGATTTTGCTTGCGTTCATTCTGCGAATTCCGCGGCATTGTAGAAAATGTTAACCCGTTCACAAGAAAACATTTTTTTTAAATTTTAATTTAAACCAATATGATGTGTTATTTATATATTTGAATAGATCTCGTTGAGAGCTTTGAAACGATACCACGCACAGTCATTTTGCACTCATGATTGTCCAGATAAACTGCGATATTTTCAAAACGTGTTCACAGGCTCACAAGAAAATAATGTTTAAAATGTTGAGTTCAAACCCCTGCGAGATGTTCTTTATACAGTGTATATTTGAATAGATCTCGTCGAGAGCTTTAAAACAATACCACGTACAGTCGTGTTGCGCTCACGGTTGCCGAGATAGACTGAGTCAAACGCGGCGGCATAATCGGAAATATTGCGTCATCTCCCCTGCACACAGGGAGCGAGGGGAGAGCCACGCGCACGATGTATTGCGCAGTACGCAAATTTGACTCTATGCTGTTTACGAATATGCTAACACGATTAGTGAGTGGCCCGTGTTTTTAACGCTATAATGATTTCAACTGGGACCTACTTTTGACACAGGCGGTCGGCTGTAAGTATCTCCATACTATCCACAGTGTTAAGCGTACTCCTAGGTCAAAAAATGCGTGACTTTGGGGAGATTAAAGTTAAATTAGCTGAAAGTTTAGCTTTTACGCGCTATGGCCTACAACAGAGGCGAAGCACATGTCAAGACGGCCAAGTTGCGGATATAAATTCCGTCGGCGTAGCTTAATTGGGAAAGCATTTGGCTCCGGAGCAGAAGGAAGCGGGGTTCGATCATTTTTTTCACATTGGCGCCCGATCGTGGAAATCGATCAACTGACGGTTGGGTTCTTCGAAAAATGTGTGACATTCTTCCCACGCATCGTCTGGAATTAATCGGAATTCCTTCTTCTATAGTGAGCTCTTTCTAGTATGCTTTAATTGCTGACCTGAATGATTCCGTCCCAGAACTTTCTCAAAATGGTATATATGTGACGTGCTGTACAGCTGAAGCACATATGAAGACGGCAAAGTTGCAGAGATGAATTCCGTCGGTGTAACTCAATAAGGAAAGTATTCGGCTTCGGAGCAGAAGAATGCGGATGTGATCTATGTCATCGGCAAATTTGTGTTTTTAAAGTGCTTAAGTATGTGTTTCTGCTAATAATCATAAATAACTTTAAACAAGTTAGTAAAATTATGCAATGCATTGATTATGATACGCTTTCCAACATACCAGAAATTATTACTCAAGTTATGAGATAATGGCTGTGGAATAAATCTCGCTCCTGTGTCCTGACCTTTGACCCCATTTCGATGATATTCAACAGAACCGGTTCAGTATACCTCAAGAATAACATACTAAAGTTTTGTCGCAATAGAAGCAGTTTTACGCAAGTTATGAGAATAATGGGTGTCGAATAAATATTGCTTTTGTGCAATGATCTTTGACCCCATTTCGTTGATATTCAACACAACCGGTTCACTATACCTCAGGAACAACATGATAACGTTTTGTCGCAATCGAAACATTTTTAGGTAAGTTATGATGCACAAGGGCAATGCAATGGTTCCCACTCCAGTGTCCTGACCTTTGACCCCATTTTGCCCATTTTCAATAGGGTTCGTCCCCAGTGGCTCCCTACCACTTACTAAAATTTCATCGAAATCGAACCATTTTTACGCAAGTTATGACGCATAAGGGCAATGGAACAAATCCCGCTCTTATGTCCAGCCTGACCTTTGAACCTATTTCGCCCATTTTCAATAGGGTTCGTGCCCAGGTGGTTCCCTACCATATACTAAAATTTCATCGAAATCGAACCATATTTACGCATGTTATGACGCATAAAGGCAGTGGAATGGATTCCAGTTCTATGCCCTGCCCTTTGACCCCATTTCGCCCATTTTAAACAGGGTTCGTCCTCAGGTGGTTCCCTTACCAAATACTAAAGTTTCATTGAAATCCAACCGTATTTACGCATATTATGACGCATAAAGGCAATGAAATGGATACCGATTTTATGTCCTGACCTTTGACCCTATTCCGCCCATTTTCAATAGGTTTCGTTCCCAGGTGGTTCCTTACCTCATACCAAAATTTCATCGAAATCGAACCATTTTTACGCAAGTTATAACACATAAAGCAATGGAATAAATCCCGCTCTTATGCCCTGCTTGACCTTTGACCCCATTTCGCCAATTTTCAACCCGGTTCGTGCCCAGTGGTTCCCTACCACATACTAAAATTTCATCGAAATCGAACCGAATTGACGCATGTTATGACGCATAAAGGCAATGAAATTGATCCCGCTTTTATGTCCTGACCTTTGACCCCATTCCGCCCATTTTCAACAGGGTTCGTTCCCAAGTGGTTCCTTACCACGTACTAAAATTCCATCTAAATCGAACCATTTTTACGGAAGTTATGACGCATAAGAGCAATGGAATGGATCCCACTCCTATATCCTGACCTTTGACCGTGCTTCGCCCATTTTCAATAGGGTTTATCCGCTGGTGGTCCCCTACCACATACTAAAATTTCCTGGAAATCGAACCATTTTCACGTGCGTTATCGTGCGGACGGACGGACTGACGGACGGACAAAGCTGGAGCATTTACGCTTCTTCAACCTACCGTTGGAAGGCGTAAAAAAAATGATCAAAATTATCCGGAGAGCCCTTTGAAGTAGTGGATTTGACTACATACGCTGTAGTCCATGCAAGTTTAAAAATACGCACGACTAGTAGAATGGACATCATGAATAGTAGTATGGACACGGTAGACCTCAGTGACTTTCAATGTGGCAGGGTTAGAGGATGCCATTTTAGCAACAATTCAGTTCGGGAACTTTCTTCCTTACTGCAGCTGCCCCGACCAACTGTAAGTGATGTTATTGTGAAGCGAGAAAGCCCAAAAGCAACAACAACGCAATCGCTCTCTGTAGGACACATAAAATAACGGAGCGACTGGACCGTTTAGGGCTGGTGGTGGGACAAAATCGCCTGCACTCGGTTGCAACACTCGCCACGAAGTTCCAAACTACCTATGGAATCAAGGTCATACCATGGTGGTTCATTGAGAGTGGAAGAGAATGGGTTTCCATGGCCGAGGAGCCCCACACAAGCCTAAAATTGGCAAGAACGAGGCCCAACGTCTGTTGCAGTGGTGCAAAGATGGGCGTTAGTGGACTCTGACGCCCATCTTTGCACCACTGCAACAAACGTTGGGCCTAGTCTGGTGTGAGGACGACAGGCGAACACTACCTTCCCGACTGTTTTGTTCTAATTGTGAAGTTTGGTGGTGGAGGCATCCTGTTTTGGCAAGGATTTTAATGGTTTGGTTGGGGCAGCCCTGTTCCAGTTCCCGGGAATCTTAACGCTAAAGTGTGTAATTACATTCTAAGCAATTCTGTACTACCAATATTATGGCAAATGTTCATCGACGACCCTTTCCTTTACCAAAAACCTTAGGCGAGATCTATGCTGGAATAATTTCATGAGATGGGTTTAGAAGAACTGGACTGGCCCACGGAGGGCTCCGATCTCAGCTCCACTGAAAACCTTTGGAATGAATCGAAACTCAGCCTTTCAAGCCAGGCTGAACCTCCTGGATAAATGCTCGTTCAGCACAGTGAAAGGAAATTCCAGCAACAACGTACCAAAATATAGAAGAAAGCCACCCTAGCAAAATAGATACTACGGTAGCATCAAATGGGTGAACCACTTCGATATTAATTTCTTTCCTCTTACACGGAGTTTATGGATAGGCTTGCGTCTGGATACGTTTGATAAGATAAGGTATACGTGATTGACTGTTGCTGTCATTGGATTGAATTCTGTGTGGATACCTGAGAACCACGTTGTGTCAATGTATATGACCTATCAGTGAGTGAAAAACGTTGGATTTGTTTTGTAACTCTCTAATCTTTTATGCTTATTCTTTTCTTTGGTCGTTAGAAATTTCTAAATTGTACAAAAAGTCTCAATATATGGTTTAGAAAATTCTTTAAGAACATTCAGATAAAAAATGATTTTAGTAGGGTACAGCACTTAGAACGGTAAAATACAGCAAAACTGTTGCTTAAAGATTATAAAATATTTATGTGGCGAAGCCATGCCATGAACATGGCTGAAGATTGGAACATAAATCAGGTTTCAATTCCTCGCTGCGTCGTCAAACTTCGATCATGGTCATACCTTGCTACTCTTTTTTTTTTTTTTTTTTTTACGGAATGCTAGCTGGTCTAACTACGTTTAGTTGGAAAAGTTGCAACAAAATTTCTGGCAAGGCGCTGTTAAAACATTTTGTGAGTGAGCAGACAACTCCTGAAATAAAACAAAATTGCTATATTTTGTAATGCTCTATTCTGGCAGCCAGTGCTTTGAGTTTTCATGGAAAGTTGCTCATGTTTGAAGAATGAATGAATAATGAGGTGACAACGAAAAAAAGAAGCATTTCTTTCATCCGAATCTCTGATGGGAAAGTTAAAGTGCTCGTAAGATCAAATTCAGGACTGCTTAACGGAAAAAATGATATTTAGTATGAAACCCAAGGAAGCGTGCGTGATGGATGCGTGTCAGGCTATGGCGGATTCGAAGATCGATGCGCACGACGTCCCAGAATACATCAATAATAAGAATATTGTGATTTGCCATTTCTTTCGAAGCATCGAGTCAGGGATTTTCAAAGGAATTCTATATAACGGCATGTACGGAAGCTGTGCTTGAGGATAACGTGTAGGTTAGAAAGGAAACTACTACGTTGGTAGTAGAATTTCTGATTCCCAAGACCCTCCCACGTTCTTTGGGTAAAGAAACATATCGAGAGACTTCTGAAAGAATATAGTCCAGTACAGATGAGAAAAGTAAGAATAAACGTAAAATACTCCGGTAGCATATTGTCCGCTATCTACGAAATATGAATCCTCCAGTTTTAAGTATTACACAACAGTGTTTCTTTTCTTAACAGACGTCTCTGCAGAAAAAATGTGTTTCTAAAATTTTGATAACTTCAGTTCCTTCGTTTTCAGTGCTATACAGCAAAGAAATCGGTGACTTTTACGTCTAAGCAACTTTTCTTTTGGCTTACAAATTTGGGAGACGTGAATCCTTTTGGCTTTCTTTATGTAAAATTACTTATTGGCAAATCGTTTTCCCACAGAACGATACATTAGTTCCCCGAAGGGCTTTTTCTATTTGGGGATGTCGAATGTTGGTCACGGCAGGATAAAATTAAAACATAGTAGGAAGCAAATAGAATAAGTTACAGGAACTTGAGATTGGTTAAATAGATACACTGTAAAAACATTTCTGAAATTCACGAGCCACTTTCCGTCATTTGTTTCGTGAATTAACGAAGTATATTTATCACACCTGTAACGTACCAGGAGATGTGACGTACCTGCCAGCAGGACGCACACGACATAAAGGCACATAGCAATCAGAATGAACGTCTGCGTAGCTCAGTTGGTAGAGCGACTTGTTCCGGAATAAGCGGACTCGGGTTCGAATCCCGGCGTATACCAAAAATGACGGAGAAATTAACTTCGTTATAATGGCGCCCGAACTATCCGGATGACCCGACCGTTCAAAATCTCGCATTGGTGTGATGTTATTTCCACACCGCGAGATAGGAAAAATAATAGAATCCTTTCTCTAGCACTTTCAAACTAAAATAAAAATAAGGGAGATGATGTAACGTACCAGGAGATGTGACGTACCTGCCAGCAGGACGCACACGACATAAAGGCACATAGCAATCAGAATAAACGTCCGCGTAGCTCAATTGGTAGAGTGACTTATTCCGGAATGAGGGGATCAGGGTTCGAATCCTGGCGTGGACAGAAATGACGGAGAAATTTACTTCGTCATACACCTTTCCTGTGAGATGGCGAAACGAAATCTGAATTTTACGGATTTTTCGTACGCCAAGAAAATTCTTAATTTTCAGAAACCTTTCCGCAATTCCTTTCTTGTATTGACGTAAATTTCCGTTTTTAAGATGTGTTAACGGAAAATTATGAATTTTCAGAAGACGTTCCGCAATACCTGTCGTATATTAACGGGAAAATCTGAATTTTCAGAAAACGTTCTGCAATACCTGTCGTATATTAACGAAAAATTCGGAATTTTCAGAAAACGTTTCGCAATACCTTTTGTATATTAACGGGAAATTCTGAATTTTGAGAAAACGTTCCGCAATACCTTGCGCGTATTAACGGAAAAATCTGAATTTTTCAGAAAACTTTCCGCAATACCTTTCGTACATTAACGGAAAAACTCCATTCTCATTTTTTCGTACCCATATGACGAAACTCTGGTAACAAGAGCAATTTGCGAAACTAGTAGAGGTTTGATTAGTTTTTAAATTTCTACAGTCTGTCGAAGATTCCGATTTTGAAGATCTGTAGCGAGGTCGGATATTGTGGATAGCATATCACATGAATTTTAGTTATTGTGGCAGAGGATATTTCTTCTCGTCTCCAACCATTATGTCCACCTGCTATTACGTATTGCGTTACCGTAAGAGATCGGGTATTTAAATTATTGTACAGGTGATTTGTACGATATCTATATATCATATCATACGGTGGAGTCCTTAACCCTTTAAGCGGCTTATGAACATGAACCAAATAGTACCCAAAAATGTTTTGTGTTCCCATATCAGAAATGTTCACATAGCGGCCGGATTTTACGAAAGCTGCTTCAAAACAATTATTTCGCCTTCTCATCTCAGTACTAACCATGGACCTGTGACGGGTGATGTTATTCTCTGCTCCACAATACTTCTAACCCAACGACGGATGGGGAAGGGACACCAAAGAATGACGGGGAAGAGCTATCGACCCTGACAAGAACATCCTGTCAATGGGTAGAAATTAGCGACACCAACATCTATCTCCTTTCCTAGGTTTCTTGCCATTGTTATAGCCCTTCTAGCAAGTAATCAGTCAAAAAGGATTAATGTCAATCATCTCCTAAATGACCACTTTGAGTAACATAGCTAACGGGAAAGCAACTCCTTCTGATGCGCAGGTTCAGCTATCTTTCCAGCCGCGTTGGACCCACTTCTGAGACGGCGAATATGTTCGTCCATGTTGTTTTCAGCCAATTTTGCTAACCCCGAGGTGATTCGTTATAGCCGGTTAAAGGGTTAAGACATAAGCTATTATAGTTATCAACAGTAAATTTCATATTTCTGAGTTTTGTACTATAAAACATGAACCCAAATAGTACCAAAATGTTTCACCTTTTGTTAAAGATAATGAAAGTTATTGTCAGTTAAAAAATATATTTTAAATTCTAAAACATCCTGTTGCTTCAAAAGTTCACAATGATAAAAACTACTTAATTTGTGATAAGCACTTCTAAAGAATAAAAAGTTATTACAAGCGTATTCAAAAAATAATAAGCTTCTACAGTAAAAAAAGATTACAAAATCAATCGCATTGATCTGAAAAAATCATCATCGCGCAGTTAAGTTTTACTTTGAATGTGATTCCAAAGACAGTCTGGCTCAGTGATTAGACGCGCCGTTTTTTACCCAAGCGACGTCAGTTCGGTCCCAATCACCGGGAAGAAGGTGTTCTCTGGCGTGTAAAGGCTGAATGTATTTGATTTTTTGCGAAATTCATGTACAGATACGCAAAAACTTGAAACGTACTTTTGTTAAATAAACGGAATTACATTTACGGAAAATCTGTGAAAATACTGAAGTCCAAAAAAAAAAAAAAAAAAAAAAACTGAAAAAACCTGGTACTTTTGAAAACGGAAATTTCCCTAAAAGACTGAATTTACCGGCAAATTTGCTACACGTTATTTTCAGGAATTTTCCGTGACTTCACACCACTTATTTTTTACAGTTTAGTATTAAGAGCACATTGCAATGTTCTCTAGATCTAAATCGTATGGTAGAAATTAAAAGTAGATGTTAAATGTTGAGAGTGTAGAAAGTTGACATAAAGCTTGCTGAGTTACTTGCTGCCAACTACTGCTGTCATTTGAGCGAATTTTGTGAGAAGACCTGAAAAGTCACAATGTTTCGGTAGCTGACCTTTCATTGAATGAACGAATAAAGCAGTGTATTCGCTCACGCTGATTCTTATCTCTTGTCGTTTGGTTATTTATTACAAAGTGTCATTTATGTACAATGCAGCAACTCAAGAACATTAGACCAATTGATCAGCTACCCAACTGCATCTAAAAAGAAATATGATCTCCATATGTTCTTCGAAGTACCACATTCTCTCTTGCCTTGGTCACGCCTCTGTAGAATAAAGAAGTTGGCTAAGCTGCTAAATATGAATCGTTGTACAATGCAAGCAACTGTTTGTACATTTTATTTTAAATAAGTTCATGAAATTTAATTTGCGGCCTAATGATATGGAATGCGTTACTTTAATCGAACGAGTGTTATCGTAAACCTTATTTTTATCAAGATCTAACACGCGCGTCAACTTGGTGAATATTAAATTTTCTAATTAAATGATATTTTTTATTTAAAAGGTAAAACTGTATTAGCAATCTGACTTAATTGGCGTAAAACAGAAATCAAAGTTTTGAAGCTTTAACACATAGACCTTATGGCTTTTTTAAGGAAGATATATATCAAAATCAAATTGTTAGCGTAGTTTACAATTTTAAGTACAGTTGGTGTACAGTTCCTCGTTATTAATTAGTTTTTGTCATTTTCCCAGAAATGTAGAACGGCTTTAAATTTTTCCAATAGCTTAGACTCAAACTTGAGCTTGAATGGTCAATTGCATGCACTTTGCTATGTACAATCCTTGAAAAAGCCATCTTTTGTTAATGTGCAAAAGGTTGGAGAAACAATTATTTTCTCCAACGTTTGCGCGGATGCTTTTTTCGTGCTCTCATTGGTTGGCTGACATGTTTCGAACAAGAACATGTCAGCCAACCAATGAGAGCACGTATTGCAAAGTATACGGTAAAACCTCGAAAATACGTACGGAAATTTGCACGTACAGAGGATGTTCACCCATTTCTAGAATATTTTTTGATAATAAATTATAGAAAATAATAGAAGTTCAAGTAATTGAAACTAGCAACAGCCTGTTAGACGATCACGAAAGAAGCATCTGATGCAGTTAAACATCGTCTTCTAAGAAAATAGCGCACATAGACAAGCTGTGAATAGGAGGTTATGTTTTTGCTTTTTACGAAGAGAAATATTCGTGTCCGGTAATTAAAAACGCTGTGCTAATCATGGAATTATATTTCTAAGCATATACTAAGCAATGTTGTTAATAATAGAGGGCAGAATCGTCAAGAATTGCGTTTAACAGGAAAAAGAACACCAAACGGATATCCAAAGAACGTACGTACTTTTACGACTATATGAAAAGTAAGGTCTCTGGTCTTAAAGGAAAATCCACTGAACCAAAAAAGCAATCGCTAAGTCGTTACATATCTCTGTATCAATTGTAAACCAGGTAATTAACAAAGCTTTGAATCTGAATAAAAAAACAACATAATATTCTTTGTCTTTTGCCAAGGCACGTGGCTGAGAGTAGAACACGATGTAGACTTCTTTATGAAAATCACTCAACCGGAGACAGATAGAAATGTATTGCGACTGTAGATGAAGCATGGATATACCTAAACGACTGCAACAAAGAAGATTGATTTGCTATCGCAAAAGAGCAAAAAATTCTACAATCTTGGTACCAGTAAAAATTCATGATTATTCTGATTTTTCGTACAATGGGAATTGAAATTCACGAAAGGTTGAAAGGAATGTTAAAATCAATTCTACATATTACCAAGCTAGTGTTTCAGCTCCTATATTCGAAGAGAAAATACCACTCCTATATCCACAGGGCCTTCAAAGAACAGAACTCCATCAGTCATATGCTACCAGTCATACGTTAAAATCTATCACTGTATTTCTTGAAAATATAAGAGAGACTGGTATGAAGTCTATACATTTTGCTCGTATTCCTTCAAAAACCCTTGATATGTCACCAATTGACTATTGGGCCTTCGGCGTGCTTTCCAAACGCAGACATAAAACAGACTATGGAAAGCAGTGGAAAGAGAGTAAAAAAATACTGATTTTAAGAAATACCCTGTTACCTTGGAAATCTACATGTAAGTTCATAGTGTAGAGCAAGGACTATCAGATAGAACATTTAAGAGACAATTTTATTTTAAACATTATATTGCTGGGAAATTTAATCTGGAAAAGTGAGAAAATCATGTAAAATAAAATAAAAAAAAATGTTTGATTATATATTTCAAATTCTAAGGAACGAGAAATGAAAAATATATCGTATATATATAAAATATATCTTATATATCCACTATCGGTTGAGGGTTATTTGACATATATCAAATATATCGGATAACCCTCAATTGATAGTAAATTAGGTCCAACGTGTCCCAGAATCGCTTTAAATAACACCTAGCGCTATGGTGAGTCAATTGCGCGATTGTGAATGCCAAAGACTAGTTTGTCAGATTTAAGTGAATTTCAGAGTGGATTGATGATAGGGTGCAAAGTAAGCAATCGCTCCTTACGTGACATGTATGCGGCATTGAAGATTCCCAGATCAATGGTTGGTTATTCCATATGCAAATTGCAGCGAACTGCTGCTGAATCTGCCCAAAAGGGACCCAGTAAATTTTCGAAGATGACAGAGCGTGATAGGAGAAACAAAGGACTGTCACCTCAAAATGTACATCAACTGTCTCAAATCACGCAAAGCCTATGTAAGGATATACGACGTATATATATACTCTAATTTAACTTTCATTCTTAGTTGTCCTTCTCCATGTCAATTTTGAGTTCGTTGCCTTCAGACTTTCAACCTTAACGTTATATTTTCTCACTCGCTTAATTTTATGTTGGTAGCGGCCTTGAGGTCAAGAATGAATGACGTGTACATGTTTTACAAACTACCAACGAGATAAACGAGATATAATGTATAGAGCTAGCAGACAAATTGTGGTGGAGTATTCGTGGTGTTACTTATATATACAAGTGACTACTGTTGTTTAATTACCTAAAATTTTTTTAATAGTGAAGTGCCTAGAGAGTTTCAACTGAATGAAAGACAAACTAGGAGTAACTCTTTCTTGTACTTATTTAAATAACTCCTGTTCCAGTTAAAGTAAGTGAATAAGAAGAACAAACTTTATATAGTGTTTCCAAAGCTACAAACACACGTTTCAAACATTGAGAAACATTTCAACTATTGAAAATGATGTTAGCACCAGAACAGTGAGCAGGACGCTGCATGGCATTAATAACCAACCATCTACATGTCGATGCCACACGCCTATTAGAGTGGTATATGGAACGTCGCTCTGGTACTTTAGAACAAAAGAATACTGCGCTTTGGACTTACCAATCACGGTAAACCGTCGACTAGCCTGATGGTCGTTCCCGAGTGTGGTGTGTGATGGAAAGGTGTTACCTTCGGGACTGTATGGTCCCGACAATGAAGTTTGGTGAAGGCAGCGAGATTGCATGGAGCTGTTATTAGTGTTTCGGCTTGAGCCCATTAATCATTTTGGACAAGTCCATGAATACTGAGTTCCAGCTAGGCGTCCTTGAGGATTACACATTACCAACGTTGCGGCAGTATTTTGAGAAAGGACCCTACCCGTATCAGATGAGAACGCTCTACACCATGCTCCTCACGTTGTTATAGATTGTTTTATGGACATAGGCGTCGAAAAGATGGATTAGCTAAATAACAGTCCTAAAAGAGAAATACAGGACCTCTGGGACGAATCAGATCGTGCCGCCACGGTGGCGCAGTGGTCTAAGCGATGGCCTCTGATCATTCGTCCGAACGGGGTCCGGGTTCGAATCCCGGTGAGGCATGGATGTTGTGTTTGTCTTACGGCACTGGCTCTCTCTCTTCCCTGGAACCAGTGAACCTAAATTAGGGACGGGCGGCTGCTTATAGCCCATTGAGTTGCTCACGGTGGTCGTTAAACCTCCAATCAAAAAAAAAAAAAAAAAAAAAAAAAAAAAAAAAGAATCAGATCGTTGAGCTCGTGGAAGGAAGGATCGCCAAACAAAGCAAAGATAAACTGTTCACTTCTTTGAGGTCGAACAGCGGAACATAACGTGAGCAACTCAATGGCCTACAAAACAGTCAATATTACCTCAATGGCCTACAAAATAGTCAATATTACCTCAATGGCCTACAAAACAGTCAATATAACCTCAATGGCCTACAAAACAGTCAATATTACCTCAATGGCCTACAAAACAGTCAATATAACCTCAAAGGACTACAAAACAGTCAATATTATCACAATGACCTACAAAACAGTCAATATTACCTCAATGGCCTACAAAACAGTCAATATTACCTCAATGGCCTACAAAACAGTCAATATTACCTCAATGGCCTACAAAGCAGTCACCCGGCCTTAAAGTTGGGCCGCTGGTTCCAGCGAAAAGAGCTGCTCAATTCCGTAAAGCAAACACACCAACTGCGCCTCATCGGGATTGAAAATCGGAACCATCTCGGAAGAATTATGAGAAGTCAGCGCTTATACCACTGCGCCACAGATGCTGCAACAAGCGTTTATTAAAACAATCTGTTGGAGGGAATTCTACGGAAAATCGAAGACTTCATAAGGGACAAAGTTTTAGACACAGCCAAACTTTACATGCGTGCAGAAATGGCTAACTCTTAGGAGGTATTGGTTTATTTCGAGACAACCAGTGTCGGGTACGCTTTGGAGTATGATATTAATCCCACTTCTCATCTCAGCGGGTCACACAATTGAGAAAAGGGCTGCTTGTGGGGAGGTGGAAGCAACGACATTCATAGAGCTAAATGTTGCTACCTGTTGTCATTTGATAAGATGTTGGGCCCTGGAGCTTATTCAGTATGAATATTTCCCATAGTATGGTGAACTTAAGCAAACGTATTCAGTTCTTACACCAGTGAGAATACTTGCATGAGACTACTGGTGTAAGTACTGAAAACGTTTGCTCGTTCCTTGCATGAGGCATCGTCTAACGATGCGGCGTCATAACTAAACTTTTGGAATCAGTTTCTGGTGGTTCTGTCACTTATCGTGAAGCGGATATGATATACATATCCACTTCTTTGCCTGAGTCGATGCTTTGTCTTGTTTAATCTCATCCTCTGAAATCGTCTGAAAAGGCTTCATTTTGTACACTGTTTCCACAGAAAAGTACCATAGTGGCAGACACGTGCAACCAGCCCTATTATTACCCAACTTCTTGCTTTGCAGCATAATGGCGACTCCCTTTACTAGTTCCATCTAGGCATTTCTACTTGTTCTGGAAATACGTCAACATATCTGTTTATATGCATAAAACGGCACGAGCATTTTATGGTTACCCCATACTTTATCTCTCAGCCTAGCACAATTAGGAACTCTGTCCAAAAGGTTACGGATCGCATGTTCCATCCTAACATTGTTAGTTTTTGTTTGCTCAAAATTGGCCTCCATTTTTCTGGCAACGCTTAAAAGTTACTCATGGAGGTTAAAGTTTTATATATAATACTTCCCCATCGCTGTAACCAATTTTAGTTAAATACAATGTCCTTCCTAATTTTATCAGCCAATTACTGTAATGACGAAAGGCACAACTGAGAATAAAAGCAATATGTTTTATTAAGATTGAAACAGATACTGTAACCGAAAGTTGCACCGAGTGAACAGAAATCATGCAGGTCTACTCGTTTCTAAGCACGATACCTACTTTGGAACAGGTAGACCTATATTTTGCCTGGGAAAGGTGTCACACGGCTGAGTACACTACGCCGATAAAATGTTCCACAAGTATCTCAATTCATGCCTGCTGCAACTATGTTCATAAATCCCGCGCATTCCTGGATAGAGGATCCAAAGCTCGAATGGACGGTTCCAGATAATCCGAAGGTTTTCCATAGAGTTCATATCCGGTAAACAGGGATTCCATTCCAAGAACAGAACTGCGGAATGTACTTCTAACTATGTTCTAGTCATCCCGGCACTGTGAGGAGGTGAATTGTCCCACTGAAAGTCCAATAATGCATTGTAGGTGCCTTATAGCCATGAACGGTTTCAGAGATAGTCTCCAGCCACGGACATGCAGCCAGGACCTTTCAGATATGCATTCATTCATACCAGAGGTCCCAACGTGTGCCAGTTTAATACGCGCCAGACCATAACCAAGCCTCCACTACTCAGAACAGTTCTTTGTTAACATTCCAGATCCATCGCGTCGTGCGGTTGGTTTCCTACTGATCTGCGCGAAATTTCTAGAAACAGGACTCTTCAAGCCAAGAGACCTGTATCCAATCATCTAAGCTCCAGTATCGATGTTCTTTTGCCTAGTTGAAGTCTACAATTCGTTGATGTGGCGTTAGGAATGGGATTCTGGTGGTTAGGCAGCTCCCAGAACCTATTGCGACAAATGGTCGCCTAATGGTCTTGGGGAAAGCGTTTCTCTTACCTGCTTGGTTGAAGTCGGGAGTGCTTTGTAGCACTGTCGCTCTGTGGTTGGTTGCAACTATACATGGGATAGATATCGACGGTCACGTTCTTCCAACACCTTTCATGCCCACAACGCTGCTCCACTATGCGATATTATTCTGGAAATGACGTATTTTTGATACACTTTTGAGAGTGTTGAACGGGGACACCACAATTCCTGTATCATCTCCGCGATAAAGTGACCCATATGGCAGGTTTCTACTACTAAACTCTGTTAACCCTTTAAACAGCGGATGGTTTCTTTTTGGGAGTAACTCGATGCAACTCTATGCCCTATAAGCAGTCGCCTGTCCCTAATTTATAGACACTAGTTCCAGAGAGGGGAGAGATCCACTGTCGTGAGACGAACACAACGTTTATGTCTCACCGGGATTCGAACCCGGACCCAACCTGGCCAATTAGTCAGAAGCCAGCACTTAGACTACTGTGCTACCAGGGCGGTATAGTCACTCTTCCACGACTGAAGGCATGATGGCGTAGCGCTAGTCTTCTTGACACGTACATCATGTCACTGATGGGCGAGAATCCTTTGCTGATCATCCGATAATCCTTTGATGATCATTCAGAAACAAGTGGCTCAAACATCTTCTCTCTCCTTTCTTAGGTACATAGCCATAGCCTTTTTAGCAGGTAGTCAATCGGAACTGATTAGATTCATCCCCCTAAATGACCACTTTGAATCACAAAACTCAGGAGGAAAGCAACGCTTCCTAATGCGCAGGTTCATTCGTTCAATTCGCGTTCGGTCCACGTCTTAGAGAGCTAATATATTTCGTGCTGGTTTTAAACCATTTTGATAACCCCGTGTTAATTCGTTCCAGTCAGTTAGAGGTTTCACTTACGACGTTTATCCATACTAACATCGAATTACCATCTAAGTGAGCGCAAAGATGTTATCCTAACTATATACAACCCGACGTCCAAAATGATTCAGGACTGACCCCAAAACTGACATGACAATAGTGGGATAAAAATATCACGTATATGCCAAAAGGCAGCAGTCCTTGGCCGATCAGCTGGAGACTGGTTTATAGCGGTACCTACAGGCGGCATACCGTCATTGAGGGATTCATAGGAAGCGTTCTCGTCCCATTTCATTTTAGCCATGAAGGTGCAGAAAGTAAACATCCTTTTTTTTTTTTTTTTTTTTTTGCTTTGGAAACTCGATAAATCAGCTGCTGAAACTTACAGAATGGCAAAAAAAGCATATGGAGACATAACAATATCCCTTAGCAGAGTTTTAGAATGGTATGCACGGTTACAAGATGGGCGAGAATCCTTTGATGATCATCCGAGATCTGTATGTTACTCCGCTGCGCGGACTGCGTAAAGAACCGAGGAGATGCGGAATAAATGAAAGAGAGATCGCCGAATTATCCTGATACTTTTGGCTAAGTCGGTAGGCATCAGTAAGTCTATCTGTTATGAGATTCTACGCGGGGATCGGGGAAAACGGAAACTGAATGTCCGATTGCTACAACGCATTCTGAATGATGACCAAAAAGAGGCTCGTTGACCGATCGGTTCCGATCTTCTGGGCACCGCAGCTGAGGATCTATTTGTGCAGGATATGAAACATGGTGACTGCACTGTGATCCACAAACCAAGCGACGAAACGCTGAATGGAGTGGTACCCGCTCACAGTATCGTACAGATATTACATCAATTCATGAGGTCGCGGCAAAACAACTTGCGGACATCCCGGAAAGTACCTTCCAGAACTGTTTACAGGATATTAAGAAACGCTGTAAACTGTGTGTTGATTCTTAAGGGCGATATTTTGAAGGTGACCAGCATGAATTGTGAATGTGATACTTCTTATACTCTTTATTGCGTCTGGCTTGGAACTTTTCGGATGTAGATTGCACCTGCCAATCCGTTGGTTCGTCTACGGATGGATGCTGAAAAGTTATCGGTCTAACCCACTTCCTGTAATTGCAGCATCATTTTGTCACTGCAGTTTTAAAGAGTGTTGTTTTGTATTGTGAAGTGCTAATTTTCAGACTAATAGCTCTTTTGTTTTTGCAGATGTTTGACGTGCTGAATGGTATCATGTCAATGCAAAGTGTTGAATGTTCAATTGTGGAACTCCGGGTTGTCACGAAATTTCTGTTCCTGCAGAAGGAAACTGCAAAGGAAATGTATGAGTGTATGACGCAAACAATAAGTGGCAAGTGCCCTTCACATTCTACTGTGAAGAAATGGTGTGCCAACTTTCAGCACGGAGGCTTTTAAGACAGAAGTTGCAGAAAGATCTGGGAGGCCTTCAACAGTGATAATACCCAAAATTGTTTATCATGTTCATGACTTTGTCAGATCGGCGAATCTCGGCTAAAACAATAGCTGAAACACTGGAGATATCCAAGGAACATGCTGAGTTCATAATTCATGATCACTCGGATATGCAGAAGATTTCAACGAAGTATGTACCGAAATGTTTGAACGCCGATGAGAAACGAAAAGGAGTTGACACTTCCAAATCGGTTTTGCAGCATTTTGAGCTATCTGGTGATAATGTTTTGCAGCGAGTTGTCACTGTTGATGAAACATGGTAACATCACTATGATCCAGAGACGAAACAAGAGTTTCTGCAGTGGCGCACTCGGGTTCCCCACTGCCAAAGTAATTTAAGACTCAAAAGTGCGTAGGAAATGTCATGGCAACACTTGTTTTTTGTGAGGGGCGAAGGGGGATTCGGAGGGCGTTTTACTGACTGACTATCTCTCAAAGAGTCAAGCAATAAATGGTGAATACTATTCCAACTTGATCTGCTGATTAAAGGAGGCGTTCAAGGAAGAAAGGCAAGGAAAACTGCGGAAATGTGTTTTCTTTTTGCAGGACAATGCGCCGGCTCACAAGCCTGGCAAGACAATGGATGTTCTCAGGGATCTGGGGTTTAAGTGCATAGGCCATCCACCCTACCCACCACACCTAGCTCCATCGGACTATTTCCTGTTCCCAAACCTTAAAAAAAATTGAAAGGGAAGCATTTTACAAATGATTCGGAGGTGATACCAGGAGCAGAGCAGTACTTGAGTGATCAGATTTCAGAATTTTTTTTGGAAGGGTTAAAGAGAACTCCAGAAACGCTGTGCCAAGTGTGTTGAACCTCTGGGTGAATATGTGGAATAGTCTACGTTTAATGGCTGTAGTCCATTCCCTTCTTGGTGAGGATGAGAACTTATCATCATCACCTAGCATCACAGAAAGGGGTGGGAGCGTCGGGTTTTTCGGGAATCAGATGTCCCACGATATCTGTTCTTTTTGTGTACAAAAAGCTCATCCATATTTGGTACATAAAGAAATTACACCACTCTCAAACATTCATGGAGATGTATATATAAATTGGCTCTTTGTCCAGTTTTTAGGAAGTAATAAATATCACCTTTCCTCTTCTCCGTGTATATAAACACATACCAGAAGCTGCATATATTGGATGAAACGTATTGGGTTCAGTTCAAAAACAGAGTTAGGACGAAAACGTAATGAACGTTATCATTGCGTGTATGTGTAAGCAATGGAAACACATAAAACGCAAATAAAACCTGAGGTAAGAATGTCAGCGACTGTGTGCTTTGTCATAAACTTCTTTCCCATTGTCAGCCCTTTATCTGAAACCATCGGCCATTTTTGAAACACATCCTAGTGGGTCAAGAAAAAGAAGGAAGCACGGGTAAATGGCGGCATGAGTCGTTAAGTCACACGACGGGGGAAAAGACACGTCGCATCGCACAAATCGTTTTGTAACTTTTTATTTTTTCATTCGTCGCAGTATGCTTAACGATCCGCTCGCGCCCAAAAGCGTGAGCCGATGTGGAAGGGGGCTGAAAAAAGGGGTGAACTATAGAGAAAGCCCCCACACCGTAAAAGACTGATCGAATACTTTATGATCCCTGACAGATTTAGAGTTCCGTAAACTGGAAGAGATGTAACTGTGAAGTTTCACCAATAGGGAGAAGCCTGCCGTTCATAAATAAAGTAAATTTTGTTTCCATTATGATCCATTTTATGCAGATTGACAGTTTGTGGATTTCGATTTTTTTTTACCTATTAACTCTAAGAAATGTATGCACTCACACTATATGAACACAGAGAATTGAAATATTATACTGAGATGAAGTTCGAAAGGCACGAACAAGATGAAACTAAAAATGATATACCTCAAATATTGCTGCTTATACTCGCACGAACGAGTTTACTCGGGGGTATTCAAAGTGGTCTGGAATCAGCTCAAATAATATGTAAGCTATCTAAGAAGAACGCCGAATCAAGGCCGTCTAAAAGGTACAAGGCCATGGCATTAGAGATATGAGGACCTTTTTTAGTGGCGTCACGCGAAAACCAATGTTTCCGGCTGGTTTACAACGCTGCCGTTTATGCCATCACACATGACATTGACATATGAGGCCGTGTAACATGAGAGTGACGTCACAAACGGAGGGAACTCATCTCTCTAATGTCATGGCCTTGTATTTTCTAGACGGCCTTGGCAGAATCAAGGCTGAAATTGACAAAAAGTAATATAGAGAGATCAGTTCCCTCTTCCAGTGACTTCATGTAGAAACCAAGATTACTATTGGTTTTCAAAGCTGTCGTGTACGACGTCAAACACAACACCCATATATCAGGCCGCGCAACACGAGGGTGACGTCCCAAATGGAGGGAACTCCTCTCTCTAAAGTCATGGCCTTCTAGTACAAGGCCATGATATTAGAGAGGATATTAGGTGATGGAAAACCGCACAGAGATGGCTTTTTTTTATTTATCGGAGATTTAACGACCACCGTGAGTAACTCAATGGGCTATAATGAGTCGCCCGTCCCTAATTTTAAGACCACTGGCTCCAGGAAAGGGAGAGAGCCAAAGCCGTAAGGCAAACACAACGTCCATGCCTCACCGGGATTCGAACCCGGACCCCTTTCTAACGAATGATTAAAAGCAATCGCTTAGACCACTGCACCACTGAGGCGTCCCGATGGCTTCTGATCATTCGTCCGAGATAGGTCCGGGTTCGAATTTCGGTGAGGCATGGACGTTGTGTTTGTCTTAAGGCGCTGGGTCTCTCTTTTCCCTGAAACCAGTGGCCCTAAATTAGGCACGAACGACTGCTTATATCTCACAGAGTTGCTCACGGTAGACGTCAAACCTGAAACCAAAAAAAAAAAAAAGAAGACTACCGTAAGCAACTCTAAGTGATATAAGAAGCCACCCATCTGAGATTTGGGGTCACTGGTTCCAGAAAAGTGATAACACCCGGGCGGCTGAGTTATTTTAGATGATGGATAAACCCACAAGCTCTTAACATTGGCCGTCTAGAAAACATAAGGCCATGCCATTATAGAGAGGAGTTCTCTCCATTTGTAACGTCACCTTCGTGTTACACTGCCTGATTTGTCAATGTCTAGCTTGATGTCCTACATGACAGCGTTGGAAATCTATCGGAAGTCTTGGTTTCCGCATCGCGTCTCTAAAAGAAGGAACTGATCATCGTAATGTCGGGACACTGTATTTTCCATACTGCCTTGGCGGAAAGCGGCTTAGCTTTATTATTCATTTAGGAGGACGAATACCACTAGTCCTTTCTGATTGCCTGCTGAAAGAGCTGTATTCATGGCGACGAACGTAAGAAAACAGGGAGAATATATTTGAAGCACCTATTTCTTCTACTCAGTGTCACCGATAACAGGTCTAGGCATATAGAAGGTACTGCTGAGATCACAGGGGAAAAGGAATTGTTTTATCGGATTTTTCTTAAAACTCCGCCACTATGTGAACATTTCTGTTTTGAGATTGCAGAAAGTTTATGGCGCGGTTTTATTCATGTATATCGGATACCTAAAGGGTTAAAGTTTGCCACCTGTTTGCATCTATAAATTTAAATTTTATCTCATTTTTAAATATAGTAGGATTCCAAGAAACATTCTGTCTGAAGCAAAAAAGAAAATGCTTTTCTAACTTGGGACCAGCGTAATGAGGAATCTGACGCATTCTAGAATAAACCAGGAGGAAAAGGTTCGGAGTGTTGTACAGTGTACACTGTAATTGTGGTAACACATATGTTGGAGAAACTGATAGACCACTTCGCACTAGTGTGGCAGAACATAAAGCTGCTATAAGAAACCTGGCCAACAAGAGAAGCCTTGACAGACACATAACTGGGACTCTTTAAATTTTTTCTCGTATCAACAGCACTGAGTAAAGCGGAATTTGAAGGAACGTCTACAAATAAAAGAAAAGGTGTCACGATTAACGAACATAAATGCTGGTTATTACCGCTTGAGTGGCAGCAGCTACTATCTTGAGCCAGTATCGACGACGGGTTGGTGTGCAATTCGAATTTTTTTTTAATTAATATTTATGCAGTCCTAGAAATACCCGTGTTGCAAAATTATACTTTTAAGATATTTCTTCGCTTGAATTTTGTCATGGTTTCGTTAATACACAGAAGAAACATTTAAGGTTCCAGGGAAAGGAGAGAGCGAGGGCCGTAAGTTTTCCGTTTCTTTATTTTATTGCTAATGCCCGACTTGAAAGAAAGCAGACCATGAGGGTTTCATAAAGATTGTTGAGGATTTATTTACTTTCTTCCTGAATCACATTTAAACACATATTTTACTCACTTTCAAACCATTTATGTAATCTAAAGATTTATCTAAAAATGCGGAATTTGTTTAAGCTACTATTTTGCAGAAAAGATAGGTAAGGAGCAGTAGAAATAAGATCCTGGGTTAAAAAAAGAACACTAAGTTAAAATATTTTCCACAGATATACTATTCAAACTAAATTTCATTTGGATCCGGGAGAGAAAGTCTCACCAATACTTGTAAATTATAAAAATATTATTTCACATCTTTCATACAGATCCCTCAAAGCACCATTGCGGGGTCTTCCCGTGACACCCAGAGCAGGTTTAATACACTTTATTTAGAATCACCCCAAAAGTTTTCTTTTTAACAATATA
Source organism: Macrothele yani (assembly GCA_039090855.1). Taxonomy (NCBI): domain Eukaryota; kingdom Metazoa; phylum Arthropoda; class Arachnida; order Araneae; family Macrothelidae; genus Macrothele; species Macrothele yani. The sequence goes on from CM076998.1 coordinate 39,115,237, forward strand.
ATGTCAGCATTGCACGTCGTTGACATACTGGGAAACCAACTGATCTCCTTCATTCATGAAGTAAATACACTGGCGTGCAAAAATTAATAATCAGACGGTTTTTCGAATGTAACGTAGCGCAGAAGGGCTCCACATAGACTCAAATCATACCATAAGATCCCCAAGATGTAAGAATATTGGACAAGTGAGCAAAACCGTCCAAACAAGGAATCCAAAGGATACAAAGGCACTTTAGTGAAAAGGTAGATTCGAGCACAACTGGACAGAAGACAGAAACGTCCATGTGACAGGCGGCTGTCAAGAAAATCCAGTCTTTAGTAAAGGATATGATGACCCCTGACTGCGTTGCAGGATTTACAACGTCTGTCCATGCTGAGGAAGAGGTTGTCAAGACGCTGTAGAGGCATCGCGGCCCATTCCTCTTGTAGCGCCAATCGCAGCTGCGGAATCGTAGCTGGCGGCTGATGACTTGCTGCCAAGCGTCTCCCGAGAAGGTCCGACATGTGTTCAATTGGATTTAGGTCCGAGGACCTTGCAAGCCAATCCATGCATTGAATATCTTCACTCTCCAACAGCTATGCGATAGCCACTGTACGATGAGCTGTAGCGTTGTCGTCCATAAAGAGGAACGTAGGACCCACAGCACATCTAAACAGACGCACGTGAGGCAGGAGAACCTCGGTACAATAGCGGACACCAGTGAATGAACCGCCTTGGAAGATGTGGAGGTCAGTACGGCTGCCAAGCATGATACCGCTGCAAACGAGGGCTCCTCCACCTCCTAACCGGTCCCTTTCGATGATGTTGGAGGTTTGATTGCGTGTTCCCTGCTCTCTCCAGATGTGTATACGTCCAGAATCGCTCGTCAGACAAATTCTACTCTAATCCGTAAAGAGAACTCGACCCCATTGCTGATGTGTCCAGTTATTGTGTTCCTGGCACCACAGAAACCGCCGTCTCCGATGAGCAGGAGTTAATTGCACACACCGTACTGGTCGTCGTGCAAATAGACCACCTTTGTGCAGCCTCCTGGCCAAGGTAAAACGCGATAACGGACGTCCCGTTGCCTGTTGCACGTGACTTGCAATTTCTCCCGCTGTCTTCAGTTTGTCCCTTATCGCCTGTAGGACAATATACAGGTCGTCCGCCGCCGTGAATGTTCGTGGACGATCACTGCTAAGCTCTCGGACAGCTGTTCCTGTCGTTTTAAATACTCTCCAAGCTCGTGAAACGATGCTGTAAGTGAACATGAACTCCTAGGCCACACTAGTCACATTTCGACCTTCTTCCAACTTCCCAATGACGCGAACTCTGGTAAAGTCATCCAGATGTCGTCTACTGGATTGCCTGTTGGCCATATCCCACGGTGGTAACAACTCGAAGTAGTTCAAACCGATGTACACCGTGCAATAGCTTTCACCGAATTGCTGAGCGTATACAGCCCGTGTGCTTTATACCCTTTTGACTACCCCTCCTACGTCTTGCTGCATATATGCACATGCCGTACCGTACCGGACCCTAGTCTATCTCCTGAGTGGTCTTTCGGTCCGTTCTGCCTACTCGTTCTGCTGTTATGCTAATTTCTCCTCTTCGTCCTTAATCTTTGCACACTAGTGTATTTGTGTCCGACTATCCAAGTCTCAATTATCCGCGAGGTCTTCAGATTTCGTTTTTTTTTTCTTTAAATTTTTTAAGTGGATTTGTAAACTAACAGAAGTCATTACTGCGTATTTTAAATAATATTGCATCATAATTACACGATATTGAATCACCCTTCAGCAGAACTTATTTGCCATCCGTGTTTTTAGTTTCCAGTCTACCGTCAGGGTGCGCAGTCAAGTGTATTACGAATTCAATCTGGTTTCTTTAGTCTGTTGTACAGTACGCGTGTTTCTCACGACGATGACTAGGCACTACAACTAGCATTGAAAGTAAGTTGTAATAAAGCGCTAAAAGTTGCAGAAACATTACTTGAATTCGTCGAAAGTCGAGATGATTTTGATTACATTGAAATTTTATAGATTCGTTGAAGTATAAAAATATAATAAACGATAAAGCTACTAAGAAAAGAAAACAATCACTGACTTTCTATCTAAATAAGTTCAAAAATGTTCAGTTTTGTATTTGCTTGCTACAAGAATGTTCATCTTATGTTTTCAAATTTTTTGTGTTGTGTATTTAATCCAATAAAAAGTAATTTGGCTTAAAAATTATTTTCAATTATCCCGGCACTAAGAGTTCCCCGATTACCACGGAATACTGATGTTTAACATTATATATGCTCGCAACAGAAATTGGTTAACTTGGTAGCGTAACCAAGCTTCGTAGGAATACTGTCACGAACATGCATTCGTGATTGCATTTTTTTTTTCATTGGAGGTTTAACGACCACCGTAAGCAACTTAATAGGCTATAAGCAGACGCCCGTTCCTAATTTAGAGTCACTGGTTCCAGGTAAGGGAGAGAACCAGTGCCGCAAGACAAACATAACATCTATGCCTCACCAGGATTCGAACCCGGACCCCTTTCAGGCGAATGATCATAGGCCATCGCTTAGACCACTGCGCCACCGGGGTGGCTTAGTTGCATTTGCTCCACCAAGAGATATGTGCCTCCACAAGCGCCAGGGTGTGTGTTCTAATGCGTTAGTTATAGCGATTCGTTCAGTCGAATTCCCAAATTTTTAAAGAAATTAGAGCCGTACCAGTTGCGCAATGGTCTAAGCAATGGCCCCTGATCATTCGTCCGAACGAAATCCGGGATCGAATGTTTGAATCCCGGTGAGGCATTGATGATGTGTTTATGTTACGGCACTGGCTCTCTCCATTCCCTGGAACCAGTGACCTTAAATTAGGGACGGGCGACTGCTTATAGGTCATTGAGTGGCTCACGGTGGTCGTTAAATCTCCAATCAAAAGAAAAAAACGATATTAGAGTACGGTACATTAACAAATCTGATGCAATCTAGGTAAGACATATTGGGTCTGGTGAAGCTAGTGCTGGAAGATCATCCAAAGCATTGTACAAATGGATGAGTGGGAAGTTCTGCAGTATTTGCATAAATTCAATGGCTGCGGCGCGTATGTCGCGTGCTTAAACTAGTTCAAACCGCGCACTGCAGTCAGTCGAAAGGGATATAAAGTGGAAGTCGTAGCTGTGAACAGCATGGCATGTCGTCGTTCTATCTGTCGTTGGGACTCTTAAAAGTGAACAGCCTGAAACGGCTAATTACGGAACGTTTGCTTTTAGGGTCTGAACTGGGCCATAACCCTGCTCAAGAAGCACGAAGCATTTGTCATGCGAAAGAGGAAGGTTCCGTTGACCACAGCACCGCAACCAGATGGTTCAAGAGATTTCACTCAGGTAGCAGAAACCTCGACGATCAGCCAAGGGCAAGTAGGCCACGAACTGTGGATTCGGAGGCTTTGCGCCACGCCGTAGAAGTAATTCAGACAACCATCACTCGGAGATTAACAGACGAGCTGGGCATATCCCAAACCACCGTGGTTCGTCACCTTCAGGACGTCGGCAGGGTCCACAGGTGCTGACGCATTGTCTCTCACGAACTGACGCTAGCTGAAGCAAACCGCCGAATAGAAGTGTGCACGAAGCTCCCAGAAAACCCGCGCGATGTACATTTCTTGAAGAGGATTGATACGTGCGATGAAAAGTGGTTCTACTTCCATAATCCTAACACACAACAGCAGTGATTGGGCACAAGCAAGCTTCCAGAAACCTGTTACCAAACTAGGGTTCTTTGAGCAAGGTGATGCTCTGTGTCAAGTGGAATTTCGAGAGGATACTCCACTAAGAATTTTGTTCCAGATGGTCGAACTATGAACGCCAACCTCTAATCGGAACAGCTGGAGAGGATGTATGCCGTTTTGAAATGAAACTACCCGGAACAGAAACTCGCTCTCCTACAGCAGCACAACGCTCGGCTTCATACCGCAAGAACGACCCGGGTAAAACTCCAGGAACTTGGGTGCATCGAACAGATGCCACACCCAGTATATTCCGGAAATTGCCACATCGGATTATTACTTGTTCCGGTCCATGGCCCACTTCCTTGGCGGGCGGCACTACAACAACCAGGAGGAAGTGGCAGCAGGGGTGAAGGAGTTCTTCGCCTCGAAGGACAAGATCTAGTACCGCTGCGGAATCGAAGAACTGACAGATAGATGGCTAAAGATGGTACAACACGATGGCCTATACTTTGAATGCTAGTCAGTTTTCGTCGTAAAGGTACGTATGAAGACATAAAGTGATCCAAATATTGCAAAACTTTCGACTCACCCTCTGTAGAATCGAAGAACTGCACATAGATGGCTAAACACCGTGCAACACGATGGCCTATACTTTGAATGCTAGTCAGCTTTTGTCGTAAAGGTACGTATGAAGACAAAGTAATCCTAATATTGAAAACATTCCGACCCACCCTCTGTATAAACATGCTTTGCCAATAGTAGATACGTTTGATTTGCGAAACGAGATGTTCATAATTGTGTACCAATATCGCAGTTGGACGAAATTCCACACCACGTGATATGACTTCTCCTGCGAAAAGCGCTATAGCTGTAAGATAACACTAAATGTCTACACAATGGTATAGGTGTAATTGTTCACAGAAAACTAAAAATCTAAATGTACAGTGCGATTACTACCGAATTTGATGATACCAGTCGCTGATACAATTCAGGGGCTCTTTCACTCACATGTTATAAAACTTACACGCGTTGAACAACGTTCTCTACTGTGTAACACAACTGGTTCAATTGAAATTTGTTTCACACCCTGTGTTATTGTGACTTTTAAGACTGCCAAATCGGAAACATAAACACGATAAACCCAGTTTTTGACGTGTCCCACCAATTGAAAATCACGGATCTTGAAATCAGTCGAAAGTGGTGAAACCTGTTGTATTACCAAATTCATTCTCCACTGCGGTAGTAAGAGGAGCGATACTAATTCTCTTCATTGCCAGAAAAATCCCCAAGGCTACAAGTGGAGGAAGATTCAGTCTTTAAAAATGCTTTTCTTGGGACACTGAGCGGTTCACTACGTGACTGGCAACCACTTAAGGGTGGTGCGGTACTGTTCAGCTGTTGACGGCAATGGATAAAGTTCACTTAATATATGCAAAATTCAAGAAATGAAAAGCATTATGATAATGGAAGCGTCAAATATAAAAAGGGGGATGAATCTAACACATTTATGTTCGGCAAAAATATTTTAGAACTGTTTGCATTTCTACTGCACTTAAAAATACAAAAAAAATTAATGTCTGCCTTCTTGGCCAAACTTAGAACCATGTACTGTGAAATAACTACTGTTCCACAAATTTTGAAGATGACAATCCGATTTTTGGCGTAAATGTGACAAGGATGGTAAGTCAGATAATATCTGAAAACTTGAAAATTTTCATCGTCCTGGAGCGGGACTCGAACCCGCGTCTCCCAGAAAACGCCTAGGTAGGCTAACCACTACACCACCCAGAACGACCAAGTTTCAAGTTTCCGATCAATTTGAATTTAACCATCACAGGATTCGCTAGTCGAAGCAACCGGCATTCATGTTTAGCGAATCTGGAGGTTAATAAACCTATCCCGTGATTGCCCGGAGAAGCAGATAAAATCATGAAAGAAATACGGAATTACGCCATGTAATACAAATTTTGAAGAGGACAATCCGATTTTTGGCGTAAATGTGACAAGGATGGTAAGTCAGATAATATCTGAAAACTTGAAAATTTTCATCGTCCTGGAGCGGGACTCGAACCCGCGGTTGCTTCGACTAGCGAATCCTGTGATGGTTAAATTCAAATTGATCGGAAACTTGGAACTTGGTCGTTCTGGGTGGTGTAGTGGTTAGCATACCTCGGCGCTTTCTGGGAGACGCGGGTTCGAGTCCCGCTCCAGGACGATGAAAATTTTCAAGTTTTCAGATATTATCTGACTTACCATCCTTGTCACATTTACGCCAAAAATCGGATTGTTATCTTCAAAATTTGTATTACATGGCGTAATCCCGTATTTCTTTCGTGAACTACTGTTCTGTAAACACAAGCAAAACATTGGTATTGAGTTCCACAGATATAAATTCTTCGTGCGTTTCGAACTACTCCGTGTAAGAAAACAGAAATTCAAAAAGAGGTGAAATTGAGATATATACGTCACCTTCCTCTTGTAATTTCTGCAGAAGATGTAGGGAGAAATAAAGAGAAATGAATCCGTCCTTTGACAGGTTCGAAAAGTAAACATTCTATCCATCCTCGTGAGAGTTTGGTCCACTGGGCTCATAATAATTGATAACATTGTCATGGAACTATTTTGCTAAAATAACCGCATGATAACACTCACCTGTGAAATAAAAAAAATCAGCAGTTAATGTTATGTTTATTGAAATGCAATCTCAAAAAATCTTACATAAAATTTTTAAGTCACATTGTTACCTTTACTCATATATTTACAAAAAACTAAAGACCGAAATAGCAAGACAAAAATTAGAATTAGAAAATTTAATTCATTATTCACCGCCGTTAATTTCGTGTTCTGTTTATAGAGCATCGAATTTGTTTTCTCCCTCACGCAGAATTTTATGCATCTTCCATTAGTTCATGGAGTTCCACTCCATTGGTTTCAGTTTCGTCAGCTTCAGCATAATTGTTTTCTTGTGTTAGTTCTTACCTTGTCAGATTTATGCACTTATGCTCCCGGTGTATCCAATTGTGAAATGAAAGCCTTCAGTTTGTTCACGCGACGCAATGTTCTTTTACCAGCGCTATTCTCATTGCATTTTCTTAGCCTGACGGTTTGAGAACATTCCAGTTGGGTTTCCTTACCGGATGGGATGTGTGTGTGCGTGCATGCGGGGTGTGCATGTCTAGTTTTCAGCAGAGACCCCCATTTCAGAATGTATGCAAGCCTTTTGTCTACAATAAAACAAGAACTTATTCAAAAATTGGAAAATGGAATTAATGTTACACAAATGAACATACCTACTGATCATTTATTCTATCCTTAAAGTCCTCTTAAACGATTAATTAAGCAAAAAACGGGGGGAAAGGTCGATACCGAAGAACGAATGGACGGAAGCGCGCGCGAGCGAACACATACACACACACACACACACACAGATTGACACAAAATGAACCATCTTCTGTTTCATTGAATATCAACTTCGAAGATTTTACGTATCCGTTGTTGAGGAAATTACACCTGGCTTTAGTGTTTTCAAGAAAATACTCTGTTGCGAGTGTAGGCATGTATTAATTGTCCTACTATAGTGGAAATGCAACTTATGTGACACACTACAGAGATTAAGCACGTGCTAAAAAGACAAATCTGCAGCGATATGTACCATCGGTGTAGCTTAGCCGGTTAGAAAAACTGGATCCGGAGAGAGGAAGAGGGGACAGGTTGCATTCCCCGTCACTGACAAATTTGTGTTCTCACACTTTCACTGAAGAACAATTGAATTAGAGATACCTGTCCAGCAACGTGTAGCAGCACCTTTCGTCCTGATGACGGCAGCGATTCGTCTCGACATGGACTCGACAAGACACCAGAAGCGCTGGGAAGCCATACGGATCCACGACCCCAGAACAAGCTCCCACAGTTCACGAAGAATTGATGGAGGGGGGTCAGAGCCTCGAGCATCTCTCTCGATGGCATCCCAAGTGTGCTCGATTGGATTAAGGTCAGGCGACCTAGCTGCCCAAGGAAGCGAGGTCACGTCGATAGAGTGTTCATTCAACCATTCGGATACAATTCGGGAGCGATGACACGGTGCATTGTCTTGTTGCAGGATGCGGTCCCCAGTGGGATGTTGAAGATGCACAAACGGGAGCAAATGGTCGTCCAGGATATCCCGGTAACGTTGACCTGTGAGGGACGATGTCACACGTACCAGGGGTCCCATTTCAGTCCACGTAAACTGTCCCCTGACGAGAATGCCACCCCAACCAGCTTGAAGAGTACCGTGCTGGTAAGAAGGATCAATCGCTTCATGTGGTTTGCGCCATACTCGTATCCCGCCATCCGCATGTACCAACGTGAATCGAGACTCATCAGTCCAGGCAACATTTTCCCACATGTCTAGGGTCCAGTGGCGATGTTCCCGCGCCAATGCTAATCTTTGCACCCTGTGATGTTTGGTCAGCAGCGGTACCCTCGTAGGACGATGGCTTCTGTACCCCATAGCGAGGAGATGGTTCTGGATGGTGTGGCTGCTTACACGTTTTTGTGCACCGGCGTTAAATTGCCGAGGGATTTCTTGCACTATGGCCCGTCTATGCGCTGTTACAATGCGAGATAGCCGACGATGACCCCGCTCATCCACACGCTGTTGTCCACGGCAGTTGGCCTTTGCAGGGATGGTTTTACCGGATTCGATGTACTCACGGTGCACCCGTGACACAGTGTCTCGTGAAAATCCCAGTGCCTGCGCTTAGATCCTTCGTCTTACCTATATTGCGTCGGACTCTTACTGATTCCCGTCGCATCACTCCTTATATTACCGGATCGCTGCATACGTCATGTCGTTTCCGTTTACAGGGCCGCCCACGGCGCCACATTTGCATAACGCCAGCTGTCTCTAATTCAATTGCACTTCAGTGTTTTAAAACCTCATGATCTTCTCTGCCAATTAACACTAGTTGTGTATTGAGATCATTTATATTAAAACTGTCATGATTATTTGAAATTGCTTACACATTTATGGAACGCACTGTATATACCTTTTTTTAGTTTTCTTCGCCATTTTCAGAGACACAAAAATTCTGTTTAACAAACTTCGGAACAGTCGGCATAACATTGTTTTACTAATGTAAATAAAACTAAGCAAATTTTTAGCGAGATAAATACAGACGGTTTTCAAGACATTTATAAAATAACTTTGTAACGTATATTCTAACATAACTTTCCTTTTTGGTTCCTGTATCTTTGCAAATTTGGTTAGTTCTCCTTAAGCATTGTATCCCCACTTAAAATTTATATTTTCTCTCTCGCCCGAATTTATTTCGGATACCACAAATCAGGTCAAAGTTTTTTGATGCATGTAAAATAGATGCGATTAGAAGGTTGTTTTCAATTCGTGTTTTCTGACTGATTGGTGTACGAGCCGTAAAGCTGTTTTTTTTTGATTGGAGGTTTAACGACCATCGTGAGCAACTCAATGGGTAATAAGCAGTCGCCCGTCCCTAATTTCGGGCCACTTTCTCCACGGAAGGGAGAGAGCCAGTGCAGTAAGACAAACACGACATCCATGCCTCACCGGGTCTCGAACTCGGACCCCTTTCAGGCGAAATATCAGGAGCCATCGCTTTGACCACTGGGCCACCGGGCACCGAAAGGCTGGTTCACGAGCTATATTATACTGTATTACGCTGAATGTTTTTGAGATAATTGTTCAATGTTTTGAGTCTTGCTTTGTGAAGTTCGAGTTTATTAGAATCTTTGTTACAGCATTATCCCCACCCCATTTTAAAATACTCGAAGTGTGTCAGGCTACAATTGATATGAAGAACCATGCTAACTAGTGCAGAAAGGAGTAAATAAAACGTTCAAATTCGGGTAAGTATCGACTTGTCACTTATCTGTTCCTTTAGACATTCATTGCCTAAATAAGGCAGTTCCGAATTTCTTTTTTTTTTTTTTAACGACCACCGTGAGCAACTCAATGTGCTATAAGCAGTCGCCAGTACCTAATCTAGGGTCATGGTTCCAGGGAAGGGAGAGAGCCAGTGCCGGAAGGCAAACACAACATCCAAGCGTCTGCGGGATTCGAACCCAGACCCTTCACGCACGTAGGAAGTTTTCAATATTAATCAAGTTTCATTTAATGGTGGTGTTGTAGGTAAAAGATTTTGCTTACATATTTGCACACTTAAAATTTAAGACGAATACAAATTGCAAAGGCAACGAAAATCAACAGTCTGAAAGAATGCGGAAATGTTGTCAACCATTCAGTACATATGGTTGACGACATATTCACCGTGGGTATGCGATACCTGTACTTTGCCGTACAGGTATCGCATACCCAAAGTGAATATTGGATTACGTTACGACATTATCTCCCCTTCACAGGAAAATTTGTTTCACCCAACTACGTCACCCAATTGCTGCCGTACATCCGGGTACTGTGAGCAACTTTAGCAGTATTCGGCGATTGATTAAAAATGGCGTTGTTTTGTGCAGCGTGTTAACTTTAAGTTTTTGCGTTCGTTTGGGCAAATGTCCAATAGAAACGTACGAGATGTTGAAGCAAGTTTATGGCGAAAACACCCTGCAGTGGTCACAAACTTTCGATTGGCATCGACGCTTCAGAGAAGGCAGACAGGACGTTGAACATGACGAACGAAGCGGGCGGACAGCGAGAGCTCGCAGCATTTTGAAGGTTTGGGCCCGTCCTACGCGCCAACAGACGATCGAGCGAATAGTAGAAGCTTCTGGGGTATAGGAGACCACGTGTCAGTGGATACTAACAGATGATCTGAAGATGCACCGGGTGTATCAACACATCGTCCCACGCATGTTCACTGAAGATTAGTTGACCATATCGGCGGAAATGGCGGGTGATCTCATAACCGCAGCCGACCAAGAACCACAATTTCTTAGACGGATCATAACGGGGGATGAAACATGGTGCTTCCTCTTCTGGAGGAAGTGGGTTGCTGCAACAGGGTCATATTTTGAAGGAGGATGTGCTTCAGCTTTGTTACTAATTGTCTATGGACTTACGGACTCAGTCCGGGATTTTGGCGTGAAAAACTTTAAAAAACTTTTTAAAGATATTTTGGCGTGAAAACCTTTTAAAAAACGTTTTATAGGTATTTTGGCGTAAAAATGTTTTTAAAGATAACTTTTAAAAACTTTTTAAAGATAACTAACTTTTAAAAATTTTAAAGATAAATTCTAAATAACTTTTAAAAAACCACTAACTTTCAAAAAACTTTTAAAGATATTTGTTTTTTTTTTAAGCTAACTTTTTAATAAACCTTTAAACACACACATATATATATATATATATATATATATATATATATATATATATATATATATAACTTTTAAAAAACAACATATAAATACACTGCTGGCCAACCAAAATGCAACACCAAGAAGGAAGCATCCGATTGGCCTGAAATTCGCAGCATGCGTCGCCCGCGAGAAGACATGCAAACGATTAGCATTGCAGGGCATATGCAAATCATGTGCTCCCGGCACGCCACCGAGAAGAATTATATAAAAAGGGTGCACAGAAGGCGGGATGTAAGTAGTGGAAGTGTGTTGTGCTGCCAGATCTGTGCTAGGGAAGCTTCCTGATGCCTAGTCGCAAAATACGGCAGTCATTCCAGCATGTTTCGGAGTTTGACAGAGGACGAATAGTGGCTAATCGCGACAGCGGTTTATCGTACCGAGACTTCTGCGCCTGTGTGGGACGACATCCAGTCACAGTGAGGGGAGTATGGATTCGGTGTGTGCAGGAGGGACGGACGGACCGACGTGGGCGATTTCCGCAGCCGCGGCACACCACCGAACGAGAGAACAGGCATGTTGTGCGGCGGGCATTGACGGCTCGCACCGCCACATCACGAACGTAAGCGCAGGAATTAGGGTATGTTGTGCAACAACCTGTGTCAGCACGTACCGTTCGACGTCGTCGGCAGAAGCGGGTACTTATCGCACGGCACCCATTGGTCCGATTACCATTGACGTTACACCACCGGAGAGTTCAGCGGCAGTGGGCAGTTGAACGACACACCTGGACTACGGAATGGCACGACATTGTCTTCTCCGACGAATCCCGCTTCGGCCTGCAGCACCACGATGGTCGGATCAGCGTGTGGCGGTACCGCGGCAAGAGACTGTATGTTGCCTGCATTATGCATCGCCATACTGGTCCGTCGCCTGGCGTTATGGTTTGGGGCCCTACTCTACAACTTAGTAGGGGGTTTTTAGACTCAAGTTTTCTTTCAAAAATCTGTTCGTTAAAAATTAACATTTCCTTTTTTAATTGCAATGTAAAATTTGGATTTCTTTTGCATTGATTTTCAGGTTTAAATTCTCTCTCAAACGAACTTGGAATTTCGTTATAGCTGAAAATCATTTCTAATTATTATGTCACTCTCACAGCTTGAGTTCTCTTTAATCTTCTTCTCTCTGTTTAATAGTAACAGATGAAGAGCATGGGTCGGGCCAGGAAGGTTAATGGATGCAAGCGAAATTGTTAACTAGTGCTAGGTCATGTAACTCTACGGAGGACATGACTTATATATATATTTTTTTAAACTATTTTAGGTGGGAATGTTACTTGCATCTATGGCCTTGCAGAAACCCATTTCCAACTAGGTCTTTGTGGAAGTGAGAAAATGCAGAGTTTTTGCTGGTCCTTGATAAAGCCAAGGCTCAGTATTCTCGACACCTTCTACATTCAGTTGTTTTATTTTATTTTTTTATCTTTTCTCCTTTTACTCACACAGGTAGATACATAACCTTTTCTATGTTGTACTAGGTGTGAGTCAAAATTATATATGTATTTTTTTGCTTAGGTATCTTCTTCTTTATAGAATATATATATATATATATATATATATACTTTTAAAAAAATATAATTAACTTTAAAAAAATATAATAAATTTAAAAAAAATATAATTAACTTTAAAAAATATGATTAACTTTTAGAAACATATATGTAACTTTTAAAAAACTTTTCAAAGATATTTTGGCGTGAAAAACCAAATATTTTGGCGTGAAAATTTGAAAAAACTTTTTAAAGATATTTTGGCGTTATTACTCAAATCAGTGGCAGATTTTTGGCTGTTCATGGGTTTGAGGTTTTTACTCTTCTGGAATCTAACTCTTAACTTAAAATATCGTTTCTTAGACATCATTATTTAAAAACTTATGAGAAGTTGCAGTGCAAGTTTTAATATAATAGAGTTGAAAAAAATAAAAAAAAAACTGCTCCTACAAAACTTTCACCTCTTCCCTGGTAAACCACTAGAGCCTCCATAAGGCAGGAGGAAGATTTAATTTGCGCTTTGCCTGAAACAATCTACGAACTGATGTGTCTAATTATGATCATACCATCTACATCTGCTTCTATTGAACTTTCATTCTCAGCTTTAAAAAGAACAACGTCATAATGCCGATTTAATGAAGGACAAGACATATTAACTGCACTAGCAGTATTTCAACAGAAAAAGAAGTTTGCTTCCTGAACTGATGAAATTCAGTCTCATATCAAGGTTAACGATTCCGCGCTGCACATTTTACGAAACAAACCAGGAAGATCGTTGTAAACCTTTAGGTCACCAAGCCAGTCTGTAGAAACAGATCGCCATTCTCGGAAGGATAGTTTTAAAGCTATGCATCTTTCCCAACAGCGCTAAAGTAAATCCCATGCAAAAACATTTCGATGTAATGGAAATGGGTAAAGGAAGTAGTCGAAACCACTGTTGATATCTGGGTTTTCGAATAATGCTCCATTAAGCAGAGCAACGATAGAGGACGAGTCAAAAGTCACAGGACACCCTTGTATTTCAGAAACGGGAAGGAAAGTGATATACCTGAATAGCGCAGTAAAGAATAGGTGAGCGGGCCTATCTTTTAGGCTATTTCCGGGACATATCCTCCATATTGGATCAAGGTCAAATTTTGGAAATGATAAGGGTGCCATGTTGCATTTCGAACAAGACTTGAATTTTCTCAGAAATTGATTGCAGTAATGAGATTTGACATATGCGTTGTGATTCACAAGTTATCAACACAGAAAGTTGAAATAACAACCTCAAAAGTATCTTGCGATGCGCAGCTATTTGATATGTTCAATATGTTGTCCCTTTTGCTGAACACAGAGGTGAAGGCGCTTAGTCCAGTCGTTATGAACCCGCACGGGAATATCGCGTGAAATGCGGTTACAGACCTCTAAGAATGCGTTGCTGAAGGTCGTGTTTGCCGCCAATTTTCTCAGCGTATACCAGATATATCAGATGCCCCACAGGTAAATAAAAGTCGAGTGGTGTGAGTTCGGGGGATCTGGGTGGCCATTCCACAGGACCACGACAGCCAATCCAATGACCAAGAAATTAAACATCTATTAGTAACTAATACAGACATTTAACGTGGACCAGGAACATCAAACAAAGATCTTCGCTCTTTCCACGTTTATAAGTGAGTCACGGAAAAAATTCTCATTGGCCGCCACCGGGAGTCGAACTCAGGGTCTTCCAGTTACGCACAGGATATGCTTCCGCTACACCACAGCGACCTCGATTTCCTCCAGACTCACACATGCTAACTGCCAAGCCAATTTGGCAGGAATTCGAGGCCGCTTTGGTGTAGAGGAAGCATATCCGGCGCGTAACTGGAAGACCCTGGGTTCGACTCCCGGTGGCGGCCAATGATAATTTTTCCGTGAATCACTTATAAACGTGGAAACAGCAAAGATCTTTGTTTGATGATCTATTAGTAGCTATTGACGAACAGTTGCTCCGTTGTCTGGTGGAACCCCATTGTGTTGGAAATAACAAGGGAAACTGCCTTTTTTCCGAAGGGAAGGGGACACTGTTCCGTGTAGCATTTCCTCGTAGCGCTATGCATTTACGTTATTTTTGATGAAAATGGGTCCGATTACAGGGGTGCCTCTTATTCCACAGCACACCAGAACCTTTATAATAACAACGACGTTGGATGGTTCCGTCCAGGGAGGGTGCCCTATGCAAATGAGGGATCCCGTTGATGTTGGTCTAAAGCCCAGGTGCAGAACTCGATATGGCTGTCAGGGTCATCCTCTGATAGTTACTGCTGCATCTGGATCTTCAACAGATATGCCAGTGAGCGGTGATAAGTACCCGAACAATGCCTGACTGGATGATACCATATTCTGCTGCAAGACGTCGTGCGCTAAGTTGTGGACTCTTTGCAAAGGATGTTAAGACCAATGCTGAGGTTTCCTCGTCGGTAGCAGTTTTCAGCCGACCATTACGTGGCTTGTCGTCCACAGTCCTACTTTCTCCGAATTTGGATATCTGGTATGCGACATCGCTGTGTGAAATTTGTCGTCTTTTAGGTAGTTGGTTGTTGAAGTCTGCGGCTATGATACGACAGCCGAGTTCCACAGATATTAGGATCACATCAGTCCTCTCCTCCTTCGTCATTGCCATCTTCAGTTACCAGCAACAAACAATGGTTATTTATTGTGAATTACAACACATATGCCAAATCTGATTACGGCAATCAATTTCTGAAAAAATTCTAGTCTTGTGTGCTATGCAACATGACTTCCTTACCATTTGAAAAAATTGACCTTGATCCAATATGTCGGATTTTAAGATGGCGGCCATGTTGCGGAAATAGCCTAAAAGATAAACCCCTTCACCGTTTCTTTGCTGGGGTATTCCGATATTTCATCCCGCCCACCCGTTTCTGATATACCTGTACAAGGGTGTTCTGCGACTTTTGACTAATCCTGTAGTTAATTTCATTGCTACTCAACAATATATTTCACTAATCCGATTATACAATATCCATTATATTATCGCCGATATACCATTATTTTATCACGTTTTACCTAAACGTAACAATGTCTCCTTGCAATCTGGGGAAATTAAGAGTACTTGATGCTAAATGTGAAAAAAAAACAAAAAAACATTACAAAAATGTTTTTTTTTATTGGAGGTTTAACGACCACACCGTTAGCAACTCAATGGACTATAAACAGTCGCCCGTCTCTGATTTAGAGTCACTAAGTAAGACAAACACAAAATCCATGCCTGACTGGGATTCGAACCAGGACCCCTTTCAGACGAATGATCAGAAGCCATTGCTTAGACCACTGCGCCACCGGGGTGGCAAATAAAGCATGTTTGATTCTATGAAAATGGTGCTTCGTAGAGACATTTGGCTTTCTCCCGACCCCCGGGAAGGGGTTGCCTACTGCTGACGAGAGCTTCGAAATGATGTACAACACGATGGGATTGGTAGACCAAAAGTTTTTTTTTTTTTTTTTTTTTTTGACTGGAGGTTTAACGACCACCGTGAGCAACTCAATGGGCTATAAGCAGTCGCCCGTCCCTAATTTAGGGTCACTGGTTCCAGGGAAGGGAGAGAGCCAGTGCCGTAAGACAGACACAACATCCATGCCTCACCGGGATTCGAACCCGGACCCCTTTCGGACGAATGATCAGAGGCCATCGCTTAGACCACTGCGCCACCGGGGCGGCAGACCAAAAGTTACCAATCTCCCTCACCAACACAATTGCGATTCAGCTGTTCTTTCTATCTTGAGGTCAGATTTTAGCTTACGCATGTGCAGATGGACCTTTAAAACAACATCACGACGTTTCATCGGTGCCAGTATCGTTTCTTAGGTTCGTCTAAAAGTTAATAATGTAAAAATAGTAAAAATAAATATTTGTTTGAAACCTAAACGGTCGAAATACTGCCACCGACATAGTCTAGTAAATTATTAACTTTTGTGGCTCACATATAGTCTTTCACTGGTTTTACGACAATAACATTCATTTATCCGCCAATCTAAGTACCGCACAATGTCAGGAATTAGTGAACCTTCTTGTTTGTAGTTAGGATTTAATTCCACTTCGTGTGTATTTCTAATTGGTTTAAGTGTGTGTTATTTCTTTCCATTCCTTTCCCTTCCTGTACAAGCTGAACATTTAACTGGTACAGGTCAGTTGAATTTTCAAAATGTTTTGCAACTTTACACCCATTTTCACACACGTACCCATATTTTGTTTTCAAATTAACTGATGCATGACAAACGTCTCGAATCGCAAAGAGTTGTGGGACTCGGCACATATTTGAAGTATGTAGAAGATTCCAAGTTTTGACATGCTCGTATAGTATAGCTTACACCACCTGAAAGAGCTGCTATTAGACCATCTCAATGGACGTGTTTAAGTCAAAGATTCCTTTCGTTTCTGATGTGTGCTATCCAAATAATATTTCCTATTTACTCAAGTTACCAAACTACGAGTATCTGTATGTTTTAAACAATAAGTGAGAAGGAAGTCATACTATGCGGTGGCCCATATTAAATAATCAGTATCCACTACTGCTGCCTATCCATATACACTGACGGAAAAAAATCCGAACACCACGAAAAAATAGTTGTAGAGGAATGAAATGGCGGCAATACATTTGTATAGGTAACATATTTAATCGATTAAGGTTTCAAGATCACAGCTTATTGTAAGCGCGAGAAGAGCCATTTTAAATGTGAAATGCTGGCACATTAGTAACCGGTGTAACCGCCAGAATGTTGAATGCAAGCACGCAAACGTTCATGCATTGTGTCGTACAGGTGCTGGATGTCAGTTTGTGGGACGGAGTTCCATGCCTGCTGCACTTGGTCGGTCAATACAGGGACGGTTAATGCTGGTTGGGGGTGACGCTGGAGTTGTCGTCCAATGATGTCCCATACGTGCTCGATTGGTGAAAGATCTGGTGATCTAGCAGGCCGCGGCAACATGTTGACACTCTGTATAGCATGTTGGGTTACAAAAGCGGTATGCGGGCGAGCGTTATCCTGTTGGAAAACACCCCCTGGAATGCTGTTCATGAATGGCAGCACAACAGGTTGAATCACCAGACCGACGTACAAGTGTGCCGTCAGGGTGCGTGGGATAACCACGAGAGTGCTCCAGCTGTCAAAGGAAATTACACCATAGACCATAACTCCAGGTGTAGGTCCAGTGTGTCTCGGCCGCAGACAGGTTGGTTGCAGTCGCTCACCTGGCCTCCTTCTAACCAACACACGGCCATCACTGGCACCCAGGCAGAACCGGCTTTCATCAGAAAACACAACAGATCTCCACTCCGTCCTCCAATGAGCTCTAGCTTGACACCACTGACGTCGCAAACGGCAGTGGTTTGGAGTAAGTGGAATGCACGCTACAGGGCGTCTGGCTCGGAGCTGTCCTTCAAGTAACCGATTTGTAACAGTTCGTTGTGTCACTGTGGTGGCAACTGCAGCTCGAATTGCTGCCGCAGACGCGGTACGATGCGCCACGGCCATACGCCGCACCCGGCGGTCTTCCTTCTCAGTAGTGCCACGTGGCCGGCCGGAACCCGGTCTTCTTGAGGCAGTACCTTCATTTGACCACCGCTGCCAACAATCATGCACAGTGGCTACATTCCTGCCAAGTCGTTCTGCAATATTGCGGAAAGAAAATCCACCTTCTCGTAGCCCATTACACGACCTCGTTCAAACTCCGTGAGCTATTGATAATGGCTTCTTCGTCTTCTTAAAGGCATTCTTGGCTAACATCAACACACTACGTCGAATCTCAACGATAACTAACGCTCACGAACGTTACAGCGCGTATTTACAGCAAACCTTCTTTGCATGTTCCGAGGGCGCTACCAGCGCCACACGTATGCGCCGAGCGCGAAATTTGCATAGACGTCATCTTACAGATGTACTCTCACCGTCTACCAACTGTCGTTTATCTAACACAACCCCTTCTTGGTGTTGGGATTTTTTTCCGTTAGTGTATAAGATTAAACAGATATGTGTAGTGACATTTCCTCTTTTCAGGTCTTTCTTACTTAAAATCTCATACAAAAGTCTGATGAGGTAGAAGTTCTTTTAGTGACGTCATGGAGCAGAAAAGGACTGCTTGGTTCATTTACTTTGATCGAATTCGTTCGGGAATAGAAATGGTGAGATTCGGTCTCTTGCGTGAACAGTTGCATTCCAGCGGACTCAGTAAGGCTGCCCGAAAATATTACTTTGATAGAACTCGTTCGGTAATAGTGATGGCCAGATTATGTCTCTTGCGTGTAGAGGTGCATTCAGGTGGGCTCAATAAAGCTACCACGGAATGTTACTTTGATCGAACTCGTTCGGGAATAGTTATGGTAAGATTTGGTCTCATGCGTGAACAGGTGCATTCAAGTTGACTCAGTAAGGATACCGGGGAATGTAACTTTGATCGATCCCGTTCGAGAATTAATAGTGATATTCAGGTATGGTCTCATGCGTGAACAGATGAATTCAAGTGAATTCATTAAAGCCTTACTGAATTCACTTGAATGCATCCGGGAATGTCACTTTGATCGAACCCGTTCGGGAATAGTGATGGTCAGATTTGGTCTCATGCGGGAACAGATGCATTCGAGTTGACTCAGTAAAGCTACCAGGGAATGTTTTAATCAAAAAATAGTACAAAGTGTTCGCCAAATTTCGTGAGGGAACTACTCTTTTGGCTTCAGGGGATATGATTTCAAAATGTTTTTAAAGTAAACAAGTTCCCTCTGGTCTGAAATTCATGTGAACGTCTTTGCTTTTCCCTGTGTTCAGTACAATATGCTATAGACTGGCAGCCGACCAATTTTTAGATCCTCGGGATTAGTTTGAAATATGATATGCTTCTAGGAATGTGGTAAAAAACTTTCAGTAAAAAACACCTTAAGGCGTTCTTGTATAATATAAGTATTCTTCTTAGTTCATTATTTGCTGCGCTTTTCTGCTTTAAACAAAATATAAAGGAATTATATCTAGAAACTATGTTTAGTGTAAATGAATTCCGCAGCATCACCTGCGTTAAACTAAAAAGCACTCACTGAATATCACGTCCTTCGTAATTGTGAAGTACTTATTATTTTTAGAGTTCTTACTACAAAGCCGGGAATGGCATCTTCCCAGGGAAATAAATCTCTTCCCTCACTGTGAGGAACTCTTAAATTAGAGCATTGTTCCAAAACACCCTCGGGAACAAAGAAAAAAAAAAGGTAAAAGCATACAATTTTTATTAATAAATGGAACAAATTAAAAATTATTCCTCCTAAGAATTCAGGAATTGCAAAGAATTTCCTTTTGTTGCATCAGGAAATTTATTCACCACACATGAAATAAAAAGTGCAAATGTGCTCACAACAGGATTATTAGCAACTTGATTTAAATATCAATTAGTGCTTTTTCAGAGCAGGATTTTTGCGTTTCGTTCATGATAATTTGTTAAAGATAAACAGGCGAGGGTGTTAAGAACTCTTGCCTGTAATATTTAAAAAGCACGACTCTTTTTCACCTTTATATTTTGCTAATTACCGAGATTTTCTTTTTAGAGTTTGACATGTTCATGTCATTAGGGAGTAAAAGCATAAAAAAGAAGTTTATTCTAATGAAGATTCGACCTATCAAGTGACTGGATTAACTTCATGAGGCATTTTCTGGAATTTTTTTGCTTTCAGATGCCAAATAAGAAAAAAATATAAATAACACTAGCATTTTGCTTGCGGAAAAAACATGGTCACCTGCAGCTAAATGAATAAAAGTAGGATTAGTAACGCGGCTGTAATGAAAATGGCTGCAATTTTTTTGTGTTGAAAAACTCAGCAGAGAAGGTATAATGCGTAAACGAAATAACCGTAAAAATCTGGACACCATATTTTGAAATGCGGGCTTCGAAGCAATAAAAGAGGGGGTTAATAGATAAGCCATTGAATTAATAAACAAAACGGCTAAATGAAAATAAATCGCTAAATAGAAAATAAGGTAAAGTGATTCAAAGAGAGAAAACACAAATTTTCAGGATGATCGTTTCTTTAGAAAGATACTTAGTCGTGAGTAATCAAATAAATTAGAAATAAATAAATATACAACACTGTAGTTAACTCAGCCTTTTCCGTCTCTTCAGGTCATTTTCTTTTTAAAAATGCCAGCCCGACAACCCATTGGCTATACAGTAATGCAAAATAAAATCCTGTGTCTACATTTCTTCGCACGAAAAAAAAAAAAAAAACTTCCTAAAGGATCTACATCTTAACACTCTCAGTGTTCTTTTAAAATAAACTTTTTGGCGCTTAGAATAAATTCACGCTTATTTTGTTTACACTATACTGCTTCTCTTCTTTGCAGAACACCAGTAAATCAAAATTTCGGTACGGTATTAGGCCAATATCTTTCTTAGTAATGCTTCTTTCCCCCTTTTAATGGCAACCGTGAGCAACTCAGTGGGATGTAAGCCGTCTCTAATCCCTAATTTAGGGCCACTGGTTCCAGAGAAGGGAGGTATTCAGTGCCGTAAAGGAAGTACACCTTCCATACCTCACGGGATCTGAACCCGGCTCCATGGCAAATGAACGGTCTGAAGCCTTTAGGCCACTGTGCTATCAGCTTAGAACGTCTGGCGTGATTATAATTTTATAAGTCTGTCTTGACATTTCTCTGATACCTTCGCATTCATAAGACGGAATCTAACAGGTCTATTTGCATCACAGTCGACCATGGGAATAGAGATTCATACGCCTTCCAATGGAATTGGAAGGCGTATGAATTTCCCCGTTAGCTGGAGTATAAATGTTCTTATAGTTTATACAGTATCATCTGAGTTAAGAACGCCATTTTAAGTGGAGTGGGTGGTTAACAACCACCGTGAACAACTCGATGGGATATATATCCGTACACTACCAAAACTGGGACATCCATCAAAAAGATCGTTCGATTTGCGGATGGGGATTTAAATATGCAGATACATGATAAATATCTTAAGATTAGAAGATAAAATTTTTTGCCTTCTTGTAGTATTATAAAAGCCCAAAGTACAAAATAATTATCCGAATAGTCGCAGCATTCACCACAAGTACAAAAAGGAAACAGCAACTAAATCAGTGCAAAGTGGAACCACTTTACCGGATCGTATGCGTGTAAAAATAAGGGAAACTTGCAAGAGCTTGGGCGGTACATATCATGATCCTGGAGCATAAAAACTCTTTAGACACAGCTATCTAATTAATACTTAGGGGCTTCTCATTAAATCGTACATGCCCTTATGCCATAGCTTTAGTGATGATCTTCTCCTTCGCAACACGGTGATTTACCTTCTTTTCTGCAAGATAGAAAGATGAATCTTCGTATGAAGGATCTATCGACTTGAAAACCGTTCCGTCAATACTTTAAAACATATGGCTTTGGAGTAATAAGGCAGTGTACTATTAGCGTTATTTCAATAAAAATGGTAGGATTACTATTTTTTATCAGCGTTTTGATTATTAGTCAGGAATTTTTATTATCTTTGAATCAAGAGAATTCTACGAATTTCATCTACACAGCACCGTAATTAACAACGGTATATAAATAAAAAGGTTTTGTTTACTCTGAAGATATTTTACTAAACGAAAACAAGAATTAAACGTGCCATTGTTTTGAAGAGGGAAAAACCACGAACAGCTAAGGCTTGGGAGCTGCTCAAGGTGAGCCGAAGGTATTACCTTCAAAAAGTGGTCCGAAGAGGGAAATACACGAATGGGTAAGTTTTGTGAGATGCTCCAGGTGAGCCCAAGTTATTACCTTTAAGAAGTGGTCCGCAGAGGGTAAAGCCACCAACTGCCGGCTAGACACTGCACGTCGATGCTACAAGTGAGCGAAGATGGCACGTCAAAACTATGGCGCAACACGCTAGTAATTTCCATGCTGGTGACTGAAGTAATGGTTCACAACATAGAGTACATAGGAAGCTATTGAAAATGGGGCTGTGTAGCCTCAGGCCGCACTGGATACCCATGCGAACCTGGATTCACTGTCGGAAGCGCGTACAATGGACACGCGAGCACCAAAACTGCACATTAAATGATTGGAACATGGTCATCTGGCCTAATGAATATCGACCATGTGGACGGCTGGATATTTGTGCATCGTCAAGGTGCACCGAGGAACGCAAGCACGCCAGTGGGAGAAGTATACTGCTTTGAAAAATCTTGTGAGAGAAGTAGAATGCTTTGGAAAATCTTGTGGGAGTAGTCGAATGCTTTGGAAAATCTTGTGGGAGTAGTCGAATGCTTTGGAAAATCTTGTGGGAGAAGTATAATGCTTTGGAAAATATTGTGGGAGAAGTATAATACTTTGGAAAATCTTGTGGGCGAGTCTGGGCTCAGTCATTCACGTGCAGTAGCCAATAACATCTACGACCTACCTAAACATCATTGCAGATCAGGTACATCCTTTCATGGGGAATTTCCCTCTAGTAGAGCCTTCTTTCGGAAGACTAATGCGCCATGCTCGACTGCACGGATTGTTCCAGAATGGTTGACGAAACACAAGGAAAATTTCTAGGCATTACGCTGGCATCTAAATTACTTAGATATCAATCCAATCGAGAATTTGTGGTTTGTGTTTAAACAGCAAATTCGATCTGCAGCGGTTCGACCACGTAGCTTACAAGAGTTAAAGGTTCTGCTGGTAACGTGTTGGTGACAGATTCCACAAGACACCTTCAAAAGTATAGTAGCTTTCTTGGTTCCTAGAGTAACAGCTGTTCTTGCGGCACGTGGAGGACCAACATCATATTAGGCAGGTGGTATATACACTGAAGTGCCAAAAATCCTGGAAAAACAGCATGCAGATTTTTAACTGGCGCTGCCGTCGTACAAAGGCTTCGCCGCGCCACTATGTTTACAAGTTGCGAAGTGTAATCTCGTGAGTCAGGTTGAACAACCGTCAGTAGGATTATGGCAAACACAAGTGAATTATCGGAGTTTGAACGCGTCATGGTAGTGGGAGCCAAACATATGGGACATTAAATTTCTGACGTTGTGCGAACATTCAACATACCTCGATTCATGGTGTCACGTGTGTACCGAGAACACCTCATGGAAAGCATTACCACGCACCGTGGACAGCGCAGTGGCCGACCACGTATGCTGAATGACCGTGACTAGCGGTGTCTGACCAGGATTGTTCATTCTAACAGACAAGCGACTCTGGCTCAAATAACATCCACATTCAATTTCAATGCAGGAGATGCCAGATATATATTCATCAAGTCAGTGCAGCTTAATATAGCGTCCTTGGGATATGGGAGCAGGAACACAATAATTGGACCCTGGAATCCTGGTAACACGTGGAGTTGTCCGATGAGTCACGCTTCCAGTTGTAACGAACTGACGGTAGGGTTCGGCTGTGGCGCAGACCCCATGAGGACCCAAGCTGTCAACAAGGCATTGTGCAAGCTGGTGCTGGATCCATACATTTATTGGGTGTCTTTAAGTGGCACAGTCTGTGTCCTCTGGTCCTCGTATAGGATTTTTCAGGCGGACAATGCACCATATCATCTGGTCCAAGGTGTCCAAAATGAGTTCACGGAGAATTCTGGACAGTTCCGATGGATGGTGTGGCCACCACGTTCGCCCGACATGAACCCAATAGAGCACTGATGGGACGCGGTAGAAAGATTCATTCGCACCCAAGATCCTACACCTACAAATACCAGGGAACTGTAGGCGTTTATTGCGACAGCATGACTCAACGTCTCTCAAGAAGTATTTCGGCCACTTGTGGAATCGATGCCACGTCGACTTGCTGAACGTCGCTGGGCTAGAGGAGGTCCTACACGATACTAGCTACGTATCTCATGACTTTTGGCACTTCAATGTATTTCAAACTTCAGGTAGCACGACGACAAAATGTTATCGTCAATGCAACAAGGAACTTCGGGAATGATAAGGCCACGATGCGTTCCTATGATGTACTTGCCAAATGGATAGGTGATTTTCGACGTAGAAGGAAACACCCATCTGGAGCAGGTAGAGGATATCCGGTGACAGGGGGAGATGTAAACGACATGGAAGACCTTAAGGGTTACTGAAGCATAATTGTGAATGGGGATGTCAAGAATTGAGTGCAGAAGTTAACATTACACTTTCGACTATGTACACAATTTTTTGAGGAAGATACTGTGAAGAGATTTTGACGACTTATCATCAGTGAAGATACTATTAGAGAAATGGCAGGGGGTACTTTTGGAACGTCCGCCGTATTTTGCAGACAATGTCCGTGTGATTTCGACTTTTTCCGGAAAATGAAAGAACAGAGAAGGAGCAATTGCTTTCGGACTATCTACAGCATCATTTCTGAGTTCGGGCGATTTCTGCGGACTTTGAAGTAATGAGAACGCTGCCAAAGGCGTTTGACGTCATCTAGTCGTTCGGCGCCCTCTAGTCGTTTGTGAGTGTAGAGGAAACGTCGAGGGATAGACTGCACTGATTCGTTTTCTTTCAATACGTACTATTTACAGGAGTGGTGTTACTGCAATACTGAAATGTTCACTTTGGATAGAAATAGCTGGTGTCAGTGTCAGGTTAATGCACAGAAGCGCAAGAAACAGCTCGAATACTTCACCGAATCCGCTGCCGCTCTGGTAGTACAGTGGTCTAAACGTTGGCTTCTGAACATTCGCCCGAGCGGGTTAGAGCTCCGAATGAGGTACGCATTGGGTGCTTGCTTTAGCTATATCCTTTTCTTGCAAAACGTGGACGTAAATTAAGGACTAGTGATCGGTGATAGACTTTTGTCCTTTAATCGGCTGGAAAGAAAACTCGTGGTTAGTAAAGTCTGGTAAAGTCAGTTCAAACGAATATATGTATGTGGGCTGTTTGAAAAATTAGCCCAACGCGGTTGGAAAGAGTGAACCTGTAAATCGCAAAGCGCTGCTTTCTCCTTAGCTTCGTTAAACAAAAGGCTCATTTAATGGGAAGATTGACATCAATCCTTTCTGATTGATCAGCTGCTGAAAAGTGCTATTTTATTGGTGACAAACCTAAAAACTGAAAGAGATGTTTAAAGTAACGCGTGTCTACCTAGTGTGTAGGTGTTCCTGTCACGGGCACTAGCCCTTCCCTATCATGCCTAATAGAGAATAAAAGACTAGAAAATGAGTGCTTATGAGAATAGACAAAGTCATCGCTCCTTCCACGTTCTTCTTTTTTTTTTTTTTTTTTTTTTTTTTTTGATTGGAGGTTTAGCGACCACCGTGAGCAACTCAATGGGCTATAAGCAGTCGCCCGTCCCTAATTTAGGGTCACTGGTTCCAGGGAAGGGAGAGAGCCAGTGCCGTAAGACAAACACAACACCCATGCCTCACCGGGATTCGAACCCGGACCCCTTACGGACGAATGATCAGAGGCCATCGCTTAGACCACTGCTCCACAGGGGAGGCACGTTCTTCTTTAACGCACAGCACTCGAAAAATTGTTATCCGAACACCGCTAGGATAGTACCCCAGACCTCTCGATATCTAGCCGAGTACGTTCGCCTTACACTACGGTGCCAACAATCCACGGCGCTATGTATGCTTATCTGTGAGCATCTGAATTCACAAATTCGTGGAGATGAGCTCAGCAACTGAGACGCCTCCATCTGGTGGTGCTTAACGGCACAAGCTATTAAAGTACAGCTAATAAATCCAAAGGGCGAGAGCGATAGCGAAAATATTCCAAATACGTGGAGGTAATGAGAAAAGACAGTCGTCGCTTATCACAGAGAGTAGCATTTTAAAATCCGGGAGCTAAATGAGCAGTTCTGTTTGGGGAGCAGAGGAAATTTTAGGTACCATTTGATCCAGGTACACCGGCATCTAAAAAATTGAAGCTGCTCACCTACGACGTTTAACCCCAAAACGAAGAAGCTACACAAATCATCTTCTCATATTATAAATCGCCGCCTCATTGGCGCAGTAGTCCAACGATGACTTTTGACCACACTTCCGAGATACCTCCGGGTTCGAATCCTGATGAAGCATAGATCTTTATGTCTTACAAAGCAGGATCTCTCCCTTCCCTGTAACCAGTGGCCTTAAACATGGCACTGTTGACTGTCTTATAGATCAGAAGATATCGAACAAACGGCAGGACAAACCCGACGGATAAAATAAGAACACAAGACGTAGCACGTCGGAAGCGAGTTGGTCAAATGGCTGGCTTCGGACCATCCTTTCGCAGTGTGTCCGGGTTCGATCCCCAGTGAGGCATGTATATTGCGCGTGTCTTCTGACACTGATGAAGCATAGATCTTTTTGTCTTACAGAGCAGGATCTCTCCATTCCCTGTAACCAGTGGCCTTAAACATGGCACTGTTTTATAGATCAGAAGATATCGAACAAACGGCAGGACAAAACCGACCGATAGAATTATAAGAGCACAAGACGTAGTACGCCGGAAGCGAGGTTGTAAAATGGCTGGCTTCGGACCATTCTTTCGCAATGTGTCCGGGTTCGATCCCCAGTGAGGCATGTATATTCCGTGTGTCTTCTGACACTGACTATCTTCCTACCCTAGAACCAGTAGTCCTAATTAGTTAAGGACGAACGACTGCTCATAACCTATTGAGTTGCTCACGATGGTCGTTAAACCCCCAAACAAAGAATATTAGTAGTCATGCATTGCGTTTATACGAAATTTATCCTGCGATGGTGAGACACCCTTATAAATGTAGCGAAGTCAACAGCATTCCTATTTTCAAAATACGTAGTAAGTGTTGCTTATATGAAATTAAATTTCTGTCGTGCTAAAAAAACAGTTGTGAAACCACGTCACTATTAGAGGAAAGCGTTTTCCATATATTGCATGCAACCACCTTGTGTCACTAAAATATAACTTTTATATCATCCGTTGGTAAATCACTGAAGAATAGACATCAGTTAGTTTAGATATTACGTAATAGGCATCAATTTCCCTACTTCGAAACTATGCTGTGTGTGGGCTTTCTATGAGGCTTATAACTTCAGAATAGAACAACACACCGATATATGGACAATTAGCAATTGAACTGTCAGCTGTTATTATAACATCCACAGTCATTGGGTACCACAAATTTCAAGTAATTATCGTTCATCATCACCCAAAGGCACGCATAATTTGACACGATCCCTTTAACTTTCCGTTCCTCACGACGACATACTGAATTTAACTACCTCTTCGGCCTACGTTTCATAGAACTTCGATTAATTTCATCAGTGAGATTTCCAGTATAAAATTTGAGTATTTAAATAATAGGATTACGTTCGGTGAAATTTAAAAAGACCTGTTTTGCATCTGGAATTCACTTTTGAGCACAGCAGACTGTGAAGATGTCTTTAGAAAGAATTTCTCAAATATAGGGAGAAAACTAATGATGTATAAACAAAACGTTTTCCTATGGTCCCTTGGTGAACACATGTAATTCAAATGTGTTCCATATTTATGTGCAAAAAGAAGCCAACTATCGCGTAGAAGTGCTTTTCAACGAAAAAAGGAGAACTAATAAGGTATAAATAAGATTTTTGTATTTATTAGATGCATTGTGTGGGAGCCATTTTATATTTATATGTTAGTGTCATGAATCTTTCTTGTGCTTGTATAGATGTTTTGTTAAATGTTTGGATTAATACCCCGAAGACATGGCAAAGAAAGTATATTTGAGTTGAGTTCTTCGATTGCTCATCCGAGGAACTCCGAATCCTATTGAGAGATCTAAGTTGATATAAGCATTTGCTGTAAGAAATGCATCTTATTTTAGGTGTACGTAATCCCAAGACTTCTACTATATCTGAGAAATTCTTTCTCATAGTTCCTTGAAAAAATCAGAAATGAAGCATGTGTGCTGCACTGTTCCATCTGTTCAGTTTCCTCCTTTCTCTATGTTATGTGTTGCCAGCAAATGCAGATTTAGAAGTAATGATTCTTTGTGGAATGCGGTGCTTCTGGAGGAGTCCAAAGGTAGTTAAGGGGAAAATGAAGAAAAGAAGCAAAATCCCAGGGTGCCATCATTTCAAGTCAAATTGTATCCCTTTATTGAGAATGAACCAATATGATTCTCTCAAAGGACGCCGATCTTAAGAAAATATTTTCTCTTCAGCTGTTTCCAAATAAAATGGATAAAAAAGCCTGAAATTCAAATCTCCCATACATTTATCTTAACAAAGGTTTTAGTTCTTACTGCATTTTGCAATAGATGACATTTCTAAATTTGCATTTATCGCCAGCACA
The DNA here is from genome assembly GCA_039090855.1 of Macrothele yani. NCBI lineage: Eukaryota > Metazoa > Arthropoda > Arachnida > Araneae > Macrothelidae > Macrothele > Macrothele yani. The sequence continues at coordinate 39,143,997 of CM076998.1, forward strand.
TTGCAAAACGCTAAACAAATATTGGCCATCACCACAGGCTTCTTTCTATCCTTCAATGCCATCGGAGAAATCTTCTTTTCGTGGCTCCAACGATTTTGGTACTCGCCATTTCTGTTTGCATAGACAATTATGGCATTCCATTGTTTGTGATACTATTAGATATTACGAACGAAAAATCGATTGGGTTCTGAATGTTTTGACCTTATCGATTATCAAACGCATTTAAGAACAAACAAAAGAAAGAAGAATTTTCCGACTTTTTCATAAACAGTTTTCACAAAGTGGCAATATTTAATCCCAAACATGTGTCTCCTTGGCAATCCAGTACTTTTCATATCTTTGGTATTGAATGTGCAAGATATTTGTAAATTACGCTGCCTTCCAATAAAATCCAGGCACCGGCAAATCATGTTTCCTCACAGAAAACTTAATATTACGTGCTGAATGCTTTTGCTCTTATGAGGGCCTCTAGAATATGTGTATACTCTATACCAGTATTTTGTTAAGGCCCACCTATTTTTTCCGTCATTTGGCGTTCAAAGCCAAATGGTGGAAAAAATAGTGGGTGATCACTTCATTCACTCTTCCGACGATCCCTTTCATCACAAAATTCACCATAGGGTTCAGCTCAGGAGGCTGTGCTGGCCAGTTTACATTTCCGACAATTAAAGAGAATCATGAAAGAAATACGGGATAACACTATATAATGCAAATTTTGAAAATGACAACCCGGTTTTTGGTGTAAATGTGACATAGATGGTAACTTAGATAATATCAGAAAACTTGAAAATCTTCGTTATCTTGAAGCGTGACTCGAACCCGCGTCTCCCAGGGAGCGCCCGGGTATGCTAACCACTACACCACCAAATACAACCAAGTCTCAAATTTCCGATTAATTACACCAATTTTTTTTCCACCCAAAATCAGATTGTAATCTTCAAAATTTGTATTATATGGTGTATACCAGTATTTCTTTCATGATTTATCTGCTCCTCAAGGCAATCACGGGGTAGGATTCTTAACCTCCAGATTCGCTAAACATGAATGCCGGTTGCTTCGACTAGCGAATTCTGTGCTGGTTATACACTGGCGGAAAGTGAAGAATGAACACCAAGAAGGAATTGGCGGACGATCATGAAATTTACATATGTTAATGAGGTCTAGTTTACGTAGGTGTGATGTTAATTTCGGGACCAACCAGTGAGCGCTTACGCTACTGCACGGCATAATATGCAAATTATCGTCGGTGATATTTAAGGAGTACGGCGAAGTGAATGTAATCAGTCGTCGGCGCACGGACACGTGCGAAGACTCTGAAGAAGCTGCAATGCCTGGACATGGAAGGCGTGTAGGATTTCAGCAGTTATCTGACTTTGAGCGAGGTCGTCTAGTCGGACTCCGCAAGGCCGGGTGGTCGTATCGTCGTTTTAACGAGCGAATTGGACGGGAAGTAGCGGTGGTGGTACGATGGTGGCGTAGATGGTCCGAGGATCATTCCCACACGACAAGACGTGGAACCGGGAGTCACAGACGGACTGATGAGCGGACCGATCGACGCATAAGAAGAGCGGCGTTGTCCACTGCGACGCAAATCCGAGCAGCCGTTGCACTTGAGGTGACTGTGCGAACAATCCGCAACCGTTTACTGGATGCAGGACTACGTGCACGTGTGCCTCTGGCAGGTGTACCTCTGACTCCAGCCCACCGTCAGGAACGGCTTCAGTGGTGTCGCCAACGTCTGCACTGGAGAATGAATGGCAATCTGTAGTGTTCGGCGATGAAAGCAGATTCTGCTTGGGAGCCTTCGATGGCCGTATGCGTGTTCGCAGACGCACAGGGGAGCGTCTCCATCCTTCTTGCATCCGCCAGCGACACACAGGGCCTACACCTGATCTCCTGGTGTAGGGAGCGATCAGCTATCACTCCCGTACACAACTAGTGTTTGTACCGGGTACGTTAAACAGCACCTCCTACATCAACAGCATCGTTCAGCCCGTTGTTATGCCATTTCTAAGGTCGGTCCATCGTGGTGTTTTCCAACAAGTTAACGAACGCCCACACACGGCACGTGCAACGCAACACGCACTTCAGGGTGTGAGACAACTTCCATGGCCTGCACGTTCCCCGGATTTGTCCCCCATTGAGCACGTGTGGAATTTTATGGGACAACGACTTATCCGGTCTCCACGGCCATCCACGACCATCCCCGATTTACGCGTCCAGGTTGAGGATGCTTGGAACTCAATACCCCAAACTTACATCCAACATCTGTACGACAGACTCCATGCCAGAATTGCACAGTGTGACGGAGTGCTTGGCGGTTCAACCTCGTACTAACCATGTTACATGGAAATGTTGTTTTTCAGTTTACCAGCAAATACAGCTGTGTTTTTCCATAATGTTTTGATCACGTTATCCTCTGTATTCCATTACTATGCTGTATAAATTTCGTTGGTATCAGACGTCTCCTTCTTAGGGTTCTTTTTTCGATTTCCGCCAGTGTATTCAAATTAATCGGAAACTTAAGACTTGGTCGTTCTGGGTGGTGTAGTGGTTAGCATACCCTGACGCTATCTGGGAGACGCGGGTGCGTGTCCCGCACCAGGATGATGACATTTTCAGGTTTTCGGATTCTATCTGACTTACCATCCTTGTCACATTTACACCAAAAATCGGATTGTCAACTTCAAAATTTTTAATTTACGAGGACGTTCACAAATTTCTAGCACTATTTTCTACAATATAATTAATGTTTAAAATAAAATAATTTCGTTTCTTTGTGTTCTATATCATATAGAACCTTTCTCTGGACTGTTAACGTACCTCTGGATTTCCAAGATAACAAAGCATTTCGTCAAATTGATTTTGGTATCTCATCCACTCCTAAAGGAATTCACCGATGCTGTCACACGTACGGTCATTCACAAACATAATTTTCAATTTCTTTTTTTTTTTTTTTTTTTATTGGAGGTTTAACGACCACCGTGAGCAACTCAATGGGCTATAAGCAGTCGCCCGTCCCTAATTTAGGGTCACTGGTTCCAGGGAAGGGAGAGAGCCAGTGCCGTAAGACAAACACAACATCCATGCCTGACCGGGATTCGAACCCGGACCCCTTACGGACGAATGATCAGAGGCCAGCGCCTTAGACCACTGCGCCACCGGGGCGGCTAATTTTCAAATTGTAGGTCAAGATTAAAAACACTTTATTTACAATTAAAAATTAATATTTACACGCGAGATCCTTTGGAGCTGAACATAGCACCCATCATCAGGCTCAAGCGCCACGAAACACAGGAGCAGACATTATATACTGTCAAACATGACCCACAATTCACTCGGTTTTCTCAATCACCGGTGATGCCATCAACAAATCGTTAAAGTCCAAAAAATCAAGTCTTAATATCTGATCCTATAGAGTCCTCTTCTTCACAGTTGTGTGAGGAGGAGGGGGCGGGGGCAAACATCTTTCTCCACTGTCTTGGAACAAATGTCGGGAGTTCAATGTTACAGCATGTTTCCCCATATGCAAGAATGAAGAGGCTTTCCGTAAGGAAGACAGTACGTTTATTAACACTTGAGTTAAGTACCCTAACATTTGTCCAATCTGGGGAGTAACCTCCCTTGGTTAACAGCTTGAGTGAAAGCTGTGGAAACCGTGCCAGAACGAAGAGCGTATTTATGTTCACCCATTCTGACATTAACGGTTCTTAGGGTAGAACCTATATACACTGCTGGACAATTGCTAAGGACGGATCATAAACGGCTATATAGCGCAGAAAAAAGTAAGTGTGGTTGGATGCCAAGTGAAATAAAATAATATCAGAATGCCAGGACATTACAAGAAAGACAATTTATTGTGCTCTGAAATCCAGAAGGCAAATGGAACGTGTTCAAGGGACAAACAGGCCATTTTGTGCAGAATACGTAAACGTGAAAAAAATGCAATTACCGTCCGCAGACGTTCCGGCGTAAGATGTCAATACGGGATATGGCCACCATGGAGGGCGATGCAAGATTCCACACGTCGAGTCATGCTTTGCACAGCGTTATCAAGCAGCTGTTGGGGTAATTTATCCCATTCCTCTGTCAGTGGACGGATGAGGGCGTCCTTGTTTATTGGAGGGCATTGGCGACCAGCAAGACTCCTCCCCAAAGAATCCCACACATTTTCAATGGGATTCAGATCTGGAGAACGTGCTGGCCATACGAGGCGTTGAATATCCTCGCTCTCAAGACATTCCTGGACGGCGACTGCTCGATGACATGTTGCGTTGTTGTTCATGAAAATGAATCTATCACCGACAGCACCACGGAACATGCAAACATGAGGTAGCAGAACATCATTAATGTATCGTTGGCCAGTCATAGTCCCAGTTGGAAGCACATAGAGGGACGTACGTCCATTGATCATGATGCCATCCCATACCATGACACTACATGTCGGATATCAGTCCCTTTCCTGTATGTTTGCAGGACAATATGCAGTACCACTGTGACGCCAGATCAGTTGTCGTCGACAATCAGACGATAGACTGTATCTACTCTCATCTGAGAAGAGGACAGCAGACCAGTCGTTATCAGTCCAATTGCGATGTTGATGGCACCATTGCAAACGGGCGGTACGGTGACGTCTGAACAATGGGATGCACACAACAGCACGGCTGGCGTATAGTCCTCTTTCATGCAAACGTCTGGCGATAGTTTTTCGGGAGATCCGTTTGCCAGTAGCAGCCATAAACTGATTTGCTACCTCACTAGCTGTTCTGCGCCGGTGTCTTTTTGTTGACAGCACTATGTACCGATCTTCTTCAGGTGTCGTACTGCGAACACGACCTCCCCGTGACGTTTGCTACATTCTCCATTTGTTTGAAATGATTTCCAAAGCCTTGAAACAACACTGTGGCTGACGTCAAACTCCCCGGCAACATCTGTTATTTTTCGCCCTTCTTCAATCTTGCCAATAATACGGCCACGCGTAAAATCATCTAGGTGATGTCGGGAAGACATACTGAAAATTGCAAGTTCGTCAATTGATTCTCTTCCTTTCAACTTTGCGTTTGAACAGCAACGGTCAATACGCGTCAAATCCTTTATATCTCTTATCAGGGCTCTGACGTCACGAACAAGTTTGGCAATCCAAAATTTGCATACGCGCAACACGTCTTACTGTATCCCGCACTTATGCTAATTTCCACATTTTCCTGCCTTCCATTTTATGGTTGCTATTGTCATCCGTCCTTAGCAATTGTCCGGCAGTGTAGTATTTAACTGCAATATCTGAAATCTCATGAATTAATGGTATGCAGTAGACGCCTGGTTTGTTAAGTGCTGGGACTCTATCTCTATCATTTCTTATCGTGGAAAAAAGGTTTCTGGTGGACGCTCCAAACGTTAGATTGTGTTTGTAACAGGCTTTTCTTAAGATAGACACAAGAGGTGGAATGAAATCAACTTTGCCGATGTACTTAGTAGGTTTTTTCTCTGTGGACAAAGTCGTGAATCTCAGTCTTTGAAATTGTTGTAATAGTCCTTGGAAGAGGTTGACAGAGAACCCAAACAATAAGGCCAAATTTTGAACTCTAGAAAGTTCATCACGTCGAGTTTTACTTGTCGAAGAATGGGTGAAGGCACGTCTTATTAAGAAGCGTAAAGCTGAAGCTTTATGTTCGGGAGGGTGAGAAGAAGTGAATGGGATCATACAAGGTATGAACGTCGGTTTACGGAAAACACAATGCTTGATTTTATTGGAATTCAAATCTCGAGACAGTAAAATGTCTAGGAATGGAAATTTTTCCTCTTTCTCAAGGTCTTTGGTAAAGTTTATAGTTGGAAACTGGGTAGAAAGACAATCTACAAACTCGTCCAGTAAAGGTAAAGCATGGGGCCAAAAAACCAACATGTCATCAACGTACCTAATCAACAGTGACGGTTGATAAGGGAAGTCCAACATGACCTTGTTTTCAAGATGCTGCATGAGGATCTCGGCTAAAACGGGGGAGAGGGGGAACCCATTGGTGCCCCTTCCTTTTGTTGATAGAACTTACCATCAAATTTAAAGTAAGTTCTCTTAGCTACGAGTTTGAGACCAGAAATAATTGCATTAGCTTCAAGTGGAGAGATGGAATTGTCTTCTTGTAATTTGTCTTCAATAATTGAATGAACGGTGTTGAGTGGTATACTTGGAAATAGTGATACTACATCCAGCGAAGCCATTATGAACTCAGTTCCCCCAGAGTCAAAGGTTTTGGCCCCATGCTTTACCTTTACTGGACGAATTTGTAGATTGTCTTTCTACCCAGTTTCCAACTATAAAGTTTACCAAAGACCTTGAGAAAGAGGGAAAATTGCCATTCCTGGACATTTTACTGTCTCGAGATTCGAATTCCAATAAAATCAAGCATTGTGTTTTCCGTAAACCGACGTTCATACCCTGTATAATCCCATTCACTTCTTCTCACCCTCCCGAACATAAAGCTTCAGCTTTACGCTTCTTAATAAGACGTACGTGCCTTCACCCATTCTTCGACAAGTAAAACTCGACGTGATGAACTTTCTATAGTTCAAAATTTGGCCTTATTGTTTGGGTTCTCTGTCAACCTCTTCCAAGGACTATTACAACAATTTCAAAGACTGAGATTCACGACTTTGTCCACAGAGAAAAAACCTACTAAGTACATCGGCAAAGTTGATTTCATTCCACCTCTTGTGTCTATCTTAAGAAAAGCCTGTTACAAACACAATCTAACGTTTGGAGCGTCCACCAGAAACCTTTTTTCCACGATAAGAAATGATAGAGATAGAGTCCCAGCACTTAACAAACCAGGCGTCTACTGCATACCATTAATTCATGAGATTTCAGATATTGCAGTTAAATACTATATAGGTTCTACCCTAAGAACCGTTAATGTCAGAATGGGTGAACATAAATACGCTCTTCGTTCTGGAACGGTTTCCACAGCTTTCACTCAAGCTGTTAACCAAGGAGGTTACTCCCCAGATTGGACAAATGTTAGGGTACTTAACTCAAGTGTTAATAAAGGTACTGTCTTCCTTACGGAAAGCCTCTTCATTCTTGCATATGGGGAAACATGCTGTAACATTGAACTCCCGACATTTGTTCCAAGACAGTGGAGAAAGATGTTTGCCCCCCCCCACCCTCCTCACACAATTCTGAAGAAGAGGACTTTATAGGATAAGATATTAAGACTTGATTTTTTGGACTTTAACGATTTGTTGATGGCATCACCGGTGATTGAGAAAACCGAGTGAATTGTGGGTCGTGTTTGACAGTATATAATGTCTGCTCCAGTGTTTCGTGGCGCTTGAGCCTGATGATGGGTGCTATGTTCAGCTCCGAAAGATCTCGCGTGTAAATATTAATTTTTAATTGTAAATAAAGTGTTTTTAATCTTGACCTACAATTTGAAAATTATGTTTGTGAATGACGGTACGTGTGACACCATCGGTGAATTACTTTAGTGACCTTTCGTACGATAGACTTTTAGCATTTATCATCCACTCCTCTTTCAGTGCTTTCTATAGTCCAAATTTTGTTTTTAGTCTTGCTTTTAGAAAGGGCTTTTTTTAGCAGTACAAATGCGCAATATTCTATTTGTGACATATCAAAGGACTTTCAAAATATATACCCAAAAGGTATAGACTTCATACAAGTCTCTTTTTCAATTATTTCAAGAGATACGAGGGATTTTGATGTATGACTGGTAGTCTTATTCTGCTGGACTTCTACTCCTTGAAAGCTCTGTGATTAATGGAATGGTATTTTCTCTTTAAATATAGGAGTTAAAACATTATTTTGAGATAAACATTATATTAATATAGGAGTTAAAACATTATTTTGGCAATATGAAGAATAATTTTTAACATGCTTTTCAACTTTTCTTAACTTTAATTTCTCATTGCACCACTGTAAACCAGCAGTAATCATGAATCCTTTACTGTAACTTTCTTTGGATTCTTGGAACAAAAATTTTAAGTCTTTTTCTGCTCAATCGACCTTTTTTGCATCAGTCGTTTAGGTAGATCAATGCTTCATCATTAGTCACAACAAATTCCCATCTGTCTCGGGCTATATAATTTTCGTAAAGAGGTTTACACCGTCTTCTGCGCTGAGCCATGAGCCTAGCAAAAGACACTATACATACGTGGTGATTGTAAACGCCTTCAACAAAACAAGAAAGGTGATAGTACACATCAAGACGAACACTATTTGCAATGGAACCTAGAGCCGCATTCCACTCCAAGTGCCAGAAAAGAATACGGAACGTCCATCAAGCACATGGAGTTCCAAACAGTGCATGAGAAGAACAAGATGTAAATCAGGTGCGCTGAACATGTGCGTAGACGATGAGGAGCAAACATTTTAAAACGCAGCCGAACCCGTTCAGCGATATTGCCGTGCACAGGAGGATTGCAGGTACGTCTGACCGGCGTGTGTTTCTGGAGCAAGTGCTTCCCGGTCTGTGGCACGAAGTACCACTCACCCCACGGAGGGACATGTGATTCATGCATGATAGGGCCCCAGCACACTTTGCCACCCAGGTCCGATACTTCCTAAATGCGACATATCCCGGGCGGTGGATTGGATGCAGTGGACCTGTTGCTTGGCCTTCACGCTCCCCGGGCCTTAATCCACTGGACTTCTTCTTCTAGGGGCACATGAAAACATTGGTGTACGAGACACCTGTTGACTTCTCGGAAGATCTCGTCGTGTGAATCGCTCTTGCTGCGGAAAAGATCAACACCACACCGAGAGTGTACGGTTTTGATCGACAGTCCTTATTTCGCAGGTGTGGGCTGTGCAACGACGCCCTTGGACACCAGTTTGAGCAGCTCATTTGAGTCTATTGGAATTGTGCAACTCATAAATTAGATATGTCTCTCTGTTTTCACTGTTGAACGCTCAACGTGGATATGTAACTTTACTCTTTTCTGGCACTAGGAGTGGAATGCAGTCCTAGGTTCTTTTGCAACATTTTTCGTCTTGATGTATACTATCAACCCTCTTGTTTTTGTTGAAGGGATTTATTATCATCCTGCATATCATGCTGTTTTATTTTTTCAGTTTCAAAATTTTTTTCACTACCTTGCTTACAATCGATACAGATATTTTTAGAGACTTAGCGATTGCTCTTTGGTCAGTGGATCTTCGTTTAAGGCCTGAGGCCTTACTTTCGAAATAGTCGTATAAGTACGTACCCCCTTTGGATATTAATTCGGTCTTCATTTTCCCGTTAAAAACAATGCTAGACGGTTTTTTCCCTCTATCATTAATTATTTTGTTTATTTTACATTTAGATATGCTAATTCCATGATTTTTGCAGCGTTTTTGAATTGCAGAGTACGAATATTTCTCTGCGTAAAGACTAAAACGGTAACTTCCTACCCACAGTTTGTTTACGTGCGCCATTTTGTTAACTGACGATATTTAAATGCAGTAGATGCTTCTTTTGTGCTCATCTAACATGCTGTTGCGAGTTTCAATTCCTTGAACTTTTATTTTCTGTAATTTCTGGACAAAAATGTTCTAAAATTGTGTGAGGATCCGATGTAGTGCTTCTAAAAGATCTTATTTGCATATTTTTCATGGTCCGGTTTAGTGTAAAGCGCCACCTCTTGCCGCATTTTCGAAACAAAAATGTTTCCGTTGCCAACAAAATTTCCCCAACTAGTTCATGCGTTTCGTGTTAACCACACTAATACACTCAACTATTCTTTTATCGAAATGTTTCGAAATTTAAATGGACCTTTGAGACACTCGGTGTTATGCAAATCATAGGTTCTATGTATCGGAAATTCTACTCCGTTATCACATAACCGTTTTGTGTACTTAAATGGTCTATAAATTATCCTAAAACGCGTCTCACCACAAAAGCAGGAAATCATGCAAGTTTGGCAAACGAAATAAAATCTCGCTGCCAAGACGACACACATTTATTCTCAATTCTAGTCTCTCGATTCCCTTAAGTGCGTGTTTACAGAAAGGCGAAACGGAAACTTCTCTTGTGCTGAATATGAACAAATGAATAAATAACGTCAATGTTCACACTCGCATCTCATATCCTGTTCCTAATAAAGTTTTTGGAATGTTTGATCTTCGGAATGGAGATAGACTGCACATCGAGCGGAAAGATTTGCATGCGAAATGAGTCGTTTCGCTACTTTGTAAAACGTCATACCTTTGGGGATGTTGCGTTAAAGGAGAGAAATTCTTCAACCCTGATATGTCCCATGCTGCTTTCCTGAGACGGAATGAAAGTTTGATTTTCGCTTCATTTATCTAAACATGTAAATACGAACTGCAACATCTTGAGTTCTTCCAAGAACTTAATTTCTCATCTCGTGTAAGTAGACATAATTGCAATCCTCTTTCATAAAAAAAAAAAACAGTTTTCTTTCGAGAAATTCCCGCATCTTATGAAAACAATTTTTTTTTCAAAGCAAAAAAAATATTTTAATTGAGTTTATACTTCATGTTTTTGTTTACATAAACTGATTATCCTTATCGTTAGGCACACCTCATTATCTCCCCAGAAAATAGCAATCGTCGTTGGTATGGATCTGGAAATAACATTAGCTTCAAACATAGATGTTTTACTGAGGCATCAATGTGCAGCGGTAATTTTTTTACCATACAGGATAAACGGAATTAATACATTTGTTAAATGTATTAAATTTTATTAAAAAATGGGAAAGATAACAAAGTCATCTTTCCTGTAAATAAGTCTGAGCACCTGAAATTTTAAATAAAAGTGGTAGAAAAGTCCCTACGATGGTGAACTTGTATCAAAAATTTACAGCTTCGATGTTCTTCCAGTTTGGTAAATAAATATTTCAGAGCTTTCGAAATCTTGTATCAATTATTTTTGAAGGACTAGTCACCATTCTGAGGAATCTTTAGCAATATTTTAAGGACTATGCTCCATCCTGAAAAGTCTTCAGTGATATTTTGAAAACTAAGCCCTATCTTGAAGACCCTTAAGTAATATTTTAAGGATTAAGCTCCATCCTGGGGATGCTTTAGTATTCAAGACCGAGGCCCCATCCTGAAGATGGTTACGTAATATTTTAAGGACTAAGCTCCATCCTGGGTATTCTTTAATATTCTTTTAAGCCCGAGGCCCCATCCTGAATACGGTTATGTAATATTGTATGGAATTCCCCCATTCGGAAGACTTATCAGCAATCTATTAAGGACTATGCGTCATTTTCAGGACTCTTAAGTAATTTTTTAAGGACTGCACCCATTTTCTGGATTATTAATAATATTTTAAGGACTAGGCTCCATCCTGAAGAACGTTTAGTGATATTTTGAAGAATATCACTAAAAGTTCTTCAGGATGGAGCCTAGTCCTTCTCAAAAACATAAAGTAATAGTTAAAGAACTTTTATTGTTATTTTGAAGAATATCACTAAACGTTCTTCAGGATGGAGCCTAGTTCATCCTCAAAAACCTTAAGTAATAATTTAAGGACTTTTGCCATCCTCAAAGACCTTAAATAATAACCGAAGGACTTTTCCCATCCTGAAGACGTTTCCGTAGTATTTTTAAGGACCAGGCCCTACCCTGAAGACTCTTTAGTTATCCCTTAAAGACTAAGCCTGATACTGAGGTAACTTAAGAAACCTTTTAAGGACTACGCCCATTCTTGAGGATTTTTTATTATACTTTTAAGGACTAGTCCTATTCTGACGCCATTTAAAGGAACAGGTCCCATCCCGACAACTCTTAAGTAATCTTTTAAGGACTAGGCCCAACTATTTTAACATTTATTTATTAATTTATAATTATTCTCCAGTACTTTTAATTGTACTATTTAGCATCAACAGCTAGCAACTTGTGTTTTTCCTCATAAACTACAAGTCACAACTAAAGTCCTACATTTCAGTTATCTCACGTCAGAACTCAGTCTCCGTAATCAATTGCTTCAGTACTAGGTGAAGTCTCGTCAACAACGACGGTGAAAAATAAGATACGTAAAGTAAGTTTGAATAACCAGATATTCTTTTCGTTTTGCGATGCAAAATACAGCAATAAAAAACGAATATTTGTTGAGGCAGAGATTCAACAATTAAAACAGGCAAGCGTTCTTTCAACTGCAATACCAAAGTCAGGAAAACGTTCAGACAAAGGGAATCGTTTTGTTTGTAATTAGCCTTGAGAATGCCACACGTTTTGGAGTGAAAGCTTCGTATCAGTAGTACGAGTACTATCGACGTACAACAATAAATGGGTTCGTCTTATCGTATTAATTTTGATTTTTGTGAAGAGAAAAATCTTAAATATTTATTTACACTGCTGGCCACCCATAATGCAACACACCAAGAAGGACACGAGATAGCAAAGCCAAATTTACTGGACACATAACAACTGATACAGAGATGAAACGATTGAGCTTACAAGCCAGTGCGACTTACAGAACACGCCGACATCAATACTTCGTGTGGCCCCCATGGCTGGCAATAACGGCCGCTACACGCCGCGTCATCGAACGAAAGAGGCTTTGGATGTGGGCTTGGGGGATGTCGGTCCAGGCTGCTTCCCCACGTTGCCACAGTTCATCTGGCGCAGTTGCGGATGGTGCTTGCCGGGCCACTCGGTTGCCGATCAGCGACCAGACGTGTTCGATGGGCGACATATCGGGATAACAGGCGGACCACGGCAGCAGTGACACCTGGTGCGCCGTGAAGAATTTTTGGACGATGCGTGCCACGTGCGGGCGCGCAATGTCCTGTTGAAACGTGGCCGCTGGCAGGTCCTGCAGATAAGGGAGGACTACAGGCTCCCAAACGTCGGAGGTGTAGCGGTGGCTGTTGGGTGTACTGGCGATGCGTACCAGAGGGGTGCGGGTGTCATATCCAATTGCACCCCAAACCATAACATCAGGCGACGGACCGGTATGGCGATGCCTAATGCAGGCGTCATACAGTCTCTCACCGCGATGCAGCCACACACGGATCCAACCATCGTGGTGTTGCAGGCAGAAGCGGGATTCGTCGATAAGACAATGTCGTGCCATTCCGTAGTCCAGGTGCGGCGTTCAACGGCCCACTGCCGCCGCACTCACCCGTGGTGTAACTTCAATGGTAATCGGAGCAATGGGCGGCATGCGATAAGTCCCCGCTACTGCAGACGACGTCGAACGGTACATGCTGACTCTGGTTTTTACGCAACACACCCGAATTCCTGCGCTAACGTTCACAATGTGGTGTTGCGAGCCGTCAATGCCCGCCACACAGCATTCAGTACATAATGATGCCGCTAACAGTTGCTTTATAGTAGCAGCGGATCAGTTCACTTACTTTTGAAGGGATATTTCGTGACTTTTGTCCATATAGTGTATTTCATCCCAGAAGGATACAGCAAGCTAATGAAAAGCCCAATAACACTACATATCTCAGACATAAGTTCGATTATAAATTTAAGTAAGGCTTGCAAATTTCCACAATGTACACTAAATACACGATTATAAAAATATTTAGTTCTTGCATGGTTTCGGAAAGCGAAACATATCCCAGGCAGCTGAGCTTTGCAATTTAACGTAGGCCCAACACTGAGCCAACGTTTTCTATTCCTAAAATAGTGAGCTCAGTATTGGGCCTACATTAAATTGCAAAGTTGTGCAACTTGGGAAATTATACGTACCATAAATACTGAGCTTTTGGAATTAAACACAAAAGTAATGCAAAAGTGGGCATAACTTTTTTTATTTATTGACAAAGGTCGTTGAAATTGCACATGTTGGTAGAGAAGGTCCTTCTTTATACAAAGGCACTGCTAAACAGTCTCCATCGCAAGCGATGCATTTGCGCCATCGTTGAACCAATCTTCGAATGCTTTTTGAAAGAATTCACGTATGGACTGTTGCACACACTTTTTCACTGACACTTTAACCTCGTGTGGGTCATCAAATCGTTGTCCCCGGAGACTGTTCTTCATCGGACAAAGCAGGTGCAAGTCGGAGAGCGTGTGATTGGACTGTACGGTGGATGGGGACCAACGACCAGCCGAATTTTCTGATCGCCAGATTCGTTCCCAAAGATGTGTGTGTGTGTGTGTGTGTGTGTGTGTGTGTGTGTGTGTGTGTGTGTGTGTGTGTGTGTGTGTGTGTGTGTGTGTGTATTTGAGTTGTCATGGTGAATGTGGATGTTGTTCAGATTCTTGTTCGGTCTCATTTTCCTTATGGCTTCTTTAAGCTTCTTGAGTGTTTCAATGTACCGCTCACTGGTCACGGTGCGTCCACGTTCCACAAAATCAAGGAGAATGACACCCCTGTCATCCCCAAAACCATTCACCATGACTTTCTGTGCTGATCGCTGCTCTTGAACTTGTTCAGCTTTGGTGAAGATATGTGCGGCCATTCCATGGATTGATTCTTCGTTTCCGGATCGTAAAGATACGCCCACGTTTCATCCCCTGTAACCAGATCGAAAAAAAAAACCATGCCTTCATTAGCTTTAAATGCTTCCATCAGATCTATCCTTCAAATACAATTCTATCCTTCAAATCGGTTGTCAACTGACGAGGAACCACACTTTGCACACATTTTCCGATACTCTAAGTCTTCCGCCATCTTCTTTATGGCGTTGTGACCACAGTCCAGTTTTGCAACAAAACTCACGGATTGTGACTCGTCTGTGCGGGCGAATCAATTCATCACGATTCGTGTCAGTGGTCGCTGGTGATGGTATCCCACTGCGCAGATTGTTTGTCTTCAATGCTCGGTTTCCCTTCATTAAACTGCATCCATCTGTTCACATGTCAGTGGTGTCACCTCCGTAAATATTCTGTATCCTTCTATGCACGCCGGACAGCCTGCATCTTTCCTTCGTCAAGAACCGTATGACGGCGCGTTGCTTCTGCTTGGAAACCATTATTTACCTGCAATGAAAGACAAGGGCTTTTTTTTTTGATTGGAGGTTTAACGTCCACCGTGGGCAACTCAATGGGCTATAAGCAGTCGCCCTTCCCTAATTTAGGGTCACTGCTTCCAGGGAAGGGAGAGAGCCAGTGCCATAAGACAAACACAACATCCATGCCTCACTGGGATTCGAACCCGGACCCAGTTCGGACGAATGATCAGAGGTCATCGCTTAGACCACTGCGCCACCGGGGCGGCAGACAAGGGTTACTCTACCATCATGTGCAATTTGAACGACCTCTGTCACCTAATAAAAAAACGTTAGGCCCACTTTTTCATTACTTTAGGCACAAGCCTCGCATAATATATAATATAATATAATATAATATAATATAATATAATATATTATAATACAATATAATATAATATAATATAAGCTAGAGTCACATTATTGTGACCACCAGCTAATATCCAGAGTAACCGCCGGGTGCAGCGCGGACAACAGCTAGACGGGCTGGGAGTGATTGAATAAGGTGCTGGAAGGTATTGACAGGTATGTGGAGCCATGCTGACTGCAGTGCATCTGACACCTGCTGGAGGGTGCGTGGTAGATGATCCATAGAGCGAACAACACGGTCGAAGTGGCCCCACTGATGCCCAATTGGGCTTAAGTCTGGAGAATTAGGTTGCCAGGGAAGTACTTGGAAGTCTTAATTGTACTCTTCCAACCAGTCTCGGACTATTCTAGCGGTTGGATACGGCGCATTGTTATGCCGGAAGATCCCACCCGCCCCAGGGAAGACAATCAGCGTGTATGGGTGTACCTGGTCGGCAAAGATGGATTCATAACGAATTCAGTCCATAGTGCTTTCCACAAGTATGAGTGGACGCAGAGAATGCAACGTAAGTATTCCCTAGACTATAACGCTGCCTCCACTAGCTTGTGTTCCTCCAGCAATTGTTGAAGAGTGTTTGTTCTCCGATGTTTCTCGCCTTATACGCCAACGTACATCCGTTCGATGAAGCAGAAAACGTGACTCACCGGAGAAGGCAATCCTTTGCCAATCAACGGTGGTCCAATTCCGATACTGCCGTGCAAATGCAAGCCTTTTCTGCCGATGCATCTTCGTTAGCATAGGTACAGTGACCATCCGTCTGCATCGGAGCCACATACGCAGCACGGTGCGCTGAAGTGTCGTTTTAGACAAACTTCCCGTAGCCCCCTGGTTCATTCGGCCAGTGAGTTGCTACACTGTAGCGTGTCGATCTGCCCTCCCGCACCTTCGAAGCCGATAATAATCCCTTTTTGCAAATATTAAATCTCTCCTTTTATCCATGACAACAACGAATGATATGATTTTAGATTGACGCATTATATACCTCCCAACGCAGCTCACGATACGTGCCTTCTTTCATTGGCTACGTGCTGTTGACTTCAAAAGTAGGAGGTGGTCACAATAATGTGACGCGACTGTGTACAATACAATATAATACAATACAATAAGCAATGGATTTTACCTCCTCGTCATTTAACCCAATCGGTTAGATACTGAATTTACCAGAAGTTTAGAGCCAAATTTTCGCCAAAAGTTTTTGTTTACCTACATGTTTTGTATGTAGGTCCCCACAAATATTTTGTAGGCAAAAAAAAACACATTTCTCTATGACATTCTTGGCTCACGATTGTTTATAAAAATTAATATTTAATTCCAGTATCATTCGCTACTAACAATTGGTAGTAGAATTAATTAAAAATTATTAAATTGCAAGCAGAATAATGTATTTGGTAGTTGTCGCGATTTACTATACATAAAAGTACATAATCTGTTTAACAAAACCGTGGTTCCCCTTTTTATTAATAAAATATTAGTTGTATCGTTATTAGTCAAAAACACTCAGCGCCTGAAATCTTATTTTCAGCTGTATGCATAAAGTAATTAAAATCGTTATGAAACCACGTATGCATTTCTACAGACTCTCTATGCAACAGGTAATTCCAGGAACTTTTGTTTGACAGAAGAAACGCTTCGCAAAATTACACATTTGAATGCGAGTTTGAGACGTAACCATTTTATTCCGGTTCACAAACACTGTGTTTCAACTGCATTTGATGTCAGCTAACAAACTACATTCTTAACTGTTATGGTGGCATAACATGTCATTCAATAATTTCACTAGCTTAAATGCTTGGCTTAGGGCGTAGAAAGCAATTATTCCTTAATTGATTTAAAATAACTAGAAATATATTAATGTCATTACACGAAATCAGTGTCAGAGCACGCGTCATTCAATAGTGAACAGACATCAATATTTTAATAGCAATTATCCCATAACATTAAAATAACGGAGAATGCTTTTACTGTGCAGATGGATGATTAGATGGATAGAATAACAGAGTAAACGGCGTTCATTTTTAGAACAAAAGCACTTTGCTTCTACTATGTTTCATCGCTTAACGGAAAATAAATCTTTCATTTCAAATCATTCTATTGAAGTACTTTAAAACGACGAAGTCTTGTTTCAATTACAAAATATCCAAACAGAATTTATATTGCAAACAATTGTAAATATAGGGGTATCGCTATTTAGAATACAACATCGAATGTTTGTATCCAGGGTTAGCTTTCTGCAGATATAAGCAAGATAAGTATTTACCAATTAAAAAAACAATTAAATTGCAACAATTTCTGTTTTGGACATTATTTACAGATAAGGATAATTTCAAGAGGTCTTCATAGTATCCCAGCTTAAGCCTGATGTATCGATTACAAATCTTACACTAGTTAACTCTGTGAAGAAAGACTACCGTATAGGATCTTCCTTCATAAGAAAAATAATGCATTTCATGTTTTAAGCGTAAGTCAAATGAAAAAATTTGCAAAAATACTAACATTGTTTTCTAATGCAGCAGCGTACTTTGACAGATCGAAACAACAAGACATATACAGTGCGTCAAATAATTTTTAAGACTGGCGCTATATTTCAGCCTACGGTGGCACCACCAGTGTAATCGCGAATGCGTTATAAACCGTGACCATCTGCTTGCTTTCTGCCAAAATTACTGCGCAGTTGTTAAAGTAACTCAAACGAAACGGCCGTTCATTAGAGAAGTAAAAATTTTTTTATGTTGAATTATTAAGATGGAACAAAGGGCTGTTATTAAATTTAACGCAAAACTTGGTAAAAGTGCCTCAGAAACGTACCAAATGATTAAAACAAGTTTACGGTGAGTTTTGTTTAAGTAGATCAAATGTTTTCCTGTGGCACAAACGTTTTTTGGACGGAAGAGATACGCTAGAAGATGATAAGCATACCGGAAGACCAAGTTCATCTAGGTCACCTGAGATTATTGAAAAAGTGCGTGATTTCGTGGCAAACAATCGATGTGCGTCACTAAGAATGATGGAAGAGTCTTCAAACATCAACAAAGAAACGATTCGAACCATCCTGCATGAAGATTTGGGCAAAACAAAAGTCTGTGCTAAATTTGTTCCACACACGTTAACCAATGAACAAAAATCAAGGAGAAGTGCACATTGCAGAGACATCATTTCAGCCGCTGAAAATGATCCAAACTTCTTAAAATCGATTGTTACAGGTGATGAAACATGGTGTTTTCAATATGATCCTAAAACAAAGCGACAAAGTGCGGAATGGAAGTCAAAAAACTCGCCACAAGCCAAAAAGACAAAAAAAGTTCCATCGAAAATCAAAACAATGCTCATTACATTATTCGATAGTAAGGGTATTATCCACAAAGAATTTGTTGTAAGTGGACAAACAATTACTGGTGAGTTTTATTTAAATGTTTTGAGGCGTTTGATAGGCAGAATTCGTCGCATTCGTCCAGAATATCGGGATGAAAAAAGTTGGTGTATGTTGCACGATAATGCACCCAGTCACACCTCACTTCTTGTTCGTAGATTTTTGGCCAAACATGACGTCTGTGTGTTGAATCATCCACCGTATTCGCCTGATTTAGCACCCTGCGACTTTTTTTATTCCCAAAACTTAAAATGACGTTAAAAGAGTGTTATTGTGATGATATTTCGACCTTACAAACAGCTTCGACGCGTGCTTTGGAGGCAATTCCGCAAAGTGAACTGGAACAGGCATTCGAATCATTATTAAATCACTGTAACAAGTGTATTGAAGCCGGAGGGACTTATTTTGACTAACAAACCAAAGCATCCACACTGTGTACACTGGATATCAGTTGTTAACCCTAAATGCATATGTTTTGTTAAGTCGGTTAGTATTGCCGAAGAAAATGTCAATTCTAATTAACTGGGCACTGGGCTTGTCAATATGCATATATTCGCAGAGTTTACGCGTTACGGGATGTCACTTAGGAGCTATTCTTTCTTTGTGAAACGTATTTATGATATGTGACACATATCTCTAATTATACCTTCTTTCTTCAGTTTGCGTTCTTATGTATAATATATTACTTCTAGGTTTTATTTTCCTTCTGAACAGCACAGTTGCCCTTTGACACCCGTGAGCACCTTTGTAAGGGCTGTAAGCAGTCTCCATTCCCTAATTTTGGATCACTAGTATCTGGTAAGGGGGACAGCCAGTTCCATCAGACAAGGATGCCACCATGACTCATCCATGACTCGAACACCGGGTCACAAAATGGTCTGAAGACAGATCAGGCAAATGTACCACTGGGAAGGTTGTACGGGTATTGTGACTATGCAAATGTATGTTTTCAGTTATGTAGATCTTTCATTGGTGGTAGAACAAATAAGAAAGTCGTCACAAGGATTTTCCGGTAAGTGAATTACAGTAGAATCCCAATTAACCGGACTCCAGATATCGGAAACTCTAATTATCCGGATCACTTGTTCTTTCAAGGCCAAGTAAAATTAATATTTTTGTTGATCCGTGTGTTTTTAATGTTCTCGTTCATTTAAGTAATACAGAACGATAATGCAATACAGTAGATATTTATTTTTTAAACTGTATAACATTTGTTATTATAAACTACGATAAACAAAAAAATTAAATTCCCTCACTTCAATTAATAAATACGTATTTGGCCTATGGAAAAAAAGACAATCCAATTATCCGGATTTTCCGAATATCCGGATGGGTTGTGGTCCACGCTAATGGGGATAATTGGAGTTCTACTGTTCTTTGATACTTCTCTTTTTACAAAATCGGTACCCCTAAACTCCACAAGGTCTCATACTCTGTTTTCTGTCAGAAACAGGAAACAATAATCACCTTGAAAGACAATGCAATACAACCACGGCGTTTTGAGGGCAAGACTGACATTTTGAACAGGACGTCTGCAATTTATTAGTCTTAGAAGCGATACTTCGATTCAAAACTTAAACGCCAACACTCAATGAAAGCATCCATCCTGTACATACCCGTAGGGATTCTCAATCAGCAACCGAAACTCATAATAATGATGATGTTTATGGCATACGACCGGAAGGCAATGATTGCTCTGAAGATATTGAACGCACGCGCAAGTGACAGGTTCTCTACCAAAAGGAAGTTTCTGAAGGATATGGTGTTAGAGAAAATGCGCGTCAGCAACTCTGATATGTTTCCGGCTGTCTCAGAACTTCTACGCAATAACTCCTATCGATATTGTTCCAAACGATCGAGTTTGCATGATTATGAAACTTTTGATGAAATCCAGATGGGTTAACTTTCCTGGAAGTCTAACACCCGTCATTCAGGCATAAAATTGTATTTGACTGCCATACAAATTTGAAATGGTCTATGTAAATTGCCATCTATGATCATTACAATTTTCTATTTGAGCTGAGCTATAACCAATGTACATCGGAAATGTATTTATATGAAAGAAAATGCAACATATCATAATTACCTGAAAAACTAACTTCAGGAGAAGCGCACGTATCTGCAGAAGATTGAAACGTAGTTTAACCGGGTTGCGAAAAACCGTAGATTCAGCGAAACGACTGATATCTTGATCATACGTAGTGAAACAAAGGGCAGAGTCTGGACTTTTTTTTTTATATTAGGGGTTTAACAACCACCGCGTGAGCAACTTGTTGGGCTATAAAAGCAGTCGCCCGTCCCTAATTTCGGGCCACTGGTTCGAGGGAGGGAAGGGAGAGAGCCAGTGCCGTAAGACAAACACAACATCCATGCCTCACCAGGTTTCGAACCCGTACCCGTCTCTGAGGAATGATCAGAAGACAACGCTTAGACCACTACGCAACCGGGGCGGAAGTGTCCGGACTTCACAGTAAAATATTTTATCTTCGTTCTTCCAAATGTTATTTGATCATGTATATCTACTTTAGGGCGGATTGTAGGTCACTTGCACTTTGAGAAAATCAAGATCGGATAACTACCCTGAAAGAAGTCTCACCCCCCCATCATTGTTTCGGCATATTGTAATATTGGCTTCCCCTAAAATTTTGAAATGGTCTGTTCAAATTGCTATCTTTGATCATTTTAATTTTGTACTCTGCTATATAAACCCAAGGTATGGAGGAAATGTTTTAATATGGAAGCAACAGTATAATAATTACCTAAAAGACAAACTTCAGGAGCTGTGAGCGTAAGCCCAGAAGCTTGAAAAGTCATAGTTTCATGGGGTAGTTGTATTATACTTGGCGAAATAACTGATATCTTCATCATAAATATTGGAAAAACACTTAATCTGCACTTCGCAGTGTGATGTGATCTATAATTTGCTTTCCCACATCTTTATAATGATTCCATATATCACCAGGTTTTTTCCTGTTGTTTTTTTTGCAAAGATTGGGCTATTTGAGAATACAGCACCCATAAAAATTGAAAAGCGACTGAGATAATGTGACACTATATCTCCCAAACTCTTTAATGCCACATTGGAAAAGGTCTTTCAATCACTGAACTGGGAAAACAAAGGGATAAAGATTAATGGAGATTATCTAACTCACCTTCGTTTTGCTGATGACGTAGTCATTTTTGCAACAGCCCCATCAGAGCTGAAGAGTATGATCCAGGAACTTGCTGCCAAGAGTAAAGAAGTGGGATTAAAAATGAACTTTCCGAAGACAAAAGTGATGTTCAAGAAATGGAGATTTGTCGATTGATGGCGAAAATCTGGAGATAACAGACACGTACGTTTATCTTGGACAGCAGATATCAAGAGAGGGTCACATTGTTGAAGAAATTAATCGGCGTACAAAACTTGCCTGGAGAGCTTTTGGAAGAAACAGCATAATTTTCAAGAGCAATATGCCATTATGTCTTAAAAGAAAAGTGTTTGATCAATGCATCCTTCCAGTGCTTGCGTATGGTGCAGAGACGTGGACCTTAACTAAAAGGGACATGCAAAGGCTGCAGACAACTCAAAGCAGCATGGGGAGATGCATTCTTGGTGTAACCAGGAGATATAACAATAGGAACTCGTGGATCAGAAAAATGACAAGAGTGGAAGACATCATGATCAGAGTAAAATCCTTGAAATGTGGCAATGGGCTGGACATATTGCCAGAAGGACAGACCATCGATAGAAAACTGAAATTTTAGACTGGATTCCTAAGGACAGGAAAAGACCCAGAAGAAGACCACATGGGAGATTGGTGGATGAAATTCGAAAGTATGCGAGAGTAACATGGAGGAGACTGGCACAAGACAGACCGTTGTGGAAGAAACTTGGGAAAACCTTCGTCCAGCAGTGGATTGACATGTTTGACGATGATGATGATATCCCCGTAGGACGGAAAGGCGTAGGGATATGCATAGGAAAATGAATTTGCTTAGAACGAGAAATGGTGGTTTCAAAGTCGATATTAAACTTCGACATACGGATTAAATAAAGAACTGAAGTGAGAAACGTTCGTATTACTTTTTTCATCTCTGCACAACCTACCACCAGAGCCTCATTGTGTCCATTCCACGCCATCTCGTCTCTGTCATCCGGGCCAAGGTGGTTATTCCCATTATTAGGTAGGTGGTCATATTGTTCTGATACGACCGTGTATATCAAACTTACAGATCGGAAGTTTCGTACGGTGACCCAGCGGTAAGACATTTTTCGTTAAACTGCAAAAGTGGTTACAGAAATTCGAAAAGTAATAACAGATGGATGGTATTATGGGGAATAGATGCTTTTAGGGTCCTGATCGTCAATGTGTTAAATCTTTCCAGTGACACCGCCATCGAACTTGCGATAAGATGTATAGTATTTCTAATATCCATTTGTGAAAGATTTTAGAATATTTTGCACGATTATTTTTCTTCTAGCACAAAGTAGTATTGATATACATTATACTGACAAAAATCACCGGACACCTAGAAGAGAAACACAACATAGCATTTATTGACATACATTATTACGGTGCCGGTCCTCCTTTTGCCTTAATTACACGAACTGACACTTCGACACATGCTTTCCACAAGGTTTCGGAACACAGCGATTGTGATTATGCACATAATGCTGCTTCTAACTGTTGCTTAGTAGTAGGCATTGATTCCAAACTTCTTATGCGGCTCTCTAATTCATCCCATAGGTGCTCTATGGGATTAAGATCAGTACTCTGTGCTGGCCAGTCCACACACGATGCGGAATTATCGTCAAACCACGCCGTAACCGTTCTTGCTTTATTGCTCGGTGCATTATCCTGCTGGTACCAACAGGGCTCGGTTCCATAGTATTGCCACATAGTTGGTCGGGCATCATTTTATAGAATAGCGAGAGATAGACGTGCTAGTTAATAGGTTTGTCCACGATAACCAATGGGCCGGGACCACACCACGGAAAACACTTCCACACGGGTACACTGCCAGCTCCAAACGTGACCGTAAGAACTGTACGCTGTGGTAAATAGCATTACCCCAGCTGCAGCCATACCGGTTATCAGACAGATGAATCAAGTATCCGGATTAATCAGTCCATAGGACCCGTTTTCATTGATCTAGGCTCCACGATAAATGTTCTTTACACCATGATAAACGACGAGTATCATTCCGAGTAAAGATGAATGGCTTATGAGCAGCCGCACGACCACGGTAATCCATGAAGTTCTCTGCGAATGGTAGTTGTACATACAGAGGTTGGAGCATTTTCATTCACCTGTGCACTGAAGTCTTGTGAAGTACTACGTCAATTAGCTATAATGACTCTCCTGAGGCTTCGACGTCTTCTATCACTGTTTTTCTTTGGTCTGCCCGTACGTTTTGCTGCTTCAGGCACGCCATGTGCCTTCCACTTATTCAGTACATCCAAAACAGTTGACTTGGGTATGTTTAAACGCCTTTCGGTTTCTCATATGGACAGCTTACTGATATAACACCCAACAATCTTTCCTTTCTCAAAGTCAGTTTTCTCCCGCCGCGATATTTTCACTGAACCTCACAGTGCGATATGATCGCGGTCAGCTACAAGGTTGCATTTATTCAGTTTGCAGCTCTACGGCTCATTTTAATATCGCAGCGGATCCGTTCATTTGCTTTTGAAGTAGTATCCGGTGACTTTTCGCAATATAGTGTATTCCGTCAGTAATTCCATGCTACATGTACTTGCTACTGAACTTTCTTTTTCCTAACTACATATTTCTGTATCACTAGACCCATGCTCATGAACCTTCTCATTACTTTTACAACTTCAATTCGTCATTATTAAATTTGATAAATCTCATATGAGCAATTGGATAAATTTTCGTTTAATTTGAAGCACATTAACTGCAGCTTTGATAATTCCTACCTACTGCTGCGCATCCATTTAATACTATTCTCTATCTTTCTAGATTTTCTTCATTTTTTACTTACACCGCTGCGTTGGCGCAGACTTCTGACATTTCGTTCGAATGGGGTACGGGTTCGAAACCTGGCGCAGCATGGATACGGTGTTTTCTTACGACATTGGTTTTCACCATTCCCTGGTGCCAGTGACTCCAAATTAGGGACGGGGGGCCATCGAGTTGCTCCCAGTGATCATTAAACCAGTAAACAAATAAATAAATAAATACATTCTTGCTTATCTTTCGACTTTCGTTCTTTTAACGCTTTTCTTAACTTTCCATTTTTCTTCTAGTACAAATTTTATATGCCTTTTCAGCTTTCTATTATTAAATACGCTTTTCTAACTTCCTAGGTTTTTTTCTATATTGTGGCACCAAAAAAAAAAAAAAAAAAAAAAAAAAAACTCGGATGGGCTACCATTTCCATTAAATGCTACTGCATGGGTGTGGTGCTGAAACGACGCATATATAGAGGCATATATCTCCGCAAGTTCACAAGGTAGCATTCGAAGTTTCGATGGAAGTTTATCAGGATTTAAATGATTTCGAACGTGGTATGATAGTCGTCCCCCATAAGATGTGTTACTCCATCTTGGAAATTACCACGAAATTTAGATTTACACAGTCAACAATTTCAAGAGTGTACGTGAACTACACAATCTCAAGGGGAAAATCCGGAGTGCGAGACCGGTGTGGCCGTAGAAAAACCCTGGATGGTCGTGGACAGCGGGTTCTGGCACACCTCGTAGGAACCTCCCGGCATGCAACATTGGCGTAAATCACAGCACGCGCGTCGTTGCCTATGGGGGATTCGGGGATACGTCCTCCCAAATATTTTGCCAAATGGGGAATCGAGGGACAGGCGTGGGGAAGTTTTTTTTTCACAAATCAATTAAAACATTGAGAACAGACTCGGTAGCGCAGTGGTCAAAGCGATTGCTTTCGATTGTTTGTTCATAAGTGGTTCGGATCCCGGTCAGGCATGGGTGTTGCGTTTGTCTTACGGCACTAGCTCTCTCCCTTCCCTGGAACCAGTGACACTACATTAAGGACGGGCGATTGCTTATAGCCCACTTAGTTGCTCAGGCTGGTTGTTAAACCTCCAATCAATAAAAAAAAAACACTTGAGAATTTCTTATTACTGTACTATATACACTGAAGAGCAATTGAATTAGAGATACCTATCTAGTAACGTGTAACACCATCTTTCGCCCACATGACGGCGGCGATTCTTCTCGGCATGTACTCGACAAGACACCGGTGGCGTTCGAAAGCCATACGGATCCACGATCCCTGACACAAGCTCCCACATTTCACGAAGAATTGATGGAGGGGAGTCAGAGCCTCGAACATATCTCTCCATGGCATCCCAGATGTGCTCGATGGGATTGAGGTCAGGTGACCTTAGCTGGCCAAGGAAGCGAGGTCACGTCGGTGGAGTGTTCATCCAACCATTCGGAGACAATTCGGGAGCTGCATTGTCTTGTTACAGGATGAGGTCTCCAGTGGATTGTTAAAGACGAACAAACGGGAGCAAATGGTCGTCTAGAATATCCCGGTAACGTTGACCTGTGGGGGATGATGTCACACGTACCAGTGGTCCGATTTCAGTCCACGTAAACAGTCCCCAGACGAGAATGCCACTCCCACCAGCTTGAAGAGTACCATGCTCGCAAGAAGGATCCATCGCTTTATGTGGTTTGCGCCGTACTCGTATCCTGCCATCCGCTTGTACCAACGTGAATCTGGACTCATCAGTCCAAGCAACATTTTCCCACATGTCTAGGGTCCAGTGGCGATGTTCCCACGCCCATGCTAATCTTTGCACCCTGTGATGTGCGGTCAACATTGGTACTCTCGTGGGACGATGGCTTCTCTACCCCATAGAGAGGAGATGGTTCTGAATGGTGTGGCTGCTTACACGTTTTTGTGCACCAGCGTTAAATTGCGGAGCGATTTCTTGCACTGTGGCCCGTCTATCCGCTGTTACATTGCGAGATTGCCGACGATGACCCTGCTCATCCACACGCTGTTGTCCACGGCCGTTGGCCCTTGCAGGGATGGCTTTACCGGGTCCGATGTACTCACGGTGCACCCGTGACACAATGGCTCGTGAAAATCCCAGTGTCTGCACGACTTCCGAAATGGAGTGACCCATTCGTGGTTCCCAACAATTTTCCCACGATTAAAAGTGCTTAGATCTTTCGTCTTGCCCATACTGCATCCGGCTCTTACTGATTCCCGTCGCATCACTTCTTATATAGTCGGATCGCTGCATACGTCATGTCGTTTCCGTTTACAGGGCCGCCCAGAGCGCCACATTTGCATAACGCCAGCTGTCTCTAATTCAATTGCTGTTCAGTGTACATTGATACGGCTTAACCACGTAGCGTTATGCCACGTCCACCAGAACATACTCGATACTGTTGACCAGGACAAAGTGGTAAAAATTTTCATATCAAACAGGGACGGGAGGAGGATCGTTTTTGGATTAGTTTGTGATTAAATGGAAACTATAGACTTATTATGTTTCTGCTCCTAAATCAAGGTTATGTAGAACAAGATCTTTTTCCATAAAATAGGCCTACATATGAAATGTCATTAAAGTATAGGTGAAAAAATTTACTTTAACTGAATAAATACATTGTTGACACTCACCTTTGAAAGAGTTCAATGTAATGATTTTACCCCTAATTGCTCGTACAATACAGCTGACATAAATTCATGTTATTGGATCATGAGGTACCTAAAGGGGGATAAATTGACAGGGTGGGGGCAAAGAGGAGACCTCAAGTAAAAATGATACATTGTTTTATAGTGAGAAGAACAAGAGAGTTGGAAAGGTAAGGGAAGATATATCTGTGTCCCACCTCAATAATCAGAAGGTGATGACCCCTATGATCACAGCGCAAGTCAATTCTGTGGCCAGCAGTAGGATCCGCGTTCGAACAGTGCAGAGTTCCCTGTTAATGCTGGTGCCACTGGTAGGATCTGCATATCATAGCGCAATTCAATGCTGGGGCCAGCAGTAGGATCCGTGTTCGAACAGTGCAAAGCTCCCTGTTAATGCTGGGGCCAGTAGCAGGATCTGCATATCACAGCGCAAGTCAATGCTGGGGCCAGCAGTAGGATCCGCGTTCGAACAGTGCAAAGTTCCCTGTTAATGCTGGTGCCCCTATTAGGATCTGCATATCACAGCCCGAGTCAATGCTGGTGCCTGTAGTAGGATCCGCGTTAGGAGATTGCAAAGTCCCTTTTGCTTTATGGGGTTCCGGCGCCAATGCCGCACCCGGGTGCCATTGCTAACCCGAAGACACAAGGCTGTGACACCTTGCCTGGGCTCTGTAAAACAGCCATTGGACGCAAGACGACTGAAACGTGTAGCCTGGTCCGACGAATCTCGGTTCAAACTATTCCGAGAAGATGGCAGACTCCGGGTGGGGCGAGAATACCACGAGACATTGGATCCCGCATGCCTACAAGGGAGAGTGCAGGTTGGTGGTGGCTGTGTTATGGTGTGAGGTGTTTTCAGCTGGCACGCATTAGGACCCCTCATACTTTTGCAGACCGCTTTGAATGCTACGTTATTATCCTTGGCGATCATTTGCACACGTTCATGTCATGCAACCACTCCTACGGGTGCCACAATGCTAGACCGCACATGTCCACTGTCGCCTGATTATAGCTGGTGGACAATTCCACGGTGTTTGGCAACCTGACTTGAACCCTTCGTTCGTCGGATTTAAACGCCATCAAACACACTTGGGATGCTGTTGAACGTGCCGTCAATGCCAGGAATCTTCCACCGGCGAAACGTACGGAATTGTGGGACGCTTTTGAGGAAGCACGATGTGCATTGTCTGCAGAGCACTACAAACTACTCGTGCAGTCCATGTCCCGTCGCGTTCCTGCGGCTGTCCGATAGCAAGGAGGACCAAAGAGGTATTAGTGAGGCAACACATATTTTTTTTTTTTTTTTTGGCATTTTAGTGTATTCTTCTTAATTTTTTTTTGTTCTTTTTGACTGAAGGTTTAACGAGCATGGTTAGCAACTCAATGAGCTAAAAGCAGTCTCCCATTCCCAGTTTAGGGTCACTGGTTCCAGCGAAGGCAGAGAGCCAGTGCCGTAGTGACCTATGTATCGATCACCCACCATCATCCATCTTTCGAACTTTGCCATCGAGCTACCGTCTACGTGAATGCAGTGGTTTCCTCCTATGCACATACAGGGGTTGGACTGAATAATGTGAACACCTAGGAAGAGACGGATTTACGTACCTAATAGGGTGTGAGTCCACCTTTGGCATTCAAAACCGCCTGAATCCTCCTTGGAATGGGCGCATACAAATCCTGGATTGTGGTTGGTTATTGGGATGTTACACCATTCTTCCCGCAGAAACTTCTCCAGGTCCTTGAGAGATGCAGGAGGAGGATAACGGGATCTTACTCTGTTTTGCAACACAGACCACAGTGGCTCGATGGTGTTTAAGTCTGGTGACTGGGAAGGCCAAGGAATTTGTGAAAGTTCGTCCTCATGTTCCAGAAACCATGATTGGACATTCCGAGCTCTGTGAATTGGGGCGTTATCATCTTGATAGACGGCACCCCCCTGCAGGAAGCAATGCCTGAGCCATTGGATGGACTTGGTCGACCAAAATGGTTTCACAGGCCCTGCCAGCCATCCGTCCTTTCAAGTTGATGAAGGGACCTGCTGAAAACTAAGATATGACCACCCAGAGCATGTCAGAACCACCACCATGCTGCACTGTTGGGGGCAGACAATCTTGGGTGTGCGTCTCTGACGGTGTTTTCCACACGTAAACAAGTCCTGCGGTGGGGAATAGTGTGAATGTGTATTCATCTGATCACATTACATGCTCCTGGGAAAACTACTGTCGCCGTTGTGCATTCACCCGGGTCACCAGAGGTTTGCAATAGGAGCTCTACCATGAAAAGATCTTGTTTATGCAGATCCCTGCGCACTGTTTTCTTTGATACTGGAGTCCAGAGATGCAGATTGAGCTCCGCATCAAATTTCGGCATCGTGGCCTTCATATTACGGGAAACAATCCCAGTATCTATGAGTCAGGGTCGTTTTCCGACTGCTCTTCTATTTCGCAGTCGAGATTTTGCCACGAGCCTAGCGACTGTTGTCCCGGAGGCACCAAGTAGACGGCCACAAACAATTAGCCGTCTTTCGAAGTCCGTTAGGTCCCTCATTTCGTAGTCACCCTTAACGAAAGTTTGCAACACTACACTATAAATGCACTTTAAATGTTCTAAACAAAGCTACTACAGCCGAACGATGGTGGATACCTTTGCGTTTTGCGACGTACGCAGCTGCAGCCACGTCTCTGAGCCTGGTGTTCATATTATTCTGTCGTACGTCCACTTGAGTTCGTCCACTTGCAAAAAGCTTGACAGCGTCGGGTTGTGCAATATCTAGGTATCCCATAATAACTGCCTTTTCATTGTATTGATTTGTCGGAAAAGTCATGACGTATTTTAGCCATGTTTGGAAAAGGTCATTTTTTGATAGAAAGAACAAAGATCAATCAATGATATAAAATACCCGTCTTGTTCGATAACCTTTTGCCATCTTTCAGTGAGCTGCAGAATGCCTCGTTCATAGAAGGACCTGTCTTTCGTGGCGAAAAACTGTACAAGGTGCTGATTTACAGCCTCATCTGAACTGAACGTTATACCACGCAAGGACTGTTGAAGAGAGCGAAACAAGTGGAAGTCTGATGGCGCAAGGTCAGGCGAGTATGCTGGGTGTATTCGCCTGACCTTGCGCCGTCAGACCACTCACCACAGCTACAATAATTTTTGGCGGGTGATCAAACTTGTGTGTGTTCTCGCGTTGTCGTGATAGAACACAACACCTTTACGATGAACGAGCTCTGGACGTTTCTGGATAATGGATTCGTACAAACTGTCCAATTGCCGTCAGTACACATTCGAATTGATTGTTTGGTTCCGTGGTAGGAGCTCGAAAAACACTACACATTTAAAATTCCAACATACTGATACCAGAACCTTCCGCTACTGAATGTCTGCTTTGTATGTCGTTTTAGGCAAAGCAGCAAGTCGGGACCAAGACCGTTTGCGCAGCACATTGTTGTACGCAATCAACTTTTCGTCACCAGTTATCAGTCGCTTCAAAAAAGGATCGTTTTCCTCACGTTTAATGAACATATCGCAGATGTTTATACGCGCCGTCAATTGAGCTTCTTTGAATTCATGAGGAACCCACACATCGAGTTTGCTAATGTATCCCAGCTTCTTCAGGTGGTCGTAAACGCTTGAAATGATGGATGTGCAATGTGTCTGGAATCTCTCGTCTCGTGTAGCGTGGGTTTGACTCGATCAATGCCTTGATTTGGTCGTCATCAACCTCGCTGTGCTTCCCGACCGAGGAGCATTGTTGAGGTCAAAATCACCAGCACGGAATTTTGCGAACTACCGCTGGCACTGACGTTCTTGTAGAGCATTATCAATGCACACTTTACAGAACTTTTCACAAGGTTGACGCGCGTTCTTCCCTTTACGGAAGTAAAACAGTAAAATATGGCGAAAATGCACAATTTGTTCTTCCATCTTCAACTTGATGTCAAATCTCCGCAAATCGACCTAATCGCTCACTATTACTTTTAGACTGCAGCTAGAACTGGCGCCTGTCGAATGCCATAGCGATAACAGAGCATGCTTCTAGTACTTTCAAAACCAGCTTACCGCCATCGGGTGCCAAAATACTTCATGACTTTTCCGACAACCCAATATATTGCCGCATGCAATTGTTCATATCGATGACCTCGTTTATAACTTCACATTCCGGAGGAACTTAAAAAAAGCAAATCAAAATTTAGCTTATTGAAAGTTTTTGTGCACGCACTGATTTCAGCTTCCTAATTAATGTAGTGCATCATGCCAGTTAGATTTACAAAAATGTGTTAGAAGTTTAAAAATGAATTTCTTGGAATTCAAAAGACGCAGTTACGTTGACTCTATTTATTCACATTAATTCTAGATATCACTAGAAAGGCACATCAGACTATCTTACGAAAGAGGGAGTCGCATAATAAGGTTTCGAAAGAAGTGTAGGAATGAAGAAGTGAGGTAAGTTAAGGCCGTAGCTTGGTATCAACGCATGACGGAGTACTAAAGCGATGAAAACAGATAGGCCACGCAAACAAAGAGCCCGTGATCCAAAAGCTCTTAATGCACAGGGCCCCGGAGTTTAACGTCTCTTGTATCAGTCAGAGATAAAACATACTTGCGAGTGCGCTGAAGCTAAATGCAGCGAAAGAAAAGAAAAGAACTGAAGCAGGCACTTTTCCTCGATGTTCTAGGAATGGGTTTTCCTTTCCGCAAATGGCCGTCTGAGGATCGTTTGAACTAATTGCCGTACTGTCGTAAATCACGCCGGTGGGACAATAACGGATGACCAGAACTTACGTAATTTCCGCTCTCATGGCGGAACGAATGCTACCATGCATTAATCTATGTTTCGCTTTGGATCCGACAAAATTAACAGACGTGGAGGAAGAATGCACATTAGTGGTACTGCGGATTCCTGTTATAACGTTTTCGATTCAAACACCGGCGTGTTTGTAAAGAGAATCTTTCTTTCCCGGCGTTCTTTTTGACAAATGTACAGACGCCGAAATCGAAGGATGGTCGTTAACGCCAGAGGTTACACTAAGCAAACTGTTAATGTGAACGGGATGTAAGTCGAGGTTTGTTTGTTATTATTGGCCGCTTTGTTGTTTCCCCCTCTTGCTCTGATTTAATTTCCGAGCACAAGTTTGTCTCGGATTGCCAGCGACGCGTCGCGCAATTTCTTTCTGCTTCAAAAAGCGAAACTTGGTCTCACGTTCCCTAATTACACGAGATACAATGCTCTGATCTCTTTCCAAAAGATTTCTGGGATGGCTGATGAAATATTCGTTGAGAACTCACATCGAGTAATCTTCCCCAAACTTTCTATTCATCCTGCAGTGTGATAAATTGAAAGGAGAATAACTTGCATATTCTTCCACTCTACCTAAGCATCACGTGTTACTTCTTCAAAGAAGATTCCTTACTTTAGGCATCAAACAAAGTTCGTGGAAAGGAAATGCGAACGTCTTTAGTTTCCAAAGGCATTTCTGTTATGGTATTTCATTAATTGTAGCGTTCAAATTACGACAGCTGAGTTTGATATCTAGAATAAGCCTCACACAGATAAAGAAACTTAAAAACAAGTAAATGTTTCACACTTAATAAGTAAACTGATTTTAATTCATCTTACGCCTGCTATCATCAAACTAGACAGCACCCTAGTTAAGCTTTGAGGATGACCCTCGTTGAATCAGCTCCGCCTTCAAATCAAAGCTTAACGGATGTCTTTCTGAATCTATCCTAGAGGTCTGGGAGTCTCACGACCACCGTGAGCTACTCAGTGGACAATAAACTGTTCCCTGTCACTAATTTAGGGCTACTGGCTCCAAGGAAAGGGGAAAGCGCAGTAAGACAAACACATCATCCATACCTCATCGGGATTTCAACCCGCACCCACTGCAGAAGAATGGTCAGAAGCCAAAACTCTTTCATTCCGTGTCCAGTGGGACACTAGGGGCCCGAGGAACATATTTTAATGACCCGAGGATCACATTTTAAGGACACGTGGATCACATTTTAATGACACGCCAAGCGCATTTTAATGACACATGGAGAACACTTTAGTGACCCGCGTAGCACATTTTAATGACACACGGATAACATTTTAGGGACATGCGGAGGACATTTTAGGGACACCCGGAGCACATTTCAGTGACACCCGTAGCACATTTTAGGGACATGCGGAGGACATTTTAGTGACACCCGGAGCACATTTTAGTGACACGCGGAGCACATTTTAGTGACACTCGGAGCACATTTCAATGACACTCAGAGCACATTTTACCGACACGCGGAGCACATTTTACCGACACGCGGAGCACATTTTACTGACACGCGGATCACATTTTAATTGCACGCGGAGCGCATTTTAATGACACACGGAGAACATTTGAGTGACCCGTGTAGCACGTTTTATTTAACCGTGTAGCACGTTTTAGTGACCCGTGTAGCACGTTTTAGTGACCCGTGTAGCACGTTTTAGTGACCCGCGTAGCGTATTTTAAAGACACGCGTAGTACATTTTAAAGACACGCGTAGCACATTTTAATCACACGCCAAGCGCATTTTAATGACACACGGAGAACATTTTAGTTACCCAGGTAACACATTTTAGTGACCCGCGTTGCACATTTTAAAGACACGCGTAGCACATTTTAATGGCACGCCAAGCGCAGTTTAATGGCACTCGGAGAACGTTTTAGTGATCAACGTAACACATTTTAATGGTACACGGAGAACGTTTTAGTGATCCACGTAACACATTTTAGTGACCTGCATAGCACATTTTAGTGACCCGCGGAACATATTTTAATCACACGCCAAGCGCATTTTAATGAAGCACGGAGAACATTTTAGTGACCCGGGAGGGGCACATTTTAGTGCCCCACGTAGCACATTTTAGTGACCCGCGTAGCACATTTTAATCCCACGCCAGGAGCATTTTAATGACACACAGATAACATTTTAGTGCCCCACGTAGCACATTTTAGTGACCCGTGAAGCACATTTTAGAGACACGCGGATCACATTTTAACTCCTTTAGTGACATGGTAGGGTAAATTTTCCTGTTGGTAAACATCGTCACTACCACGGTAAACGTCCAACATGAAAGGTTGCATGCGGTCAGGGAGGATGGACAGGTACCATTGGTGTTCAAAAACCCATTAAGTGGTACCAGCTGTCACAGGTCATACCAAGACAACATCCCTCAGACATGCACACTGCCACCTCTGGCCTGTACTTGACCGACAAACGTGTCCGCATGTTGGTTCTCGTGTGTCGGACTCCGTATCCGTCACCTCCCGTCACTTCAGTGGAGTAGAAACCTCAGTTCGTCGGAAAAGACAACCTTTTCCTACTCTTCCACTGTCCAATGAAGTAGTCGCATGCGAACTGCAGGAGTCGTTGTCGATGGAGCCTGGGTTAACATACGCGCCTTGAGGCAGCCTCGACTCCGGAGACCCATGTGCAACAGGGTTAGCTCTAGTGTTATAAGCAACACGTACCTGGGTGCCCCAGCGGTTCATTCTTGGTACACCCTTACAATTACGCCTCTCGAATAACCCACGAAGTCTGCTGTTTTTGAGATTCTTCCACCCTTCGCGAGGATCATTCCTTTTCGGGCGTTTCTCAAATCACTACCTCTGCCCATTGTGCTCACGTAATGCACTGTGACTCATCTGTTCTTGCCGGCCGCTTATCTCTCTGAGTGGTCGACTTTGTCACGTGCACTGCCTGACGCGCCTGGGCGGGTACACTGTCATTCCAAGGGTGGTCATTATATTCTGATACGACCGTGTATATTAAAAGGCCAATGCCATGATTATTTACACTAACAATAGTTTTAATGATGAGAACATTATTCTATAAAACTGATCGTCTAGAACACCCTGTAAACAAAATGACTCAGGATTGTATTAATCTGAATTTTCATTCCGGTGTTTACTAATATTTGTGGACTACTGGTATCATTTGAAATTCCAGTAGATTTGAGTGTTGCTTTATATTGAGATCATATCCAGTGCAGCATAACACTGGTCAAGTGGTGTATATTTTAAGCAAAAAAAAAAAACACCCCAACCCTGATCAACTGATTTCTAGCGACTTTTTGAACTTTAGTCAATTGATTTCACATAAGTATCTGACAGCACTGGTATATACAGACGCCAACATCTACAAATAAGAAAGATGATATCGAATTTTCCTTGTAATTAGTACGTCTTGAATTCCTTCGCTAGCGAATAAAATTTAACAAACATTCGCAGTCAGTGAACAGATTGAAAAAAGGAAGTAAACCGTATTTCTACAATCAATAAATGATCCAGAAATAGAAACAGCAACTAAAAATTCATGGAAACAGAAACAGCGGCTAAAAAATATGTTACGAAAATTAACAAATGGTGCACAACAATTATCTCATAGCAGAAGGGAGATGTCACAAAGAGATTTCTTATAGAACAAATAAAAGAAGAAATATTGAAGGAAACATGATATGAAGAAATTATTAGGGGTATTCAAAAGTTTCCGCCGCCCCTGCTACGGGGTGCTGTATGGTTCTAACTGTCCGACGAACCGTGCTGTCAGTTTGTACATGAAGCCAAGCATGGCGGTCGATAAAGTTCCCTTCCGGTACTGTCTGTTATTCATGTTTAATTTAGGCAAAAGTTCGAGTGAAACATACGGTTCAATATGTCAGGCGTATGGCGAAACGGTTATGGATGAACGAACGTGTCGAGAATGGTTTGCCAGGTTTACGAAAGGTGATCTAAGCGTGGAAGATAAGCCACGTGCAGGTTGACCGCAAGAACTCGCAGACGAGGAGATGGAATCGCTGTTGCAAGAGGATGCCACACAATCGACCACGCAACTGGCGAAACGTTTGCAAGTGGCTCAATCGACGGTGGTATGGCGTCTACAGGCCTCGGGAAAGATCCAAAAGATTGATAAGTGCGTTCTGCATACTTTAACGGAGCGTAATATTGGTCAACGACTGGGCATCTGCATATCGTTGCTGAAGAGGTTTCAAGGGAAGAATTTCTTGAAATATGGATCTATTGCGGCAACGCGGTACGCAAGCGATCCTGAGTCGACCCACTTCAGCCATTAGTATCCACTGCAAAACAGGATATCCACGGGCAAAAGGTGCTGTTGTGTGTGTGGTACGATATGCATAGAGTGCTGTACTTCGAACTGTTGAAACCGGGCAAAACAATCACTGCACAACGATATAGCGATCAGTAGATGAAACGGAATGCCGCAATCGAGCAAAAACGCCCATGGACAGGTAAAGGACGGCGCCCAGTCATCCTGTTACTCATTAATGCCAGACCACATGTCGGTGCCACCACGAAATCAACACTTGAACAGTTACACTGGGAGGTTTTACCGCACCTGGCATACTCACCGGACGTTACACCCTCAGACGTTCATCTGTTTCGCTCTATGCCACATGCCCTGGCCAAACAGCTGTCCCCCACTTTTCCAGAGGTGGACAATTACGTCACTGCGTTCTTGAGCTCAAAACCAGAGTCCTTCTATTACAGGGTCATTCATTTGTTGCCTGAAAAATGGCAAAAGGGGATATATGCTAACGGCCAATATTTCGTTGAATAAATGTGTACTGGTTTCCTGATGGTTCCCGTCTCCTTTCTCTTTAAAATGGCAGAAACGTTTGCATACGCCTAAGATATATTCCTCATAGCGGAAGTGTTTTACATTATAGAAAATTTGAAAATATGTGAAAAATATTTTTCATAGCAAAAGCTATTCTAAGGAAAAAACATTTTTCAAGTACGTCTCCCAGAAGCAGAGATAGCGAGAAAAAAGTATTAATTTTAAGATACCCTTGGGAGAAAGCTGTGGGTTTGTAGGGGTAAGAGGTAATGTTTTTTTTTCTTTTTTTTTCGATTGGAGGTTTAACGACCACCGCGAGCAACTCAATGGGCTATAAGCAGTCGCCCGTCCCTAATTTCGGGTCACTGGTTCCAGGGAAGGGAGAGAGCCAGTGCCGTAAGACAAACACAACATCCATACCTCACCGGGATTCGAACCCGGACCCCGTTCGGACGAATGATCAGAGGCCATCACTTATACCACTGCGCCACCGGAGCGGCAAGGTAATGTTCATCATCTTTATTGTAGTGAATTTTTTCTTTTTTGATTGAAGTTTTAACGACCACCGCGAGCAACTCAATGGGCTATAAGCAGTCGCCCGTCCCTAATTTCGGGTCACTGGTTCCAGGGAAGGGAGAGAGCCAGTGCCGTAAGACAAACACAACATCCATACCTCACCGGGATTCGAACCCGGACCCCTTACGGAAGAATGATCAGAGGCCATCGCTTAGACCACTGCTCCACCGGAGCGGCCGTAGTGAATTGCGTACAGTAAAAGAAATACAAATAAAGAAATTTCTCCATACGGTATTTAGAAGCTGAGACACAGCTGCAGACAGACGTGCATAAATGCCACCTAGCGACAGATCTGTGAACTGCAAAAACTTCTCAGATATAAACGTAAAGTGTTCCACAATCTAGAAGATATCCGGCGTTAAAATATATTTTTTGTTTTAAATTCAGAAGCAGAGACATTGAGAAAATCTTATTAAACACCTACGCCCATATAGCAGGGGAATTGTGTTTTATTTTGTGAAGGAAACACGAAAAAAATGTTATCAGGAATCTGAAAGAAAAGTAATTTCTTCGATCGGTTTTTAGTCCCATATAAATTGCCGAAATATGGTGTAAACTGAAATGGGACTTTACGCCCTCTAGAGGCACACTTGATCATAAAAGAAAAAAACGGAAATTACATGAAAAACATTTCTCATATTAAACACTCTCCGATAATGGAATAATTGTTCAAATCAGACTCTTAAACGCAGATATATCGACAAAACAAAGTGTAGAACCTACGTCCCTGGCGAAAAAATATGCATCATTTTAACTAGAAAATACTCTCAGAAGGGTTTTCCAAGATAAGCGGTATTGTTCACGAAACAAATTTTCCAGTCGAGTTTGGAGAAGCTCATATTTTGCTACAAATCTATTCATTAGAGACAGAAAGAAATACTTACGCCCCTTTTGGCCAAATTATGCTCCACCAAAAATTAAAAATCACATGTACAACATTTCCCACTAGGAGCTATACTAGATGCAGGAAGAATTTTTCAAATAAGGCTCTTAGAAGCAGAGATGTAGGACAAAACAAAATTTACCTTCACGCTCCCTAGCGGAAAATATATACACCAATGAGCCCTTCCATTATGATCATCCCTACCCTAGAGAAATGAGCGCACCTGAAAATCAAACTGTGGCGCTGGTGAAGTTCACAGAGCAGTATATATAAAATCCGAGGGCCGGCTTTATGTTAGTAGAGTGCTCGGAGTGAGAATGGGAAAATCTGCCGATTTACCGGAGTGTTATAACGGACAAATTGTGATGGCAGGGCGCGTCGGAACTACGATCTCGGAAATGGCGCGGCTTGTGGGTTGTTCACGTGCCGCTGTAGAGAGTACGTATCAAAAGTGGTGCACAGATGGCCAAAGGTCGAACCGTTGTCCAGCTATGTGTTGTCCGCAGCTCATTGATGCCAGAGGGAAGAGGAGACAGTCGCGCATTGTTCACAGCGACCGCAGTGCCAGAAATCAACATCAGCTACAACAGTGGTGATCAGGGAAATGTGTCACATAACATATTTCATCCCAGCTTTGTGCGCATGGGCCAGCGTAGCCGAAGACCCAGCCGGGTCCCCATGCTCACTGCACGTCATCGCCAACAACGTATGGAATGGGCCTAAGGTCATCGAGATTGGACCGCGGATGATTGGAAGAAATTAGCTTGGTCTGCCGAATTAAGATTTCAGGTGCATCACGTAGACGGCCGAGCGTAGATACGCCGATTAGCAACAGAAGCTATGGCACCTGGATGCCCTGTTGGGGAGGAGGGGGGAAACAGGCAGGCGGCGGAGTTATCCTGGCACCTCTATCGCAATAGTACAATCCCTAACAGCTGTCAAGTATCTGAACATCGTTGCTGACTAAGTTCATCTATTCATGGCAACTGTGTTCCCTGCTGATGATGGCCATTGCCAACAGGATAATGCGCCATGACACACTGCCATAATCGTCAAGAAGTTGTTCGAGGAACTTGCTGGTGAATTTCTGCTAATGCACTGGCCTCCAAAGTCAACTGGCATGAACCCAATCGAACATTTGTGGTTCGACTTGGAAAAGCGGGTTCACGCTAAATCACCACCATTCCGAAATGTACGGGAACTGGAGGACCTGCTGTCGACATTTACAGGATACCTATTTGCCACCTCATCGAGTCGATGCCTCGCGGTGTGGCGGCTGTTTTGCGGGATAAATGGGGTCCCTATAGCTTATTAGCCAACTCGTCGAGTTAATGCCTCGCGGTGTGGCGGCTGTTTTGCTGCACCGTAAAAAAAATGACTGTAGATTTTACTGTTTTAAACTGTTTTTAAGGGTGCCAACACAAAACCGTGAAATCTACAGTTTTATGCAGTGTTGGAGCAAAGCTATAGCTTTGCTCCAACACTGCATTTAATGAAGAAAACAGCACAGAATTTGGCTGGAGCGAGTCACAGTACAAATAATCAAGAAAACACAAAAATTTGGCTGGAACAAATGTGTTGATTGTGTTGGAGCAAAGCCCCTCCAACACTGAATAAAACTGCTCCAACACTGAATAAAACTGTAGATTTTACGGTTTTGTGTTGGCACCCTGGGAAACGGTTTAAAACCGTACATTCTACTGTAAATTTTTTTACAGTGTGGATAAATGGGGTCTCAACAGCTTATTAGCCAACTCATCGAGTCGATCCCTCTCGGTGTGGCCGCTGATTTGCTGGATAAATGGGGTCTCAACAGCTTATTAGCCAACTCATCGAGTCGATGCCTCGCGGTGTGGCGGCTGTTTTGCTGGATAAATGTTGTCCCTACAGCTTATTAGGTAGGTGGTCATATTATTCTGAAACGGCCGTGTAATCACAGTTACAATGGTTCCGCTTGTTGTTTTCCTGAAGACAAATAGTTATATACTTACACTTCTTGCAGTATATCGAAAAAAAAAACTGAAATAACCTAGAAATAAGTAGCAAGTGGATAATTTTATACTTCGTCAGGTTTTTGTGTTTTCGGGCAAGTTCTGAAATAATGCTTTTCCACTGGATCAGTAGATGGATGGTGTGTACCAAATGGTGCAGACATGCCTACACAGCATATGTTAGACAAAAACCAGGGACTTATATACTCCATTTGACAGTTTCATTGCCTACAGAGTGTCCTTGCCTGGTCATCTAGAGACTAGTAACCAAGAATCCTATACTACGCGGAATCTGAGTGGCAATAAAACACACAGGTTCTGACCTACTCTCTTTGACAGCTCCATTGCCTACAGTTTTCTTGCCTGGTCTTTAGCGACCAGTAACCAGGACTCGTACACCCCGTGGAATCTGGCTGGAAATAAAACACACAGGTTCTGACGAACTCTCTTTGACAGCTCCATTGCTACAGAGTGTCCTTGCCTGGTCATCTAGCGACTAGTAACCAGGACCCTTACACCCCGTGGAATCTAGGTGGGAATCAGAACTAATTGATGTAAACACGTATCTTTCTGTAGTTCACTTCTATGTGCTTTTTCTATCCGGCACCCTTGCCCAAATGTACCAGCTTCCTACTTCTAAGGGCGGATAAAAATACAGGATCATACACTCCCTTTGTAAATTCATCTCCCCGACAGAATTCTTTCATCGTTAAATACAATTTCACTGAAATAACTATAGAGCTATTTAACTTCTCTAAGGTATTTGATAAAAGAAACAATGACAATCTGCTTGAAAAATTGCCTAACATTAATGTCAGAAGTGCTACATCAATTATGTTACAGTTTATATGTAGAAGAAAAAGAAGATATGTCAAGTAATCAAAAATTGCGTCTTAAGCCAAAATATAAAACAATGATTGGACTATGAAAAGGAGTGGAATAAGAGTGGAATAAAATGCCACTAACAATTTTAAGAAATGTCCTGCTGTTTTGGAAATCTAGAAGTAGGTTCATATCAGAGAAAGGGCTATCAAATAGGACATTTAAGAAATAAATAATATTTCAAGAATTAATTATATTCGGAAAATCGTCCTAAAAATGCATGAATATCCTCTGTGTTTCAAACCATCTGGAGACCGCTGACGGGAACGGTTTCGCTGCATAGCACCCAAAGCGACTGAAAGAGCTCTAGAGCGTGTAGGAAATTATCGCTCCAGAAAATTCAGAAGGTAACCTTAAGACAGAAAAATTAGTAGATTACGAAAATCTATCAGTAAACTGGTAGATTTTAGAAATCTACTGATTTTAGACGAGAATCAAAATCAGTGGATGTTCTGAAAAAAACCGGAGAATGGCAACACTAACTGACACCCTGTGTTCCACGTGACACTACTTTTTGGTAATACTCGGCACGTGGTGGCCTGGTGATTATGGTGGTCGAAGTGGGATTTGTCGCCCGTTGCCTCTAAGATGCCATCGTTGTTCGGAAATCGCATTAAGCCATTCGCCAAGGGAAAGAAACCTCGTCAAGAACAGCGATTTCTTCGCTTGGGGGCTCATCTCGCGCCCCTTAAATTGATACTTATTCTACAGAGGCTGAGTTGAAAGTTTTTGCAATATTTGCATAAAGGCATGTGATCCGGCGGGTATGTCTCGTGTTTAAACAAGTTCAAGCCGCGCACTGCAGTCAGTCGAAATAAATATAAAGCGGTAGTCGTTGCTGTGAACAGTATTTCATGTCGTCGTTCTGTCAGTGGTTGGGACGCCTAAAAGGTAAACATCCATAACCGGCTAATTAGGGAATATTTGCTTTCAGAGTTTGAATTTTGCCATAACGCTGCTTAAGCAACTCGAAACATTTGTCATGCGGAAAGAAATGGTCCCGTGGACCTCAACACCGCACCCAGATGGTTCAATAAATTTCATTCAGGTGAGAGAAACCCCAACGATCGGCAAATGTCAGGTAGGTCGTGAACCGTGGATTCGGAAGCCTGGCCTTAGAGGCAAATCGGACTACAAGCACTCTGAGATTATCAGGTGAGCTGGGAATGTCACGGACCACCGTGGTTCGTCACCTTCAATACCTCGGCAAAGTCCGCTGGAGCTGCCGCATTGTCTCCCACGAACTGACGCCAGCTGAAACAAAAGTGGAAGTGTGCACAAAACTCCTAGCAAACACGCTCGATGTACGTTTTATCAAAAGGAGTATTAAGTGCGATGAAAAGTGGGTCTATTTCTATAGTCCTAACACAACAGAAGTGGCTGAGCCAGCTTTCAGAACCTATTGTCATATATGCGTGTTTGAAGCACAAGGTGGTGCTTTGCATCTGGAGGAATTTCGAGGGTATAATCCATTACGAATTTGTTCCAGACGGCCTGACCTTCAACGCCGACCTCAACGCTGAACATCTAGAGCAGATGTATGCCTTTTTGGATGAGAAGTACCCGGCACTGGTGAACAGAAAGCGTGCTCTTCTACAGAAGGACGACGCTCGGACTCATACCGCGCTAACTACGCCGGCAGAACTCCAGAAATTTGAGGGCATCGAACTTATGCTATATTCAGCATATAGTCCGGATCTTGCCCCGTTGGATTATCACTTGTTGCGGTCCATAGCCTACTACTTTTCTTTCTTTCTTTGATTGGAGGTTTAACGACCATCGTGAGCAACTCCATGAGTTATAAGCAGTCGCCCGTCCCTAAATTTACGGCCATTGGTTCTAGGGAAGGGTGAGAGCCAGCGCCGTAAGAAAAACACAACACCCATTCCTCACCAGGATTCGAACCCGGATCCCTTTCGTACGAACTTAGACCACTGAGCCACCGTGGCGGCCCATCGCCCACTTCCTTCGCGGGTGGGACTTCAGCAACCAGGAGGGTGTGGCAGCTGGGTTGAAGAAGTTCTTCGCGTGCAACACGATGGAGTATACTTTGAATGCTGGTCAGCTTTCGTCGTATAGGTACGCATGAAGACAAAGTAATCCAAATAGGGCAAAACTTTCGACTCAACCTCTGTAAATCTTTTCTACGGTTGCGGTTAGACTGCCGAACTTAGTGCGGCTCTTGGAAAAAGTCATCTAGTTATAAATTCGATCAGCGTCTCACAAATGTCGCATATGATAAGTAGTGGACTTTCGCGTATATTTGCCATCTGAAGGCTACAGATATGTCCTATTTATGGAGAGAACGTCGCATAATTACGTCAGTCCTTTATTACATTTCCTCCCTTTCTTTCGCAGGAGTGAAGGCACAGTGAATCGAATCACAGATTCCTTTCTCTTTCACTAATCTATGATGGAAACACACCGCTTGTCTTCGGAAGCGAAACGAAGAAAAAAAAATGATGAACGACTTTGAGATAAGGGAAAAGAAAATTAAAGTCACGCCTCAGGACGAGCGTGCTTTCTCTACCCGTCTGAATTTTTCAGAGAGTACGGAATCCTGTCCGTTCAAAAGTAATAGGCTAAGAGTTGCCTAAAAGCTCTGCTCGATGTCGCGGACTGATAGAAAATGAAATGGAAAGGGAAAATGACAGCAAAACTTCGAAGGAATCCCCGTAAAAAAGAAACTCCCGCTATTCAATTGTTTAAATTTAAAGGGAAGTAAGAAAGAAACAGAACAGTGGAAGA
The DNA here is from genome assembly GCA_039090855.1 of Macrothele yani. Classification (NCBI taxonomy): domain Eukaryota; kingdom Metazoa; phylum Arthropoda; class Arachnida; order Araneae; family Macrothelidae; genus Macrothele; species Macrothele yani. The sequence goes on from CM076998.1 coordinate 39,187,960, forward strand.
GCGTCTGACTCTACCGAGAAAAATGTGTTAGCACGAACAAAAAGTGCGGACTCAAAAAGAGTCCCTATCTCATTTTCTAATATTTCAAACTACCGTATATCCCGTCCTAGGATGAGTGTTTTTAAGCTTGAAATAAATAATATATACGGGATGTTGCCCCACCTATGACGGAGTGAAATTTTTAACTCAAGCAGATTGAAAAGAAACAAGTTTATAAAATCATGCAATGCCCTGATTATAAAACGCTTTCCAACATACCAGAAATCATTACTCAAGTTATCACTCAAGTTATGAGAATAATAGCTGTGGAATAAATCTCGGTCCTGTGCCGTGACCCTTGATCCCATATCCATGATATTCAAAAGAACCGGTTTGGTATACCTCCGAAATAACATGATAAAGTTTTGTCGCAATCGAAGCATTTTTAAGTAAGTTATGATTCATAAGGTCTATGGAATAGATCCCGCTCCTGTGTTCTAACCTTTGACCCCATTTCGCCTATTTTCCATAGAATTCGTCCCCAGGCAGGCCCCTACAACATACTAACATTTCATCTAAATCGAGGCATTTTTACGTAAGTTATGATGCATAATGGCGATGGAAGTGATTCCACTCCTATGTGCTGACCTTTGACCCCATTTCGCCCATTTTCAACAGGGTTTGTAGCCAGGTTGTCATCTACAACATGCTAAAATTTCATCGAAATCGAACCTTTTTTTACGTTAGTTCAACTAAGACGCATAAAAGCAGTGGAATGTATCCCGCTCCTATATACTGACCTTTCACCCCATTTCATTCACTTTAAATAAGGTTCCTTCCCAGGTGATACCCTACCAGATACTAAAATTTCATCGAAATCGAACGATTGTTACGCGAGTTATCGTGCGGACGGTCATGCGCACACAACGCGTGGCGTAATGAAGCAGATGGGAATCGCGACCATCTGCTCGCATAAGGTAGGACGTCATAAAACTTTAATAGGATCCACACACAACGCGTGACGTAATGAGACAGATGGCGTGACCGCTCGCCAACATTCTCAAACGCGAGATTGTGACGTCATAAGATTTCTAAGCATTGGAAACATTAATGGAACGACGCCATGACACTAAAAACGTTATATTTCGGTGTGGTTATTTAATACACTAAACGAATTCTCCTAAAGTCAAGATCAAGCTAAATCGATTTCTAGTACCAGGAAACGGTAGGTTAACGACTTTCATCAAAATTCTTAGAGCCGTTTTTAAAATCAAATGTATAAATAATACGAGAATTGCTACTTTAAGGTGGACGTCAAGTAATTTTGCTTCCTATACTTCCAATGGAAAAACTTCTGTACACATTTTCTTCACAATTAATGCGTTCCCAAGAATGAAAATTTGAACATCGATTAAAATAGCTTTATTTCATAACTTGGAATACTTAATATTTTATAAACCATATCCGTAATAATATTTTCTGAACCATAACCGTAATTATGGAATCCAACATTTATTTGTCCACTGACGTCATCAAAGTACAGGTCGCGTCATCTTTTTTCTGGTTTAAACACCACCAAAGGAAACGTTGTTTTTTAATATAATTATGGTTATGTTTTAGAAAATGTTAAGTATTCCAAGATATAGTATGAAGTTATTTTAATCGATGTTCAAATTTCCATCCTTGGGAGCACACTAATTGTGAAGGAAATATGTACAAAAGTTTTTCCATTTGAAATATAGGAAGCAAAATTACTTGACGTCCACTTTAATAGTGTAGGATAAGGGCAATGGAATTGATCCCAATCCTATGTCCTGACCTTTAATTTGTCCCATTTTCAATAGGGTTCCTCTCCAGGTGGTCTCCTACCACATACTAAAATTTCATCGAAATCGAACCATTTTTACGCACTTTATGACGCATAAGGGCAATGGAATGCATCCTACTCCTATGTTCTTACCTTTGATTCCATTCCACCCATTTTCAACAGGGTTAGTTCCCAGGTGATCCTCTACCACATGCTAAAATATCATTGAAATCGAACCATATTTACGCAAGTTATGACGCATAAGGGCAATTGAATGGATCCCGCTCCCTTGGCGTGACCTTTGACCCCACTTCACCCGTTTTCAAAGGGTTCGTTCCCTGGTAGTCCCCTACCGCATACTAAAATTTCATCGAAATCGAAGCATTTTTACGTGAGTTATCGTGCCGACAGACGGACGGACGCATATACGCTTCTTCAACCTACGGTTGGAAAGCGTAAATAAAATAGACGCCGGATTTCTGTAGGAAATATAGTAAAAACTTATATATGAAGAACTCATTCATGTTAGAACTAAAAATTATATGCTATTTATTTCCGTTTTTCAAAAGACCTCGCGATAAATAACACTCTGTGTAAAATATTTGTTGCTTAAGAAGTAGGTCAGAGTGTTTAGATAGATCGGTATTCTGCAAAATGCGTAATATAATCAGCACTAAACTCGGAAAGTTGTCTTCGTGTAAACTTATCTTAACAACTTTTACTTGTTTTTTTTTTCGTGTTGAATTATTTTTTATTCGGCTTACTCCTTATTCCCTACAGGGCTTGTTTTAGACTATCCTATTCGACGATTACTTTGAAAATTCATACTGACGCTTTTTCTACAAAACAAAATAATGCGACACAATAATGCGAATATTTCTACAAAATAATACGACATCTGGTAATAGAAATAGGAACTATCTAAATATTCGACAATGAGCTGTTGGGTCGACATCTGCTTTTAGATACAATTTTGTTCACTTTGACACCCCAAGATTTCAGTTTTTATTGTAGGCTAGAGCGTTTAGATAGATCAATATTTTGCAAAATGTATAATATAATCACAGCACCATGCTCGGAAAATTAGTTAAATTAAAAAAGTAATTAAAGAGTACAAATTAACACTCGAATTGTGCTAAATTAAATTAATATACAAACGCAACTTTCCATGATATTAGGATTTTAATTCGAATTTCGTAGATTGGATAAATAAAACTCGAGTCATTGATAAATCAATGTTTTTAAATTAGCACGCGATCACCTTGACATCTGACATGATCGCGTGCAAACTCAACTTCCTGCGATACTAAGAATTCAGTTCGAATTTTGTAGATCGGAAAAATAGAACTGGGTTAATCCAATGTTTCCAAATTATCACGCAATCACTTTGACATCTAAAACTGATCGCCTGCTATTATGTAGCAGGTCATAATTTTGACACCGCAAAAGCACCCACAAATTGATCGATAAGTGATGGCACAACAATGCAGATGTTTCAATGACGTCAAGAGTTCCAGAGAAACAGACAGATAGAGCTGGGTGTTTATATTATTAATTGATAGTTTTACTCAAGAAAAATCTAACAATTGTCGTTAAATGTACAGAGGATGCTCACACATTTTTAAAACGTCCTTGATAAGAAATTAAAGAAAATAAAATAAGTTCATGAATTGAAACTGGCAACAGCGTGTTAGATGAAAACGAAAGAAACATCTGCTGCTATTAAATATCGTCCGGTAAGAAAATTGTGCACGGAAACATGCGGTCGATAGAAGGTTATATTTTTACTCATTACGGAGAGCAAAAATATAACTTATCGACAACTTCTATACGGGGTGATTCATAAAGAAATGTACAGGTTCCAGATGCTGTAAAACAGTAGCAGTTGAAGACACGGACCACAACTGCAAACAGTTAGGTAGATGTACTCATAAAGTTTGTGTCCCGCTACTGAGAGAAACGACGTAGGCGATAGCGCGTGTGTCACGTGACTAGTCAGTCAAAATGACAACGTCTGCAGTGGAGAGGACGTTTTGTGTTCTTGAATTGGGCAACACGGAATCTGTAACTGTTGTGCAACGGCATTTTCGATCCCGATTCGGAAAAGAACCTCCAACTAGAAAAGCTATCTACGATTGGCATAAACAATTTGAAGCTACAGGTTGTTTGTGCAAACATAAAAGTTCTGGACGACTGCGTGTATCGGAAAAAGTCGTCGATAATGTTTGCAACGCCATTCAACGAAGCGAGGAAAAATCAACGCGGAGGGTGAGTCGTGAAGTGCATATTTCACAGCCCACTGTCTGGAGAATTTTGAGAAAGAAGCTCAAAATGATTCCATATAAAGTGCATCACTGCACTTGATTCAGATACCTTACCTCGCGTTTGGGCGGAAATGATATACTGGCTCGATATGTGTCGGGTGACTAAGGGTGCACACATAGAACATCTGTGACTGTCTCTAAAAAACCTGAAACATTTCCCTACAATTCTGTTACAGTTAACATAAAATATCATACTTTGTTCTTGTTTTATAGTGCGTTGAAACTATATACTTCTTTATGAATCACCCTGTATATTATTCGTATTTATATAATCAAAAATTATATATATATATATATATATTCTATAAAGAAGATACCTAAGCAAAAAAATACATATATAATTTTGACCCACACCTAGTACAACATAGAAAAGGTTATGTATCTACCTGTGTGAGTAAAAGGAGAAAAGATAAAAAAATAAAATAAAACAACTGAATGTAGAAGGTGTCGAGAATACTGAGCCTTGGCTTTATCAAGGACCAGCAAAAACTCTGCATTTTCTCACTTCCACAAAGACCTAGTTGGAAATGGGTTTCTGCAAGGCCATAGATGCAAGTAACATTCCCACCTAAAATAGTTTAAAAAAATATATATATAAGTCATATCCTCCGTAGAGTAGCATGACCTAGCACTAGTTAACAATTTCGCTTGCATCCATTAACCTTCATGGCCCGACCCATGCTCTTCATCTGTTACTATTAAACAGAGAGAAGAAGATTAAAGAGAACTCAAGCTGTGAGAGTGACATAATAAATAGAAATGATTTTCGGCTATAACGAAATTCCAAGTTCGTTTGAGAGAGAATTTAAACCTGAAAAACAATGCAAAAGAAATCCAAATTTTACATTGCAATTAAAAAAGGAAATGTTAATTTATAACAAACAGATTTTTGAAAGAAAACTTGAGTCTAAAACCCCCTACTCTACAACTTATGACAGCACGAAAACGAGAATAAGTTAAAGATAATAATTAACTAAAGAAAACTTTGTGAAAGTTATATACCTTAAACAGTTAGTTGCAATATGTACAAAGTATTTCAGCAGTGCTTTAAGTGCATAATTAATTAGTTATTAAGAACTTAACTACTTTGAAAAAACAGCGCATAGACAGCGCATAGAAAAGGAACAAGCTTAGCCATCTTCTGTTCCTAGGTACCCCAAAAGACGCTCAAAGTTACAAAGAAAAGTAAGAGTTAAAACCCGCATAAATGTTAACAGACAAAACAATGCTTAAAAGCTGAAAAGCTAAAAAACGACAGAGAAAAGGTACATGAAGTACAAACATTGAACTTATAAAACCTAGAACCCAAAAACAAGGAAGAGTGCTTACCTCTTGTGTTACAAAAACTTTTCTCCTCACAAGAGGAGAACATGGCTGACCTCTTCCGCCACTCCCTAGACGCTGGGGCAGTGAGGGTGGGGCTGATGGCCTCCTCATACAGCAAGAAACCAACGCGCGGAGATTTTAACCAGAGAAAAAAATATATAAACTTAAGACTGTGGATCTGTATGATCAGAATGAGCAGAATTAACTCTCCAGAATACATGAGAAATATTATAAAATACACGAGCAGTTTATTTAATAATCTTTGCATGTATTAAATCACCTTAGTGAGCTTCTATGGATTAATCAGAATCTTATTAATTTTAATGTTGGTTTTACTATTTTTAGTATAGCTATCCTAGTGATGAATAACTAGTTTTCTTTTTTTATTTGTTTTTATTTTCTTTTATAAACAGATTTTTAAGCTTTTTTTGTGATTTTGTTTATATTATTTAATTTTTTGTTTTAATAGGACCGTCATATCCATAGCACTAAGGTTCCTTTAGGTAGTTAATAGGCATCCTCTAGCCAACTTCCTTACGGCTTTGATTGGTCAGAATCATATTATTAACTGTGTAGAAAATTAAAGCAGATCTGCCAACCTTACTCTATTATTCAGAATAATTTTTCTTAAAGTTCTTTTGATGAAAGAAGAAGGAATTTCGTTCTCTAGAAAACTTTCTAATAGTATATTAATGTGGTAATTGAAGTCCAAAATGTTGCTGCAAATTCTTGAAATTCTTAGGACCTGAGAAATTAGTACATTCTCAATTACTTTGGTTGAAATGTTATTATTCCAGTGTAGATATTTAATTACTTTGAAAGGAAAATTAACTCTTTTATCAAAGAGGCTAATAGATGGGTTACCTCTGTTGAGCTTAATGCTTAAGTCTAGGAACTCAAGTTCCTGATTACTGTGGTTGGTTTTACATAAGTTAAGAGAGCTAGGATAGATATTATCAAAATCACTCTCTATAACTTCTGAATTATTGATACACAGCAGATCATCAATATATCTAAAAGTGTAAAGGTAGTTATCTGAGCAGGTGGGGTGATTTTTAATGAATTTATATTCCTTAAAGAACAGGAATAGATTAGCGATATTCGTGGACGTTGATGTTCCCATTGGAATACCGTTCACTTGCTTATAGAGAGTATTATTATATAAGATATGGTTATTTTTTATGCAGCAATTGAGATAAGGAACAAACAAGGAATCCAAATGACATAAAGGCACTTTATTGAAAAGGTACCTTTGAGCACAACTAGACAGAATACAGAAACGTCCATGTGACAGGCGGTACCCAAGAAAAATCCAGTCTTTAGTAGGGGATATGAACACCCCTGACTGCGTTGCAGGATTTACAACGTCTGTCCATGCTGAGGAAGAGGTTGTCAAGGAGCTGTTGAGGCATCGCGACCCATTCCTCTTGTAGCACCAATCGCAACTGCGGAATCGTTGCTGGCGGCTGGTGACATCCTGCCAAGCGTCTCCCGAGAAATTCCCACACGTGTTCGATTGGATTTAGGTCCAGCGACCTTGCATGCCAATACATGCGTTGAATATCTTCACTCTCCAACAGCTCTGCGACAGCCACTGTACGATGAGGTGTAGCGTTGTCGTCCATGAAGAGGAACTCAGGACCCACAGCACCTCTAAACAGACGCACGTGAGGCATCAGAACCTCGGTACAATAGCGGACACCAGTGAATGAACCTCCTTGGAAGATGTGGAGGTCAGTACGGCTACCAAGCATGATACCGCCCCAAACGAGAACTCCGCCACCGCCAAAGCGGTCCCTTTCGATGATGTTCGAGGTGTGATTGCGTGTTTCCTGCTCTCTCCAGATGTGTATACGTCCAGAATCGCTCGTCAGACTAAATCGGCTCTTATCCGTAAAGAAAACTCGACCCCCATTGCCGATCTGTCCAGTTCTTGTGTTCCTGGCACCATAGAAACCGCCGTCTCCGATGAATAGGCGTTCATGGCACATACCGTACTGGTCGTCGTGCAAATAGACCACCTTTGTGCAGCCTCCTGGCCACGGTAAAACGCGATAACGGACGTCCAGTTGTCTTTTGCTTGTGCCTTGCGATTTATCTCGCTGTCTGCCGTCTGTCTCTTCTCGCCTGTAGGACAATATACCGGTCGTCCGCCACCGTGGTTGCTCGTGGACGACCACTGCTAAACTCTCGGATAGCTGTTCCTGTCGTTTGAAATGCTCTCCAAGCTCGTGAAACGATGCTGTGAGCGATCCTGAACTCCTCGGCCACACTAATCACATTTCGACCTTCTTCCAACTTCCCAATGACTCGACCTCGGGTAAAGTCATCCAGATGTCGTCTATTGGATTACCTGTTGGCCATATCACACGGTGGCTGCAACTCGACGTCGTTCAAACCGATTTACACCGTGCAAAATCTTTTACCGAAATGCTTAGCGTACAGCGCCCGTGTGTTTTATAGCCTTCCGACACTCCCCCTACGTCATGCTGCATATGTGCGCATGCCCTACCGTACCGTACCCTAGTCTATCTCCTAAGTGGTCTTTTGGTCCGTTCTGCCTGCTCGTTCCGCTGCTATGCTAATTTCTCCTCTTCGTCCTTAATTTTTGCCCATCAGTGCACTACTACATTTCTTGAAAAAATGAAAAAGAGACGTGTATTAAGTGTTCATATTACTTCAAAGTCCGCTGATGTGTTGCCAACGAACTACGGTGCCTTCGGTCTCGTAAATATAGTTCGAAGGCACAGTAGCTCATTTGTGACACATCAATACCATTACCAATTTTAAAAAATGCCCTGTTATTTTGGAAATCTAGATGTAGGTTCATAGTCCAGAGAAAGGGATATCATATAGAACATTTAAGAAAGAGGTACACGGTCAATTCGCATTGTGACTACCAGCTGATATTCAGAGTAACCGCCGTGTGCAGCGCGGACAGCAGCTAGTCGAGCTGGGAGTGACTCAATAAATAAAGTGCTGGAAGGCGTTCAGAAGTATGTGGATCCATGCTGACTACAGTGCGTCTGACAGCTGCTGGAAGGTGCGTGGTGGAGGGTACATAAAGCGAAAGACACGATCGAGGTGGTACCAAAGATGTTCAATTGGGGGGGGTAAGTCTAGGAATTAAGGAGCCAGGGAAGTACTTTGAAGTCTTCATCGTAATCTTCCAACCACTCTCGGATATTGCTAGATGTGTGACACGTCGCATTATCGTGCTGGGAGGTCCCCCTCCCCAAGGGAAGACAATCAGTATGTATTGGACTTCGTGGTCTGGAAGAATGGATCATAAAGGAATTCGTTCCACAGTGCCTTCCACAGGTATGAGTGGACCCAGGGAATGCCATGAAACCATTCCACAGACCATAACGCTGCCCCACCATTTTATATTCTTCCAGCAATGGTTGAAGAGTGCTGGTTCTCCGATGCTTCTGGTCTTATACGCTAATGTCCATCCGTAAGAGGAAGCAGAAAACATGACTCATCGGAGAAGGCAATCCTTTGCCAAACAGCGGAGATCCAATTCCGATACTGCGGTGCAAATTAAAGCCTTTTCTGCCGATGCACTTTCGTTAGCATAGGTACAGTGATCATACGTCTGCATCGAAGCCCCAATGCAGTAGGGTTCGCTGAACTGCCGTTTTACACACACTTCCGGTAGCCCCCTGGTTTCATTCGGCCAGTGAGCTGCTCCATTATAGCGTGCCGATCGGCCCTAACGTACCTTTGCAGCCGACGTTCACCTCTCACATCAATGGCACGTGGTGTCCGCAGTTTCCACATCGCTTATTCATAATGGTGCCATTTATCCAATGACTATGCACTTTGACCACAGCAGCACGCGAACAGTTCACAAACTTTGCTGTTTCTGATGACTATGCACTTTGACCACAGCAGCACGGGAACAGTTCACAAACTTCGCTGTTTCTGAAATACTGCCACTCTTGGCCCGAAAGTCGATAATCATCCCTTTTTGCAAATCTGAAAGATCGTTCATTTTATCCATGACAGCAACGAGTGATATGTTATCAGAATGCCTACAGCACATCTTATATACCCTCCAAGCCAGCTCACGACACGTGCCTTCTTTCATTGGCTACCCACTGTTGGCGTCAAAAGTAGGTGGTGGTCACAATGCGACTCGGCTGTGTAATTTCATTTTATGCATTATTTATATTTGGAAAGTCATTCTAAAAATGTGCGAACATTCTCCGTATTTCAAATCATCTGGAGCCCGCTAGCTTGTTCCGCTGTATAACTTTGTAGCACTCAAAGCGAGTAAGGGAAGAACACTCGCGCATGCGGGAAATAACCACTCGAGACGATACATTTTTTTACAATTTTGATCGCAAATATCTCTGCAGGTTTTGCAAGTAGAACAGCGGGGTGTATTTTTTGGGCTAATTAGAACATTCTGACACTTTTTTGTTTGGATTTTTTTTTTGTGCGAATGCTGTGTAAGAAATTATTTTGTTATGTTTATGCAAAAGATACCCACGGGAGTGCAATTGCCATGTCGTCAGTCTTTCTGTCATTTGGAGTATTTTTATGACTGAAGGTATGCATCTGTGATCAACCCTTGTAGAGATAAAAGATTGTTTCAATCCTTTTTGGGACATCCTGTATACCACGAAGTTGGTTTAAAAAGAGAGGACGTGAAATAATATAATTATGAATTTAATTCTGGAGATCCATTTTCTCTTGCCATAAGTAATGCTAATATGTCTTCAGTCGCAGGATATTTGTGTTTTCTACTTAAAATTCCTAAATTGAATATATTTACAATTGCAGAAATTTGCATATCGACACTTTGCACAAGTAAACAGTAGAATGTTGTGATAAAGAAAAATATTGAGGTGAATTAATTTCGTGCCTTCCAATTTCTGTCTGTTCTTGGCGATCCACAATGCTTAGAGAAGACGCAGATAGTAAATTACTTTTCATATTGTTATTATCATGAATTTTTAATGAGTGAAAGCTTTAATAAATTTATGTAGGGAATATTTTAGAACTCCGCTCTGTTCACTGACCCTCGAATAAGCTCATGGCTATCATTACATTTTGTGATTTTCTTTAAATACGTCATTTGACAGAAACTAATCTTTTCGGAAAAATGTATTTTTGGGAATTTGGAAATTCAAATCGTTGTTACTATATCTGGGATATGCGATATTAAAACATGAACAAATTTTAAAATGATATTTTCTTAGAAACTTTACATAATAGAAATAACAGGACTCATATGTTACGCATTAAACTTAAGTTCGTTGCTGCAACTTAATTGTTTGCTATTAATTAGCTCAGAATTTAATTGAAGGTCTTTTCAAAAGGGAATTAATTTTTCTCAGAATAACTCCATCGTTTTCCAATGAATGTGAAAACGCATAATTAAAACAGAGACTGGATTTCGAAGCCAATTTATATTATTTATGATACTTTAAATTATTTGGAAATGATGTTTTTCAAAAAATTCGGAATATATTTTGGTCTCATTTGAGAACATTTTACTTTTCATAGCTGGGAATTAATATTTGGTGTAAAAATTCTTTGCATCTAGAAATCCTGCATGTGTATGCTAGATATTGGTATCGTAATCATACATCTTTGCACAGCAGCGATTTTCGATTATTGAACTTTTTGCTATCTGGAAAAACACTGTTCCATCAAATATTTTCCTGTTACCTATATTCGGAGTTACATATGGTTGCGTAATATTTGAAGATTTCAATACTGCTACACCTAACATGGAAATCGGGCGCTAGTGGCAAATATTTACGTTTGTCTTGCATTTCTGATTCAGAGAACGCATAAGTGGAGTTGTAAAATTAAGAAAAACAGCGTTATTTCCTAATTATTTGATTTACGCTTTCCAACCGTACGTTGAAGCATATATACTCCAGCTTTGTCCGTCTGTCCGTACGAGAACTCGCGTAAAACTCCTTCGATCTCGATGAAATTTTAGTATGCGTTAAGGGACAACCTGGGGACGAACCCTACTGAAAATGGATGAAATGGGGTCAAAGGTCTGGACATAGGAGAGGGATCCATTCCATCGCCCTTATGCGTCATAACTTACGCAAAAATGCTTTGATTGCGACAAAACGTTATGTTGTTCCGGAAGTATACTGAACTGGTTCTGTTGAAAATCATCGAAATAGGGTCAAAGATCAGAGCACAAGAGCAAGATTTATTCCACAGCCATTATCCTCATAACCTGAATAAAAGTGCTTCTGTTGCGACAAGACATTAGCATGTTGTTCTGGAGGCATACTGAATCAATTATGTTTAATATCGAAATGGGATCAAAGGTCAGGACGCAAGAGCGAGATTTATTGCACAGCCGTTATCCTCAAAACTTTAATACAAATGCTTCTATTGCGACAAAACTTTAGTATGTTGTTCCGGAAGCATACTGAACGAATCAATAATCAGGGTAGAGAGGAGGGGTTGTCTGCGCGCGATTTCTGGTATGCTGGAAAGTGTATCATAATCAATGCATTATTTGATTTTACTAACTTTCTTTTCTTATCGACCGAGGTTTGAATGTTTAGGTCCGATCGTTCTTAAGAAGCTGAGACAGAGCACAACAAAACGCGCTGGATGACACCAAAATAAATAAAATAATTGTGAAATGACGTTGTTTCCTTAATCTTATAATCATCACAAGGCCCATAATTGCAGGAAGTGAAGTCGTGTTTCACAGAAAAAGAAATCCCTTCCGCAGATTTCTTTTTAAATATTAAATTGTTTTTAGATAAACAGCTCAGCAACAAGATAGTGCTGTACGGACAGCGCTGAATGAGGTTTGCTTATGTACGTAGCTGTTCAAGTACGCTGTATCTAAGGTCTCTTATCTGGGCATCTGCCTGAAATATATATTCATATTTTTGCCATAAGAATGCCATTCCACATCGTGAACTACTGTTTTTGAAAATTACACCACCATGAAGGACTACAGGTATTAGCTTGAAACTTACAGGATGTGTACAACATGTTACGACAAGCAAATGATTAAAGTGTTAGAGAAAATGCGGGTACGGTTTCGGAACAGCGGAGTCTGAACTGTCAGATCTTGGGTATAAAGGGATGGCTCAAACAAGAAGTTGCAAATTGCAATCATGGGCTGCGGATAGCCTAGTGATCAACGTTCGCGACTGGCACGGAGAAACCTCAGGTTTGATCCCGAGGTGGTTCGAACTGCTAAATATCCGCCGTGCGTCGGACGAGCACGTCAAGCCGTTGGGTGCCGGGTACTGGACATCCGGTTATAAATAGGGGCGTCTTCCTCCCCTCCCTTTCTACCTCACATTTGTGCCACTTTTCTATCGGGCACTCTAGCCCAAATCTCCCAGCCTCCTATTTCTAAGGGCAGTTTAAGACCTGGGGTCAGACACGCCCTTCCTAAAATCCTCTACTTATGATCTGATCTGATGTTGAAATCAGTGCAGAGGCAACACTGAGTCGAAAGGGTGTTTCTTGTGCCTCACTATGCCTCGTCGCCGAAGAAGGTTGCATTACGAACAAATGTCTGACTTTGAGCAAAGAAGGATTGTTGTGATGACAGAAGATTTACTTTCCTACTGCTTGCCACTCGTGCGAAACGAAACGCCAGTACGGTGATGCGAGCGTGGCGTTAGTGGACAAAAGAGGTTCGGATCTACAGAAATCCGAAAATGGCCCGCGAAATCGCAAGAGTAAACGGCATGACGATCATGTATACTGCATGGTAATGACCTATCGCACAGCGATATTCACGGTGTTAAGACAGCAAGAGAGCACTGTCACGGCTCTGATTTTGTCCACCAGCACAGTTCGACGTTGTCTGTTTAACAGAGGACTGGTCGCTGCTGGACTTAATAGAGACATATATGCTGCTGGACGTAGCAGCTATTTGCAGCGCATTCCTTTGACCCTAAACCACAGACGCCCCAAGCTACAATGGAGTTTCGAATACAGATATTGGCGGGCTGATTGCTTTCAGGTCGTGTTTTCTTACGAGACACGATACAACTTTGCGTATCATGACGGTCGCATACGTGTTGGAACATATCGTCGTGAACGACATTATGCAGCGTCATACCGCCCCAACGCCAAGCGTCAAGTTCTGGGACGCTATTGGGTTCAACGTTAGATCTCGTTTGATAAGAATTGAGGGAAACTTAAACAGCCAGCGATACACCAGCGAAGTTTTACAGGAATAGGTGATATCCTTTCTTCAGAGTTGTCCTGGAGCTACATTCCTGCAGGTAAATGGTCAGCCACACGTGATCCAAAAAATTCCAAGATCTCTTCCATGCACGGCGCCTGCACGTTCACCGGATATGTCCACGATTGAACATGACTGGGACATGGTAGCCAAGCGACTGGCCTGTGAAGCACCTTCACCAATCACCACAAGTGGACTCTGGTTTCGCATAGAAATAGCCTGGCAAGCTATTCCATAGGACGATATCAATTCAATACTTCCATTCAATACTTCGTGGATAACCCCTGCAAGAAGCATTAATATAAAAAACGTGTGCTCTGTTTGTTGATGAAATCGGGGCCGCGGGTGGCCTAGTGGTCAACATTCGCTACTTCCACAAAAACCTCGGGTTCGATCCCAAGCAGGTACAGGCGCTAGAACAACTAAATATCCACGGTGCTTCGGATGGGCATGTTAAGCCGCCGGGCACCCCGCAGTGCGACAAAACACCCGCAGCTACAACAATGGTGATGAGGGCAATATGTCACAATACACAGTTCTTCTCAGCCTTCTGCGTATGGGACTGCGTAGCCGAAGACCCAGGCGGGTCCCTACGCTGACTGCACGTCATCCCCAACAACGCGTGAAATGGGCCCGAGATAAATGAGATTGGATCTTGGATGATTGAAAGAAAGTGGCCTGGTCTGACGAATCAAGATTCCTGGTGCATCTTGTGGACGGCCGAGCGCGGATACGCAGATTACCAACACAGCCTGGATGCACTGTTGGGAGGAAACAGGCCGGCGGCGACGGTGTTATACTGTGGGCGATGTTTTCTTGGCACATTATAGGCCACATTATCCCAATAGCATAATCTCTGACAGCTGTCAGGTATCTGAACATCGTTCCGGACCAAGTTCACCCATTCATGGCAAATGTGCTTTCTGATGGTGATGGCTATATCAAGAGGGTAATGCGTCATGCCATACTACCAGAATATTCATGGAGTGGTTCGAAGAACATGCTGGTGACTTTCTGTTAATGCCCTGGCTTCCAAATTCACTTGACATGAACCCAATCGAACATTTGTGGTTCGACTAGGAAAAGTGGGTTCGCGCTAAATCACCACCACCCCGAAATGTACGGGAACTCGTGGCCCTGCTGTTGACATAATGGTACCCGATATCCCAGGATACCTCATCGAATCGATACTCGCCGAATGGCCGCTGTTTTGCGGTCTATAGGGGGTCCTATAACTTATTAGGTAGGTGGTCATTATGTAATCGCTCATCAGTGTATATATACACATATATATATACGTAACATCACAGCCTCTCCTTGACAAATGTCAACCCCGCCTTCTCGTGGTGCATCCTGTTCCCACTAAAGGGGCTCTGACGACCGCCCATAGCGGTATAACTATACCATCGGGATCAGAGGAAATTCTATCCCACACTCACCAACCCGCTTGGCCAGCGTGGTGAGTTATGGCCAAACCCCTCCAAAATGATTCCACAACTTAAATCTTGGCCCTCAGTCTCCGGCAGCTGGAATGTACCTGGCCAAGGCAGCGGCCAGTGCGACATGAAGGCAGAGGGTGCTAAGAATCCCCGGAGGACCGGACTAGGCTGCCATCTGATGCTGACCTTGGCTACTTACAATGGACGCTCCCTATCTTCTGATTCAAGGCTTCTTGAATTGGAAGAGGAACTACAAAGGATCAAGTGGGACATCGTGGGGCTAAGTGAGGTAAGGAGAAAAGGAGAAGATCTCATCGAACTGAAAAGTGGACATCTCTTCTACTATCGTGGGACAGATACTGGCAGAACTAGTGGTGTTGGATTTATAATAAACAAGAAACTGAAGGATAAAGTTGTAGAAGTTGAAAGTTCCTCTGACAGAGCTGCACGACTTGTTATCCAACTCTCGAAAAGATACCAGGCTCAGATTATTCAAACTTATGCACCCACCACAAGTCATCCTGAAGAAGAAATTGAAGAATTTTATGAAGAAATTTGTCATCTAAATAATAAAGGTAAGCAACACTTGAAAATAATTATGGGAGATTTCAATGCAAAAATAGGGCAACGGCAACAGAATGAAACTTCAGTAGGTAAATTCGGTCATGGCAACAGAAACCAGCGTGGAAATACTCTCGTTGAGTTTGCAGAGGCAGAAGAATTTTTCATCTTGAACTCCTTCTTCAAGAAAAAGCCACACAGGAAATGGACATGGAGACATCCAAATGGGACGACAAGTGAAATTGATTTTATTATGTGTAACAAAAAATTCGTCATAGAAGACTGCAGTGTGCTAAACAAGTTCAACACAGGTAGTGACCATAGATTGGTGAGATGTAAGATGCACCTCAACACTAAACTTGAACGTGGCAAGCTCATAAGACAAACAAAATCTATTGACATAACCAACCTTAAAAAACACCATAATACCTTCAAGTTAGAACTGAAGAACAGGTTCTCTGCTTTAGAAGGCCTAACATCGGAAGAAGTGGACATCTCTGAAGTTAACAGAAAAGTAACCAAAGCTCTTATGGAAACAGCAACAAAATTAGCTGGGTCTAAGAACAAGTTGCATGTGAACAAATTATCAGGAAAAACCAAAATGTTGATGCAAAAAAGAAGAGAGATGAGGACAACTAAAGAAGATGTGACTTCCAAAGTGGAATATATAGAGCTATGCAAGACAGTAAGAAAAAGTATCACTGAAGACGTAAGGAAATTCAACTGTGAACTAGTAAGGAAAGCAATTGAAAACAACCAAAGCCTAAAGATAGCAAAGCGACATCTCAGTAAGGGAAGAAAACAGATTATGGCACTGAGAAAAGAAGATGGTTCTGTAACAAGAAATAGAGGCGAAATTTTGACAAGAGTGAAAGATTTCTACTCCAAATTATATGAAAGGGATGATATATGCACTCCAGACATCATGAAAGATACCAGTACCAGAGTTCCTCCAGTCCTTCCAGCAGAAGTTGCGCATGCAATCAAGAACATGAAGCGAGGAAAAGCTCCAGGAGAAGATGGAATTACTGTAGACATCATAAAAGAAGCAAGTGGAGAAATCGAAACAGTACTCGCCCAAATTTTCACTCGATGCCTTAATGAAGGAAAGATTCCTGAGGATTGGAACACCGCTACAATGATCCTGCTACATAAGAAAGGTGACATTGAGGATCTCGGAAACTACAGACCTATCAGCCTCCTATCAGTAGTTTATAAAATCTTCACTAAAGTTCTTTCACACCGCTTGAAGGTAGCACTAGACATGGCTCAACCGAGAGAACAAGCTGGATTCAGGAGTGGCTACAGCACAATAGATCATATCCACGTGCTGAGAGAACTAATTGAAAGAGCGAGGGAATATGAACTTCCATTGTGCATGGCTTTTATCGATTATGAAAAAGCCTTTGATTCGGTGAAACCATCAGCAGTTACAATGGCTCTGAAAACCTGCGGTATTGAAGATGCATACATTAATATTATTAATAACATCTATGAAAATGCAAGTGCAAAGATTAGGCTGTTTGAAAATACAACACACGTAAAAATTGGAAAGGGAGTGAGACAAGGTGACACCATATCTCCGAAGCTCTTTAATGCCACATTGGAGGGTGTTTTTCAGTCGCTGAGCTGGGAAAACAAGGGGATAAAGATTAATGGAGATTATCTAACCCACCTTCGTTTTGCTGATGACGTAGTCATTTTTGCAACTACCCCATCAGAGCTGCAGAGTATGATCCAGGAACTTGCTGACAAGAGTAAAGAAGTGGGATTAAAATGAACTTTCAGAAGACAAAAGTGATGTTCAATGCTTTTACAAGAAATGAAGATTTATCGATTGATGGAGAAAAGCTGGAGATAACAGACACGTACGTTTATCTTGGACAGCAGATATCAAGTGAGGGTCACATTGATGAAGAAATTAATCGGCGTACAAAACTTGCCTGGAGAGCTTTTGGAAGAAACAGCATAATTTTCAAGAGCAATATGCCATTATGTCTTAAAAGAAAAAGTGTTTGATCAATGCATCCTTCCAGTGCTTACGTATGGTGCAGAGACGTGGACCTTAACTAAAAGAGACATACAAAGGCTGCAGACAACTCAAAGAAGCATGGAGAGGTGCATGCTTGGTGTAACCAGGAGAGATAAGAAGAGGAACTCGTGGATCCGAAAAATGACAAGAGTGGAAGACATCATGATCAGAGTTAAATCCCTGAAATGGCAATGGGCTGGACATATTGCCAGAAGGACAGATCATCGATGGACAGCCGAAATTTTAGATTGGATTCCAAGGGACAGGAAAAGACCCAGAAGAAGACCACATAGGAGATGGGTGGATGAAATTCGAAAGTATGCAGGGGTGACATGGAGGAGACTGGCACAAGACAGACCGTTGTGGAGGAAACTTGGGGAGACCTTCGTCCAGCAGTGGATTGATAATGGTTGACAATGATGATGATGATATACAAACAGACAGTTGTGGAATTGGTGAAGAAACTTCGGAGGACCTTCATCCAGCAGTTGATTGATAGTAGTTGACAATGATATATATACTGTATAACTTACTGTATAAAATGCAAGACTTGCGACGACGTGGATCACTTTTTAACCATACACAAATAACTACGTACGCTGTTTAACAGAAGAAGACGAACATTTATATTCCGGTGTTCCCACCGTGTTATCCGTAACCGTTCCTGTTTAATGTTTTGTTTACATCTTTTTTCTGTCTTTCAAAGTTAGTTTTTTTGGGCGTTTTTTTCTGGTGCGATAGAACTGGAAGCCCACAGTTGTAGGTTGTAAGATGACCATTTGGAAGTCTCAAGGCCAAACAGTACAGAAAGTAGGTATCTACCTTTCTGAACTAGTATTTAGTCATGGACAACTTTCAAGATGTCAAAAATTCAACGGTTTTATGATGTCATAGTTAAAATAGTCCATGGGATAGAACAAAGGAAAATACTTCCAGATTCCGAAAAGATATTTACAAAAAATATCGTGTACAAAGATATTTTGCAACATTGTTGACCTAATTGATAATTGCTACAAACATCACACCCCAAAAAAAAAACATGGGGTAACACGCGAAAGCAAGGGAGTTCACGTCCCTTACCAAGGGTGGATTATCATCCGGCAAACGCTTCCGTATTTTGTATTTCTATGCATGAACAAGGAAGCACATCAAGGGTGCGTTTCAATACACGCTCATTTTTTACAATGACTCAGCAAAAAGATAATAATAAACACTTGAATAGCAATAAGGTATTTCTAGAACCCGTTGTATTCTTATCGCAACGGACTTTACAGCTATTATATGTATATACAAGTGTATACTTAAATTGATGCTATTGGCCAAGCTGCAGGTGCAATTATTACTAAGGCTGTTTTATACAAAGAATTTCTTTAAAAGAAAAATAATCACAGGTACTGGAAACATTTAATAATATACATACAAATGTTTTACACTGCTAACATCAACGTTAAAATAAGCAAGGGGGAAAGGGGGAACGAAGGAAGTGTATATGAAAGGGGTTTATAAAATTAAAGAAAGACAACGTTAAAATTCAACGAAATCAGCATGTTAGGAGCAACGCACCCTTCAAATATCTACAACAAATGTGTGGCAAAACGTAGTATCTCTAGTTCAAAACCCACAAAAGCGTTTTACGTAAAACTATATATACTTAGTATCAGGCATAGCAGGACAATTCGCATACAGAACAAAAAATCGAGATTCACCGATCTGTTCTAGACGTATTACGGAGCAAAGCTTTTTTTATTCGCATGCTTATTTGCAGCAACATCGATAACAAACGATTAAATTGGACTTAAATAATACAATTCGTAGTTGAACAGCTAAAATTGGCTGTTGTTTTTGGTATAATATATCTCGAATTTAAGAGTTTTTAACTTTTAGAAACAAGTACTCCAAAAACTTGATCAAAATTTTTCCAGTGAGCCACAAACAACATCTTTATCTTCCCCGGTTTGCGCTCTGGTTTTGTTGCCAGCTACCTCTTTTTTTTTTTTTATTCTTTCTTTACTTGGAGGTTTAACGCCCAGCGTGAGCAATTCAGTGACTTATGAACAGTGGCCTGTCCCTAATTTAGGGCCACTGGTTACATTAAAGGGAGAGAGCCAGTGCCGTAAGACAAACACAACATCCATTGCTCACCGGGGTTCGAACCCGAACCCATCTCGGACGAATGATCAGAAGCCATCGCTTAGACCACTGCGACACCAGGGCGGTAAGGAGAGAGTGCCACCAGGGCGGCACTCTCTCCTTTTCTACATCTCGTCTTCTCTCATAGAAAAGTGTCACAATGTGGCATCTGGTCTCAAGACTTAAAGGATCGTTTCGAATGATATTTTTCATGCTTATAAGGCGTTGTAGGACATCGAGGGTACACAATTTGTAGTTGTTTCATCCATTGGTTCCGTACTTCTCAAAGGACCAGTTTCTATGTTTAACTTTTAAGCCTTTCTGAGCTGTACTAATGGGCGCGAGAAAGAGCACTGATGCATACTACTTCTAAAATAATCTTTACTTTTGCTGAAAGTCTATCATCTACTTTTTTAACGCAGCTTAGATCATCTGTTCTGAACTGGAATTGTGATGAAATCATGAATCATGTAAAGTTCAGTTCATGTTAACTGAATACTGCAGCCCAGGTCCACTCCACAACTTTTTTGTAGAGAACTAGTAGGTCAAGTTATAAAGCAAACATAATCTTTATCATTGTGATGCAATGCATATGAGCTGATTAGTCAGGTATACAGTGACTTGATATGTCAGGTATATATGGCAACTACGTCCTTAACACCATGACGAAACTATAATCTTTATCACTGTCATGTAATTCATTCGACCTAATAATTAATATAATATTGATTAAGATTATGCAATTATAATCTGTATCACTATTGTATTAATTCGTATGATCCTATAAGTCAGGTATATGACATCTTTTATCCTTATCACCGTACGAGACTATAACCTTTAGCACTATCATGTAACTGCGACCTGATAGACATATCGCAACTACAATCAAGTGATATGTCTACCTATCATGTGACCTGATAAGGTAGACATATCGCAACTATAATCTTAGCCATCGTCATATAATTCATGTGACCTGATAAGGCATTAAAATTCTTATTAATATGAGCACCATCATCTTATTCTTAATACTATAAAGCAACTGCAATCTTTATCCCCAGCATCCAATTCATTTTGACCTGATTTTCAATATGACACTAATACATTTTTGCTTACTTATTTCACCAATAAGTTTCTTGTTTATTTTATCACCAATACCTTTCGTGTTTACTTATGAAAGCAATACATTTGTTTACTTATTTCACCAATGTATTTCCTGTTTACTTCACCAATACGTGTCTTATTTACAAAATGTTTCTCGTATTACAAAGTATTAATAAAAAGAAAATTTCACTAGCTCTTATTTTAAATACCAAAATATATGCGTGCATCTTTACAACCAGTAAAACATTCAACATCTGAAAACTCAGCTTACATGAACTATTGCAGATTTTATGCAAGGCACTGGTTTTTACGTAGAAATCCTTTTACATATAAATGATTATTTCATTTTCCGACTCGTGTTAGTGTATCAAATGAAATGACTCAATCACTAAATTTATCCATGCTGTTCTACCACAGCTAAATCAAGGCCGTCTAGAAAACACAAAACCACGACATTAGAGAAATGAGTTCCTTCTCTCAGTGACGTCACAAAGAAATCAAGGCTTCCGATTTCACCCAACGCTGCCGTGTGTGACGTCAAAGACGACACCGACGTATCAGTACGTGAAACATGAGAGTGACGTCACAAACTGAGGAAAATGATCTCTCTGTAATGGCCTTTTGTTTTCTAGAAGGCCTTGGCTAAATGCTTGTGGGTTTATCCATCATCCAAAGTAACTCATCAGCCCGGGTGTTACAGCAGCCTAAGCGGTGACTTCTATCTGTTCGTCTGCGTGAACGTGATATAGAGACACGGTGAAGCATGTGCAGCGTTATTTTTTTTATTTTTTTTTTTTTGTTTTTAGAAATGGCTCTATCCTTTTTCTGGAGCCAGTGACCCCAAATCTCGGGTCGTTGGTTTGGAAAAAGGGATATCCCTTTCTGGAACGAAAAGAGATATCCCTTTTTAAATCACCCATCTAGGAATTGAGCTCACTGGTTCCAGAAAAGGGATAAAGCTCTTCCTACACATGATTCACAGGCATGTGTAGGAAATGCGGTGTCCCTTTTATGGAATCAGTTACCCCAAACCTCTGGTCGCTGGTTTTAGAAAAGGGATATCCCTTTTTAAGTCGCCCATCTAGGAATTGGGGTCAGTGGTTCCAGAAAAGGGATATCTCTTTCCTGGAACAAAAAGGAATATCCATTTTTAAGTCACCCATCTAAGATTTGGGGTCACTGGTTCCAGAAAAGGGATATCACGTTCTGTAACGGAAAGGGATATCCCTTTCTGGAACGAAAAGGAATATCCCTTTTTAAGTCACCCATCTAAGAATTGGGGTCACTGGTTCTAGAAAAGGGATCGAGCCTTTCCTACAGATGCTGGTGAAGCATGTGTAGGAAAGGCTCTGTTGTTCCTTTTCTGGAACCAGTCACCCCAAATCTTAGATGGGCGACTTTCTATAGCACTTGCAGTTGCTCACGGTACTCTTTAAACTTCACCTCTCTCTCCCAAAAAACGTAAAATAAAATGATCCGACCATGAAATTTAGCCATGGTGTACAAAAAAATAAACATTCTGTGCAAGTAGTGCAGTCCATTTCCAAAATACCTACGATTGTGAGTCAATCTTCAATGCAGTTGTATTTGTGTTTCTTTTGACAGCACTGTTGTTATTGCGCGCATCGTTTGGCAAGGTTGCCGTCTCTTCACTGCTGTCCAGGTACGAAGTTGCTTGGACAATTCCATTTTCGCTACCGTGACGTTAACCATGGCCACTCCGCATTCCGTTTGCACTAAAGAAGATCAGAGCTTAGTAATCCGATTTTTATGGTCTCAAGAAGTATCAGGCGACGTAACACAGTGCGTATCAGCACAGTACGGGAACAGCGTTTGGCCGCAATGGAGTATCTACCAGAGTTGGGCCGGAAAGCATTACAAAGTAATGGAAGTACAGATTACAATTAGAGTGTAATGCCTTGCACGGCAATCCCAAGTATGGTTTGCACAAGGTAATGGAATTAATCTGTAATACATTACAACGAAGAGGACATAATTCAATTATTTAATAATGCCATTCAAACGCAGTGGAATTATTTGGTACTGAAATTACACAATTTGCAAATAATAATTACATACTAATAGTTTATAGAAATGTACATGTGCCAAGAGCTATGTCTAGAAAAGTCGGCAATGTAACATAGCAGACAGAGACCGAAGTGTCGTGTAGAATATTCTAGAAGCGTCACGAATGAGTTAGACGTTTGTAGAATGTTCCCGAATGATCGCAGAGTGGGAAGTTGGAGAGCTTTATGTAAATCAAGAATATTCCAGAAGGTTCAGGTCCTTTTGTGAAGTATATACATATAAAGAGTCAGTCACTCACTAGTCAAGTGTTCGTATCGGACAAGTAATGGACAATAACACTTGAGAAGTACGGCAAACAAAGAAAAGCCATGAGTTCGCAAATATCTGTAATATTTGGCAGTGCACCCTGAGTTGCTGAACTGTGAGTGTAGTGCTAATATGTGCTTGTGGCTATAGTGGGGTAATTATTTTGGAAAGTGAAACGTATGTAATGGACGAGAATACTGTACTGGAGATGGACGAAATGAGTATATCTAACCGAACTAAATATCCCATTCGTACTTACTTCATATGTATTATATCGTTCAAACCACTTTACTTGCGGCGAAGACGGGGCAACTACGCATGTCATACACGTACAATCTCCAATACCTGCATACACGCATTTGAGGTCCGAGGGTGGAACAATTCTCAAATAACCTACACAACGTGCAAGGGTGTACTGGTTGCTGGTTTATTCACATTGTATTGTTACCCATAAGTTATTGGTTAATTACCAACATGTAGTTAACCGTTACGGTTATAATGGGCAACTGCTGCATGTCATTACATTTACCATGTAATTCTAATGACCATTACACCATTACCATATAATGGTAACGCTAAGTTCTTCTTTCCATTACCATTACGCTGTAATGCATTACCGATTAATTCAATAATGATTTTGCCCTACTCTGGTATGTACGAATGGATTGAAAAGTTCAAAAACGGTCGCACAAGTGTTACGCATGAAGAACGAGCAGGACGTCCGTCCACGCCATAACTGACAACATTGACCACGTGCATAACATGGTTCTGTTAGACAGACAAGTGACTATTGATGAAGTGGCAAATCATCTGCAAAACCTCGGACTAAGAATTCAAAGAAAAGGCGCATACAATTCACAGCGCTATGCGTGTTTAAACTAAGCATAGCGCTGTCAATTGTTGGCACCGTAGCGTAATGCGAACACACTAGGCTAGTTATCGAGGGTTTTGGGGTTCGATCCCAGCGGTGTCAGATGAACAATTTTTCAGTTGCTGTGCGCTGGCTATACTATACGATGCAAATTAATTAGGACAAAGTACAAAATCACCCTTTTTTCCAAAACTATGCCTTTATATGATTCTATGCCTTGATATACACTTCTAAATACCTGTATTAGTATGAAGTATGTCCTCCTTTAGCAGAAATGACCTCTTGAATTCGTTTTGGTATTGACTCCACAAATTGAGGGCACATATTTTTGACTTCATAATCGTGAAACCACACTTTTAGAGCATTCGTTATCATGCGTTCTTTGGTTATACAGTCCATTTTACCTAAACGTCTCTTCAAAATATTCCCCAAGTTTTCTATGGGATTTAAGTCTGGTGAATTTTCAGGCCAATCAAGCAAATGAATTTGATTTTCCAGCATGAAATTCTTGACCAATTTCGAATTGTGACATGGGGCCAAGCCATGTTGAAATGTCCCGTCAAAAGTTTGCAAGAATGGAACAATACCACGTTGTAATATTTCTACGTACTTGGCTGAATACATCATACCTTGAACAGGAACTAAGCTTCCAGTGCCATTCGATGTGAAAAAAACCCAAAACATCTGTTTCAGAGGGTGTTTTACAGTTTGTTTGACATGCTCAGGTCTTAAGGGTTCCCAGTTGCTTCGTCTAACGACATTTGCTTGGTAACCCTGCACAAATAAATGAGTTTCATCACTGAAAATTACCTTTCTCCAGTCGTCAGCAGTCCATGATTTATACTTTTTGGCTCATGCTAAACGTTTTATCTTCATTTTCGCATTCAAATATTGTTTCTTCGTTGGTCTTCTTGCCTTCCGGCCAACTTCCAGAAGCCTACTGCCTACAGTTAAATCACTAACATCACCACCACTAGCCAATAAATCTCTTTGAAGGTCGGTGCTTGTTTTTTTTTCTTGATTCATTTTACTATTTCTTCTGATTAGATATTTATCGGTTCGTGGAGTTGTTTTTAGTTTTCTTCCACATTTACCTCTCCTTTTTGGAGACGATGATCCAGATGCATTGTATCGCGTAAGCAGTCTTGATACACTTGATTTGTCTACACCAACTGCAGAAGCGGTATCTCTCACTGTCATAAAAGTGTGATCCTTCAGAGCAATTATTTTTGCACGCTTCCTTGGGGAATTATCCATTTTTCAATACACGAAAGCAACACGTACTCACAGAGAGCAAAAATTAACATCCACCTGTCACACACGAAAGTTTACAACTGAAGCTGAAGTGCTTATTTCCTGTTTAAAACCGGTCAAACCACATTCTTACTATCCAATTCTAACAGTCACACCACCTCACAGCTGATAAAACCGGTTTACGTGGGTTTCAGACATCAACTGGCGATCACATGTCAATTCTGAGAATAAAATAGCTTGTCCCAATTAATTTACACGGTATAGTAATAACGTGGACAGAGCGATGCCGTCGTCTATATGTATTATCTCCAGGACTTTCTAATTTCTTCACCAAATAAATGGTCCCTTTATTTTCCCCAAAACGTGTTTTGAAACCTAAGAAAAAGAGATTGTGTGCACCGCGATTAAGGACACGTTATTAGCATTCGACGAAATCAACTTACCTTTGTATCTCTGAAAATGTTCCTAATATCAATGGTATTTTGGTTATAAAAACAGTCCAAATGATTAACATATGCCGTAACGGAAAAAAATAACTCTCATTACAATCCTGAATTCATGGAAAACAAATAGTGTCTTCCAAAACTATTGCCGATATATATATATATATATTTATACATGAGGGAGAAACTCGATTTGAATTTTAAGTCGATTAATTACACTTCATTAGTGGATCAAGTAATTTATTTTTAATGTAAATTTAATTGTAGGGTTTGAAAGCTTCATTGTGGCGCAGCTTCGAGGAAGGCCCTACTTTAATCGAAATTGTGTAGCTTAATATTTCATTTGCATTATCCTGTGGATATAGAAAGTATATTTTTCAGTATTTTTGTGACAACCCTTCATCAAGTGAAAACAAAGCTATTTCATTTTCGCATGGTTTTTTGGAGCTAAAGGTATTTGTTTTGTGCTGTATCACGGTTAGCATTTTTTAAATAACATGTAATAAGCTTCAGCTATGACCTTCCAAAAGAAGAATAAGATATTTTACTTCAAAATGTTGGAGTACCGCCCATAAAATGACGCATTGCGGTATATCATTGGGAGTGCTCATGCAATGTAAAAAACAACATGTTTTTGTAATACATAATGTCGGGTGAAATGTGCCTACGGATTTTCATTTCTTCCTACAGTTCCTTGCACAAGGTGATTTTTTATTTATGACACCATTTCAAAAACTGATAATGAGGAAACTATAAGTGAAAAAAGAGAACTAGAGTTGGTGAACATTTCACATCCTTGGGAGTTTAAATCACCATATGTTAGATATGTTCCACTCGCTTCTCAGTGACATGTCACAACCTGACAACGAAATTGTTAGCGTATCCTCCGAAATAGAGAAGATTTCAAGTTCGATAGCTTATCGAAGTTCGCGTACTGTTCATGTGTTGTTCTGAAATAACATTTCCTTGAAGTAACCCCAAAGATAAAAATCGCAAGGTGTTACGTCTGGCACAGTGGTGGCCAATGTATGCCTTTGCCATGCACCTCTGGATAACGATTCGATACCACACGGTTGTCAAAGACCTCATCCAAATACTCCAAGATTATTCCTGCTGTGTGAGGCCTTGCGCCATCTTGCTGAAATTAATGCCGTTTATTTTTATTATGCTATTTTTTTTGATTGGAGGTTTAACGACCACCGTGAGCAACTCAATGGGCTATAAGCAGTCGCCCGTCCCTAATTTAGGGTCACTGGTTCCAGGGAAGGGAGAGAGCCAGTGCCGTAAGACAAACACAACATCCATGCCTCACCGGGATTCGAACCCGGACCCCGTTCGGACGAATGATCAGAGGCCATCGCTTAGACCACTGCGCCACCGGGTAGGCAATGCCGTTTAAAACATACAAAAAAAAAAAAGGTTCAAATTGATCCCTGATGATCGTAAGGCACACATCGTTTGTGACGTTTCCATCAATAGACACTGCTTCGAAGATTTTAAATGCAAACATTGCAAACCAAACAGTAACTCTTTCCGCATGTAAAGGGTTGTCCACGACAACATGTGGATTTTCTGAGGCCCAAATATATATATATATATATATTTTATGATTGGAGGTTTAACGTCTACCGTGAGCAACTCAATTGGCTATAAGGATCCACCCGTCCCTAATTTAGGGTCACTGGTTCCAGGGAAGGAAGAGAGCCAGTGCCGTAAGACAAACACAACATGCATGCCTCACCGGGATTGGAATCCGGACACCTTTCGGACGAAAGATATCACTTAGACCACTGCGCCACCGGGACGGCCCAAAAATCTTGCATTTTGTTTATTGACATACCCGTCTAAATGAAAACTTGCCTCATCGGGGAACCAAATTCTTTACACAATCAGGTTCTTGGAAAACTCAGTGAATGCTCTGGTAAAACGGCGACGTCTCTCTGTAGCAATTGGAGTGAGTGGTTGGCTGAGCTGAATTTTTTAAAGATAAGCTGAAAGATCGCTTCGGTATATTTTCCATACAGTACTGTATAACATGGCCATCTGCTGTTAAATTTTACGCAAACTTTTATTTGCATTTTTTTATTGGAGTTTTAACGACCACCGTTAGCAACTCAATGGGCTATAAGTAGTCTCCCGTCCCTAATTTAGGGCCACTAGGGTTCCAGGAAAGGGTAAGAGCCAGCGCCGTAAGACAAACAAAACATCCATGTCTCATCGGGATTCGAACACGGACCCATCTCGGACGAATGATCAGAAGCCATCGCTTAGACCACTACGCCACCAGGGCGGTTTTTGCAACGTGTAGCAAAATTTCCCGAGATTCCTTCACATTTTACGGCGTTCTCAATGATAAACGCCCATTGCATCGTTTGCTTGCATCCAAAACACTACCAGTCATCTCAAGCTTATCAAACCATCAAAACACTGCCTTCTTACTGGGTCCATCACGCAAACTGAAACGCGTTGATGGTATTTCCTTAGGGTAGTAACAATGGATTTCACACTGACGTAATACTGCTTTACAAAAACCGCATTCTGTTCAATGCTGTATGCTTCCATTGTAACCGAAGCGACACCCCTGCAAAGAAAACGAATGGAGTTTTGAATAAAAAAACAGCCTGTGTCACGTAACAGGATTAGTAGCAACATCTTCGTCGCTCCGATAGTGCAGTGGTAAAAGCAATGGCTTCGAGTCATTCTTCCGAGATGGGTTCTGGTTCGAATGCCGGTGAGGCAGGGATATAGTTTTTGTGTTACTACACTAACTGTCACCCTTACCCCAAACAAGTGTCTCTAAATTAGGTAAGGTGACTGCTTGTATAGCTCCCTGAGTTGCTCATGGTGTTCTATAATACCCATCAAAAAGAAAAAAAAAAAAAAAAAGATGACACCAAATTTTCGAGTGAAATAAGCACCTCTTTTGAATCCGTTCTGACACAAATTATTGTAAATTTATCAAAGCTATTCAAAGTCAATGGAACCGGTATGGAAAACAATAGTATCTGACGGAAGAAATAGGTTTTTCAAACGGGTTTTTAATCCCTCAGATATTGCTGTAAACGAAATCGTGAGCTTACGCCCTATGGTTGCAGACTTGTGCGTTAAGAAAAACATGAATTTATATGACAAACATTTCTCACCGGAAACGCTCTCCAACACAGAAAGAATTTTTCAAATCGGACTCTTAGAAACAGAGATATTGACAAAAATAAGATGTGACTTTACGTCCCCTGGTGGGGAAACCATGTATTATTTTAGGAAAGAAGTATTCTCAAAGGTTTTTCCATATGAGCGGCATCGGTCCAAGAAAAAAAAATTTCGAGTTTTCAGGAGCACAGGTTTTCCTACAAATACATCAGAAACCATTCTTTACCAAATCTTAGAAATTATGGGAAAAAATATGTTTCATCAGGTCTTATGTGCCATGCAGGAAGACGTTTTCAAACTGGAGTTTTAGAAGCAGAAATAACGCAGAAAACGCAATTTACCTTTGACCCCCTAGCGGAAAGTCTATGAATTACTTGAAAATTTTGAATTTATAGGGAAAATATTTCGCATCGGAAAAACTATCCAACAAAGAGGAATTTTTCAAAGCGGTCTGCTACAAGTAGAGATATTGACAAAAATAAGATATACATCTACGCCCCCTGGCGTAAAAACCGTGCATTATTTCAAGAAGAAAATGCTCCTAAAAGCTTTTTCCACATGAGTAATATCGGTCAACAAACCACTTTTTTGTCAATAAAGATTTTAGAAGCTCATATTTTGCTGCAAATACATCGGAAGCGAAAATTAAGGCTTACGCCACCTGGTGGCCAAACCATTTTTTACAAAAATTAGAAATTATGAGCAAAGGATTTCCCATCAGGAGCTGTATCCGGTGCAGAAAGAATTTTTCAAATCGGAGATTTAGAAGCAGAGATATAGGGGGGAGCAATTTACCTTTACGCCCCCTTGCGGAAAGTTTATGAATTACTTGAAAATTTTGAAACTATATGAAAAACATGTCACACTGGAAATACTATCCAACAAAAAGGAAATTTTTTAAACCGGCCTCTTAGAAGTAGAGATATTGACAAAAAATAAGATATGCATCTACGCCCCCTGGCGCAGAAACCATGCATTATTTTAAGAAGAAAATGTGTTTAAAAGGATTGTTGACATAAGTGGTATCGGTCTACAAACGACGTTTTTTTTTCGGTCAAGAATTTAGAAGCTCATATAGCTCCTCTCCCCCTGGTGGACAAACCATTGTTTTACAAAAATTCGACATTATGTGCAAACGATTTCCCATTAGGAGCTGTATCCGCTGCAGAAAGAGTTTTTCAAATCGGAGATTTAGAAGCAGAGATATAGGGGGAAACGCTATTTACCTTTACGCGCCCTAGCGGAAAGTGTATGAACTACTTGAAAATTTTGAACTTGTATGAAAAACGTGTCACACTGAAAACACTATCCAACAAAGAAGGAATTTTTCAAATCGGACTCCTAAAAGTAGAGATATTGACAAATATAAGATATTACATCTACGCCCCCTGGCGGAGATCCTGTGGAATATTTTTAAGAAGAAAATATTCCGAAAAGGTTTATCGATGTGAGTGGCATCAGTCCACGAAATATTTTTTTCAATCGATATTTTAGAAGCTCAGATTTTATGGCAAATACATCAGAAGCAAAAATTAACACTTACGCCCCCTGGTGGCTAAAGTATTCTTTACCAAAAATGTGAAATGATTTGCAAAAGATTTTTCATCAGGAGGTGTATCCGCTGAAGAATGTTTTTTACAAATCGGAGTTTTAGAAGAAGAGTTATCGGGAAAACTGTGATTTGTTTTTACGCCCCTAGCGGAAAATCTATGCGTAATTTGAAAAAGAAACTATATCTAAAACATTCCTCAATATCAATGGAATCGAAAAATAAAATAATTTTTTCAATCGGATGTTTAGAAGGAAATATGTGGAATAAAACGTAATTTTGAATTCGACATCATCTGTATTTACACCCTCTAGCGGCGAAATTGTACATCGTAAAAAAAAAACGAAATGAAGGATCATCATTTCAAGTTTCCGAATGCAAAATGAATTTTTCAAATCGGACTAATAGGTGCAGAGATACCGTGGGTACAGACGGACGGACTGACAAACCGATAACATAAGCACGATCTTTTTTTACAAAAGACGTGCTAAAAACATCTCCCTCTCATAAAAATTGCAAGAAAGGGAATCTCGTCACAAAGAACACACATAAGGAGTGAAATAGACATGAAGTTCTGATTTATTTTGTTTGTTTGTTTGTGGGATTAACGATCACCATGTACAACTCAATGGGCTATATGCAGTCGCCCGTCGCTAATTTAGGGCCACTTATTTGAGAGAAGGGGAGAGTGAGTGTTCCTAAGGCAAACACACTAATCCATGCATCACCCGAGCTCACTTGGAGGAGCGATCAGATGCCAGCGCTTAAGCCGCTGCACTACCAGGAGGGTAGCGAAAATGTTTTCAAGACCTTCTTTGCTCTTGTAGGGATTATATTTCACGAGATCTACGCCGGATGCAATGCAGTAAAGAGTTTGACAGTACTTGTCAGTATGACATCAGCTGCTCCTTTGACGCTGGCTTCTGACCATTTGTCCAAGACTCGTCCGGGTTCGAATCCCAGTGAAGTTTGGATGTTGTGTTTATCTTGCGGTAATAGCTCTCTTTTTTCTCTAGAACAAGTGGTCCTGAATTAGGGACAGGCGATTGCTTTTAACCCATCCAGTTGCTCACGTCATATATATATATATATTTTTTTTTTTTTTAAAACTCTGAAGAAGAAATTGAAGAGTTTTATGAGGAAATTTGTCATCTAAATAATAAAGGTAAGCAGCACTTGAAAATAATTATGGGAGATTTCAATGCAAAAATAGGGCAACGGCAACAGAATGAAACTTCAGTAGGTAAATTCGGTCATGGCAACAGAAACCAGCGTGGAAAAACTCTCGTTGAGTTTGCAGAGGCAGAAGGGTTTTTCATCTTGAACTCCTTCTTCAAGAAAAAGCCACACAGGAAATGGACATGGAGACATCCAAATGGGACGACAAGTGAAATTGATTTTTTTATGTGTAACAAAAAATTCGTCATAGAAGACTGCAGTGTGCTAAACAAGTTCAACACAGGTAGTGACCATAGATTGGTGAGATGTAAGATGCACCTCAACACTAAACTTGAACGTGGCAAGCTCATAGGACAAACAAAATCTATTGACATAACCAACCTTAAAAAACACCATAATACCTTCAAGTTAGAACTGAAGAACAGGTTCTCTGCTTTAGAAGGCCTAACATCGGAAGAAGTGGACATCTCTGAAGTTAACAGAAAAGTAACCAAAGCTCTTATGGAAACAGCAACAAAATTAGCTGGGTCTAAGAACAAGTTGCATGTGAACAAATTATCAGGAAAAACCAAAATGTTGATGCAAAAAAGAAGAGAGATGAGGACAACTAAAGAAGATGTGACTTCCAAAGTGGAATATATAGAGCTATGCAAGACAGTAAGAAAAAGTATCACTGAAGACGTAAGGAAATTCAACTGTGAACTAGTGAGGAAAGCAATTGAAAACAACCAAAGCCTAAAGATAGCAAAGGGACATCTCAGTAAGGGAAGAAAACAGATTATGGCACTGAGAAAAGAAGATGGTTCTGTAACAAGAAATAGAGGCGAAATTTTGACAAGAGTGAAAGATTTCTACTCCAAATTATATGAAAGGGATGATATATGCACTCCAGACATCATGAAAGATACCAGTACCAGAGTTCCTCCAGTCCTTCCAGCAGAAGTTGCACATGCAATCAAGAACATGAAGCGAGGAAAAGCTCCAGGAGAAAATGGAATTACTGTAGACATCATACAAGAAGCAAGTGGAGAAATCGAAACAGTACTCGCCCAAATTTTCACTCGATGCCTTAATGAAGGAAAGATTCCTGAGGATTGGAACACCGCTACAATGATCCTGCTACATAAGAAAGGTGACATTGAGGATCTCGGAAACTACAGACCTATCAGCCTCCTATCAGTAGTTTATAAAATCTTCACTAAAGTTCTTTCACACCGCTTGAAGGTAACACTGGACATGGCTCAACCGAGAGAACAAGCTGGATTCAGGAGTGGCTACAGCACAATAGATCATATCCACGTGCTGAGAGAACTAATTGAAAGACCGAGGGAATATGAACTTCCATTGTGCATGGCTTTTATCGATTATGAAAAAGCCTTTGATTCGGTGAAACCATCAGCAGTTACAATGGCTCTGAAAACCTGCGGTATTGAAGATGCATACATTAATATTATTAATAACATCTATGAAAATGCAAGTGCAAAGATTAGGCTGTTTGAAAATACAACACACGTAAAAATTGGAAAGGGAGTGAGACAAGGTGACACCATATCTCCGAAGCTCTTTAATGCCACATTGGAGGGTGTTTTTCAGTCACTGAGCTGGGAAAACAAGGGGATAAAGATTAATGGAGATTATCTAACCCACCTTCGTTTTGCTGATGACGTAGTCATTTTTGCAACTACCCCATCAGAGCTGCAGAGTATGATCCAGGAACTTGCTGACAAGAGTAAAGAAGTGGGATTAAAAATGAACTTTCAGAAGACAAAAGTGATGTTCAATGCTTTTACAAGAAATGAAGATTTATCGATTGATGGAGAAAAGCTGGAGATAACAGACACGTACGTTTATCTTGGACAGCAGATATCAAGTGAGGGTCACATTGATGAAGAAATTAATCGGCGTACAAAACTTGCCTGGAGAGCTTTTGGAAGAAACAGCATAATTTTCAAGAGCAATATGCCATTATGTCTTAAAAGAAAAGTGTTTGATCAATGCATCCTTCCAGTGCTTACGTATGGTGCGGAGACGTGGACCTTAACTAAAAGAGACATACAAAGGCTGCAGACAACTCAAAGAAGCATGGAGAGGTGCATGCTTGGTGTAACCAGGAGAGATAAGAAGAGGAACTCGTGGATCCGAAAAATGACAAGAGTGGAAGACATCATGATCAGAGTTAAATCCCTGAAATGGCAATGGGCTGGACATACTGCCAGAAGGACAGATCATCGATGGACAGCCGAAATTTTAGATTGGATTCCAAGGGACAGGAAAAGACCCAGAAGAAGACCACATGGGAGATGGGTGGATGAAATTCGAAAGTATGCAGGGGTGACATGGAGGAGACTGGCACAAGACAGACCGTTGTGGAGGAAACTTGGGGAGACCTTCGTCCAGCAGTGGATTGATAATGGTTGACAATGATGATGATGATGATATATATATATATATATATCATGGGATGTAAGGTCAGGTGATGCGTAACATCACAGCCTCTCCTTGACAAATGTCAACCCCGCCTTCTCGTGGTACATCCTGTTCCCACTAAAGGGGGCTCTGACGACCGCCAATAGCGGTATAACTATACCATCGGGATTAGAGGAAATGCTATCCCACACTCACCAACCCGCTTGGCCAGCGTGGTGAGTTATGGCCAAACCCCTCCAAAATTACTCCACAACTTAAATCTTGGCCCTCAGTCTCCGGCAGCTGGAATGTACCTGGCCAAGGCAGCGGCCAGTGCGACATGAAGGCAGAGGGTGCTAAGAATCCCCGGAGGACCGGACTAGGCTGCCATCTGATGCTGTCCTTGGCTACGTATAACGGACGCTCCCTATCTTCTGATTCAAGGCTTCTTGAATTGGAAGAGGAACTACAAAGGATCAAGTGGGACATCGTCGGGCTAAGTGAGGTAAGGAGAAAAGGAGAAGATCTCATTGAACTGAAAAGTGGACATCTCTTCTACTATCGTGGGACAGATACTGGCAGAACTAGTGGTGTTGGATTTATAATAAACAAGAAACTGAAGGATAAAGTTGTAGAAGTTGAAAGTTCCTCTGACAGAGCTGCACGACTTGTTATCCAACTCTCAAAAAGATACCAGGCTCAGATTATTCAAACTTATGCACCCACCACAAGTCATCCTGAAGAAGAAATTGAAGAATTTTATGAGGAAATTCGTGATCTAAATAATAAAGGTAAGCAGCACTTGAAGATATTTTATGGGAGATTTCAATGCAAAAATAGGGCAACGGCAACAGAATGAAACTTCAGTAGGTAAATTCGGTCACGGCAACAGAAACCAGCGTGGAAATACTCTCGTAGAGTTTGCAGAGGCAGAAGGGTTTTTCATCTTGAACTCCTTTTTCAAGAAAAAGCCACACAGGAAATGGACATGGAGACATCCAAATGGAACGACAAGTGAAATTGATTTTATTATGTGTAACAAAACATTCGTCATAGAAGACTGCAGTGTGCTAAACAAGTTCAACACAGGCAGTGACCATAGATTGGTGAGATGTAAGATGCACCTCAACACTAAACTCGAACGTAGCAAGCTCATAAGACAAACAAAATGTATAGACATAGCCAACCTTAAAAACCACCATAATACCTTCCAATTGGAACTGAAGAAAAGATTCTCTGCTTTAGATCGGAAGAAGTGGATATTTCTGAAGTTAACAGAAAAGTAACAAAAGCTCTTATGGAAACAGCAACAAAAATAGCTGGGTCTAAGAACAAATTGCATGTGAACAAATTATCAGGAAAAACCAAAATGTTGATGCAAAAAAGAAGAGTGATGAGGACAACTAAAGAAGATGTGACTTCCAAAGTGGAATATATAGAGCTATGCAAGACAGTACGAAAAAGTATCACTGAAGACGTAAGGAAATTCAACTGTGAACTAGTAAGGAAAGCAATTGAAAACAACCAAAGCCTAAAGATAGCAAAGGGACATCTCAGTAAGAGGAAAAACAGATTATGGCACTGAGAAAAGAAGATGGTTCTGTAACAAGAAATAGAGGCGAAATTTTGACAAGAGTGAAAGATTTCTACTCCAATTTATATGAAAGGGATGATACATGTACTCCAGACATCATGAAAGGTACCAGTACCAGAGTTCTTCCAGTCCTTCCAGCAGAAGTTGCACATGCAATCAAGAACATGAAGCGGAGAAAAGCTCCAGGAGAAGATGGAATTACTGTAGACATCATACAAGAAGCAAGTGGAGAAATCGAAACAGTACTCGCCCAAATTTTCACTCGATGCCTCAATGAAGGGAAGATTCTTGAGGATTGGAACAACGCTACAATGATCTTGCTACATAAAAAAGGTGACATTGAGGATCTCAGGAACTACAGACCTATCAGCCTCCTATCAGTGGTTTATAAAATCTTCACTAAAGTTCTTTCACACCGCTTGAAGGTGACACTGGACATGGCTCAACCGAGAGAACAAGCTGGATTCAGGAGTGGCTACAGCACAATAGATCATATCCACGTACTGAGAGAACTAATTGAAAGAGCGAGGGAATATGAATTTCCATTGTGCATGGCTTTTATCGATTATGAAAAAGCCTTTGATTCGGTGAAACCATCAGCAGTTGCAATGGCTCTGAAATCCTGCGGTATTGAAGATGCATACAATAATATTATTAATGACATCTATGAAAATGCAAGTGGAAAGATTCGGCTGTTTGAAAATACAACACACATAAAAATTGGAAATGGAGTGAGACAAGGTGACACCATATCTCCGAAGCTCCTTAATGCCACATTGGAAAATGTCTTTCAATCACTGAACTGGGAAAACAAAGGGATAAAGATTAATGGAGATTATCTAAGCCACCTTCGTTTTGCTGATGACATAGTCATTTTGGCAACTACCCCATCAGAGCTACAGGGTATGATCCAGGAACTTGCTGACAAGAGTAAAGAAGTGGGATTAAAAATGAACTTTCAGAAGACAAAAGTGATGTACAATGCTTTTACAAGAAATGAAGATTTATCGATTGATGGAGAAAAGCTGGAGATAACAGACATTTACGTTTATCTTGGACAGCAGATATCAAGTGAGGGTCACATTGGTGAAGAAATTAATCGGCGTACAAAACTTGCCTGGAGAGCTTTTGGAAGAAACAGCATAATTTTCAAGAGCAATATGCCATTATGTCTTAAAAGTGTTTGATCAATGCATCCTTCCAGTGCTTACGCATGGTGCAGAGACGTGGACCTTAGCTAAAAGAGACATACAAAGGCTGCAGACAACTCAAAGATGCATGGAGAGGTGCATGCTTGGTGTAACCAGGAGAGATAAGA
The DNA here is from genome assembly GCA_039090855.1 of Macrothele yani. Taxonomy (NCBI): domain Eukaryota; kingdom Metazoa; phylum Arthropoda; class Arachnida; order Araneae; family Macrothelidae; genus Macrothele; species Macrothele yani. The sequence continues at coordinate 39,224,963 of CM076998.1, forward strand.
AGAAGAACACGTGGATCCGAAAAATGACAAGAGTGGAAGACATCATGATCAGAGTTAAATCCCTGAAATGGCAATGGGCTGGACATACTGACAGAAGAACAGACCATCGATAGACAGCCGAAATTTTAGATTGGATTCCAAGGGACAGGAAAAGACGCAGAAGAAGACCACATGGAAGATGGGTGGATGAAATTCGAAAGTATGCGGGAGTGACATGGAGGAGACTGGCACAAGACAGACCGTTGTGGAGGAAACGTGGGGAGACCTTCGTCCAGCAGTGGATTGATAATGGTTGACAATGATGATGATGATGATGATATATATCATACTTTAGCAGGTTCAGATCAACAAGGAAGCCACTGGATATCCATGGGTTACTCTTCTTATCTCTACTGGTTACACCAAGCATGTCATTTCCTGGTTACACGTCCATGCTTCTCTCAGGTGTCTGCAGCCTTTGTATGTATTTTTTAGCGCTTTCCAACCGTAGGTTCAAGAAGCGTATATGCTCCAGCTTTGTCCGTCAGTCCGTCTGCACGTTAATTCGCGTAAAATGGTTAGATGTCGATGAAATTTCAGTATGTGGTAGAGGACAACATGGGGAGGTAACCTATTGAAAATGGACAAAATGGGGTCAAAGTTCAGGAAATCGGAGCTGGATCCATTCCAGTGCCCTTATGCGTCATAACTTGGGTACAAATGACTCGATTTCGATGAAATTTTAGCATGCGGTAGGGGACCACCTGGGGTCGAACCCTGTTGAAATGGGAGAAATCGGGTCAAAGGTCAGGACATAGGAGCTCCCATATGCGTCATAACTTACGTAAAAAGCTTCGATTGAAACAAAACGTTATGATGTTGTTCCGGAAGTATACTTAACAGGTGAATCATTGAAATGGGGTCAAAGGTCAGGGCATAGGAACGAGATTTATTCTACAGCCATTATCCTCATAACTTGAGTAATGATTTCTGGTATGTTGAAAAGCGTGTCATAATCAATGTATTGCTTGAACTTACTAACTTGTTTAGTTAAGGTCCACGTCTCTGCTCCGTACGTAAACACTGGAAGGGTGCATTGATTAAATACTTTCCTTTTAAAAGTGTGCTGTTTGTACCAAAAGCTGTCCAACCAAGTTTTTTATATCAATTAAATTTCTTCACCCATGCGATCTTTGCTTAATATCTTCTGTCCAAGGTAAATGTAGGTATCGATTATATCTAGCTTTTCCCCATCAATCGATAAATCTTCATTGCTTGTAAAAGCAGTGTACTTCAGTTTGGCTTCTGAAGGTTCATTTTTAATCCCCCTTCTGTACCCTTCTCAGCAAGTTCTTGGTTCATACACTGCAGCTCTAAAGTACTGTTTCAAATACCTCTGAAAAGTTCTTTGAAATATTTTTCAAAAATAAAACCGGGTCGAAATCAGGTCAGGTACACCTTGACCAGCAAGAAATTACCACCCGGGTGACCCTTGGACATCTGTGTCCATGACCGCTCATTTTAAACGGCGTAAAATTAGTAGCACTAGAGTGCCGGAAATAATAAATCAATATACGATCTACAACACACAATTTAGCAATAATCGGACGATTTCGTTTTGTACAACTACAGCTCCTCCGCAGTTTGAACTTCTTCACAGGGCATACATCTCAAGATAATGTCCACAGAAGAAGTGACAACATAACACCTACTGGTAGTCACATTCGCTACGGAGTGTCTCTGTTTATTAAAACATGCGCAAAAGTCACAGTTTCTCAGCATGCGGGCATCGCATTTCCTTTCACGTCATTTTAAATGAACGTCATAATATAATTTACTAAATTAAGCTGGCACGGTATTAAGGGTAAACAAAGGCTTTGTAGAATGCGCATTTAGGACTGCATCTTCAGCTTGTTTTCGGGACATTCCCCGTAGAATCCGGCTTGGTGTGCAGACCGTCTGGAAATGAACTTATTCTTCACTTTATTTTCCAAATGTCACCGGAAGCCGAATAGCGGTACAGCGTGCATGTACTCGACGTTTCATGAAGGTAAATGCACGAATTCCTCTTCACGGATTCTGCGAATAAATGAAGCGTCGACACTTCACTTTCCCTCAAGATGCTTTTAAATTTCTCCGGTAAACTTTGGAACACAATCCAGATGCCCGGAGAATGTCACACACATGCCTCTGGATCCTCGTAGATCACTTACGAAGCTGAAGCTGGGGATAAAATAAGCATCTGCGGAATCCATTTAGGAAGAATAGCTTGTTTTAATGTCCTTTGCGAGGGAGTCCAAATCCAACCATGGTAGCGGGGAAAGATGGATGAGCTTTGCGCGAGGAGTTAACAGGATTCTGTTGGGGTCACCGGCGGAGAACGCTGAGCGTTCTGTGGCATAAACATCTCTGGATATAAACGGAAATGAAACACAATGCGCTAATACCGGATGAGGAATGCTTTCCGTTGGGCGTACTTTACACTGACTTCATGAGAATTCTTCATCTCCATTTCTCACTCTTCCTGTCTCTTCTTCACCTACTAGTTTACATTTCCCGGGTCCTCGTCGCTCTCTTTCTTCATCAGAGTAATGAGTATTAAAGTGCACATTTTTACGGCACGCGTTACGCCCCTTATATACTCGGTTATGCTTTGCTGATGAATTACTTCCCAAAGCAGTTGCGATTTTTAAACAAAACTTCATGTTGCTGAAACCTCTATGAAGTGCCCGTGACCTGGGGCTCCTGTTTAACACGAGGGCTCTTTAAAAGAAAAAATACATTTCTATAAATGACATCATTATTGATCAGTATTTTACCAAAGAGAAGTCATAGCTCTATGTTAATAAGTGAGTTACGGAAAGAAATTCTCATCGACCGCCACCGGGAATCGAACCCAGGGTCTTCCAGTTAGTTATTTGTTCAGTTGCTGCTTTCCATCTTTTGTGAATCCCCAGCACTGTGCGGGGCTCCATGAAGCAACCTGCCATGTGGTTTGGCAGTTAATCACATGTGAGTCTGGAGAATTCGAGGCCGCTGTGGTGCAGTGGTAGCATGTCCGGCGCGTCACTGGAACACCTTGGATTCGATTCCCGGTGCCGTCCGATGATAATTTTCCGTGACTCACTTATTAACGTGGAAAGAGCGATGGCTTCTGTTTGGTGTTCCTGATCCACGTCGAGTGTATGAAATAACTGTATTTCACCTTTTTTTATTATCGCTATATATACACTGAAGTGCCAGAAAAACTGGTGCAGACGAGCTTACGCTAAATACATAGCAACGTCACCTATGCGCGTACACGGTTGCGTCCGCCAGTGCGTATATAAAGCTATAGAAATCTTTGCCAGCTGTCAGAGCTGTTTTCGGCATTAAGTAATAACGATTTAAGCGATTTTCAACTCGGTGTCACAGTTGGCGCTCGTAAGATGGGCCATAGTATTTCAGAGGTAGAAACGAAGTTCGAATTTTCACGGACGACCATTGCAAATGTGTACCGTGACTACAAGAATTCTGGCAAAACCTCCAACCTACGATACCAGTGTGGCCGTAAAAAGACATTGGGTGAACGTGATCGTCGTCGGCTGGCAAGAATCGTTTCACGCGATAGGCGTGCAACACTCTCGCAGGTACATCGGAATTCAATGCTGGAGCCTCAACAAGCATCAGCGTCCGGACTGTGTAAAGTACCCTGCACGATATTGGCTCTGGGAGCCGACGCCCAACTCGAGTCCCCTTGATGGGTTCACGAAACAGAGCTATGCGCCTCGCTTAGGCACGGCAACACCTCCACTGGACACCTGATGACTGGAAACAAGTAGCCTGGTCTGACGAGTCGCGTTTTGAACTGTATCGGGCAGGTGGAAGAATTCGTGTATGGCACAACCCCCAAGAAGCCATTTATCCCGCCTGTTTACAGGGAACTGTAATGTTCCGGCTGGTGGCGGGAGGGGTCCGTAATGGTATGAAGTGTGTTTAGCTGGACTTCACTGGAACCCCTGTTACGTCTACAAAGGTCTGTGACCGGCCAACGTGCGCATCCTTTCTGACGAGGTACCCCCGTTCATGCTGATGGGTTGGGCCTGTTCCAAAAGGACAATGCACCTCCACACAAGTGTCGGGACGCTACATTATGGTTAGAGGATTATTCATCTGAGCTTGGAGTGTTGCCACTCCCACCCAAGTCCCCAGATCTGAACGTGATAGAGCACATTTGGGATGCCATGCAACGCGCTATCGAACACATGAATCCGAGACCTCGGAATACACCCGAATTGTGGAACGCTCTGCAGGCAGTATTGTGTGTGCATTGCCTACATCATATTTTCAGAAGCTAGTGGAGTCCATCCCCGTCGTATTTCTGCAGTCCTGCGTTTCCGTGGGAACCTACGAAGTGTTAGACCGGTGTACCAGTTTTTCTGGCACTTCAGTGTGTATAGTATATATACATTTTTTTGGTTGGAGGTTTAACGACCATGCACCGGGAGGAACTCAATGGGCTATAAGCAGTCGGCCGTCCCTAATTTAGGGCTACTGATTCCACGGAAGGGTGATATCCAGTAAGACAAACAACAGCCATGCCTCACCGAGATTCGGACCCGCACACATCTCGGACGAATGGTAATAAAACATCGCTTAGGCCACTGCGTTACCGGGCGGCTTATAGTTTTTTTTATAATTTTTAACTATAGTGAACTTACATGCGAACTTGATTTTGTGTTTGTTATCACCAGTTTTGCAGCTAAGAATACAAGACATGTAAATGCACTGTAAAAAAATAAATGGTGTGAATTCATGGACAAATTTTTAAAATAACGTGCAACTATTTGCCGGCAGGTGTCCGTTTTTCAGCCAAATTTCCGTTTTTAAGTGTTGCCTTTCTTTTTTTTAACTATTCGTAGTTAGCATTTCCGTTTATTTCATAATGTCAGTTTCAGTTTTTTTCCTACTTATACTCAAATTTCGTAAAAGCAAAGAAGCTGAATTTTTCAGACCTTACGACCGGGTTTTTTTCGCGTAGACATAGCACCTGGATTCATTCCATTGAGTTTATGCGTCCTAACTTGCGTAAAAATGGTTTGATTTCGATGAAATTTTAGTATGTGGTAGGGATCCAGCTGGGCACGAGCCCTATTGAAAATAGGCGGAATGGGGTCAAAGGTCAGGACATAAAAGCGGGATCCATGCGATCGCCTTTATGCGTCATAACATACGTAAATATGGTTCGATTTCGATGAAATTTTAGTATGTGGTAGGGAACCACCTGGACACGAACCCTATTGAAAATGGGCGAAATGGGGTCAAAGGTCAGGCAAGCCATAAGAGCGGGATATATTCCATTGCCCTTATGCGTCATAACGTGCGTAAAAATGGTTCGATTTCGATCAACTTTTAGTGTGTGGTAAGGAGCCACATGGGGACGAACCCTTTTGAAAATGGGAAAAATGGGGTCAAAGGTCAGGACATAAAAGCGGGATCCATTCCATTGCCTTTATGCGTCATAACATGCGTAAATATAGTTCGATTTGGATTAAATTTTAGTATGTGGTAGGGAGCTACTAGGGACGAACCCTATTGAAAATGGGCGAAATGGGGTCAAAGGTCAGGACACTGGATCGGGATCCATTCCATTGCCCTTGTGCATCATAACTTATCTAAAATGCTTGGATTGCGACAAAACTTTATTAAGTTGTTCCGGAGGTATAGTGAACCGGTTCTGTTGAATATCAACGAAATGGGGTCAAAGGTCATTGCACAACATCCAGATTTATTCCACAGCCATTATTCTCATAACTTGCGTAAAACTGCTTCTATTGCAACAAAACTTTATCATGTTGTTACGGAGATATAGTGAACCGGTTCTTTTGAATATCATCGAAATGGGGTCAAAGATCAGGACACAGGAGCGAGATTTATTCCACAGCCATTATCCACATAACTTGAGTAATAATTTCTGGTATGTTGGAAAGCGTATCATATTTTAATGCATTGCATGATTCTACTAACTTGTTTAGAATATCGTGGGCTGTGCTCTTTGGCACATCAGCTTGTTGTGACAGCCACCTCACGGACTTGTGTAAAGTCTTCTGTATCCTGTCCTAGATATCCTGTACGGTCTAGTCTACCGCAGATGGCCGACCGGGACGGGGGCATCGAGAACACTCATCTGCATCACTAAATTTCCTAGCGAATTGTTTTTGCACTTCTTCCGTGTACTTGTCGTCATGGCGAAAGACATGTTCTACCAAAAGCACTCTGTACAACCGTCAACACCATTGTCCTTGTGCCGAGACGAGGAATCAATCGACACGTCTTCCTCCGTCGACCAAGTGCTCGGGAATGACCTTCGCTTGGAGTGACAGAGCTGCGTGCGCCTCGGGTTGGAGAGACATGAAGGTTACCAGACACAGAGCACTTGCACGTGGCGGGTCACTTTTACTGTAATTCCATTCAATTGTTTTTTATTATTGGCTTAATGCAATTCGTACATTGAGTGCACATTCATTATTCAGATACCATGTGTTTGCAATTTTTCACCTTAATGGATCTTTCTTTTTTACGCTTTCCAACCGTAGGAAAAACAAGCGTATTTCCTCCATCTTTGTCCGTCTGCTTTTCCGCACGATTACTCGCGTAAAAATGGTTCGATTTCGATGAAAGTTTAGTATGTGGCAAGGGACCACCTGGGGACGAACCCTGTTGAAAATGAACGAAATAGGGTCAAAGGTCAGGACATAGGGGAGGAATCCATTATATTGCCCTCATATACGTCATAACTTGCGTAAAAATGGTTCGACTTCGATGAACGTTTAGTATATTGTAGAGGAGTACCTGGGGACGAATCCTATTGAAAACGGACGAATGGGGTCAAAGGTCAGTACATAGGGGAGGGATCAATTCTTTTGCTCTTGTGCGTCATAACTTACGTAAAAGGTGTTCAATTTCAATGAAAATTTAGTATGTAGTAGGGGACTAACCAGGGAAAGAATCCTATTGAAAATGGATGAAAAGGGGTCAAAGGTCAGGACATAGGACCGGGATCTATTCCATCCCCCTTACGCGTTACAACTTACGTAAGAAAGGTTCGATTAAGACAAAACTCTATCATGTTGTTCGGGAAGTATACTTAACCGGTTTTGTTGAATATCGTCGAAATGGGGTCAAAGGTCAGGTCGCAGGACCGGTATTTATTCCACAGCCATTATCCTCATAAGTTGACTAAAAATGCTTCTATTGGGACCAAACTTTAGTATGTTGTTCCGGAAGTATACTGAACCAGTTATGTTGGATATCATTGAAATGGGGTCAACTGTCAAGGCACAGGAGCGAGATTTATTCCACAGCCATTATTCTCATAACTTGAGTAATAACTTGAATAAAGATTTCTGGTATGTTGGAAAGCGTATCATAATCAATGCATTGCGTGATTTTACTAACTTGTTTAATGTGGCTGCCAGTGAACAGTTAAAAAAGTAAAGCTTTATCTGTATGTTTACTTGACACCAAGAACTTTTTTAACCTCGCCTTATTCGTTTTCCAAAGTTCCGTTAAGGGTAATCGAAGTTCTCGGATGATATTAATGTACGGAATTGGAGTGTCATCCAGCTAACACCCCATCGTACTTTCAGACCACAGAATGTTGCATCTGTCATATATTCCTTACCGTAAAAGTTTGCTGTTTCCATGATTGTCAATAAATGATAAGACATGAAAACACAAATGGTTGTCAAGTATCTGATTTTCGCGTCATCTTGAGAATTTCACGGGGCTATTCTTTTACCGCTTTCTCTATTTAATTGGCACTTCAATGAAGTTCCATCGACGCTTGTCACCGAAGATTTACCTGATTGAATGACACTGAAGCAGTGCCTTTAAGACACGTAAACAAAAACATTTGCACATCATACTTCAAGACACGGAAACAATATGTTTCTCATACTTTAACATGTTTATTTTTTTATTATAATTTTTGTTTCACTCCGTTGTTGACAAAGAGTTAAACACGAAAGCGCAAAACCTGTCAGAATTTGTTCCTTATATTCTCTTAAGAATTTCTTGCATCTTTTCGTCTTCTTTAAATTGCACTTTTGTCGTTTACTGGAGTCATCCTGGAAGCTGATGAGGTGCTTATTATTGGCTGGATGACACTCCAATTCCGTACATCAATGTAATTCGACTAATATATTATCACTCTTAAAATAAAAATACCAACGTTTACCACAATCAAAGGCTTATTATACATCGACTGTAGTTTCGCGGAGCGTTTGGCTTGGCTTTATCAGGACGAATTACCGTAAAATCTAATACACAATAATAATAATACTATATTATTATTATTATTATTATAATTATATAATGTAATCTAATAATAATATTCAAATTTTTGCAGAGCCTTTGTCTCTACAACACAATAGTCGATGTATAATAAAGCTCTGATTGTGTTAAACATAAGTATTTTTATTTTATCTCAACACCACAAATTTGTACTCATAAATTATATATTATCTCTTTTAATGGATAATATTTACTTTAGATAATTTTTTACAAATTTAACTTTTACTTTAGATTAATTCCCAAATGCAAGTGACAAAGTTGAGGAATCTGAAATTTTGTTTAAAGAATTTTCAATTTTGTTAAAGAATTTGCAATTTTGTTAAGGAATCTGCAATTTTGTTAAATAATTTGCAATTTTATTAAGGAATCCGCAATTTTTTAAGGAATCTGCAATTTGGTTAAGTAATTTGCAATTTTGTAGGAACATATGTAATTAAATGTACAGGGAAATCTCTGTTTTTAAAAAAAGATAAGAATAAGGATATAAGACTTCAAGATGAAAGCAGGCACAATATCGGATCTAAATTGTTGAAGCAGAAATCAAACAGTATTATTATTATTATTATTATTATTACTATTACTATTAAGGGTATGCAAATCTTTCCGCCGTTTTATAGAGAAAGAAGACAAGTTTCAATCAGGAAACAACTACACATTTATTCAAAGAAATATTCGCCGTTAGCATCAATGAACTTTGGCCATTTTTCAGGCAACAAATGGATGCCCCTGTGATAGAAGGACTCGCGTCTTGAGCTGAAGAATGCAGTGACGAAATTTTCCACCTCTGGAACTATGGTGAACCGCTGTTGGGCTAGGGCATGTTGCATAGAGCGAAGCAGATGAAAGTCTGAGGGTGCAATGTTCGGGGAGTAAGCCGGCTGCGGTAAACCCTCCCTGTTCAAGGGTTGATTTCGTGCTGGCAGCAACATGTGGTCTAGCAATATCGTGTAACCGGATGGCTGGGCGGCATCCTTTGCCTGTCCATAGGCGTTTTTGCTCGGTTGCGGCGTTCACTTTCATCAACTGATCGCTATATCGTTGTGCCATGATTGTTTCCCCTGGTTTCAGCAGTTCGAATTACAGCACTCAATGCATATCCCACCACACACACAACATCACCTTTTGCCCGTGGATATCCTGTTTTACAGTGAATGTTGATGGCTGGCCGTGGTCGACCAAGGATGGCTTGCGCACGAGGTAGTCGCAATAGACCCATTTTTCATCCCCGGTGACAGCCTTCCACAAGATATTCTTCCCTTGAAATCTCTTCAGCAACGACATGCAGATGCCCAATTGTTGACCAATATTATTTTCCGTTAAGGTATGCACAACGCACTTACCAATCTTCTGGATCTTCCCCAAAGCTTGTAGACGACGTTCCACTGTCGTTTGAGCCACTTTCGAACGTTTCGCCAGTTGCGAGGTCGATTGTATGGCATCCTCTCGCAACAGCGATTCCAGCTCCTCGTCTGCGAGTTCCTGCGGTCTACCTGCACGTGCCTTGTTTTTCAAGCTTAGATCACATTTCTTAAATCTGGTAAACCATTCTCGACACGTCCGCTAACCCACAAACGTTTCCCCATACGACTGAGATGTTGAACCGTATGCTTCGCTCGTACTTTTCCCTAAATTAAGCATGAATAACTCACAGTGCCGCAAATGAACTTTATCAACCGCCGTGCTTGGCTTCATGTACTAAATAACAGAAAGGGTCGTCGGACGGTTAGACCACATTGCTGATGGGGATGGCGGAAACTTTTGCATATCCCTAATAATATTTTCCCACATTATCATATGCTTCTTGAGGCAAAAAGGCGATGCTATCCAGATAAAATGGAGATCACTGACTACTCTGCAGAGGTGCAACTGCAGTCATTGCTTGATCATACTATACACCGTTTAGTGTCAGTGCAGCTGGAGGTGTTACAGCAATTGCGTGAAGGTATAGACGCACTTTCAACACTTAATATGGTTATCAAATGGGGCTGTGATGGCGCCTCTGGAAAAAGTCAGTAAAAGCAACTATATTCGGCAACGCAAGAGGGTATTGATTATTCGGTATACATTTGATATATCAGTGGTACCACTGCGAATGACCACGTACCCTTCCGTTGGTAGTAGTACAAGTTCAGAGGAAAAAGTAATTTTGTGGCAAAATTATTTGCCTTCGTCCTCATAATACTTTCGGCCTATCAAAGTTTTTCTAAAGAAAGAAAGTCCAGAGTTAACAAGGAAAGAAATCGACAATATAAAATCACAAATTGCTGCATTATCTCCCATTCTTTTAGACGTGGAAGGTCGTGAAGTTCCAGTGAGGCAGGAACTTGTTCTCACTATGATTGACGGCAATATTAGTATTGCGCTCTCAAATCAAGCATCACAAAATTACTGAACAAACTTAGCCTAATTCGGGGAAAGCATACAGATGAACGACCCTGATACTGGGCTTACCTGACCTTCACTCGAGGATTAAAGTTTTCTAGTGCATCCTGCATATGTCATATAGATTAGATATTGAATTGTGGGAAATACGAAAAGAAAACAAAGCTCAGGTTGAAGAACGAAGAAAAAGAATACAAGATTGCTTCCACAAAGAAATCGGACTGCTTGTCGACATGCGCAAACCAGGATTTGGTACGACCAATTACGGAAATAGCACGTGGTAGTTCTTTGAAGATGCAGCTTTAGCATCCGATATTACGTACTAGGGTAGATAAAGAGCTGATTCGGCGATTTGGACCCATCCTTAAAACAATCGCCAGTAGGTACAGCATTAAAAATGGAACGTTTGAAAAATACTACTTTGATACAGCAGAATTATACATTCGAAAATATGAGTGGTATTACGTTGGCGTGCAAACATTAAAGAAGAGACGGTTTTTCGAATGTAACGTCGTGCAGAAGTGCCCCACATCGACTCAAATCATACCATAAGATTCCCAAGATGTATAAATAGGGAACACGTGAGCAAAACCGTCCAAACAAGGAATCCAAAGAATACAAAGGCACTTTATTGAAAAGGTAGCTTCGAGCACAACTGGACAGAAGATAGAAACGTCCATGTGACAGGCGACTGCCAAGAAAATTCCAGTCTTTAGTAGAGGATATGATCACCCCTGACGGTTGCAGGTTTTACAATGTCTGTCCATGCTGATGACGAGGTTGTCAAGGAGCTGTTAAAACATCGCGGCACATTCCTCTTGTAGTGCCAATCGCAGCTGCGGAACCGTTGCTGACGGCTGGTGACGGATTACCAAGCGTCTCCCGAGAAGGTCCCACACATGTTCGATTGTATTTAGGTACAGGGACCTTGCGGGCCAATCCATGCGTTGAATATCTTCACTCTCCAACAGCTCTGCGACAGCCACTGTACGATGAGGTGTAGCGTTGTCGTCCATGAAGAGGAACTCAGGACTCACGGCACCTCTAAACAGACGCACTTAAGGCAGGAGAACCTCGATACAATAGCGGACACCAGTAACTGAACCTCCTTGGAAGATGTGAAGGTCAGTACGGCTATCAAGCATGATACTGCCACAAACGAGAACTCCGCAACCTCCAAACCGGTTTCTTTCCATGATGTTGGAGGTGTGATTGCGTGTCCCCTGCTCTCTCCAGATGTGTATACGTCCAGAATCGCTCGTCAGGCTAAATCGGCTGTCATCCGTAAAGAGAACTTGACCCCATTGCTGTTGTGTCCAGTTCTTGTGTTCCTGGCACCACAGAAACCACCGTCTCCGATGAGCAGGCGTTAATGGCACACACTGTATTGGTTGTCATGCAAATAGACCACCTTTGTGCAGTCTCCTGGCCACGGTAAAACGCGATAACGGACGTCCAGTTGTCTGTTGCATGTGCCTTGCGATTTCTCCCGCTGTCTGCCGTCTGTCTGTTCTAGCCTGTAGGACAATATACCGATCTTACGCTGCCGTTGTTGCTCGTGGACGACCACTGCTAAACTCTTGGGCAGCTGTTCTTGTCGTTTGAAATGCTCTCCGAGCTCGTGAAACGATGCTGCGAGCGATCCCGAACTCCTCGGCCACACTAGTCACACTTCGACCTTTTTCCAACTTCCCAATGACGCGACCTCGGATAAAGTTATCCAGATGTCGTCTACTGGATTGCCTTTGGCCATATCACACGGTGGTAGCAACTCCACCTTATAACGAAGTAAATTTCTCCGTCATTTTTGTCCACGCCAGGATTCGAACCCGGATCCCCTCATTCCGGAATAAGTCACTCTACCAATTGAGCTACGCGGACGTTTTATTCTGATTCCTATCTGCCTTTATGTCGTCGGCGTCCTTCTGGCAGGTACGTCACATCTCCTGGTACGTTACATCATCTCCCCCTTATTTTTTTTTTTTATTTTTTTTTTTTTTTTTTTCGAAGTGCTGGAGAAGGGATTCTCTTATTTTTTCTATCTCGCGGTGTGGAAATTACATCACACCAATGCGAGATTTTGAACGGTCGGGTCATCCGGATAGTTCGGGCGCCATTATAACGAAGTAAATTTCTCCGTCATTTTTGTCCACGCCAGGATTCGAACCCGGATCCCCTCATTCCGGAATAAGTTGCTCTACCAATTGAGCTACGCGGACGTTTTATTCAGATTCCTATCTGCCTTTATGTCGTGTGCGTCCTTCCGGCAGGTACGTCACATCTCCTGGTACGTTACAACCTCGTTCGAACCGATGTACGCAGTGCAATAGCTTTCACCGAATAGCTGAGCGTACACCGCCCGTGTGCTTTATACCCTTCTGACTACCCCTCACCCCCTACGTCATGCTGCATATATGCGCGTGTCCTACCGTACCTGACCATAGTCTATCTTCTGAATCTCCTGAGTGGTCTTTCGGTCCTTTCTGCCTGCTCGGTCCGCTGTTATGCTAATTTCTCCTCTTCGTCCTGAAATTTTGCACACCAGTGTATATGCCACAAAGTGTGCATAATATACTTATCCATGGTGCACAGTTGATAAAGGAAGCCACAGTACTTCCAGTTGGGATGATGTCCGAGGAAGTTCGAGTAGCACGGAATAAGGACTATAAGAACTTCAGGGAACATCATACTTGTAAATTTTGTAGAGCCGATACAATGACTGACTTGATGCACACGCTATTAATCTCCTCGGACCCGATTGCAAGCAGTCCTCTACTCAAACGTCAAAAGAGAAGTAAAAGTATACTTCCTGATGTACTGAGACTACTCCAAGATCTGGGTGGCAGCGATGGTGATGATGATGATGGAAAATGAATAGATGTACATCTCTCTGAAAACTCTAAAAATTTGAAATATGAGTTCATTTGGCCACAATTTCAAACATAAATCATCGCTCTTTCCACGTGGATAAGTGAGTCACGGAAAAATTATCATCAGTCGCTGCAGTGGTAGCATGTCAGGCGCGTAACTGGAATACCCATGGTTCGATTCCCGGTGGCGACCCATAAGAATTTTTCCGAGACTCACTTATTAACGTGGAAAGAACTATGATTTCTGTTTGATGTTCCCGATCTATGTCAAGTGTTTGAATTAATTGGCCACAACTGGTGTTTTGTTTAACCCCTATTAATTTGTTATTTTGGTCAAATAATGACAAAGACTTAAAAAGGTATTTGCACTAAATCTTACAAAACTATACAAATATTTCTCTGATATTTTTACCGCAATAAACAAATAATTAGAAAATTCAACTTGTACATTTGTATAAAATTCTATAACAATCTGTTTTATAGAAGAGGTGCTATTAATTTTGTCCAGCTAGATTTGTATTTGGAACCATTGTGCAGCGCTCTGAACACCCCTTTTTAACTTTTATCACTTGATTCATGTATAATGGCTTAGTTGAGAATTAATGGACGATACAAAGCTTCCATTGCATACAATTAACACGTATATGAACACAATGCAAAGTATAACGTTTTTGCCAGTGGTGGATCGAACCCACGTCTGCCTAATGAGGATGCGGCTACTATCCCAACCAACGTACGCCGGCAAAACTTACCTATGCGGCTTTCCGATTTGATTCATACTTCACCGCAGTAGTACGTCCTCTACGTCATATTACGTAGTAACGTTGCAACAAGAGCTTGAAATGGAAATCTTAGAGCAGAGTAGATCAAGGCGTTCAAGTCCGTCGAATCGTCCCATTTGGGCCAGAGATGTGATCTCGGATATGAAATACATAGGTGAGACTCATGTCCCACAGCGTTGGCTCTGTCCTCATCCCAGAAACTATTGGCAACAAGGTCTTGAAATTGAAATCTTGCAGCCGAGTAGATCAAGGAGCTCATCTCTCTCGAATCGTTCCAGTTGGGTCAGAGATGTGGTCTCGGATATGAAATACATATGTAATATTCATGTGCCACAGAGTTGACTCTGACACCATCCCAGAAACTATTGGCCCCAACTTAGGCAAAGATCATACTCTAGTAATAAAATGCTGACAGGAATCGCAGTTTTATAATAATAAAATGTTGACAGGAATCGTTAGGGTTACCATACTCCGCCTAAAAGGAATACGAAGTACTAGAAATGTTGCATCTGGTAAAGCTATCCAAACAGGAGTTTTAAAGCACATTCTGAATTCCTAGTAGAAAACTTTGATATCATATGTAAATTAAGCATGAATTACACTGAAATGGCAATTTATTATACATACAGAACAAATAGGTAAACCGGTCCTTCATCGCTACAATAAAGCTACCAGCTGAAATAACCCTAGGGCTCTAAATTAGAGTAACACCTACTGCTCTAAAACGTACTAGCGAATGCGATGATGAGACAACAGAGGGACATGAGCGAGTTCAATCGTGGGTAGACAGTTGGTGCGACCAATAAAACCCGTTTTTTTTTCTAGGATAATGTGGGAGGTAACGCGATGTTTATGTTTGACGGGAGCTCCGGCTCCACGTTTCGTAAAATCTGAATGTAGGGCAACTCTGGAGAAGAAAATATTCGTATTCAGCAAAGCTGCACGTTCAGATGTTTGTACAAGGCCATTGGACGTATGGCAGCACAACAGGGAAGCTATAGCAACGTTTTCAACAGCACGCCACCGGTCTTTCATGAGTATATGGGCACAGGAATATCTCCACTAGACAGTAGAAAATTAGAATCCGGTAATTTGTCCCAAACGAATAAATTTCCGACTAGAACTGGCCAACGAAACGGCACGTGAGTTGCACAGTCTACACTAGGCCATGGGGCTAACTCTTAAGTCGGGACGTTATATGAAGTTAGAGATGCTGTTATGGTTTGGGACGTGCTTACCTGAGACATCTTGGAGCTCCTTGTAGCTATTGACCCCACGATCACCGAACAGGGTTATGTGGATATACTTGGCCATCCATTTCCCTGAGCAGGTTGCATCCTTTCACCAAATAAAATCCCCTTAACATCGCGTATAAGGGCATGTTGACGTAATTGCCGACTACAGAATAATTACCGGCCACTCAACAGGATAATTACCGGCCACTCAACAGGATAATTACCGGCCACACGTAGCACAGCTCTCCCAGGCCTGACTCCGTAATGTCGACACCCCTCCAACGCCAGCCCGATCCCCCGATCGAACATGTTTGGGACATAATGGAACTCCACCTACGCCCATCCCGGAATGTCGGTGAACTTACTGGCCATTCGAACACCACTTAGCATGCTATACCTCAAGATAGTATCCGTGAACAGTATGTGTCTATGCCACGGCGGGTAACCGCTTGTATCCGAGCAAGAGATGGCACTGCAAAGTACTGACTTGTTCCACTCATGTAGCTGTTTTATGCGAATAAGTGGCCCTAGTGCGCAGGAGTTGCAACGATTTCCTTTCCTATACATGCACATTCAGAAGACAAAGGTAATGTAAGTACAATGCTTTTACAAGAAACGAAGATTTATCGATTGATGGAGAACAGCTTAAGACAACCGATACCTACATTTATCTCGGGCAGCAGATATCAAGTGAGGGTCACATTGATGAGGAAATTAATTTGGATGGGGTCGGGGCCCGGGTCAAGGTAGCCCCATGCAAAATTTTCGTAAAAACTTCCATTTTTTACTCTTAAGAATACCCTATTTACGTTCTAAGGCGCTCTTTGGCCCTTTGAGGGCCTTGCACCATAAACCATCAACCAACCAACCAACTAACCAACTAACCAACCTACGGTCTAAGTTAGGGACTGAAGATAACAATAAAGTGCAAAAATATGCGTTTAATGGTGTATTAAAAACACAAATCTATATAGTTTAGCTTTCACTACCAACGAACGGCTTATCAGAAAGAAATATAATGTAATGTAAACAGAGAGTTCCAGATATTAAAAATTCAAAACGGTAAGAAAAAGATTATCAACGCCAATGTGAAGTCGTATGCATGCGACATCACATAGGTACATTGCATTTCTGTGTCGCGGGATTCACAGAAGCACACGCCAGATGTACGGCAGTTCTATAGATGTCTCCTAGAAGGTAAGTATTCCCATTCCTTCTTCTTTCTTTTTTGTTTCGCAAAATTAAATTAACTAAATCAAAAAATTTAAAATAAGTTTACTGGAAAATTGCAGGAATATCTTTTTCATTCATTAACTTTCACCCGCTGAACTTGGTGATTCCACAAATAGTAATATGTACCTGGCAAATAACTGGTATCCCTGCTAGTACAAATTATATTAACGATTTATTTGCGTCCAGTTCAATCTAGTATGTCCATAAGAGCGTTTGGGGCGGTATGAAAAATACATTTCAACGTGTGCCGCTACGGCGGCGGAGTGATCTAGGCGCTGGCTTCTGACCACTTGTCGAGAAGGATCCTGGTTCAAATCCCGGTGAATCATGGACGTTGTGCTTGATTTCTGGCACTGGCTGTCCCCCTTCCCAGGAACCAGTGGCCCAAAATTGGGAATGTCCGACTGCTTATAGCCCACTGAATTGATCACGGTGGTCGTTACCCCCCCCCCCCACAAAGATTGCGACGTGTCCATTGCTAAGTATGTTTTTGATATCCAGGTGTCCACTTCCATGTAGGCTGGCCATAAAATGTTAGGGGACCGTACAAAATTGCACTTTTGCTTTCACCTACCTTGTCAGCGCTTCGGTATATTTTTGAAGTATACGTATACATAGTTGGGCCATTTCAGCACGTAGTTTGGTTTATATAGAAAATCAAGATAATGTTACATTTTTACTCAGCTACAACACATTAATCCCAAAGGCTATTTGTTGAAATCTTTAATCCGCCGTGCTCATATTCACAACGTTAACATAACATGTCAAGTTATTAATTTTGCAGTTTTACCCTGTCATGAAACTTTAGTTACAAGACCTTAGGCGTAAACTTTTGTTAGGAATTTTTAGTCCGACGTATTCACAAGGTTTCGATAACATGCCAAGGTTATGGTACTGCGTTTTGACTGAGGCACAAAAATTAATAAACAGGCCTTAAGCCTTTTTATCAGTTTTCAATCAACCGTGCTCATATACATAAAATTTTCAGAGAAAGTCAAGTTTACTGTGTTGCGCATTTACTCGAGTACAAAACTATAAACAGCCATTAACTTTCACCCGCTGAACTTGGTGATTCCTCAATTCATCCATTAACAAGTCTTTTAAGTGATTGTATGCTATGGTCATATTGATAATGTTTGATGACAAGTCAGGTTAATGATGTTGCACTTATTAAAGACTTAAAAAGGTGTAGAGGCTAGTAATTATTATTTGAAGTCTAAGTAAAAGCTCATTTTTAACTTGACTCGTCATGAAATCCTTGTGAATATGGCATTTATTTTATTTTGTACATTTTACAAAGCGTATGCATTTTTTTTGGCATTTGTTTTATTTTGTGTTGTACTTGTTACATAGCGTTTCCCATTTTTGTGATGCTTGTGACTTGTGATTGCATTTTGAATTTTTATTTGCTTCACATTTTGGATTGCATTTTGAATTTTTATATGTTTCACATTTTGGATTACTTTTTGACAATTTATGTTTTTGACATGCTATTTTGAAAATTTTGACTTTTTAAATTTTGCGTTGTGTTTTACATTCTTGCATCTTCGGCGGAATTACATTCTTGAAAAATTCAAATACAAGTTAGTAAAAGGTATAAATCAATTAGTGAGAAATACCAGCACATTTTAGTAAAGGGTAGAATTATATGAAATTCCTCTTAAAATGTCCAGCATGTTAACATTGTCTCTGTGCACCAAAGAAGTTCGAATTCCTTTTTATCTTGCCAGCGTTTCTCTTCTGGGTGGATTTGTTGGAATCTGTGCTATCACTCTTTCGATTTTAGCCATAGTTGTTCTCTGCTCTTTCGCAATTTCCCTGATTATTTCGTACAGTCACAGTTTTTTCTCTCCCAGAATTGTATTCCAGCGTCTGTCTAATCTTTCAAGTTCGTTTTGTGTTCTGGGAAAGCCAAATAAATTGTTTTCACTAACTGACCAAAATGTTGGCGGGAACAGCGGAGGGCTTCTGCTTGGATTGTTTCTTCTGCTTCCACGAAATTTTCCAAGAACATAATTTTCCTCAGACCACTGAACTACAGAATCTGCATATTCTAGTAAAATTGATTTCACTTCTTCAAAAGCAGCTGGAATTTCATCAGATGAAAAAATGCGAGTGCTTGCAAATGTCTGACTTTGAGAGCAAACTCACTGTTTTCCTTATATTCCAAGGCTATGCCAGAGGATGGATATTCCTCAGCACATTTTTTTCCGAGATGAAACCAACAACATTTGTGTGTGCTGCTTCCAAATTCCTTTTTAGCAGCATTATAACGGTAGCTATTTCAAAATCTATTAGTATGCGTATATTGTGGTGCAAGCTGAATATCATAGTCTGATGCATAGTCTTGTAAATCCTACAAAAATACTTTATAATAGTATTATATTATTTATACTTTTTGGAAAGTAACCCATAAACTAGTGGGACAAGTCTGTGCATCTCTGGATTCGTTTCAACCATAGCATGAATGGAACATAATTGCCTAAAAAGGGTTGGACAAGTTTCAAATGTCCCATCCATAATCCAGAGGGATGCGTCTTTAAGCTTTCGTAAATTATTATCTGTTAAAAATAAAATAATTCTTTGATGTCCAAATGCGCTATCTCTGCCAAGAAATTTTGCACCATCTTCTCCTGTAAATTTATTGGGGCATCGATCCGTTCTGAAGTCGTAGGCTCCGCAGGCATATTTGGCATGTCTTCTCTTTTTTACAACTTGCCTTAGTGCATCCGTATTAGGCATGTAAGCTGCATTTACTGTAGCCATTGAAGTTGTCACGGTTTGAATAATTTGTGCAGGGGCTTCGTCCGTATTTCTCGCTCGTTCTTTTATTTGCGCTCTTGCAACAGCAACATCACTTTTCTCCGATCTTGGAGCATAATTATGTGGTTTCTCATTGCGCATCCTGTGTTCATCTCCAATAAGAATAGTACTAGCAAAGCCAGTACAATTTCCATAATTTCTTTCAATACAGTGACAATACCGTAAATCACCTCGCTCTCTGTTATGGCAAAATAAATACCCTTTCCATTTCAGCAAATCATTTTCTTTTTGTGAATCAACTATTTATGTTGCATTCTTCATCTGCATATTGCCTTCGGAAAACAATGCACTTTCTCTTTCCAAAATATTTAGAATGATATATTTCCACTATTATCACTTGACAACGCACAACAAAGGTTTCAACAAGCACGTTCTCTGTTCTCCAGTCAACTATGAACTAATGAGCAACCATTCAATAAAACACTCAGAATACAGACAATCACGTGAAGCTTGTTACTCCAGTTAGGGTTTAAGCGAAGTTCAAGATTTTCGTACCTGCGGGCACAAGAAGTGGTTAATTTTAAGGATCGGCATCATATCTTTTGTTTTTCCAAAACGCAGAGGTACATGTATTTCACAGCTGGAACGCTCCAGGCGGGGGATCAACAGATGCGAAGAACCCGGAAGCCAGGTTCCGGAGGCGGCAGCAGGCGCGGACTGGGCAGCTGTACTCTGGGCCGGTAGGCGTCATGCTAATTCTCAAAAATAAATTCAAATTTTTTGTGTTGCACTGTGCGTATAAAAGAAAATTGTTATACTGAAAAGACAATTTGTTTACCCCGTAACATATTAAACGAAACCTACGTCCCTACGTGCCAAATGATCTGTAAACCAAACACAGTTTTCATGCAACACCTTCCCCGACTTTCTAAGTTCAGATCTGTCTCGTTCGACTTATTTCCTGTACCGCCCATCTCTTTCACTAATTGCAGTTAATTGCCGTGAAATTGGTGATTTTACGTTGGGGTGTATTGCCGCCTGTCCTGAAGACTATAGTGAAAGCGGTGAACCCCAGGGGAAAAGTATTCCATCAAAAGCAACAGAAATCCAATGCGAGAACAAAACTTTGTTCGTTGGCATTACATCCAAGCAATTTAGGCGAAGTAGGAAGTGTGTTTTTCTACTACGACACAAGAAGATTGTCGCGAATGCTCAGGCAATTACGATACAGATGTGTTCTTAAGACTTCTCTTTCAAGACGTCCAAAGGCCGGCACTAGGGAATGGGGAGGGATACAGTGCGGATGCTCTTTTTTGTTGCAGTTAGAAATTCTTAAGCTCATTCTTCCTTAAAACTTTGCATGGTTACCAGTAAGTACTGTCTCATGCCTCAACCCTTGCACAGATTTGTTGTTTTTGTTTTCATTCTTTGAGTTAACAGCGGGAAAATATCTGAACTGCGTTGTTTCAGTTGGAAATATTTATTTTTACTTCAGCAACAGGGCTTCACGTATAATTGCAAAATACTTCGATAGAATAACCATATCTTACATAAAGAGTTTGCATGAGAAAATAGATTAATAATGAGGAAAATATTCTAAAACCAAAAAAAAAAGAAATTGCGGAACCGAAAAAGCTAGGTAGAGGAAACAAAAGGCTCTAAGAAAACGTTCATATTTAAAGAAACCTGTAGTCGCTTAATGAGTAAGTGGTTTAACTCAATACAAAATCATGTGCTGTATTTGAAAAAAAAATTAGAAACAAGTAGGCATCGTGACTGTCCACAGTTTCCCCTTTTCATCCTGTCGACATTACAACCACCAGAGAAAAGAAAAGAACAAAAACATAACAAAAACACCCATACAAAGTAAAATGCCCAAAACATAAAAAGAAGTAACCACACAAAATGAAATGCCCAAAACATTAAAAAAAGTGCAACCACACGAAACAAAATAACCAAAACATGGTAAGAAATTCTGTTTAAAGCACAATGAAGGTATACGACAGGAGAAATATATGTTTTTAAAACTTATTACAAGTGTCAAAACTGAAATAAAAAGAAAGAAAAATGAAATATTCCAAATTTCATTGTTACTTTAGATATTTTGACCTGTTGACATTTCGTAAATTGTACTTGCACTCGGTCAAAAAATATTACTTACAATGACTCTTTAGTAACTTTTAATCGCTGTGGTCGTATTTATAAGGTTTGCATAACAAATCAAGTTAATAATGTTGCGCTTTCACTTACCGTCTCCCGCTAAGTTAGAGTTTCATGACACAAAATTTGGTGGTTCTGAATTGAAAACTGTAGATTTTACGAAAAAGTTTTTATTCGGGGGTCTGACCCCCGGGCTCCAACCCCTTCAAAAAACCGTCTAGCGTCTAAGTTAGAGTACCATGAGATAGTATACCAAATTTGGTGGTTCTAAATTGAAAACTGTAGCATTTACGAAAAAGTTTTTATTCGGGGGGTCTGACCCCCGGGCTCCAACCCCTTCCAAAAACCGTCTAGCGTCTAAGTTAGAGTACCATGAGATAGTATACCAGATTAGGTGGTTCTGAATTGAAAACTGTAGTTTTTAAGAAAATTTTGTATGTGGGGGCTCTGACGCCCCCAGCCTTGACCCGTTCCAAAAACGGCCTGCCGTCTAAGTTAGAGTACCATAAGATAGTATACCAAATTTGGTGGTTCTAATATGAAAACTGTAGATTTTACGAAATTTTTATGAGGGGGGGGGCTCCGACCCCCGGGCTGCAACCCTTCCAAAAACCGTCTAGTGTCTAAGTTAGAGTACCATGAGATAGTATACCAAATTTGGTGGTTCTAAATTGAAAACAGTAGATTTTACGAAAAAGTTTTTATTCGGGGGTCCGACCCCCCGGGCTCCAAACCCTTCCAAAAACCGTCTAGCGTCTAAGTTAGAGTACCATGAGATAGCATACCAGATTAGGTGGTTCTGAATTGAAAACTGTAGTTTTTAAGAAAATTTTGTATGTGGGGGCTCTGACGCCCCCCCAGCCTTGACCCGTTCCAAAAACGGCCTGCCGTCTAAGTTAGAGTACCATCAGATAGTATACCAAATTTGGTGGTTCTAATATGAAAACTGTAGATTTTACGAAATTTTTATGAGGGGGGCTCCGACCCCCGGGCTGCAACCCCTTCCAAAAACCGTCTAGTGTCTAAGTTAGAGTACCATGAGATAGTATACCAGATTCGGTGGTTCTGAATTGAAAACTGTAGTATTTAAGAAAATTTTGTATGTGGGGGGCTGTGACGCCCCCAGCCTTGACCCGTTCCAAAAACGGCCTGCCGTCTAAGTTAGAGTACCATAAGATAGTATACCAAATTTGGTGATTCTAATATGAAAACTGTAGATTTTACGAAATTTTTACGAGGGGGGCTCCGACCCCCGGGCTGCAACCCCTTCCAAAAATCGTCTAGTGTCTAAGTTAGAGTACCATGAGATAGTATACCAAATTTGGTGGTTCTAAATTGAAAACAGTAGATTTTACGAAAAAGTTTTTATTCGGGGGTCCGACCCCCCGGGCTCCAAACCCTTCCAAAAACCGTCTAGCGTCTAAGTTAGAGTACCATGAGATAGTATACCAGATTAGGTGGTTCTGAATTGAAAACTGTAGTCTTTAAGAAAATTTTGTATTTGGGGGTCTCTGACCCCGGGACTTGACCCGTTCCAAAAACTGTCTGCCGTCTAAGTTAGAGTACCATAAGATAGTATACCAAATTTGGTGGTTCTAATATGAAAACTGTAAACATTTTCGTTTGTATCGCTCGTGCTTTATTGTCTGCCTCTCCTTCGCCCTACGTGGCGAAATATTTTTTTTATGATTTTAACAATATTTTGTTTTACGTTTCACTGGAACTTTCCAGCTGATGTATATACCGCTGTATTTATTGGCAGAATTCCATTGTCATGTACATAGAAATGTTATTTTACTGAAGAATAAAGGCAATTTTGAAATGTAGATTTTACGAAATTTTTATGAGGGGGGGGCTCCGACCCCCGGGCTGCAACCCCTTCCAAAAACCGTCTAAGTTAGAGTACCATGAGATAGTATACCAAATTTGGTGGTTCTAAATTGAAAACTGTAGTATTTACGAAAAAGTGTTTATTCGGAGGTGGGGGTCTGACCCCCCGGGCTCCAACTCCTTCCAAAAACCGTCTAGCGTCTAAGTTAGAGTACCATGAGATAGTGTACCAGATTAGGTGGTTCTGAATTGAAAACTGTAGTTTTTAAGAACATTTTTTATGTGGGGGCTCTGACCCCTGGGCCTTGACCCGTTCCAAAAACGGTCTGCCGACTAAGTTAGAGTACCATAAGATAGTATACCAAATTTGGTGGTTCTAAGATGAAAACTGTAGATTTTACGAAATTTTTTATGAGGGGGGCTCCGAACCCGCGGGCACCAACCCCTACCAAAAACCATCTAGCGTGTAAGTTAGAGTTTCATGATACCAAATTTGATGGTTCTGAAATGAAAACTAGATTTTCCGAAAATTCTGTATGTACGGGGGGGGACTCTGACTCCCCGGGCCTTGACCCGTTCCAAAAACTGATAACCGTCTAAGTTAGAGTACCATGAGATAAGATACCAAATTTGGTAGTTCTAAATTGAAAACTATATTTTACGGCAATTCTGTAGGGGGGCACTAACCCCCCCTTTCCAACCGCTTCATAAAACCGTCTACAGTCTAAGTTAGAATACCACGAGATAGTATACCAGATTTGGTGGTTCTGAATTGAAAACTGTAGATTTTACGAAAATTTTGTATATGGGGGGCTCTGACCAACCGGGCCCTGCCCCTTTCCAAAAACCGTTTACCGTCTAATATTTTTAGTGCCAAAGAAAAACGTAATATTCCCATCCTGTCTGCGTGTCCAAACTTTATAAATTTGATCAGGGAGCAAGACGTTCGAAATCGTACGTTTTCCTGCATTCGTTTTGTATGTAACCAAAATCTGTAAACGCGACGAATTGACGTAGTCGACGAATTTGTCCGCGACGAATTGACGCGCGACGAATCGTCGTGGTCGACGAATTGACGTAGTCGACGAATTTGTCAGCGACGAATTGACGCGCGACGAATCGTCGTGGTCGACGAATTGACGCATGCGACGAATTGACGAGCGACGAATTGACGAGCGACGAATTGTCGTAGTCGACGAATTGACGCGCGACGAATTGACGCACGCGACGAATTGACGTAGTCGACGAATTGACGCACGCGACGAATTGACGTGACACCCTTGAGGATAAGGAAAATGAGAGGAGTGAACGACATCAGGACCAGAGTGAAATCAGTGAAATGGCAATGGGCTGGGCATGTTGCCAGAAACACTAACCACCGATGGACAACCGAAATTTTAAACTGGATTCCGATGGACAGGAAAATACCCAGCAGAAGACCCAATGGGAGTTGGATGCATGAAATTCGAAAGTGTGCTGGAGTGACATGGAGGAGACAGGCTCAAGACAGAAGACAATTGTGGAAGAAACTTGGGGAGACCGTCATCCAGCAGTGGATTGCTAATAGCTGATGATGATGATGACATGCACATTGCAATTTTCATCTTGACTGGATGATTCCTTCAGGGATCTTCGTTTGTTTCTTTTTTTTTTTTTTTTTTTTTTTTTGGCGAAGACTGTATTTTTATTATCACGATATGTTAGTTCACGAACGAAACCCTGTTTTCCCCGTTAGACGACGATGGACACACCTGCTGAATAATCAACTATGTAGCACATAACTTGCAATTAAAAACTTGAAGGAAGGAGCTTCCCAACACGAGCAACTAATTATGCATTTCGGTATCTTTTCATCCTTGTTTCCATCCAGAAATTTAATTCTAATGAAAACATGGAAAACACAAAACACCGAAACATAGCTAATGCATTACACGTTCAAACATTTATTATCGATGTTACGAGTTTTAAAAAAAAGTTCGTAATAAATATCATATCCTTTACTTTAGTTATTAAAGTTCTTAAAGTAGGCACTGAAAATATTTTTTGCTTGGGGGAAAAACACTCTCACTCTTTACCTCTCAACAGTTATTAAGAATTAAATCAACTCGTTGTTTCCTGAAAAATGAAACAACAAATACGAAGTCATTTATCTTAGTAAAAAGCCCTTTTAGCCTTCAAGGCATAAATAACGTGCATGAAAATTATTACTCAGAGAAATCCGCCTTGTTATACTAGGTAACGTCACCATTAAACATAATCTATAGCGTTTCTCTCATAACGAAAGCACATACATATTTAAGCGGATCTTATCTCTCGTGAAACTTCATTTACTTCTGACGAAGAGCGAAGCAGAACAGTAGGGTATTAAAGATTCAGTACCGCTTAATGGGATAGACCCAAAGTCGTGTTCCAGACTAAAATTCAAGCAGCAGAATTACGCGCACAGACTCGGCCGTGCAACGAATATAATTCCAATCCATACATTGAGAGAAGTACTTCAGCAATAAAAACAAATTCCTAATGCGTATTCCGGACCTCTTTGATACCTATGAAGTTAAAAGAAAGTCAGGAAATGAATAACTTATGTGTTAATTAAGGAAACACCAGAGCTCACCGCTGAGCTGTAAATTTCTCATTTCTCGGAGGAAAAAAAAACATAATTAATGGAGTCTGACTTTGCGTCGTCAAAATTCTGAACAAAAAGCGCTTCGCAGATGTGATAATAAGTATTTATCTCGATGAAGCTGTCTCCCAGCTTCAACTAACAAAGATAAGTCAATATGGCGGAAAAAATAATGCTAGTAACTGCAATATTCCTACAACGTGATTTCGGAAATGAGTTTGAGACTTTAATTTCTTCGGAGGAGTACAAAACAGTAATTTTCTTTTCTTGATCAGAATTTAACGACGTAAATAAGCATCTAAGATTATGCTACCCAATACTCATTTTGGTGCCTTAAAGGTTAGAGCTATTCTTGGACGTATTGGGTTGATGCATAAGCTCATGCCGTTTTTGTCACCGCACTACAGGAATGTTTTACATCAGGTGTCGTGCGCGAAGCTACCGTGCGCCAAGCACCCCTCTGTAAATCGTGCGCGAAGCAACCCTGTTATATTTTACCGTGTACGAAACGACCCTGCTAATCGAATCATTTTGCTTATATATATATATATATATATATACATCAGGACCAGGACATACTGCCAGAAGGACAGACCATCGATGGACAGCCGAAATTTTAGATTGGATTCCAAGGGACAGGAAAAGACCCAGAAGAAGACCACATGGGAGATGGGTGGATGAAATTCGAAAGTATGCGGGAGTGACATGGAGGAGACTGGCACAAGACAGACCGTTGTGGAGGAAACTTGGGGAGACCTTCGTCCAGCAGTGGATTGATAATGGTTGACAATGATGATGATGATATACACACACAAATCGTAGTCAAATTACTTACATCTAATTAATTAATTACTTACATCAAGTTTTTTATACTAAACACAAGTTTTTAATATCATTATATATATATACAAATCGTAGTCAAGTTATTTACATCTAATTAATTAAATACTTACATCTTCCGAATTTTCTAGCCTTTGTCCTTAGTCCAACTTGGTAAGATAGCATAATTCTTTCAGGCATTTTTTAAGGTCTTTAGATTTTTAAATTTGACGTGTGATGCACAAACAACAATGATAAGAATTAGAAGAACTTGGTCCAAAAAGGAAGAAATGTGTATACAAGTAGATGAACGCATTCGTAATATCACGGCGGAATTTGGAAATTCTAAAGACCTTAAAAAATACCTGAAAGCATTAAGCTATCAAAATTCAGAAGATGTAAGTACTTAAAAATTGTCTGAAAGCATCAAAATTCAGAAGATGTAAGTACTTAAAAATAGTCTGAAAGCATCAAAATTTAGAAGATGTAAGTACTTAATTAATTAGGTATAAATAATTTGACTACGTTTTGCATATATATATATATGTAAAATGATACTAAAAACTAGTATTTAGTATAAAAAACTTGATGTAAGTAATTAATTAGTTAGATGTAAATAATTTGACTAAGATTGTATATATTATCATCATCATCATTTTCAACAATTATCAATCCACTGCTGGACGAAGGTCTCCCCAAGTTTAGTCCACAACAGTCTGTCTTGTGCCAGTTTCCTCAATGTTACTCCCGCATACTTTCGAATTTCATCCACCCATCTTCCATGTGGTCTTCTTCTGGGAATCCAATCTAAAATTTCGGCTGTCCATCGATGGTCTGTCCTTCTGGCAGTATGTCCAGCCCAATGCTATTTCAGGGATTTAACTATGATTATGATATCTTCCACTCTTGTCATTTTTCGGATCCACGAGTTCCTCTTCTTATCTCTCCTGGTTACACCAAACATGCACCTCTCCATGCCTCTTTGAGCTGTCTGTAGCCTTTGTATGTCTCTTTTAGTTAACGTCCACATCTCTGCACCATACGTAAACACTGGAAGGATGTATTGATCAAACACGTTTGTTTTAAGACATAATGGCATATTGCTCTTGAAAATTATGCTGTTTCTTCCAAAAGCTCTCCAGGCAAGTTTTGTACGCCGGCTAATTTCTTCATCAATGTGACCCTCACTTGATATCTGCTGTCCAAGATAAACGTACGTGTCTGTTATCTCCAGCTTTTCTCCATCAATCGATAAATCTTCATTTCTTGTAAAAGCATTGAACATCACCTTTGTCTTCTGAAAGTTCATTTTTAATCCCACTTCTTTACTCTTGTCAGCAAGTTCCTGGATCATACTGTGCAGTTCGGATGGGGTAGTTGCAAAAATGACTATGTCATCAGCAAAACGAAGGTGAGTTAGATAATCTCCATTAATCTTTATCCCTTTGTTTTCCCAGTTCAGTGATTAAAAGACATTTTCCAATGTGGAATTAAAGAGCTTCGGAGATATGGTGTCACTTTGTCTCACTCCTTTTCCAATTTTTATGTGTGTTGCGTTTTCAAACAGCCCAATCTTTGCACTTGCATTTTCATAGATGCTATTAATAATATTAATGTACGCATCTTCAATACCGTAGGATTTCAGAGCAATTGTAACTGCTGATGGTTTCACCGAATCAAAGGCTTTTTCATAATCCATAAAAGCCATGCACAATGGAAGTTCATATTCCCTCGCTCTTTCAATTAGTTCTCTCAGTACGTGGATATGATCTATTGTGCTGTAGCCACTCCTGAATCCAGCTTGTTCTCTCGGTTGAGCCATGTATAGTGTCACCTTCAAGCGGTGTGAAAGAACTTTAATGAAGATTTTATAAACCGCTGATAGGAGGCTGATAGGTCTGTAGTTCCTGAGATCCTCAATGTCACCTTTTTTATGTAGCAAGATCATTGTAGCGTTGTTCCAATCCTCAAGAATCTTCCCTTCATTGAGGCATCGAGTGAAAATTTGGGCGAGTACTGTTTTGATTTCTCCACTTGCTTCTTGTATGATGTCTACAGTAATTCCATCTTCTCCTGGAGCTTTTCCCCGCTTCATGTTCTTGATTGCTTGTGCAACTTCTGCTGGAAGGACTGGAGGAACTCTGGTACTGGTATCTTTCATGATGTCTGGAGTGCATGTATCATCCCTTTCATATAATTTGGAGTAGAAATCTTTCACTCTTGTCAAACTTTCGCCTCTATTTCTTGTTACAGAACCATCTTCTTTTCTCAGTGCCATAATCTGTTTTCTTCCCTTACTGAGATGTCCCTTTGCTATCTTTAGGCTTTGGTTGTTTTCAATTGCTTTCCTTACTAGTTCACAGTTGAATTTCCTTACGTCTTCAGTGATACTTTTTCGTACTGTCTTGCATAACTCTATATATTCCACTTTGGAAGTCACATCTTCTTTAGTTGTCCTCATCTCTCTTCTTTTTTGCATCAACATTTTGGTTTTTCCTGATAATTTGTTCACATGCAACTTGTTCTTAGACCCAGCTAATTTTGTTGCTGTTTCCGTAAGAGCTTTGGTTACTTTTCTGTTAACTTCAGAAATATCCACTTCTTCCGATGTTAGGCCTTCTAAAGCCGAGAATCTGTTCTTCAGTTCCAACTTGAAGGTATTGTGGTGTTTTTTAAGGTTGGTTATGTCAATACATTTTGTTTGTCTTATGAGCTTGCCACGTTCAAGTTTAGTGTTGAGGTGCATCTTACATCTCACCAATCTATGGTCACTACCTGTGTTGAACTTGTTTAGCACACTGCAGTCCTCTTTGACGAATTTATATATATATATATATATATATATATATACAAATTATTCGATTATTCGATTAGCAGGGTCGCTTCGTCCACGATGGAATATAACAGGGTGGCTTGACGCACGGTCGCTTCTCGCACGTATTCTTACGTCACAAGGGAAAACGGAATCAATCAACTGCGTACCCCCCCCTCCCAAACTGTTTACGATGGTGTTCCAACGTCTAGATAGTCTGAAGGGGCGACATCTGGGGAATAGGTCATATGTGGAAGGATCTCCCATTTCACGACCTGAATGGCCATTTTTGTCATGTTTGCACTGTGAAGGCGCGCGTTATCATTTTGTAGAAGTACACCATGGCGCCGATGTGGCCGTTTCCGCGGAACTGCTTCCTTCACACCGCGGAGTTGCTCACAATAGAGTGCAACGTTGATGATTCGATTCCTCGGCAGCATTTCCCAGTGAATAATGCCTTCTAAGTCCCGCCAGACACACAACATGATCTTCGCAGGATGAAGGTCATGTTTTGGATGAGGTGTGGCCGTCTTGCTTGGGCTCAACCATTCCCTCCTGTGCCTGAAATTCGTTTACAGGCATCACTTTTCATCTTCACGTGACAGAAAGGGTTTGTGTTGCTGAGAACATTCGCGATAACGGGCTAGCAGTGAATCACATATGGCAACACGTTATACACTGTGAGGTGTTAGGCACCCAAGATCCCAATTTCTGGACCTTTCCCATAAGTTTTAGGAGTCGCACTACTGTGCCCTGATCCCAGTTCATCTCAGTGTCCAATTTGCGTGTGGTTTGACACGAATCCAAGTGGATGAGATGGTTCGAACGATCCTCATCAAAGTGAGATAAACGACCTGAACGTGGAGAGTCATTGAGGTCAAAATTGCCACCTCGGAAACGCTCAAACAATTTGCGTGCTGTTCTCAGGGAAATAGCATCCTCCCCATAAACAACGCAAATTGGTCGAGTACTTTCCACGGCTGTGGATCCTTTATTAAACTCGTTGAGGAGCAGATGTCGGAAATGTTCATTCCTCTCTACTTGACACTCCATACTTCCGGACCTAAAACCAAAAAACCAGTAGTCACAATCACACAACGCAACATGATTTAGATACACGATATTACTGGCTGCATTTTGATATACAATTGGCAATCTGCAGCGTCACTATAGTGTCTTGGGAAACACTCGTGAAATAAAACGGCGTGAACTTATGCATCAACCCAATATTTGGGGCGCTGATGCCAAACATGGCATCGGCTTCACCCTATCCGCTATAGCCCACCTTATATGCTGATTCATCCGGTCATCCGTCGAAATTCGAAAACTTTAATCGCATATTTTGCTATTTTTGTTAATATTGTGACAAATATTGACGCTATTAATATTACATATTATTAAAATAACCACACATTACTAAATCAGTTTATATCAACTCATTCGCTCAGAAATAGGTTGAAATAAACATATCGCTAAATCATTTTCCTATACCCATTTTCCTCAGCAAGCCTCTGACATGATTGCAGAACACTAGGTTGTTGTGCTTAGAGTAAAAGTTCATCAATTGCTCAACGTTTTCTCTGCTACGATAAAACGGAATTCCAAAGTCCCTGAAATAAATGGAAATCTTCGGAATAAGAGAGGAACTAGTTTAAATGATCAAGAATTAGCTCGAAAAAGTAAAGGAACTTTCAAATTTAAATGAAAATTAGCAATAAAGGCATCAAGCGGCGGAATTTTACAACAAGGGCACTTTGATGCTCGAAAGAGCATTACTTCTTTTTTTTTTTTAGTGTTTAGATTTCAACATTGATTTTAACTAGTTCCGTTACCCATTTTCGTTACATCGAAAGTTCTTGCATTGGATTTTCTTTATTGCTGTCGGAAAAGATGCTTAGCATTAAAAAGAAATAAAAAGAAACAAGACAGTAAAAACGTAGCGTAAATAGATTTCATATGTATATTTGTCTTGGCAAAAGCACCATTGTGATCATATTTTTTATTCTTAAAAATGTCCAATAAAACTTTTCTTCACGCGGAAAAAAATCAAACGGTGGCTACTGGAGAGGAAAACGTTTTTTTTTTATTGTCGTGCGTCAGATATACAAGAACTTTTGGCCAGAAGAACAACCGGGAAAAGATTCAAATAACCGGAAAACTCGTTTCCCCATACCAATGGTTACATTTTTGCAAATGGGTATTACATTGCTGAGGATTGTGGAAAAACTTCCCGCCTCTAGCCTCTTAAACCACAGCGCCCTATTGCGTACAAGAAGCGAAATGGTGCGAAATAATCTTCGTTATTGGGAACATTCGAAGTGGTAACAGACTTAGAAAGACGCAAACCACTGAAATGTCTACATAACCTGCCTTGGATTCAAAAGAAGTTCAATATGATAACGTAAAGTTAAATGACTGCAATCTATGAAAGCTTCCATTACCAGTTCCTGCAGATGACTAAAAAAAATAAAATAAGGAAAGATGAAAGAAAACGATAACGTCGTTTCCTTTACTTCAAAGAAGTAGCAGTTGCTCGCTTTGCAACGTTGAATCTTTCTGCACTGGCGAAGTACTAAATTAAAATATGTTTCCAAAAGATTCGGATTATTGTAAATAATGATATCCAGAAAATATATTAATACAGTACAACAGATTTGTATGCTTTGTGTAGTGTGTTATTACGTCGATAAACGGATATATATAGTACATGTGTATCAATGGCGTATATTCCAGGAATTCCAGAGAATGCACACATAAAGGTCAATTAAATATACACAAAGAAAAGTCAATTATTAACTGCATTAAGATATGTCGATGCTTTCGCTGCGAAAAAAACAAAAACAAAAAAAAAACACACGCGCGGATTCGCTTCTTTTGTCTAAGAGAATCAGTTGGGCGAGCGAAGACAACGGGGCTCCACCTAGTGGAGGGATGACACCATCGTAACGCAACAAGCTCTACAAGTCTTCGCTGTTCTAGTTCGAAGACCTTCCGATAGATCGCCTGCTGGCATTTCCATGACAACACTAATGAGCGGCTGAAGGGGAATGGGGCATTACTTTGGGCAACGGTTGGCTCATAAATAAGAAAACTCAGTCTACCTAAGTCACACGCATGCTCCGGCAGAAAACAGCACGTGTTTCGCGAGAGTTGTTTCAGTTTGTGTGTGTAGTTGCAATGAATTGAAATCGGTGACATTATATCTTAACTTCGTGTCCTTGTTGGATTCGAACTGTTTTGATAAATGTTGTGAAAGCATTCTTGAACATCTACTGTCAGAACTTAAAGAACTCTATACTTCACATTTTGATACAGCTCGTCTAAAACTGAAATGATCTGAAGGTGTTTTATTCCTTGATGAATACAAAAAGAAATCAGTAAAATATATTACTTGTTATATAAAGTTGAATTGATCAATATCACATCTTTTTGCTAGTGTGAAACACCAAGTGATACATGTACTTTTACTAAGAGTTCACCGTTGCGAAATAACACCTTTTAAATAAAGTGTGACCAAAATTTTGGAGGTTCTAACCACTCCACTCAAAAAACCTTATCTTTTTCAGTTCATATATTATAGACTATACGTTTGTATTTATTCTTATCCCACAGTTGCACCATGTTCTTCTAAAGGCATTTAAAATCCTTTTAATGATATAACTTTTTACAATATCTTATTTTTCTGTTAACCTACACATGGCGTGAGTGAACATAGAGTTGTGCGGTTTTTTAGCAAGTCTTTTGTAAAAAAAGATCGAGCTTCTGTTATCGGTTTGCCCGTCCGACTGTACCCACGATATCTCTGCAACTATTAGTCCGATTTGAAAAATTCTTTTTGCATTGGGAAGCTTCAAATATGCAAATGATGATCCTTTATTTCGTTTTTTTTTACGATGTACAATTTTGCCGGTAGAGGGCGTAAATGCAGATGATGCCGAATTCAAAAATACGTTTTATTCCACATATTTGCTTCTTAACATCCGATTGAAAAAAAATTCATATAATTTCGATTCCATTTATGTCGAAGAGTATTTTAGATATAGTTACTTTTTCAAATTACGCATAGATTTTCCGCTAGGGGGCGTAAAAGTAAATTACAGTTTCCCCGATAACTCTTCTTCTGATGCTCCGATTTGAAAATTTTTTCTTCAGCGCATACATCTCCTGATGGAAACTCTTTTGCATATAATTTCAAATTTTTGGTAAAGAATACTTTGAGCACCAGGATGCGCAAGTGTCAATATTTGCTTCTGATGTATTTGCCATAAAATCGTAGCTTCTACAATATCGATTAAAAAATTATTTCGTGGACTGATGCCACTTACATCGATAAACCTTTTCGGAATATTTTCTTCTTCAAATATTTCACAGTTTCTCCACCAGGGGCGTAGATGTACATCTTATGTTTGTCAATATCTCTACTTCTAGCAGTCCGATTTGAAAAATTCCTTCTTTGTTGGATAGTGTTTTCCGTGTGACATGTTTCTGATATAATTTCAAAATTTTCAAGTAATTCATAGACTTTCCGCTAGGGGGCATAGCGGTAAATTGCGTTTCCCCCTATATCTCTGCTTCTAAATCTCAGATTTGAAAAATTATTTCTGCACCGGATACAGCTTCTGATAGGAAATCCTTTGCACACAATTTCTAATTTTTGTAAAAAAATAGTTTCGCCACCAGGGGGCGTAAATCTTAATTTCCGCTTCTGTTGTATTTGCAGCAAAATATGAGCTTCTAAATTCTCGATTGAAAAAAACGTCGTTTGTTGACCGATACTAAACATGTCGACAAATCTTTTAAAAACATTTTCTTCTTAAAATATTCCACAGTTTCTCCGCCAGGGGGCTAATTTTTGTCAATATCTCTACTTCTAGGCGTCCGATTTGAAAAATTCCTTCTTTGTTGGATAA
The DNA here is from genome assembly GCA_039090855.1 of Macrothele yani. Classification (NCBI taxonomy): domain Eukaryota; kingdom Metazoa; phylum Arthropoda; class Arachnida; order Araneae; family Macrothelidae; genus Macrothele; species Macrothele yani. Next base: position 39,259,695 of record CM076998.1, read on the forward strand.
TGTTTTCCGTGTGGCATGTTTTTCATATAATTTTAAAATTTTCAAGTAGTTCATAGACTTTCCGCTAGGGGGCGTACCTGTAAATTGCGTTTTGCCCTATATCTCTGCTTCTAAATCTCCGATTTAAAAATTTCTTTCTGCACCGGATGCAGCTCTTGATGGGAATTCGTTTGCACATAATTTCTAAGTTTTGTAAACAAATAGTTTGGCCACAAGGGGGCATAAATCTTAATTTCCGCTTCTGTTGTATTTGCAGCAAAATATGATCTTCTAAATTCTCGATTGAAAAAAACGTCGTTTTTTGACCGATACTGCTCATGTCGACAAACCGTTTAGGAAAATGTTCTTCTTGAAAAAATGCATGGTTTCTACGCCAGGGGGCGTAGATGTATATCTTATATTTGTCAATATCTCTACTTCTAAGAGTGCGATTTGAAAAATTCCTTCTTTGTTGAATAGTGTTTCTGATGCGAAATATGTTTCCTATAAATTCAAAATTTTCAAGTAAATTTTACACTTTCCGTTAGATGGCACAAAGGTAAATTGCGTTTTCTACGTTATTTCTGCTCCTAAAGTTCTGATTTGAAAAATTCATCCTGTATCGCTTAGAAGACTTGATGGAAAAAACATTTCACATAATTTCTAATGTTTGGTGAAGAATTGTTTAGCCACCAGTGGTCATATGTGTTAATTTCTGCTTCTGAAGTATTTGTTGCAAAATCTGGGCTCCTGAAAACCCGACAATTTTTTTTTCTTCGACCGATACCGCTTATACGGAGAAATCTTTTGAGAATACTTTCTTCCTAAAATAATGCATGGTTTTCCTACCAGGGGACGTAAAGTTCCATCTTATTTTTGTCGATATCTCTGTTTCTAAGAGTTTGTATGCTCACGATTCTGTTTACAGCAATATCTGAATTATTAAAAACCCTATTCAAAATCTTCTTTCATTGGTCAGATCTATTGTATTCCATATCGGTTTCATTGAATTTGAATAGCTTTGATAAATCTAATCTGCAGCCGCCCCGGTGGCGCAGTGGGCTAAGCGATGGCCTCTGATCATTCGTCCAAACGGGGTCTGGGTTCGAATCCCGGTGAGGCATGGATGTTGTGTTTGTCTTACGGCACTGGCTCTCTGCCTTCCCTGGAACCAGTGACCCTAAATTAGGGACGGGCGACTGCTTATAGCCCATTGAGTTGCTCACGGTGGTCGTTAAACCTCCAATCAAAAAAAGAATTTAATTTGCGTCAGAACGGATTCAAAATACGTGGTTATTAAACCCGAAAATTCGGTGTCAACTTTCTTGTTTTCAGCTGCATATGCAAATAGAAACTGAGTAACGAAGAACAAGTCCGTGACAAGGGTGTGAGATTTCCTGAGGACTTTGCAAGGAAACTGTGTAAGTATATAACTAAATTTTAACAATTTTTCAGCTATAGATATCATTACGGTATAGTATGGAAATTTTTACTGTACTTGGTAACATAGCATAGACAAAGTGTTACCAAAAACTAATCGGGTGTTTTGTCAGTGTATATTAACAAAAAAATAAGATATTGTAAAAAATTGTGTTATTAAAATGATTTTAAATCTCTTTAGAAGTACATGGTGTAATTGTGAGATAAGAATAAAAACAAACGTTTGGTCTATAATGTATCAACTGAAAAAGCATAAGATTTTTTTAGTGAAGTGGCTGGGACATCCAAAAACTTGGTCTCACTTTATTTAAAATGTTGTGTTTTGCAACGGTGAACTCTTGGTGAAAGTACATGTATCACTTATTGTTTTACACTAGCTAAACGATGTGATATTGATCATATGCAAAGGTGTGTTTTATGAGAGATTATAACTCACAAGATTATAATTTCAGACATTTAAAGTTGAATTGTTACATAAGTTGTTTAGGAGGTGTGCAAATTCGCAGACCTAATATTAAAGTTTCCATCAACAACTGCAACTGCCGAAAGAAGTTTTTCCGTGCATTAAAAAGAATCAAGATATGTCTTAGAGCCACACAAGGACATATACATTCGAGCAACTTGGCTATTTTGTCAATAGAGAAAAACATCCTTTTTAAATATGAAAGGTACTAGGAAGAAACTTTTCATGAAAACGTAACACTCAAGTTCACACTAAAGGAAAGAAGAATGAAATCCATTTACAAATAAAGTATTCAGAAGAGGAATGGAGTTCATGTACAAATCAGAGTTTAAATCCTAATACTCACAATTACTTAGTATTATGTTAGCAATAGTATGTACCTAAAATTTAGAAAAAAAGTTACTTCTATTGCTTAGCAACTAAAAATTAAACTTTGCAATTTTTAAAAAGATACTACGGTGGGGTGGGGGTGGGGGAGATAGCCCGGGTCTCAGACCCACGATACACCACTGATATGTACTCTGTTTCATTTTATGTCAAGGCGACGTATTAAGAAACCAATCAAATATCTTAATTTGAATATATTGAAATCGTAATATATTTCCACAAGGCGGCAACATTGCCGCAAAACAGTTTAAATGTGAGACTACATATTAAAAAAAAAAAAAGCATTTGCAGATTTTTTCCAGAATTAGGTAAAATTAGTACTAGAACGTTTTTTGCAATGTATATTGCTTGCATTTAGGAATTCCTAGTTGTAAGAAGTTGTAATAAAATCATAGATACTTCTATACATGCCCTATTCTAACTAGAAGCTACTTATTTCTTCTAGGAATTAAGTTACATATGTTATTTCACGACTGCGAATCAATAATAGCCTGGAAACAAAACTGAAAAACTCGAAGACCAAGAAGGATGATATGATACCTAATTCTCTGGTGAAATGAGCACGTCATTTTTTCTGTTTTATTGCCATGAAACGTTTTTTCAAAGAAGGATTTTTAAAAAGAAAAAAAAAAAGAAAAAAATGGAATGCATTTACTCCCCCTAGTGAAAAAAACTGTACATCGCTTAAAGTAGGCAGCGTGCTTTTCTACATTTTGGCATCATGTGTCATAATCTAAAAATTATCTTGCGTATTCATCTCATCAAAATGTTTCATAACATTATCATCATTTAATCTCTTGTGTCATCATCACAAACAATATAATTTGCTTTGTCTGAACGTTTGAACGTTTGTCGCACTTTGGTGGCGCAGTAGAAAGAGTCATTACCGTAGCAACAACAGGGAAACAAATATTTGTGACGTCACGCTTAGCTTTTCGTGTTTACGTGCAGGTGTTCAGTGAATGGAAACTGCAAGAAACATTTGTGACGATGCGCTTAGTTATTGCGTTTACGTTCAGGTGTCCAATGAACGGAAACTGCTTCCCGGATATAATTGTATGACGTCATCCCCGTAGCGACAACTAAGAAAGTAATATTTGTGACGTTCCGCTTAGCTTTTTTACGCTTTCCAACCGTAGGTTGAAGAAGCGTGTATGCTCCCGCTTGGCCCGTCTCTCCGTCTGCCTGCCCGTCCGTCCGCACGATAACTCACGTAAAAATGGTTCGATTTCGATAAACTTTTAGTATGTGATAGGGCACCACCTGAGGACGAACCCTATTAAAAATGGGAGAAATGGGGTCAAAGGTCACGACATAGGAGCTGGGTCAATTCCATTACCCTTATGCGTAAAACCGTGCGTAAATATGCTTCGATTTCAATGACCTTTTAGTATGCGGTAGGGGACCGCCTTGGAACGAATCTTGTTGTAAATGGGCGAAGTGGGGGTCAAATGTCAGGACGTCGGAGCGGGATGCATTGCATTACCGTTATGCATCATAACGTGCGTAGATATGGTTCGATTTTGATGAAATATTAGTATGTGGTAGGGGACTACCTGGCGACGCACCGTATTGAAAATGGGCGAAATGGGATCAAAGGTCAGGACATAGGATTGGGATTCATTCCATCGCACTTATGGGTTAAAATTTACGTAAAAATGCTTCGACTGAGACAAAACTTTATCGTGTTGTTCCAGAAGTATACTCTACCGGTTCTGTTGAATATCATCGAAATGGGATCAAAGGTTAGGTCATAGGAGCGAGATTTATTCTACAGCCATTTTCCTCATAACTTTAGTAATAACTTAAGTAATGATTTCTGGTATATTGGAAAGCGTATCATGATCAATGCATTGCATGATTTTACTAACTTGTTGAGTTTTGGGGCAGGTGCTCCGTGAATGGAAACTGTGAATTATGCAATATGTCAGCATGTGACGTAACAACTGTATGGCGCAGGACGTGTTTTATTGCTGTAATGTTCATGAAACATACTTTCACATTTGGACATTGCAAAAGTGGATCCCATAGATGCTCAATAAGGTTGTTTTTAGGGATATGGATGGTCACTTCATTCGGCAAACATCTTCTTCATCAAAAAGGTTAATCAATAAATGAGCTGAATGTGGTTGGGCAATATCGTACATAAGACTAAAATCTATACCGACGGCTCTCCTGAATAGATTTCCTTATGGGCTCCGGATATTGTCTCTGTACATCAGTGCAGTAACAGAGCGACTCGGAAGTAATTACAGGTTTATGCTCTCGTTCGTTATTATTCCTGACAAGATCATCATGCCACCTTCACCGAAGTATTCCCTTTCTCTGATGTTAGAGGGACTGTTGCGGGTCCTTGGTTCTCTACAGATGGGAATACGCCGCAAATCAGTACATAAGCTGAATCGTGATTCATCTGCGAAAAGAATATTACCCCAATGCTCTGGAATATTCACCCACTGCTCTGGAATCCAAGTGTGATGTCGGCGACTCCACTTTAAACGATCTCACAGTGCGGCGGAAGTTAGGCGGACACAAATAGCTGTTCCCTTTGTATGAAAGCATTGCACATGACATATTCTACAAACAATGTGTCTTCGAATCCTCGTTCCCGTATCTGCTCCAAGCACCAATGAGAATTGCCTAGCAGACATCACTCTGTTCCGTCTGACAGTCAGACTTTTATAGCAGTCGTCAGCAGCAGTTGCGACTGTCTTGTCCTGGTCGACGAAAAACATCTGTTTGTTGTAACTGTTCCCAGATTCTAGACAGGAGGTTTTGCAGAACGTTTCATGCTCTGGAGCCTTGTTCTGGGACAAACATACTTCCATTCCATCAATTGCTCTCCACTGCGGAAAATCATCTATACGATTTCTTTTTCCAGATTCTAGACAGGAGATTTTGTTGAACGTTTAATGCTCTGGTGACGTCCGTCTGGGTCTAACCTGCTTCCATTCCACCAATCGCCCTCTACCGCAGAAAATTATATATCCGATATTCTTTTCCAGATTTTTCTTGACAGGAGATTTTGCTGAACGTTTAATGCTCTGGAGATTTCCGACTGGGTCTAACATACTTATATTCGACCAATTGCTCTCCACCGCGGAAATCCTCTATACGATATCTTTTTTCCAGATCCTACACATGAGATTTCGTGGAACATTTAATGATCTAGAGTCATCTGTTGGAGTCTAACCTACTTCCATACCACCAAACATTCTCTACCGCAAAAAAAATAATTTATATGATATCTTTATCATTTATACGACATCATTATTTTAGACAGGAGATTGTTTGGAACGTTTAATGCTCTGGAGACTTCAATCTGGGTCTAACCTACTTATATTCCACAAATTGCTCTCCACCGCAGAAAATCATCTATACGATATCTTTTTCCTGATTCTACGCAGGAGATTTTGGGGAACGTTTGATGCTCTGGAGACTTCCGTCTGTGACTAACCTACTTCCATTCCATCAATTGCTCTCCAACGCGGAAAATCATCTATACGATATCTGTTTGCAAATTCTTCACAGGAGATTTTGTGGAACGTTTAATGGTACTTCCGTCTTGAACTAACCTATTTCCATTCGACGAATCTCTCTCCATCGAAGAAAATCATCTATACGACATTTTTTTTAAGATTCTTGACAGGAGATTTTATGGAACGTTTAATACCCTGGAGATTTCCATCAGGGTTTAACCTACTTACATTCCACCAATTGCTCTCCATTGCACAAAATCATCTATACGACATCGTTTTCCAGATTCTAGACAACAGATTTCCTTGAAGGTTCAAATCTCTGGAGACTTCCGTCTGGATCTAGCCTACTTTCATTCCACCAATCGCTTTCCACCGCAGAAAATCGTCTATACGATATCTGTTTCCAGATTCTTCACAGGAGATTTTGTGGAACGTTTGAAGGTACTTCCGTCTGGAACTAACCTATTTCCATTCGACGAATCGCTCTCCATTGCTGAAAATCATCTATTCGATATATTTTTCCAGATTCTTGACAGGAGAGTTTTTGGAACGTTTAATGCTCTAGAGACTTCCGTCTGTGGCTAACCTGTTTCCATTCGACCAATTTCTCTCCACAGCGGAAAATCATGTATACGACATCTGTTTGCAGAATTTTCACAGGAGATTTTGTGGAATATTTAATGCTCTGGAGACTTCCATCTGGGATTAAGATACTTCCATTCCACCAATAGCTCTCCATCGCGGAGAATTGTCTATACGATATCTGTTTCCACATTCTTCATAGGGAATTTTGTGGAACATTTAATGCTCTGGAGACTTCCATCAGAGACTAACCTACTTCCATTCCACCAATCACTCTCCACCGCCGAAAATCATGCGTAAAATACTTCATGATATAATCAGGTCCACGTTCTACTGAAGTAAAAGCTAGAGCAGTTACAAGATGCGAGTAGGCCCGCTAGTCTTTTTAACATACTCCTGATTTATATGTTCCGTCTTACCTGCGGCAAAGAAGATGAAGGATATTCTTCAGTTTAGCGAAATTTTGATTTTCGCCAATTTTCTGTAAGTTATTTTTCATACAGCAGCAGCTATATACGTTCTTTACATAATACTTTAATTTTAAGCACTCGTGTTTATTCACCCCATTATGTGTTTATCATTGTCCCACCTCTTACAATTCTGTGTAGCAATAGCTGTCAATCAGTCCTCCCATAAAACTACAAACTCTCCCGTTGAGCACAAATTCTTATTTTAATAAGTACGTGTGCAAAAAATGGCTACGCTAAAATTTAGATGCCTTTCTCACGTTCATGTAATTCAATACAATTTTTTTTTTTTTTTTTTTTGATTGGAGGTTTAACGACCACCGTGAGCAACTCAATGGGCTATAAGCAGTCGCCCGTCCCTAATTTAGGGTCACTGGTTCCAGGAAAGGGAGAGAACCAGTGCCGTAAGACAACCACAACATCCATGCCTCACCGGTATTCGAACCCGGACCCCGTTCGGACGAATGATCAGAGGCCATCACTTAGACCACTGCGCCACCGGGGCGGCTCAATACAAATTTTACGCTTAAAGTACTTTATATCATCTGTTCTTATTGTCGGTTGTAATTGGACTCAGGATTCAGGCCTTGACAACGTGACTGAGAGTGACTGTGAATTCGAAATAGGACTAGGAATTTGTGATTTTAATGAAGGTATTGATTCACTCCTATCTCTGAAATCAGTGGACGTGAAAGATAACAGGAGAGTTGCAGATACTCAAGTGTGGTTGAATTAAGAAAATAAATGAAATCATTAAATAAAAAATGAAAGTAAAAAATACGTTATTATTTTTAGGAAGTAGATGAACATCAGATTATCAGGATATTGTTTTCACAGGGCGCATTTCCACAGAGATCTACAGCACATTTTTCATTAATTAATGGGTGCAGTTTTCTTTTCAAAAGATTTAATTCTGGACAGCATAATGAGTTTAATATAGCACCGATTAATTTCGCATTTGCTTGGACTACGAGTTTTGAAGCAAGAGCACTTTTTGGAAATCGATAATTTTATTGCTCGTTAGATGTTTGGACTGCGGCTTAATTAAGCGGTTAACTAGAAAATAATGGATATAAAGCTGAAGTGAAAAGAATTGTTTTAGTTAAAGTGCCTGAGAGTGAAGAAAAATGATGAAAGTCAAATTTTGGATTCCCTCTACTGAGCTTTTAAAAAACGATAAAAACATGTCGTTTTCTAAGTGTGTAATTCCTTAACAGGAAGAGATACTGAGCAGGCAACACAGATGTGATTCGAAAATAGCAAAACGTGGTTCACGTTTAGTCGTGACGCGAAACATTTGCTTCTTTTACGTAGACACACCTTTACGAGGTGCTACTGGAAGGTGTTTTCCTCGGAAATCGATCTGAGGAGATCAAGTAAGTCAGTTGATTGCTAGGCTTCCACAGAGTAACAATGGTATACATTGTAATTCCTACCTGGAATAATGTCTATCTCATGTTACTCGATCGATTTTTGAGGCTTCATTCATTTTCTTCCTTGCTTAATCGAAGGACAGTGAACAGATAGCTCCTTTTTACGATTCAAACGTAGTGCACACATGAAAGAGGAGAAGGAATTCCCAGAAATGGAGACTTGTGACGTATATGTGTGATCTGCGTTGTGTTCTGGTAATGCGATGTGGAAGCTACTGTAATTGGTTGGCTTTTCTCTCGCCTTGCTAAACGCATTTGCGGTAACAGAAACTTTTTGTTTCTGCAACAATGACGAGCGCCTAATTCTAGGTTTACCCAATTGTAATTACCACATCTTTTTTTTTTTTTTTCTTTTTGAAATACCGTCGCTTTGGATATACGGTGCAACGTCAATTATAAGTTTTTCCAACAGATGGCTTTAAAAACCGTGTAAACAAAATATCAAAATGTTAAATGTAATTGTAAAATTTATGCGTTAACCCTTTAAGCTTCTGATGTACTGTGTTTGAGCTAAACGGTGACAAACCTTTTGCTCTCTCCGAAACAGAAATGCTCACAGAGCCACGGTGCTTAAGGAAAGCTACGGTAAGGTAAGAGTAATTTATCTTTACCACCTCTCATCTCAGCAGCCGCGATAGTAAACATGTCATAGGTAATAAGCTCCCCCTTTTAGTCCCATATTCCGTGTTCCATGACCTAAAACGCGGCAGGGAAGGGCTGGTCTCCCTTTGACGAACATCATGCAACTGAGTAAAAAACGTTACTCAAATGTCTTCTCTCTCCTTCCTTAAATTTCTCTCCTCTGTCATAGTCCTTTATCAGTTAATTTGTCAGAATGGATTAGTGTCAATCGTACACCTGAATGACTACTCTAAATAACAATTCTAAGGACGAAAGCAACTTTCTTCGATGCTCCAGTCTTGAAATTAACTCCTGCAAGCGTCTTTGGGCACACTAAACATACCCTTAATGAATTAATTCCAGAAGCTATCGGCACACTTCTTAGATAGCGAATATACTCTTTGGAGTTGAGTTCAGCCTGTTTTGTTAACCCCGAGTTAACTCGTTCCAGCCGGTTAAAGGGTTAAAGGAGAATAAGATTTTCCTTAAAAGAGGTTTCACAATACACACAGCAAAGACTAAATATATGAACAATACGGAAAAGGATACAGAAAAGATTTTGATAGAAGGAAAAGAAACTGAAAACGTAGACGAATAGATCTATTTAGGTTATCAGTTTTAAAGAAAGACAAGAAAGAGAAATCAATAGAAGAATCATCCAAGGTAATAGAACCTTTTGGGTACTTAAAGAATATTCACCCGTTGATCTTCCATTGTGTGTAAAAAGAAAAATCTTCAATGCATGTAGTATTAACCCCGTGTTTACTAATGGAAGTACAACAGGGCGACAATTTTATAAAGTAAGAGTGTTGGTAAGAAAGTTAGATAAAAGAATGTTAGGAATAATAAGAAGAGGTACAGTTTGAGAACTGAAATTATAAGAGAAAGAACAGGAATGATAGATATTATAAAAATAAAAGAATCACAGTGGAGATGGGTTGATATGTTGGAAGACTGAAAGTTGAAAGATCGACACGATTAATAAGAGAATGGCAACCGAGAGATGGAAAGAGACGAAGAGGACGCCAGAGAACAAGATTGAAAGATGGCCTTTAGAAACGTAGAGGTACAAAATAGTGGACTAAAGCTAAGGATTGAGGAAGTTGGAAAAGACTGGAGGAGGAAAAGAATGCCGTTTCACAACTGAGTCCGGACGTGAACGGTGTGCAGTCCTTTTCCATATGCGAACGTGGTGATCATCCGCCCCAAGTTGAAGCGGGATTCGTCATTAGAAACAATGCGACGCCTTTCGGAGGTCGACAATGGATCCCTGGCACGATACCTCTCCAGACGGAATTGCCGATGAAGATTGATTAACGCATAATGGCCAATGGTGTCGGCGAGGATGAAATCTTGAATCTTTAGGTGTTCTCACATTGGTGGGCGGTGATACAGGATGCTGCGAAGAAGCTGCTACCTCTCGCTCAATGCTGGACAGAAAAGCCGCCTGAGCGATACGGGATTGTCGAATTATGAGAAAATGCTCTCGCCCAGCTGTTCTCCTGGGCCGACCAGAACCTTCCTAGCGTGCATCAGTGTCCTCACCTACATACGGCTGCAGATACCGTCTCACTGCTTCCAACACCTTCTTACTGCTGCTAAAACCGTTTCACTGCACCAACGCAGTCTCACAACTGCTAATACCATATTCCTACTGATAATGCCATCTTCCTGCTGCCAACATCGTCTCACTGCTGCCAATACCGTATCACTGCTTCCAACAACATCTCACTGCAATGCGATATCACTGCTGCCAATACCATCTCCCTGCTTCTAACACCATCTCACTACTCTCACTACTGCCAATACCGTCTCACTGCTTCCAACACCTTCTTCCTGCTGCTGAAACCGTCCCACTGCACCCACACAATCTCGCAACGGCTAATACCATCTCCCTACTGCCAATGCCCTCTTCCTGCAGCCAACACCGTCTCACTGCTGCCAATACCGTATCACTGCTACCAACAACATCTCACTGCAATGCGATCTCACTGCTGCCAATACCATCTCTCTGCTTCTAACACCATCTCACTACTCTCACTACTGCCAATGCTGTCTCACGGCTTCCAACACCTTCTTCCTGCTGCTAAAACTGCCCCACTGCACCCACACAGTCCCACAACTGCTAATACCATATACCTACTGCCAATGCCATCTTCCTGCTGCCAACATCGTCTTACTGCTGGCAATACCGTCTCACTGCTTCCAACAACATCTCACTGCAATGCGATCTCACTGCTGCCAATGTCATCTCTCTGCTCCTAACACCATTTCACTACTCTCACTACTGCCAATACCGTCTCACTGCTTCCAACAACATCTCACTGCAATGCGATCTCACTCCTACCAATGCCATCTCTCTGCTTCTAACACCATCTCACTACTGCCAATACCGTCTCACTGCTTCCAACAACGTCTCACTGCAAGGCGAAATCACTGCTGCCAACACCGTCTCACTGCTACCAACGCACTGTCTGACTGCTGCGAACATCACCTCACTGCTACCAGTACACCGTTTCACTGCTGACCGAGCCATCTTCTTCTGCATCACTATGTCTCAGATAGAAGGCGATTCGTCGACATGCCCAGCCTGCTTCCCGCATTCCCACGATGCGGCTGCTCTCGAATGGGCTCAATTTTTTTCTTACAATTTATTTTATCAACAGCAAAAGGAATTGAAAGCTCCCAATGGCGCCTAAGAATGTTCACAACGAGCGTCTGACAACCCTTATCTAGGCCACTGGGAGCCCGATTGAAGTGCACTCTAGGAACGCTCTGGAATTTTGTTAGCGGTCAAACTTTTTCATTTGTATGCCTGAGAAAGAGGTACTGGCTTTCTTGAATCGTGAATGATTTTATACGGATGCGTCGAGTTTTTTAAGGGTGTATTTCCGTAAAGTCGCACTTCCACTTTAAGAGCTAGTTCCTTAATTTGAGTGATCGAAGTCAACTGGGTCACCAACATGGCTCAGTTGTCGAATTGCCAGCCTTATGAATGTGTGCTACGTGACAGCTGTAGACAAGATTTACAACTGCCTACCATGCAAATTCTGACGATTTCAGGGGTCTCCTCGAGCGTAGAGCTATTGTGTACATAGTCGATTGAATATCTGCTCTAGGCTGGCGAGCAATTTCCACTTGCTCTACCTCTTGATTTGCATTTCACCTAACACCAGGTCCTAGGCATTTCAGGCTGAGATCCCCAACTGAGCCGCCGCATAGCTATGTGGCATTGAGTTCTGATGGACATGATGGATAAAAATGCGTCGTGAAGAAGACGTAAAAGGATATTATTCCGAAATTTCAACATCAATTGACCCGTTAACCGGCTAGAACGAAATAACTCGGGCTTAGGAAAATGAGCTGGAAACAGATGGAACGAATATATTCGCTGTTTAAAAAAGTGGCTTGAATGCTGCTGGGAGGAGTAAACCTGCGCATTAAAAAGGCACAACCATTAGCTTTTTTGTCGAAACGCATCATTTAGGGAAATGATTGACCCTTCTGACTCTTACCTACAAAAAGGGCTATAACAATGGCGACAACCCTAAGAAAGGAAAGGCATTCACTATATTCAACATAGCATTTATTGACATATATTAGTACGGTGTCGATCCACCTTTGGCCTTAATGCATGCACTGACACTTCGACACATGCTTTCTACAAGGTTTCCGAACACAGCGATAGGTATGCGCTTCCATTCAGTATATATTTCTGCCGCGAACTGTTGCTTAGTAGGAGGCCTTGGCTCAAAACTTCTTATGCGGCGCTGTATTTCATCCCATAGTTGCTCTATGGATTCAGATCAGGGCTCTGTGTTGGCCAGTCCACACACAATAGGGGATTATCGTCAAACCACGCTGTAACAGTCCTTGCTTTATGGCTCGGTGCATAATGCTGTTGGTATCAACAAGGTCTGGTTCCATGAGTTGGTAGGGAATAATTATCCAGAATATCGAGGTAGACGTGCTGGTCAACAGGTTTGTCCACGATAACCAATGGGCCGGGACCATACCGCGAAAAACACTCCCACACGAGTACACTGCCAGATCCAAACTTGACCGTAGCAACAGTACATTGGGGTAAAGAGTGTTTCCTCCGGCTGCCGCCATACCTCCACACGGCCACCTGTACACATCAGTCCATAGGACCCATTTCCATTGATCTATCTAAATACATCAGTCCATTGTACTCATTTCCATTGATCTATCTAAATACATCAGTCCATTGGACCCATTTCCATTGATCTACGGTCTACGATAAATGTTCTTTACACCATGCTAAATGACAAAAAGTGGTAATGAAAGGCTTATGAGCAGCCGCACGACCACGGTAACTCATGGAATGAAGTTCTTAGCGAATGGTAAGTGCACATACCGAGGTTCCAACATTTTCTCTCACCTGTACACTGAGGTTTTGTGCTGTACTCCGTTGATTAGCTATAACGACTCTCTTGAGGCTTTGACGTCCTCTATAACTGATTTTCTTTTGTCTGCCGGTACGCTTTGCTGCTTTAGGCACGCCATGTGTCTTCCACTTATTCAGTACATCCAAAACGGTTGACTTGGGTATGTTTAAACGCCTCTCGGTTTTTCTTATGGACAACCCACTATTAAAACAAACAACAATCTTTCCTTTCTCAAAGTCAGTTCTCTCCCTCCGCGAAATTGTCACTCAATCTCACAGTGCGATATGATCGCGGTCAGCTACAGGCTTGTTTTTATACTGTTTGCAGCTGTTCCGCGCATCTTAACAACGCATCTGACCCGTTCATTTTCTTTTGAAGGGACGTCCGGTAACTTTTATCAATAAAGTGTATTTCAGTCATATTTTTCTATACAGTGGCATGATGTATGTGTCAGGGAAGCGTGGAAAATTTTGGGCAACTCTTAGTTCAAGTTCATGACCTGCATAAATTATTTAGTAGCAGCACATAAATTTGAATAACTAAGCAATGAAAATATTACCGTAGTCTCACTTCTGCTTTAAGGAGGAATGCTCCAATTAGCGTGATTGAGATCAAATACAGGCCTCACCAAAGTCCCGATTCAATTTCAAACTGGAATTCTTAAATTTGAATGACTGAGTTTAAAAGAAATTTCAATAAATGCTTAATTCTATTTTAAGCAGCAGTGCATCAATTAGAATGAAATGGGATGAAAGGATATCTTACAAAAATTTTCAGTTTTAGTTTAAATATCAATGTCTATATTTTAATGAGTCCAATCAAAAGAGATTTCATCTAATGGTAACTAAATTTTCACAACTTGTATTTTAAGATAGAGAAAGAGATGTATTGAGTGTAGCAGAATGGGAACAAATAACTATGTATTACTTCAGAGTATTGTTGATCCGCGGTAGCATGTCGCAAAATGCATGCTTTTGAACCGCTGCGCATATGATTGTCAAACCCCACATAATGATTGGTGAAGTAATTAAGGTCAGAATACTACATTCTGAAAATAGGCCAATATGTCACCCGTTATTGTCTAACTATTGCGACTGTATTGTGCATTTATCCACAGACACTTTCAGTAATATCTCTAGATATGTTCTTGAATGGACACATGCGGACCAAAGAAACTGATACTAAACTGTTTTTAATTTTGAGTAGGGCCACCTTTGTTGCGAAAGACAGCAGCATGTGAAACGATATTGATTCTAATAGATGCTGGAGTGTGGCTTGTTCCACAGAAAATCACTCCTGCAGGAAAACAACGCCCAACTGTCAGTGTTAACTAATAAGGGCGATGGAATGGATCCCGATCCTATGTCCTGAACTTTGACCCCATTTGCCCCATTTTCAATAGGGATCTTTTCCAAGTGATCCCCTACCTCATACTAAAATTTTATCGAAATCGACACATTTTTACGCACGTTATGACGCATAAAGTCAATGGAATGCATCCCGCTCCTGTGTCCTGATCTTTGACCCCACTTCACCCATTTTGAATAGGTTTTGTCCCCAGGCGGTCCCCTACCACATACTAAATTTCATCGAAATCGAACCATTTTTACGTGAGTTATGACGCATCAGGGCAATGGAATGCATCCCGCTCCTATGTCCTGACCTTTGACTCCACTTCACTTATTTTCAACAGGTTTCGTCTTCAGGCGGTCCTCTACCGCATACTAAAATTTCATTGAAATCGAACCATTTTTACGCACGTTATGACGCATCAGGGCAATGGAATGCATCCCGCTGCTATGTCGTGACCTTTAACCCCATTTGTCCCATTTTCAATGGGATTCGTCCCCAGGTAGTCCTCTAGCACATACTAAAATTTCATCGAAATCGAACCATTTTTACGTGAGTTATCGTGCCGACAGACTGACAGACGGACGGAAAAAGCTGGAGCATATACGCTTCTTCAACATACGGTTGGAAAGCGTAAAAAATGACATCGTCTAGCATGTAATTCCGTGTGCATTGCTCATAAACAGATACATCTTTCTTGATTTTTTTTTCTAAAACCTATAGCTCAGAATTTTGGTAGAAGACTCAATGTTGTTTTTTTTAAATACACCACACTGTGAATACTCAAGAAACGCATATAGCGTATTAAATCCGTTTGTTTTTATCGTGTAGTCAGCACAAAGATTCGCCAAGCCACTGGGAGTGTTTTTCAAGGCAATGGTGGACATAAAAATGCAGCCAATTGGAAAATGTGAGGAACAAAGATGATTTTTTAAATAACGTGTGTGACATCACGAGCATATTACATGGATTTTTATCACGTAATTTTACGGCGCGATGTGTTTCCATCTTTTAATAACGCATGCAAAACCATTGGTGGTTCAGTAGAGACCATGTCATTGCTTGCTAGCTTACTAGAGAGGATTTCGACTGTTTCCCTGATGACAATCTCTTTAAAGTTCGTGTAGAAGGCAATTCGTCTAATACTACTCCATATACACTGCTGGCCACCCAAATTGCAACGCCAAGAAGGACACGAGATAGCAAAGCCAGATTTACTGGACTCGTAACAACAGATTCAAAGATGAAACGATTGAGCTTACAGGCCCGTGCGACTTGCAGAACACGCAGACATCAATAGTTCGCGTGGCCCCTAAGGCTGGCAATAACGGCCGCCACACGCCGCGGCATCGAACGAAAGAGGCTTTGGATGTGGGCTTGGGGCATGTCAGTCCAGGCTGCTTCCACGCCTTGCCACAGTTCATCAGGCGTAGCCTCGAGTGGTGCTTGCCAGGCCACTCGGTTGCCAATCAGCGACCAGACGTGTTCCATGGGAGACATATCGGAAGAACAGGCGGGCCACGGCAGCAGTGACACCTGATGGGCCGTGAAGAATTGTTGCACGATGCGTGCCGCGTGCAGGCGCGCATTTTACTGTTGAAACGTGGCCGCTGGCAGGTTCTGCAAGTAAGAGAGGACTACAGGCTCCAAAACGTTGGAGATGGTGCTGTGGCTGTTGAGTGTACCGACGATGCGTACCAGAGGGGTGCGGGTGCAATATCCAATTGCTCACCAAACCATCACGCCAGGCGACGGACCAGTATGGCGATGCATAATGCAGGCGTCATACAATCTCTCGCAGCGGTGCGGCCACACGCGGATCCGACCATCGTGGTGTTGCAGGCAGAAGCGGGATTCATCAGAGAAGACAATGTCGTGCCATTACGTAGTCCAGGTGCGGCGTTCAACGGCCTACTGCCTCAGCACTCGCCAGTCGTGTAACGTCAAAGGAATCGGAGCAATGGGAGCCGTTCGACAAGTCCCCGCTCGAGCAGACGACGTCGAACGGTACGTGCTGAAACAGGTTGTGGCGCAGCACACCCTAATTCCTGCGCTAACGTTCGTGATGTGGCGGTGAGAGCCGTCAATGCCCGCCGCACAACATGCCGGTCTTCTCGTTCGGTGGTGTGCCGCGGCTGCGGCAATCGCTCACGTCGGTCCGTCCGTCCCTCCTGCACCTACCCAATCCATACTCGCCTGACTGTGGCTGGATGTCGTCCCACACGGGCGCCGATGTCTCTGTGCGATAAACCGCTGTCGCGATAAGCCACTATTCGTCCTCTGTCGAACTCCGAAACGTGTTGGAATGACTGCCGTATTCTGCGACGAGGCATCAGGCACCTTCCCACAGACAGGTCCGGCAGCACAACACATTTGCACGACTAACACCCCGCCTTCTGTTCACCCTTCTTATAGTGCTTCTCGGTGGCGTACCGAGCGCACATGATTTGCTTATGCTCCCTCTCGGGCGACGCATGCTGTGAATTTCAGGCCAATCGGATGCTTCCTTCTTGGTGTTGCATTTTGGGTGGCCAGCTGTGTAGGAGTGGCCAATGAATGCATGACTTCTCTGGCAAGAGGTTGTATTCTGCATGTCCTGGTTGACACTTCGGACGAGGTCTTTTCATCTAGTGTCCAAGGATCGCTTTGCCATTCTGATATTATCCTACGCTGACGATATATTCTTCATATAGGAACGTGGATTAGACGAATTAAGTGATTTCATGCACAAGATAAACAACATATACAATACGATAAAGTTCACCATGGAGCTTGAAGTGGATGGGACAGTGAATTATCTTGATGCCGCGCTCAGAAGATATAGAACATCCAGTTTCGATTTTAACCTTTATTATAAACCAACCGCAGTACCGAACCTTATCCCTCCTGATTCGCACTTCCCAAAAGAGTATAAGGTTACAGCGTTAGAGCATATAACGTATGCAAACTGGATTACCTAAATAATAAGGAAATTGATAGTTAATATTTATAGCAAATTTGTAAATCCAGGATATAAGAATAAAGATACAGATAGAGTACAAAGAACTGTAAAAAATCGTATGATGCCAGCAATAACAAAATTCCCTAATAAGACAATGAAATACGCAAGTACATCACATATGTTCCACGGTTTACATATTGGTTAAAGAATTTATTACGTAAATACAGCATATTAACAGCAGTGAAATCCCCGAAACCCGTTATAACATACACTACCTACCAACAAGTAATTGGACACCCCTGTAATCGACGATATCTGCGGTCCTGAAACACGTCACGGCCGCCGCCTTTAAATATCGTGTGGGAAACAACAACGCAACCAGTCGCATGCAAGATGCAACGCAGTTCGGAGCTCTCTGATTTCGAGAAAGGTGTAATCGTCGGGTATCACAGAAATGGCCGATCCATATGTAACGTATCCAGCGAGTTGAAATACCCAAAATCGACAGTGGCCTAAGTGACTGGCAAGTGGAAGATGAGAATTGACTGTCGGAATGTGCCCCGACCTGGCAGACCCACAAAACTGGGAGTTAGAGACGGACGGGTGCTGGCCAGAGAAATTCGGAAGAACCGCACCAAATGGATGGGCCACATCCGCGAGGAGTTTCAACAGGCATCCGGGAGTGTTCTTTTGATGAATACCATCCGTAAGGAAGCCCATCATCTGCTCGGTTATCATGGACGTGCTACCGCCCACAAGCCTTTGATCACCAAGTCCAATAGCGCTGCTCGGCCAACGAGGTGCAAAGAACGTCGACAGTGGAC
This sequence comes from Macrothele yani, assembly GCA_039090855.1. Taxonomy (NCBI): domain Eukaryota; kingdom Metazoa; phylum Arthropoda; class Arachnida; order Araneae; family Macrothelidae; genus Macrothele; species Macrothele yani. The sequence goes on from CM076998.1 coordinate 39,278,070, forward strand.
AGTTGAACAGGGGAAACAGGTTCTCTGGAGCGAAGAATCAAGGTTCACCCTCTACCGTTCGGATGGCAGGGTCTGGGTTTGGCGTCTGCCTGGAGAACGCCTCCTGCCGGAATGTATTGTGCCAACTGTGAAGTTCGGCGGCGGTGGAATTATGCTATGGGGGTGTTTATCCTGGTATGGCTCGGGAACCTTGGTCGCAATTCCTGGTAGACTCAACGCCGAGACCTACTGCACCATTTTGGATGGCCATGCTCTTCCTACGTTGTAGCAGTTTTACGGGGTGGACCCATGTTACTTTCAGGATGACAATGCCACCTGTCATGTTGCGAGGTCCACCATGGCTTGGTATGGTGACAATGGGGTTAATCGAATGGACTGGCCTGCGCAGAGCCCGGACCTTAACCCTATCGAACACCTCTGGGACGAGTTGGAGCCTCGACTTAAGGGGTGCCCCTACCGTCCAAAATCGGTGAAGGGACTGACCTGTCTTCTCCAAACCGAGTGGAAGAAAATACCGCTAGCCGTCGTACAACGCCTGGTTGAGAATATGCCCCAGAGGGTCGCAGCTGTAATCGCCGCTCGTGGAGGCTCCTCCAACTATTGAAGGTGAATAAACTTGGTTTTCCTTTGGTATCACAGGTGTCCAATTACTTGCTGGTAGATAGTGTATAATATCAAGCTGCAAGAAGGGACAATATGAGAAAGTAAAGGCGGGTGTGTACTCTGTACAGTTTGTATATCCTGACAACACGGAATATATATATATCGGAACGACAAAGTGATCCTTGGACACTAGAGGTAAAGAACGCGTGCAAAGTGTCAACCAGGACATGCAGAATATAGTTCACGCCAGAGAAGTCACGCATTTATCGGCCGCTCCTGTATGGAATAGTAATAGGAGAACTGCCACTTACATGAATTTTAAAGAGACTAGTATCAGGAAAACAGCCGAAATTCCCTCCAGCAAACTAGCATGTTATTAAATGGCCTCTACTAGACTACCAATGGTTTAGCATGCGTTATTAAAAGATGGAAACACACCGCTGCGCGCCGTATAATTACTTGATAACAATGCATGTAATATGCTCGTGAGTCATCCACGTTATTTTCAAAAAATCGTTTTTGTTCCTTACATGTTCCGATTCCCTGCATTTTTATGTCTACCACTGCCTCGAAAAAGCCTCCCAGTGGAGTGCGAAAGCTTGACGAATCTTTGTGCTTATTGCACAACAAACATAAACGGATTCAATACGCTATATGCGTTTCGTGAGACTCAGTTCTATTCATAACAATGGCAATAGCCTTTATTTTATACATTTCAACAAACCCGTGAGTCCGAAAGGACAGTACAGTCTTTAGATAGATAAAAAAGAATATCTTGATGCTGCAAACAGTGACAAAGAATTATTTTTATTTCACTCTTTCTTTCGGTGAAATTCGTGCTTTTATAGGCTCAAGCTAGGATTGATTATCCTTTGTGCCGAAGCAATTTTCTTTACTGCAAATAGATGTCATGGGCATCGGCCTGCCTTCGTTGTCCAACATCGCAGTGAACCCTTGGACTTTCCCATTGTGTAGCCCGTTCGCATTTCATCTAATTCCGTTGTTACAAAAATGCTATTAAATTCTGTTGGCATATTTCATCTTGACAGTTGTTTCATTTCGGAACTCGTACTCCAAAATTTCATTTATGCAGTGCTCTCATGACTAAAATTTCCCTTTCAAATCCACTTTTTGATTTATTTTACTCATAAAAGTTGTTTGATTTAATCATCATTGTATCTAGCATTCAATATTTTGTATTTAAACACCAGAGGATTCAAATATCTGTGAGGTCTGATACAAGGGGATAACAACGTTGAGAAAGAAATTTTAACTGGAGTAACAAATTGATAACACATGCCTTTCTGCGTATAGAAAGATGACTAAGAATCAAAACTACTATCATCCTGAATAAAGAATATATAAAAAAAGCGGAGGCGTTTTGCGTTGCTAGGGTTTAACAAAAAATATATGGATCAGCTCTTTAGTTAGAGCTTCCGAAACATTTTTCTTGGATTTTGGACTGATGTTTTCCAATAGATTTTCGCTTTTTCGAAGGGCATTCTGGAATTCATGCTGTTGAAGGGTCTCAGCTTTTAATAATTTCGCTTGTTTGGATTTAGGATTGACTTGTCCAATAGGTTTCTGCTTTGTGGATTTAAGATAAAATTACATAAAATGTAAGAAGTTTATAATACATTGTAATTAACTGAAATTTATTTGGTTGTTAGGCAAAGCCCGTTTGTTCCTTTATTGCTGCAATTATATTAAAATGTAATATCTTAAAATTAACTGGCGCCTTAATGCACTAAATATACGCGTAAATTATCACAAAGCAGCAAGGGGATGAACTCAGCAGAAGGAAGTGGTGTGCCCAGGTTTTACTAAACCGTGCAAATTAATTTGGACAAGCTATTTTATTCTCAGAATTGTAACGTGATCGCCAGTTGATGTCGAAAACCCACGTAAACCAATTTTATCAGCTGTGAGGTGGTGTGACTGTTAGAACTTGATAGTAAGAAAGTGGTTTGAGCGGTTTTAAACAGGAAATAGGCACTTCAGCTGTGAGCTTTCGTGTGTGACAGGTGGATGTTAGTTTTTGCTCTGTGTGAGTACGTGTTACTTTCGTGTATTGAAAGATGGATATTTACCCAAAGAAGCGTGCAAAAATAATTGCTCTGAAGGATCACACTTCTATGAGAGTGTGAGATATCGCTTCTGCAGTTGATGTAGGCAAATCAAGTGTATCAAGACTGCTTACGCAATACAATGCATCTGGATCATCGTCTCCAAAATGGAGAGGTAAATGTGGAAGAAAACGAAAAACAACTCCACGAACCGATAAATATATAATCAAAAATAGTAAAATGTATTAAAAAAAAAAAAAAAAAGCACCGACCTTCAAAGAGCATTATTGGCTAGTCGTTGTGATGTTAGTGATTCAACTATACATCGTAGATTTCTGGAAGTTGGCCGGAACGCAAGAAGACCAACGAAAAAACAATATTTAAATGAGAAAATGAAGATAAAACGTTTATCATGGGCCAAAAACTATAAATAATGAACAACTGACGACTGGAAAAAGGTAATTTTCAGTGATGAAACTCATTTATTTGTGCAGGGTTACCAAGAAAATGTCGTTAGACGAAGCAACTGTGAACCCTTAAGACCTGAGCAGGTCAAACAAACTGTAAAACATCCTCTGAAACAGATGTTTTGGGGATTTTTCACATCAAATGGCACTGGAAGCTTTGTTCATGTTCAAGGTATGATGAATTCAGCCAAATACATAAAAATATTACAACGTGGGATTGTTCCATTCTCGCAAACTTTTAACGGGACATTTCAACATGACTTGGCCCCATGTCACAATTCGAAATTGGTCAAGAATTTCATGCTGGAAAATCAAATTCATTTGCTTGATTGGCCTGGAAATGCAACCAGACTTAAATCCCATAGAAAACTTGTGGAATATTTTGAAGAGACGTTTAGGTAAAATGGACTGTACAACCAAATAACGCATGATAACGAATGCTATAAAAGTGTGGTTCCACGATTATGAAGTCAAAAATATGTGCACTCAATTAGTGGAGTCAATGCCAAAACGAATTCAAGAGGTCATTTCTGCTAAAGGAGGACAAACTTCATACTAATACAGGTATTTATCAGTGTATATCAAGGCATAGAATGATATAAAGGCATAGTTTGGAAAAAGAATGTTTTTTTACCGTGTCCCAATTAATTTACACAGTATAGTATATACCATATTTGATTTATATGTACTACAACTACTACAGTACACATTAAAACATTTCATTTACAAAAAAAAATAATTTTTCTTTAATTAAAAAAAAACTTGACCTTGAAACTCTGATCATAATTTTGACATAATACTACCTACCACTGTTTGTTTGCAACGACATATCACTGATGTGCGGAGGGGAGAATATGAAAAGTTATCTACCGCAAAAAAAAAAAGACTGAAGACTTGCAACCCCTCGGGTTGTCGGAAAGTAGGGGAATGGTGGGTGGGGGGTAGGTGAGGAAACAGAAATATGGATTATGTGGTTAGTGGAGGAGCCGAGGGGGTGTGGGGCGGATAATTTATTGCACCTGTGCCCGAGCTCGCTCTCCACGGCCCTGCTGGCAGCGTTCTGCATAGCAAACTGTTATTCCTAGCATGTCGTCAGGTCCTTCATCTTCTGATATTTATTTTTATTTCGGACACTATGAAAACTTTACGGGAAAACCAAAATAAAACAAAATAAAAAAGCTTACTAGCTCCAATTATGATCTGCGAAAAGGCAGTCGGCAGTGAATATGAACATCTTAGATGTGTCTTGAGGTTTTCAGGATTAACAGCCTTAATTCCACAGTTTCTCTGACATTAATGATTAACGCCAAGCGGTTTTAAGTGCCCCATTAATCCGTGAATTCTTAGAAATAATACAAAGCTCTTGATGAATCGTTAATAAGCGGCTTAAGAACAGTGATGGCGTGCTGCTGTGTTCTCACTGATTCGAGACTTGAACTTTTCTTCTGCGGATTTCGTGTGAATGAAGAGTGCACGTTTCATCCTTTGTTTCCGTTTTTTAAATATTATATTTTCCATTTTTATCCCGGAGTTATACAAATTAGGCTCAGTAGATTTTCACAGCATTTATTCCTTTGAATTATCTTTGCGGTTATCGTTAATTGAAAATTTTCATCTTGTTGGCAATTATCAGAGGTAAATCCACTTGAGGCTTATTAGTCACTTCCTGTGAAAAGATTAAATTGCTTTGGCAATTCTTTTGCTCCGAAAAATTATATTTTATTCTTTTACTCCAGTAAACGTATATTTTAATATGATATTTAACGACAAGTTTTAGGGCGAAACCTCAGTTTACTGTTGCCAAAGTGTTACTGTCTGAGATTAACCATTTTCTGGACTGGGGGAAGTAATCAAATGTAATAAGAAAGCAAAAGAAAGAAAATAAACATTAATTCCTGATTAAACGGAGTGAATGTTATGAAAGAAAGTGCATTTATTTCATCAGATTTTCTTTTATTACGTATTTTGGATGCAACATCTATTTTAATTAAATTTTCCTTTTTAGTTTCTGTAAATATTAGTTCATTTTCTATAAGCAGTTTCTAATCTTAACGCTGCATTTTGTCTCTTGGGGAATGCTGGTTTGGCAACCTGACGTTAGTACAAAAGATGAAATATATATGTGAACCTTACTTATAAGTATCAGCACTAGTGAGAGAAATTGTATCAGATCTCATTGTATCAGCACTAGGGAGAGAAATTGTATCATTACAATTGTATCAGCACTAGTAAGAGAAATCGTATCATTACAATTGTATCAGCACTAGTGAGAGAAATTGCATAAGATCTCGTTGAGAAAGCTGGGAGTGCGTCATGTTTCCCTATTAGCCTTTGATGTTACACAAATTGATAGGATATTTCGAAGTGAATGATACTTTTGCTTTATTATCAGTCTAAATCTGTTATGGAGTTAGTAAGACTTGAAGAGTATTCTATGTTACGAGTATTTGCTGTATTAAGCCATGCACGGGTGAAATTATGCCATGCACGGGTGAAAAAGCGGTGACTGAATTTTTTTATAACACGAATCATAAAATACATATACATAACTATAATAAACGGTTGAATTATTAATGGACAGTCTATAAGATAGGTTTGCAAAGTATTAGAAGATTGGTTTGCACGCCATCGCCGTTGTCGTTCTCTATTTAAGCGACATTTTCTTTCAGTATTATCTTCTTCCATCTTGTACTAAAAATCTATACGTAATTTGAAAAAGAAACTATATCTAAAATACTCTTCAACATAAATGGAATCGAAAGATAAAATAATTTTTTTCAATCGGATGTTTAGAAGTAAATATGTGGAAAAAAACGTAATTTTGAATTTGACATCATCTGCATTTACGCCCTCTAGCGGCGAATTTGTGAATCGTAAAAAAACGAAATGAAGGATCATCATTCGCATACTTCAAGCTTCCGCATACTTCAAAATTCTTTCAAAATTCATCATTCGCATACTTCAAAATTCTTTTTATGCAAAAAGAATTTTTCAAATCGAACTAATAGTTGCAGAGATACTGTAGGTACAGACGGACGGACAAACCGATAACATAAGCACGATCTTTTTTTTACAAAAGACGTGCTAAAAACAGTAAAGAACAACCTGCAGAGGAAAAACATAACTATACCTGACTGGCGAGATAATACTCCCGTCCTTGACCTCATGGAAAATTTGTGGTCCATTTTAAAAGACAAGGTTGAAGAAAAACAGCCATCAAATTCTCAAGCTTTAATTGACGCGATGAAGTACTTGTAGTGCAAAGGCATTTCACGTGAATACTTCAAATCCCTCATTGAGAGTATGCCACATCGTACTTTGTCCGTTATAAAAAACAAAGGTGGCCACACAAAGTACTGATTTCAGTCTTTTTATGTTCCAAAGAATTAAAGTATTCATCTGTGGTGTCCTTTTTTCAAATATTTCTGACGAGTAATTAGTTGTTTCTTTGAAAATCTTAATTTTCCATAAATTGACAGGTGGTCTTAAACTTTTGCAAGGTGGCGCAGTGGTCTAAACGATGTCCTCCGATCATTCTTCCGAACGGGGTCCGAGTTCGGATCCCGGTGGGGCATGGTTGTTGTGTTTGTCTTACGATACTGGATCTCCCCTTCCCTGGAACCAGTGACCCTAAAATAGGGACGGGCGACTGCTTATAGCCCATTGAGTTGCTCACGGGGGTCATTAAACCTCCAATCAAAAAAAAAAAAAAAAAAAAACTTTTGCAAATTGATGTGCGGTGTGCATTTTATGAATACGATTGGCACGAAGCGAGAGAAGCTAATAAAACAAAACAGCAACAGAAAAAACCTCAATAATACAAAAACAACCGAAAACAGTATTATTTACTCAACAATTAATTTCTGTGAAGTAGAGCCCTGCAGAGGCAATATTTTTAGGTCCGAGCCCGGTCCGTGCCCACCAAGTTAATGCCAGGGCCACCTCAGCCCGGCCCGTTCCCACCCAATTAACGTCAGGCCCGACCCACCCCGGCCAGGCCATTCAGGTCCGGCATGGGTTTTACTTGCGTAACTGTCACTTGCTTTAACACAGACGGTATGTGTGCAGTAATTTTTTGGAATAACTCGAAACTCGTGTAAAAAGAGGGCATAAGTAAGTTAACTAACCCACCAGTAACCAGAAATACGGCAAATGCAATAAATAGTATTCAGTGAACTTAAGTAAATTATTGTCATATCATAATCGAACACTTCGTAGGGTCAGATCACTGTTTATACGAACCAAGTACTGTCTTCTTTGACATTTTTACCTAGAACATAATATAAATTGATGCTCAGTTACACACACGCACACACAATAACATGCTTAATGGTTAATAGTTGATACAAGAAACTCTCGTACGCAAAATATGATTCCGTTCTGTAGGCCCGACGTCTTTGATTTTAATTCTGCAGGTTTAGGATATAACTCCCAAAATCCAAACGCAACACAATTTTCCGATTGTTTTGCTCCTCGAACCTCTAATTTACCCAACACAATATTCATTCATTTTTAAAACAAAGTAAGTAGCAAATAAAAATTATAAAGACAGAGCCTAAGAATAGTTTACCAGCGCATATTGAAGCTTTAATTGATTCCTAATTCCAAGAAATGCAAATCATCGTATGGAGCAATTGTTTTTTTGGTGTAAACTTCCGAAATAAATAGAATATGGATTCAAAGGGGAGTGCGATTGCCAAAGACCGAAGACGAAAAGATGCGCACAAAATAAATAAATAAATAAATAATAGCACAAAGCGGAAGAGAAGAATGACTGCGAGAAACAAGAAATATGATCACGGGAAGGGAAAGACAGAGACTTCAAAAAACAGAATGACCTAAAATTTATCTACAACCTGACTACACGGTACACACGCAAGTGCAGGCCCCTCCAAGCCCGCCTACGAAATTGCAGGCCCGCCCAAGCCCGCCTATGAAATTGCAGGAAAGCCCGCCTGTAACGTGCCAGGAGATGTGACGTACCTGCCAGAAGGACGCACACGACATAAAAGCAGATAGGAATCAGAATAAACCGTCCGCGTAGCTCAATTGGTAGAGCAACTTGTTCCGCAATGAGGGGACCCTGGTTCGAATCCTGGCACCGATAAATATGACGGAGAAATTTACTTCGTTATAATGGCGCCCGAACTATCCGGATGACCCGACCGTTCATAATCTCGCAATGGTGTGATGTTATTTCCACACCGCGAGATAGGAAAAATAAGAGAATCCCTTCTCCAGCACTTCGAAAAAAAAAAGATGAGAGGTAGATGATGTAACGTGCCTGGAGATGTGACGTACCTGCCAGAAGGACGCACACGACATAAAGGCAGATAGGAATCAGAATAAAACGTCCGCGTAGCTCAATTGGTAGAGCAACTTATTCCGGAATGAGGGGATCCGGGTTCGAATCCTGGCGTGGACAAAAATGACGGAGAAATTATATTCGTTATACGCCCACGAAATTGCAGGCCCGGCCCGTGCAGGTCTCTACAATGAAGCATTTCTTTATTCTTTATAAACCTGCTGCTTATTGCTCCAATTCAAAAAGCACAAAAATTCGTACGAAATATAGGTGGTGGAGCTAGTTTCTTTGTCCCTTGATGGTATGGGGTCCAGAATCGTAATGTAAACAAAGTCGAGTAACATACCGAACAACAGCTGATGACGTAAGACTGGTTATAGATGACAGAAGAATTGCTATATAAATATGTTTTGTATGGGTTTTTTTATTTGCGCTTTTAGCACTTGTACGAGTATTCAATATCCTAAGACGCATTTTATTACCCTATTAGAAAAACATGAGACAAACGTGATCCATTTCTTTCCCGTACTTCGCAATACGATTTTCTTATTAAATTAGTCCTCTAAAGGAGCCATGCGACTCACAATGAACTGTAAGTGACATCAGCTTCAAAGCAAAATTTTCGAAAGCGCTGCAAAATCAATTTTCTCCTCCGGAATTTTTCTGTCTTGGAGTATTTCCTTTATTGTTCCATTGGGCTGCCGATTCATTGCAAGCACTTGCAGTTGAGAAGGCACAAAAAATTCTGCTGTTCCATTTAGCCACTCCTGCAACTGCACTTTTATGTTCTTAAATAAATAAGCAGGGCATGGAGAAGAACGACTCGTATGGTACATGGCGGCAATGTAGCGCGATAGGTTGTTGCTTAAATTATGTCGATGTAGTTGGTTCTCGCAATTCTACTTCGCCGGAACTTTTTTCTCTTCCCTACTCTCTTTCGGTCTCTACGAGCATGCGGGCAATTGCAAATTCGAGTTGTCTTATTCCCTCGGTACTTATGTGTGTCCTCTTAAATTCCCTTCGGAAAATATATTTTAAGGTACAATGGCTCTCCTTCGAATTCCAGAAAAAGGGGAAAAAAATCTGAGAGGTGCAAGAATAATTCAGTATATTCCCAAAAGTATTTTTATTATTCGTGTCACTAGGAAAGAAAGACGGAATCAAACAGGGCAGGCAAAGTAATGAAAGACAGGAAGTGAAAGAGAAGTTTCTACTTCGTTCTTGGCTTTTTGTGATAAATCGTAGGTTACCTATGAACTATTCACGAAATAACCATTGCATTTTTTTTCCTAAATAGAATAAAGGTAAGGACATGTGCGTATAGAATTCATAATTAAAGAAAAAACAGTCGCTAAATTCAATGTCCTTTAGAATTTAGCAAAGCCATGGCATTCCTTCCGAGATATTTCTATTTCTCTCGAAAGAGTCAGCGCTCACATTTTTATCAAAACAAAGAAATTCAGTCTTAGCAATATTCCAGTCTTAACTTACTCTGATGAGATATGAACTACCAATTCAGAATGGTCCAGAAAATTATGCCTTTTAACCCTTTAACGACCATGACCCGAAAATCTTTTATCACTCCAAATACCAAAACGCCCGAAACTGTCTGTTGGTTCACTTCATTGTTTAATAACAACAACAGTGACTGAGGTTGACTCCTGCTGATCCATTATAGGTCGAGAAACTTTGAAGAACAGGCAAAGGTAGCAAATCTGACTCACTCTAGGCAGGCGTTTCTGGCGGTTTGTATGCACGGGCGTTTTGGGCGTTATGGTCGTTAAAGGGTTAAAAGGCAGATGAAAGTAATAACATCTGGTACACTTTTAAGTGAAAAAGACATACCTGGGTGAAGCAATACGATGAAAAGTGTGACGCAGTGTATCACGTCCTAACGGAGATTCACTCGTATCTCTAGCTGCAGAAAATAAATGAGCTCATTAGGACTTACAGTACCACTATGTATTCTCCTTTCTATAATAGAATCCAGGTTGCACAATTGAAGTTCCGGATGCCACGCGGTGTCTAAGCACTGGCTGCTGACCATTCGTTTGAGATATGTCAGGGTTCGAATCCCGGTGAAGCATGGATGTTGCGTCAGTCTTACGGCACTGGCTCTCTCTCCCTTCCCTGGAAACAGTGGCCCAAAATTAAGAACGGGTGATTGCTTACAGACCATCGAGTTTCTAAATTAAGGACGATTGATTGCTTACAAACCGTAGAGTTCCTGAATTAAGGACGGGTGATTGCTTACAGACCATTGAGTTCCTACATTAAAGACGGTTGATTGCTCACAGACCATCGATTTCCTAAATTAAGGACGGGTGATTGTTTACAGACCATAGAGTTCCTAAATTGAGGACGGGTGATTTCTTACAAACCGTCAAGTTCTTAAATTAAAGACGGGTGATTGCTTACAGACCATAGCGTTCCTAAATTAAGGACGGGTGATTCTTTACAGACCATAGAGTTCCTAAATTAAGACTGACGATTGCTTAAAGAACATAGAGTTCCTAAATTAAGACTGACAATTGCTTAAAGAACATCGAGTTTCTAAATTAAGAACGGGTGATTGCTTACATCGAGTTCCTAAGTTAAGGAAGGGGGATTGCTTACAGACCATAGAGTTCTTAAATTAAGGACGGGTGATTGCTAACAGGCCATAGCGTTCCTAAATTAAGGACGGGTGATTGCTTACAGACCATACAGTTCCTAAATTAAAGACGGATGATTGCTTAAAGACCATCGAGTTTCTAAATTAAGAACGGGTGATTGCTTACATACCATCGAGTTCCTAAGTTAAGGAAGGGGGATTGCTTACAGACCATCGAGTTCCTAAATTAAGGACGTGCGATTGCTACAGACCATCGAGCTCCTAAATTAAGGACGTGTGCTTGCTTACAGGCCATCGAGTTCCTAAATTAAGAACGTGTGATTTCTTTCAGGCCATCGAGTTCCTAAATTAAGGACGTGTGATTGCTTCAAATTAAGGACGTGCGTCAGTTTCTAAATTAAGGATATGTGATTGCTTACAGACCATCGAGTTTCTCACGGCGGTTGTTAAACACCCAATCCAGAAAAAAGCTGGAAACGCAAAGAGATGAATTAAATGAAGAATTTGAGCAGTTAATCCAAGGTAAATACACTAACGTATGCTTCGGCTACCAAAAATAACTCGGCTTTGCAGAAATTTCAAACTGTCGAAAAAGTCACAAGATCGCTAGCTGAATTACACATGAAACAACAATTTTTTCATGAAATAACATTTTATCCACGCTTGATTCGCTTGACTGCCTGTCAGGAGTTCCTAAAATGTTTGTTTGTTTGTTTGTTTGGACGTTTAACGACCACCATGAGCAACTATAAGGAAGCTGTAAGCAGTCGACTATCCCAAATTTAGGGCAACGGGTTCCAGAGAATGGAGAGAGCCATTGCTATAAGACCTAACTCCATACCCATGCCACATCCCGAACTAGAACCCGGATCTACAAAACCGGTCAGAAAGCAGGGCTGAGACCACTTCTCCACTTGTGCGGCAAAGTAAGATCTAGAGAGATATGACGTTGAATAAGGAAAGATATGCAATAATTTAAATAAGGACAGAGATATGAAATGAAAAGCTAAATCAAAGGATATACGTCACAACAGGTGGAAATAAAGTTAATGAAATATAAAAGGGAAGGCCAATTACAGGAAAAGAAGAACATAAATGGTTTAGTATAATGATTATCCTGCAGGGATCAGTAAGCTTATGGACGGTTCTCTCAAAAAAATTCCTATCTGTGCAATCTTCACTTCTTTTATAGTTCTGTGAATATGATGCATTCTACACGATAATTTGAGAGAAATTTATAATCTAGCAGTATTAATTTTACTGTTCATTAGGCATGATGTGCATGTATGTACAACGGTAGTTCCGCAAACTATTTTAATATGGAGGATCTGCTGGATGACTGGGTGTAACCATCAAATACGACTCCGAATGAAAACGAACACTTAGGCAGATTAGTCGGTAAAATGAATTACCCAAGTCAAGAACAACAGCAACAAAAACAACTTTCTTTTAGTTTCCGAGGATATTTCAACTAATTTAAGATATTTTTGGGGTGCTGAATGAAAAAATGACATTAGTTTTGCCAAATTGGCAGTAGTTTTTGAGATAATGGATAGTTCTCGAATTATGATTTTACCTGAATACGACTTGTGGCTGCTAACATGTGCAGCAGGGTTTGGTCTGTCTATATTTACTCTTTAACATTGCTTTTATCTTTAATCTGTTCTTGTTTTTAACGTTGGTTTGCAAGTTTATCTATTACATATAATGTCATATTTATTATTGTTATTCTTTTTCTATAGACATATGAATTTTTTACGAAGAGGCTGCTTAAACAATCCTAATGGATTCTGTACATTTGTGGCGAATACACTCTGCAAAAGCAAGGAAAAAACCTCACTGCCTTTGTAAGACAAGCATATTTAGCTTATTTTGGAGCGAAGCTTGGCGACCAAGATAAGTCTTGGACACCCTCATAAAGTTTGCGCAACCTGTGTAGAGTACCTACGATAGTGGAAAAGTGGAGAAATGAAACGTTTTAACCTTGGTGTTGTGGAGAGCGCCGCAAAACCCACAGGATGATTATATTTTGTGTGTGTGTGTGTGTGTGTGTGTTGTGAATGTGAAAGGCTTCAATCGCTACAAGAAATTTAAGTGGGAGTATCCTTCTTTGGGATCAGCAACGCGGTTGTGCCCCAATGCGAAGTAGTTCCCATACCAGTGTTTACCTCACTGCCTGACGGTCATTACATTGTCAGATGTTGAACAAATGCAGGACTTGGAGTACAGCACAGGTGGTAGCAGTGGAAGTGAATATGAAGGAAGCTTTTCAACATCCCCCTCAGCAGTTCTCCTCAAAAGAACTCAATGATCTGATATGTGACCTCAATATGTCAAAGAAAGCATCTGGATTTTTTGCATCCAGGCTAAAAGAAAAGAACTGTCTAAAGCAGGAAGCTAGAGTGACAGCTTTTCGGACAAGAAGGAGGAATTCTACCATGCTTCAATCAGGATGAAAAACTTGTGTACTGCAACAATATTCCTGGACTACTTCTGCAAATGGGCCTACCGGAATATCGACTTGAATATTGGCGGCTTTCTATAGTCAGCTCCACCAGAAGCTTGAAATGTGTTTTATTGCACAATGCTAACTACTATGCATCGCTTCCAATTCCTCACTGAACAAAACTTAAAGAAGAAAAGTGCAAATATTGAAATTTTCTTGCACAAGCCCTGTTGTCATGAGCACCAGTGGTCTATTAGTCCTGATCTGAAGATGGTGAACTTCTTGATATTGCAGCAAAGTGGATACACGAACCACCTTTGTTTCATCTGCTTGTGGGATAGTAGGACAAAGCAGGATCATTGGAAAAAAGTGATATGGCCTTCAAGATAAAACGCGACTGTAGGTACAGCGAACATCATTAACGAGTCATTGGTTGGCAGAAAAAAAAATCATTCTCCCACCAATAAATACCACACGTACACTGAAGAAGCAATTTGTTAAGGCGTTGCATAGGTAGAGATTGTGACTGCTTCAAATACATTTGTATGTCGTTCCTTGAACTGAGTTTTGAAAAACTGAAAGCAGGAATCTTAGATGGCCCTCAAATTCGTAAACTCATCAACGATTCGAATTTCACAAAATTTATGAGTGATGTTGAAGCTTTCACCTAGTGCAAATGTGCCTTAGTTGTTAAGGACTTATTGGGTAACTACAAAGCAGAGAATTATGAAGACTTATGCGAAACATGCTCGCTAACTTTAAAACTTTGTGTAAATTTGTGAGCATAAAGGTACACTTTTCCTATAGCCAATTAGATTTCCGGATAACCTTGATGATTTTAGTAATACAAAAGGGGACAGGTTCCATCAGGATGTAAAGGTGATGGAGGAAAGGTATCAAAGTAGGTAGGACAGATACAGGAATGCAGTCTACTGCTAGAGCTTGCAACGTAACTGTCGTGATGACCCACATAAAAGAAAATCGTAAAAAAAGCGTTTTTCTATGCATTAATTGTGATTATCTGAATCAGACTACTTTGTTTTTATGTTATTGTACTGAATACAACACCATTAGGTATTTCGTACAGAGGTTGAAATGGAGATACAAACTGTTTTAGTCTCCAAGAAGGGTTGACCTTCTTTGGTACGGAAATTCAAGAGTTAACCGAGTGGTGAGAACATTTCATCGCGAATAATGAAGGCCATGCAATATACTAAAATAAACCTATGTTTTGCATATTGCCAGGACTTTGGTCCCCTTCAGCACATGGTTTGATTTTTAATCTGTTCGATGCCTAAATAATTACGAATTGGGTTGAAAGGTGAGCATAAAAACATATGAGAGCTGACTCGTGTTAACGATGTTTCATATAAAAGTAACGATTAAGTTCGTTTCATATAAGAAAGAGATATGAAAGTAACGATTAAGTTCGTTTCAAATAAGAAAGACATATGACCACATTACCTTTGGTTGTTTTCATTACAGAAGTATTAAATAAATAAAAATATCACAATTACATCCATTAAGTCATGTAAAAGATGTGGAATACTAGGTATTCGTATATATCCTAAATTGGTAAATGCACACAGCTCCTTATTGATATCCGTCAGAAGCATTTCTAACACACACATCAGTCAAAGCTTAGTGAGGAACTAAAAATGTGTTTTTATTTCTTTTCAATAGCGAAGTGTCATCTCAGCTAAAGAACGCGTGATTAATTGGATCTCTTGTTTTACTCGACTAGGTACGTACGCTCTCTTTCTAATAATTTTTTTTTCGCTTTCCAACCGTATCTTGAAGAAGCATACATGCTCCAGCTTTGTCCGTCTGTCCGTCCGCCCGCTCGATACCTCGCGTAAAAATGGTTCGATTTCGACGAAATTTTAGTATGTGGTAGGGGACCACCTGGGGACGAATCTTATTGAAAATGGACGAAATGGGTCAGCACATAAAAGCGGGATCCATTCTATTGCTTTTATGCGTCATAAGTTGCGTACAAATGGTTCGATTTTGATGAAATTTCAATATGTTGTAGGGAACCACCTGGGGCCAACCCCTATTGAACATGGGAGAAATGGGACCAAAATTCAGGACATAAGAGTGGGATCCATTCCATTGCCCTTATGCGTCATAACGTGCGTAAAAATGGTTCAATTTCAATGAAATTTTAGTATGTCATAGGGGACCATCTGGGGACGAACCTTATTGAAAATAGGCAAAATGTGGTCAAACGTCAGGACACAGGAGCAGGATTCATTTTATTGCCCTTATGCGTCATAACGTAAGTAAAAATGCTTCGATTGCGACAAAACGTTATCATGTTGTTCCGGAAGTATACTAAATGGGTTCAATTGAATAACATCGAAAAGGGGACGAAGGTCAGGGCACAGGAGCGAGATTTATTCCACAGCCATGTTCCTCATAACTTGATTGAAAATGCTTCTATTGCGACAAAACTTTAGTATGATGTCCCAGAAGTATACTGAACCGGTTCTGTTGAATATCATCGAAATGGGGTCAAAGGTCAGGACACAGGAGCGATGTTTGTTCCACAGCCATTATCCTCATAACTTGGGTAATGATATCAGGCATGTTGGTAAGTGTATCATAATCAATGCATTGCGTGATTTTGCTAACTGTTTTTGTTGTTCTGCATTGAGTAAGAATCAATCTGCACAGCAGGTATCCAACATAATTACCCATGATGAAATAAAGAACTTTGCCTATGTTCTAGAACGAATGGTATGCGATTTATATCTCAGTATATATTATATACATGTGTGCTTTACCCAATTTGAAACAGTTTTAGCTGCTTTGTAATATTTTATATACAGATACAGTAGGAATAGAAGTTAAAGAATGCAGCTCTGTAAAGGTACAGCCTTCAATCGATACAACGACAATAAAACCTTTTCTGCATATGTTTGTATTATAAAAGATATGTTACATGAACCGTGGATGGATAGAAATTCCCCGAGCGAGGTTCGCTTCAGATGCATCTACGGCGAAGTGTGATGCTTTCAAACATCTGCACCGAGTTCGGGCAGATATCGGCAGAAATATTTTTCAAACATTTACTAAAAATATGGAAGAGGGGGAGAAAAAAAAGTAAAACCCAGTTTCCAATTCGCTGTCCGAGAAACGTCTAATATTATATTTTCCTTTGGAATCTGGATTTCAAGATGACTCTGCGTTTCGATTTGAAAGCGAATCTCTCTCTGGATCGCCCGCCACCCTCTTCGGCTCCCCCATTTTTCTCTTTCCAATCTTTACTTCGGAGCTTTGATTTTCAGCTGAATAAAGACCGATAACCCAGCTCCCTTCATAAAGGAAATCCCTTTAAAATCTCCACGCGCACTTTATTTGCCTCACAAATAAGCGAGTAAAAACAAGTTTATATGGTTCCTAAAGCAAAAAGTTTTCATCTATGTTCCTACGAAAAAAAAAATCACTTTCGTTCGTCCAGCGATTTTGTTACTCTCGTAAAATTTTGAGAGCGAAGTGAATCCGCCCCCCCCCCCACTGACATTACGTACCTGATAAGATCCTGAAATACGCATGCGCGTGTCTGTCTATAACTAATAACTAGCATTTGTGTTGATTCACTGGCTGACTTTTAGGAGGAATGACTTTTTTGAAACTATCTTCTGCTTCAGGAGAATTTTGTAACTGCTTTCCATGCTATGCCTAGCTGAATAAATATTGAGCAATTCTTCTCCGTATCAAATCAGTTGATTAGTAATCCACCAATCCAATTGATTGGAAGCAATAAAGTAAGCTCGGTTGCAGTTTTGCACACAACGGGAATTGAATTCACATTTCGTATGTAAAATCATATTCTCATGTGGTTCAAAAGTCAGTGAACTAGTTGTAACGTGTACATATAATTTAGCCTTCCGTTTGAGCTTATGTGTTTTTTTTTCCGCAAGCGTTATTGTGAACTTTTTATGCACATTTTTTTTTCTCATTACCCCTTTAAGCGGCCGATGTAACGGAATCAAAATATTCGATCTTCAGACAGAAATGTTCACATCACCTTAGGATTTTAAGAAAGCTACTGCAAGATACTTTCTTTCCTTTTTCCAGTCCTTGTTTCTCTGTTCCGTCGTATAGTCTTATATTCTACGCTCCAGCCTATAATTCTCTATTCTCTGTTCCATTCTATATACCTTTTTTCTCTGCTCCATTATGTACTCTTTTATTCTCTGCTTCATAACTCAAGGCATAATTTGGAAAGGAAAGTCCTGAGAAAACGTCATTGTACTGGGTAGAAACAAGCGACTGAAACATCTTCTCTCTCTGCTTTCTCAGGTTCATCTACATTGTTACACACAATCGAGTCCCATTATTGTGACCACCTCCTACTTTTGACGTCAACAGCGCGTAGCCAATGAAAGAAGGCACGTGTTTTGAGCTGGTTTGGAGGGTATATAAGGTATGCTGTAGGCATTCTGAAAATATATCACTAGTTGCTGTCATGGATAAAAGAAGCGATTTATCAGATTTGCAAAAAGAGATGATTATCGGCTTTCGGGCCAAGGGTGCCAGTATTTCTGAAACAGAGCAATTTGTGAACTGTTCGCGTGCTGCTGTGGTTAAAGTGTATCGTGATTGGAGAAATGGCAGCATTGCGAATAAGCGACGGGGATACTGCGAACCACCACGCGCCATTGATGTGAAAGGTGAACGTTGGCTTTGAAGGAGCGTGAGGGCCGATCGACACACCACAGTGGAGCAACTCACTGGCCGATTGAACCACGGAGCTACCGGAACTGTGTCTAAAATGACAGTTCAGCGAATCCTGCTGCGTATGGGGCTCCGACGCAGACGGATTGTCACTGCACCTATGCGAACGAAGGTGCATCGGCAGAAAAACCTTACATTTGCACGGCAGTATCGGAATTGGACCTCCGCTAATTGGAAAAGGATTGCCTTCTCCGATGAGGAACGTTTTCTGCTTCATCGAACGCATGGACATTGGCGTATAAGGCGAGAAACATCGGAGAACAAACAACCTTCAACCATTGCTGGAAGAACACAAGCTGGTGGGGGCAGAGTTATGGTCTGGGGTATGTTTTCGTGTCATTCCCTGGGTAGACTCACACTTGCGGTAGGCACCATGGACCGAACTCCTTATGAATCCATCCTTGCAGACCACGTACACCCATACATGCTGATTATCTTCCCTGGGGCTGATGGGATCTTCTAGCACGAGAATGCTACGTGTCATTCAAATATAAATGTCCGAGAATGGTTAGAACTGCATGATGAAGACTTCAAAATAATTCTCTGGCCCCGTAATTCCCCAGATTTAAACCCAATTGAGAATCTGTGGGACCACTTCGATCGTGTTGTTCGCTCTATGGATCCTCTCCCACCCACCCTTCAGCAGCTGTCAGCAGCACTGCAGTCAGCATGGCACCTTATACCTTTGAATACCTTTCAGCACCTTACTGAGTCACACCCAGCCGGCCTAGCTGCTGTCCGCGCTGCACACGGCGGTTACTCTGGATATTAGCTGGTGGTCACGATAATGTTACACGACCGTGTATAACCAACCGTTCTTTACTTTCTGAACGATCCTTGTAAATGCGGGGTTGCCTTCCGAGTATCGATGTTTGCGTATTTGCCAATTTTCAATGCATTATTTCACATACATCGGCAAATACAAATGCTTTTGACGATTTTTCTTTAATTTTGAACAGCAGTGTATCATTAATGCCTTTCCGAAATATGTTAAAGATTATGGAATTACTGGAGCTGAAAGTAATGCTGAAACGAAATGTTTAACCTTTTTTATTGCATAATGCATTGCGTATTTCACGATTTAAAATACCAAGCTAATAGCTCATGATATTTTAATTTCATACTAAATTATTACTTAGTCGCCAATGAAGAAACTGTGTGCTTGACAACTTGTCGGAAACAAAAAGTCCTTCAATTTGTCACTCAAGTGGTTTGAGCTGCTGTGGAAGCTGCGAGTGATAAACGCAAGTTGTCGTGTCTGTACTGAGTGATCCCACAAGAGTATTATCAGACACAAAAGCAGGTAATAGTGTACTTAAACGTGAAAAAAAGAACCTCTTCCACAGCTGTTTCAGTGGATTACGAAACATTGGATGATATTCTCGAGAGCTTTTCTGTAAGAAACTTTCAAGTTTACTCTGGGCAATAAGGTATATCCCCATGTGTCGCCGATCAAGACTAAAAGAATTCTCTCACTCCTTTCAGAAGCTACAGAAGCATTTAAGGATCTGGACAATACACCACGATATTTTATTTCTTCGAATATATTACTGACTTTGTTATTTGGCATTTTTTACCATGAAGATATCTTTCCAGGAAAATAGTAGATCAAACAGGAAATATCTGAATTTGTAAACAAGTTATTAATGTTCGTATATCAGAGTCGTATTTCTTAGCAAAATTAAACATAAATCCCGATTTGTTTAGCTTTTATGCAATGTAAAAACTACATGTAAAATAATCTTGGGGGAAATGTTTGCATGTTAAGTAGAAGCCGATGCAAGAAGCCTGCATTTAGCTGATCTCGGGTTTAACAACGAAACAGGAACAGTTTTGGTCCGAGGGTTGTACCGAAAGTAATGCAAATGTGGGCAAAACTTTTTTTTATTAACTCACAGAGGTCATTCAAATTGCACATGTTGGTAGAGTAACTCTTCTTCTATAGTAACCCTTCTTCTTCTTCATTGCAGGTAAATAATGGATTCCAAGCAGAAGCAACCTGCCGTCATTGAGTCCTTGACGAAGGAAGAGTGCAGGCTCTCCGACATCCACAAAATGCTGCAGAATGCTTACGGAGATGACACCATTAACAAGAGCAATGTGCACAGTTGGATGAAGACGTTTGAAGAAGGGAAAACCAGCATTGAAGACAAACCACGCAGTGGGAGACCATCATTTGCGACCACTGACACGAATTGTCAGCGAGTGGAGGGATTGATTTGTGTGGAGAGACGAGTCATAATCCGTGAGTCTGTTGCACAACTGTACTCTGGTCACAATACCATACAGAAGAGGGTGGAAGACTTAGGGTATCGGAAAGTGCCTTCAAATTGGGTACCTCGGCAGTTGACACTCGATTTGAAGGAGAGAAGGGTGGAAGGCTGCTCTGATCCCCTGCAAGCGTTTGAAGCCAATGAAGTCACGTCTGGTTTTCGATCAGGTGAAAGGGAATGAAACGTTGGCGTATCTTTACGATCCGGAAACAAAGAATCAATCCCTGGAATGGCGTCACACCTCTTCCCCAAGGCCTAAGAAGTTCAAGAGCCAGCGATCAGCATAGAAAGTCATGGTGACCGTTTTTTGGTATGACAGGGGTGTCATTCTCCTTGATTTTCTGTAACGTGGCCGCACCGTGACCAGGAGGCATACATTGAAACACTCAAGAAGTTTAGAGAAGCCATATGCAGGAAGAGGCCGAACAAGAATCAGAAAAGGATCTACATTCGCCATGACAATGTGAGACCACACACATCTATGGCAACAAATTAGGGGATCGGAAAATTGGGCTGGTCGGTGGTCCTCCATCCACAGTGCAGCCCAGATCTGGCGCCCTCCGACTTCCACCTATTCGGTCCAATGAAGGACAGTCTCCGGGGATAATGATTTGATGACACACACGAGGTGAAAGTGGCTGTGAAGAAGTTGGTACAACATTCCACACCTGAATTTTTTCAAAGAGGATTTGGGAGTTGGGTTCAACGATGGTGCAAACTCATCGCTTGTTATGAAGACTATGTTGAGTAGTACCCTTGTATAAAGGAAGAGTTATTGTACCAGCATGTGCAATTTGAATGATATCTGAGAGTTAATAAAAAAGTTATGCCCAATTTGGCATTACATTCGGCACAACCATCGTACAACCTTGCGAGATATTTTAAGGAAATATACGACAGATAGAACGGTAAATACACAATAATAACCAAAAAGACCATAAAGTGACATAAATCTGTAATTAATGTAGTAAGAAAGGGTATTTTATTTCACTGGGCTTTGGCCTGCCAAAGGAAGGATTTGTTAAGATATGTCACATTAGACGAATATTTAAAATTAAAACCCGGAGAACAGAACGAGATTTGGAATTATAAATATAACAATGCAGACACGTGATGTTAAAATAGTCAGCGTGTGGGTCCAATGATTTTGTGTGTGTGTGTTTAACGACCACCATGAGCAACTCATAGGCTTATAATCAGTCGCCCATCTCTAATTTAGAGTCACTGGCTCCAGGTAACAGCAGGTACCGTAAGGCAAACACAGCATCCATGCCGCACCGAGATTCGAACCCGACCTTCTCGAACGAACGTTTAAGAGCCAACGCTTAGACCACTGCGCCACCAGATCGGCGCGCAATGTTAACGTAGTGTAACAAGTAAAGATATCAAGACATAATCATTGCCTCTAGTGCAGAGTTTGTGTAGAACGGAAGTCCACGGTGATGACAGTTTAACAGATACACTGTCACTGCATAAATAAAAATTACCTTGAAAAAATCCTCCCGTTTGCAGGCTAAAGTTCGGTGAATTAAAATATTCTTCCTTATTACACCATTAAGTATTTATGCGACTTTATCGTCTTTTTGGTATAATCCTATTTCAAAGCTTATTTAATCCTTTTTAACAAGCAACATATAATTAAATCCCTTGAGCTAACGAGGGAAAGAATAGCTAAGATGATCATTTTTTAACAATCAAACTATCAAAATTTAATGAAATTCCATATGTAACGTGGCAGAGATAATCTGGCGAACCCTGTTCTGGAATGGAGGAATAGAAACGGTGGTATGCAGGAAGAAACTGCAGAATCACAGGAATATTCTTGTGTGCTAGTGGAAGAAGTTTGATAGGAAAACAATGAGGAAGGAACAAACAATATCAAGTGCTCAGAAGCGAGTTGTTCAAGAGACTTCTCTCCACCACCCATTGCAAGTGACTACTAGACAGAGTTGAAAACAGGCACCCTATTACTAAGCAACAGTATAATGGGTGGGGTTCACTCATACATAAGTGCATTTTGTTTGAAGAAAATTGCACAGATGGACAGGAGAATAATGAATGGAGATCTTGCCAGAGGGAAAAGCAGAAGATAACAATTCCTAGAATTCTCTCCAATGACTCTTTCACCGTGGAAGTCATCGCTACATTTGAAGCGTCGGTGCATCCTTCTACTTCAAGTGTGTTGTCTAGTTAAGCGGCGGTGTATCTTACGTGATACAAAGTTTGGAAGCCCTTCTCTCCGCACATTTATCACCTGCGTTCTCTTTGGATCTGTTCCATATTACTCGTCAACTACTCATCCCATTTTCCATGTCAACTGTTCATCATATTTGTTTCTAATATATTTTTCTAATGAGTGAGTTACAAAAATGCAAGTTTTTATTCTGCGGTTGAAATACTTTTCCGCTAGCAATTTTTCTTGGCTTTCAAAGCAAAAAAAGCGCCCTTTTTCTTGGCTTTCAAAGCAATAACAATAAACCACTGACCAGCAAAATGTTCAATACAGTGGACTGAAGTCAAATACATAATTTTTAATCAAAAGCATCGAATTTCGGAATTTGAACAGACTTGAGCATGAAAAAGCAATAGTAAATGGAATTTATAACAGGTGGCAATTAAAAACCAGAGAAATAACCCAATGGTCAGTAAAATCCAAAGAACCCAACGTCCAGTAGAATCCAAAGAACGCAACGACCAGTATAATCCAAAGAACCCAGCGGCCAGTAGAATCCAAAGAACCCAACGACCAGTAGAATCCAAATAACCCATTGGTCAGTAGAATTCAAAGAACCCAACGTCCAGTAGAATCCAAAGAACGCAACGGCCAGTAGAATCCAAAGAACCCAGCTGCCAGTAGAATCCAATGAACCCAACGACCAGTAGAATCCAAAGAACCCAACGGCCAGTAGAATCCAAAGAACGCAACGGCCAGTAGAATCCAAAGAACCCAACGACCAGTAGAATCCAAAGAACCCAACGGCCAGTAGAATCCAAAGAACGCAACGGCCAGTAGAATCCAAAGAACCCAGCGGCCAGTAGAATCCAAAGAACCCAACGGTCAGTAGAATCCAAAGAACCTAACGGCCAGTAGAATCCAAAGAACGCAACGGCCAGCAGAATCCAAAGAACGCAACGGCCAGTAGTAACTAAAGAACCCGACCGCCAGTAGAATCTAAAGAGCCCAACGGCCAGTAGAATCCAAGGAAGCCAACAGCCAGTAGATACCAAATAACCCAACGGTCAGTAGAATCCAAATAACCCAACGTCCAGTAGAATTCAATGAACCCAACGGCCAGTAGAATCCAAAGAAGCCAACAGCCAGTAGAATCCAAATAACCCAACGGCCAGTAGAATCCAAAGAACCCAACGGCCAGTAGAATCCAAAGAACCCAACGGCCAGTAGAATCCAAAAACCCAACGGTCAGTAGAATCCAAAGAACCCAGCGGCCAGTGAAACCCAAAGAACGCAACGGCCAGGAAAATTCAAAGAACCCAGCGGCTAGTAGAATCCAAAAGAACCCAACTGCCAGTAGAATCGGGCGCCTATGTGAAAACAAAAGTTCGTCTGTGACGGAGATCGAATCCTTGCTCCGGTGCCAGTTGTTTTAACCAACTAAACTTCACCGACGGAATGTATCAATGCATATTTGTCGTCGTGACACATGCTTCAGCTCAGCAGTACGTCACACTGGTTATTAACATTTTTGCAAAATATTGTGCCAAAATTCTTGGACGTTAGCAAAGCCGTTTCGAGGAATGGTAAAAACGACTTCGGCTGTACGATTTACGCAGTGAAGTTAAATCGGTTAAACTTGGAATTGCAGTTCACGTGCTTTGTTAAATCTTTGAAATGCTAAGAACCTTAAGACATTTTGGGAACAGCTGGATTAGGGCAAAATTTCTGCACCGTAAAATCAAACAATACATTTTCCTGCGGTTAAACTGCGTTACACTGAAAAAAAAGTTTGTTTGAAATAACAAAATTGTTTTGTTGAGCTGTTTTTTTCGATTTTTTTTGTTGCTTCAGCCAAACTGCATCGGGATTGTTTTTAGCAACACAAAATTACTTCGTTGGCTATATCTTGTTAATTCAACTAAACCTTTTATCACGATAACAATACATATTGTTGGATCAAACAAAATCCCAAAAATCAACCTAGGCATTTGGTTAAATGAACAAAACGTTTTGTCATGATAACAATACATTTTGTTGAATCAACAATAATTTTCTGCAAAATAAATTTGTAAATTCAACAAACATTTTTGTTGACTGCATATCGACAAAATTTTTTAGTTGATTCAACAATTTTTTTGCTGAATTAACAAAACGTTTTTCTCAGTGCACCTGTTGCACTCCATCAGGGCACATGCACTTCCTCGTAGGTCGAAAAAATATTTCGGAAGATTGATGTCATAAACTCTGTATCGGCTGATAGCTGTTTAGATAACATATTTTTCTGCATTCTGTTGTTCCGTTCTGCCCTAGCATTTTCCCTTGTTTTCATTTTAAGAAAATAAATTCTGATTGTTAAAATAACCAAGCCGAGCGGTGGTTAACTTCTCTGAAGCACTGGCTTCTGATCATTCGTTGAAGATGGGCACCAGTTCTTTTTATTTATTACGTTTTTTATTGGAGGTTTAACGACCACAGTGAGCAACTCATTGGGCTATAAGCATTCGCCCATCCCTAATTTAGGGCCACTGGTTCCAGGAAAGGGAAAGACCCAGCGTCGTAAGACAAACACAACTCCCATGCCTCCTCACCGAGATTGAAACCCGAACCCATCTCGGACGAATGATCAGAAGCCGTCACTTAGACCACAAAGCCACCGAGGCGGCGGCAGGGGTTTGAGTCTCTGATATGGCATAGGTGAAGTTCTTGCTTACGTTCGTGACTATCTCCATTTCCTGTATCCAAATACGTAATCTACCGTTACCAAAATGGAAACGGTCGATTACGTATAGCTTCACGAGTTACCGAAACCCGACACAAATAAAATCTCAGTAATTGCACGTAGATAATGGAGCCTGTTGAGATATACAAATAAATTAACAAAACTAGAACTCTTACATACATATACACACTGAAATTGTGAAAATATAGCAAAGATACCAGTGAAAATATTTTCTGTTTCCTGCCTTATTTTTAACTTCTGCCTTTGGTAGTTTAAACATAATGAGATTATTAGTCAGGCATTTTTACAAGAATGTTTTCTGAACAATAAAGTTTTTCTGAGAAAACACATCATCTTTCAAGAAAAAAACTCTGCTATGACGTGGAATTTAAGTCAAATAATAAAAACAAAGTTTGTGTGAAATGAAACAAAATATGAGTTTTTAATACAATCTGTTTTTATAGGAAAAGTAGGTAACTAAATACGTAAAAACAAAATAATATGCGGTGAATTAAAAATCAGGCTTTTTAGATTTGCTTATTTTTCAGGATGGTTGCTGCTCTGTTTATATGTTCAAACAAACTAAAGGAATCTTCCAAATGAATCTTATTAGATTACTTTATTCGTGAAAAAACTGGCTTGGTAATGAGATCTTCCAAACAAGGCAGAAAAAAAGAAATGAATAGAATAAAAGCAAAACTAAAGAGTAAAAAGGGAGTAAACAGATTATGGATTCATTCTCATTAGAGAGCCGAACATGTTGAGGTAAATGGTAATACCCCAGATCCAGTGATGAAAATGGTCCGATTCATTTAAGCTTTCAAGTACTGTTGAACAAAAGAATTCCGTTGAAGTCGCTGGAGAAAGAGAGAGAGAGGGCACAATCATCTGAAAGATCTCTTAGGGCGAAACTAATGATCCACATTAAACATGAAACATGGGAATAAAGAATTTCTTTATTTGTGCTGAAAGAACAGATGATTTTATGCAAAGTGAAAACATAATGGTGTTTTTCAATGAACTGTTATACACGATGTTTCAGAAAAGAATAGCAAGAGTCCATGTAATCTTTTCTACTGTGAATATTAAAAGCGTCTTTGAAATGGATATTTTGTTAACACCTTTTTTTTTTTGTAGGAATGCAAATATATACACTTTCATGAAACTTATGTTGTGCAAAAAAGTATGCGAACGTGTAAGTTCTTACTGTAGTTTCCTTTCCATTTCTATTTTTTGTATTTTGTTTTGTTGTCAAGGCATCGTAATATCGTCATAAAATACAAGGCATCGTTGTTGTTTTGGAAATACACTGCTCGGCATAACATATGCCGAGTGAAAACGCGAAATAACAGTCACCACACATCTAGTTCGGATGTTCGAACACAGTCCTGCTGGTCATGTAGTCAGCGATTTTTCCGGAGTTTTCCGGTATCAACTACGCGAATGCGTAGTTGGTACCCTCTGAAGTCAGCCCTGGACGTGCTTTGTCCTTGGACCTTCCTTATAATGACGGGGTAGGGGGAGGTTACCATATGAGTGTCGATTCGCTGGTAGTAAAACAATGAAAGACGAATGAATTCTGATGCCCGATTTTATCGGATATCTACGGGATTGTTACCCGTTCTTTTTGTTGATTAGGATGATGATAACATGTAGTTGGAAAACAAGAGATTTATTTCTGAGGGATCACATGAATGTGATGCGCGAGGATGCCGTACTGAAAATGTTCACTCATTTTTTAGAACGACTTTGCAGCAATATAATTAATGTCACGATACTTGTCTCACTTTTCGAGAAATAGAATAGCAGATTTTGATGTATGACTGGTAGCCTTATCCTAATGTATTTCTACTCCTTGAAAACTCTCTGGATAAAGGAATGGTATTTCCTCTTTAAGTACAGGAGACGAAACACCATTTTGGTAATCTGAATGATATTTCCTGTTTACGTATGGGAGATGAAACACTATTTTGGTAATCTGAATGGTATTTCCTCTTTAAGTATGGGAGACGAAACACTATTTTGGTAATCTGAATGGTATTTCCTCTTTAAGTATGGGAGATGAAACACTATTTTGGTAATCTGAATGGTATTTTCTCTTTAAGTATGGGAGATGAAACACTACTTTGGTTTTCTGAATGGTATTTCCTCTTTAAGTATTGGAGACGAAGCACTATTTTGGTAATCTGAATGGTATTTCCTCTTTAAGTATGGGAGACGAAACACTATTTTGGTAATATGAATGGTATTTCCTCTTTAAGTATGGGAGATGAAACACTATTTTGGTAATCTGAATGGTATTTTCTCTTTAAGTATGGGAGATGAAACACTATTTTGGTAATCTGAATGGTATTTCCTCTTTAAGTATGGGAGATGAAACAATATTTTGGTAATCTGAATGGTATTTCCTCTTTACGTATAGGAGACGAAACACTATTTTGGTAATCTGAAGGATATTTCCTCTTTAAGTATGGGAGATGAAACACGATTTTGGTAATCTGAATTGTATTTCTTCTTTAAGTATGGGAGACGAAACACTATTTTGATAATCTGAATGGCATTTACTATTTAAGTATAGGAGACAAAACACTATTTTGGTAATCTGAATGATATTTCCTCATTAAATATGGAAGACGAAACACTATTTTGGTAATCTGAATGGTATTTCCTCTTTAAGTATGGGAGATGAAACACTATTTTGGTAATCTGAATGGTATTTCCTTTTTAAGTGTATGAGATGAAACACTATTTTGGTAATCTGAATGGCATTTACTGTTTAAGTATAGGAGACGAAACACTATTTTGGTAATCTGAATGGTATTTCCTCATTAAATATGGAAGACGAAACACTATTTTGGTAATCTGAATGGTATGTCGTCTGTAAGTATAGGAGTTGTAACACTATTTTGGTAATCTGTAGAATTGATTTTAACATTCTTTTCAACTTTTCTTAACCTTAATTTTCCATTATACGAGAAACCAGCAATAATTAATGATCCTTTACTGCAACTTTGTTTGGATCCTTGGAAACAAGATTTCAGCTCTTTTTCTGCTCTTTTGCCGTAGTAAATCGACGTTCTTCTGCTACAGACGTTTAGGTAGATCCATGCTTTTTCAATATTTACAATGAAATTTCATATGTCTCCTAACAACAAGCTATAGGAAAACTGATAATTTATTAAAATATGCTGTAGCTTTAATTATATTTTAAGGAAACGGTTTAAATTGTACAACGTGTTAACTTTGGTAATTTCGAAAAATATTTTCCTTTTCGATGAATCTTTCCTCACAGTTATTTTTCATTTTTCAACAGCTACATCACAATGGCATTTTTTTGCTGCTTCGATTCTCGTCTCTAATGAAGAATGGCATCCCGATAAACTTTTGAAGACGAGACTCCAAAACAGCTTCCAGTCAGAAAAGAAAAAAACGAAAGAAATGTAGTTTAGAAAATGGGATTTGTGAGGTTTTTCCTACTTTTTTTTTCTCTGAGCCGCTTCGGATTTGCGGTTTGTATTTTTGCCTTCCTCTTGTTTAGAACGTGTACTCCTTTTCAGCTTTTCACTTCTTCAGAGAACAGCAGTTGCTTTATTTTGATGCATGTTGCACGCGATTCAAATTCGAAGCAGATCATAATTTCTAATGGATTTTTGCGAAACACAACACACTGATTAAAGCCAAGTAGGAATCTGCATATATTGGATTTTTACAGAAATCAGAAACCTTAATTTCCAATCTTTTATTAATGGAATGGGATGGAATAACGCCACTTGACGACAGAACGCCTGCTACATTTTTGCAATGGTATTCTATCTCTAATTAAACAATATTTTTAATTAAAAACGTAAGAGTATGATTTAAACCCGGATGGATTTCTATGCAAGAAGAAGGAATATCCGGTATATACTGCTCACTGTACAGAACAAGAAAAATATATTTTTACGGTAATGCAAGCCGAATTTTGCTGAGGTAAATGTAATGGAATAGCAAAATTATTGCCCGATGTAGCAGTTGAGAATTCCCATATTTGAAAGAATTTTAACTTATCCATTTTCCTTTTAAACGTTTTTCTCAACAGAAATCTGATCCAGTTTCAAAACGACGGCAACTTCAGATATGAACGTAATAGCGATGTATTAAGAGATACGGATCTTAATTAAAAACAAAGTCACTCGCTGCGTTTCATTTGAATAGGACGGAAATTATTTAGATAACTACAAACTTTTCAATCCTTCAAAAACGTTTTGTTAAAAGGAACTGAACAGAAATGATCAGGCCTCCTACAATTTCAGACCCACATTAACAAAATAATTCTGCAAAACTTCATGTTAGCTGTAACGGTAGAGAGACAATCAAAGAAAGCTGTTTTCAAAAACCGCATATCTGTGTAGCCAGAATACATTTCGTGCTTTTGCTAGCAATCAGGAAGATAGCGCTATTTTTGAATTAAAGATTTCAATAGGAACAAATGAGTACAGGACTTCAAAAGATAATCCGGTTTTTACAAGTGTATATGTGATCATATGAGACTTCCAATTTTTAACTCGTCAACGGGCGGCAGTATCAAGGCACTAGAACAACATAAACTAAAAACTAAAAACCATAAATAAAACAGATAAGTTTAAATGAAATAAATAATGTTCGAGCGAGTTAATACTAGACTAATATCTCATATTGCGCATCAGATATAGTTCCTTTTTGTTTAAGTGCAGCCATATTTTAGCCCCAACAGAATGATTCAAGCAAGTGGCAGATCTATCGATACGAAATCGTTGCAAATCTCTGTGTGGGAGTGAATCTCTATGGTCTAAGGTTCCTCTTGCGGTGGTATATGGGAGAAATGCGGAGGAAGTTCGCACATTTTTAGAACGTTTTTGACAAGAAATTACAGAAAATAAGAGAAGTTTGAAGAATTGCAACTAACAAGAGCGTATTAGGCCAACACGAAGGAAATATCAGCTGCAATTCAATAGCGTTTCCTAAGAAAATGGGCGTTAAGGTCAATCGAGTTTCACCTGATATTTCTGCTTCTAAATCTCCGATTTGAAAAATTCTTCCTGTATCTCATACAGCTAGCTCCTGATGGAAGATGTTTTTCATATATCTAATAATTTATAATATTTGGTAAATAATGGTTTGGTCACCAAAGAACATGTATGTTAACTTCTGCTTCTGATGCGTTTGCAGCAAAATCTGAACTCCAGAAAACAAACTCTACTGAAAAAATTCTTTCCTGGACAGATACCCCTCACATCAAAAAACCTTTTGAGAATACTTTCTTCTTAAAATAATGCATGGTTTTCCTGCCAAGCGGCGTAGATTCATACCTTATATTTGTCTGTATATCTGCTTCTAAGAGTTCGATTTGAAAAAAATATTTCTTTGTTCGAGAGCGTTTCCGCTGCGAAATGTTTCTTATATAGTTTCAAATTTTTCTTAACGCCAAAGTCTGCCACTAGAGGGCGTAAGTTCTTTCTTCGGTCAGATACTACTGTTTCCATACCGGTACTCTTTCATAACCTAGGGTCTGCACCTCTCTTGTAGATTTCATTTGCTTAGCTTCCCTGAGTGATAATTGTGTTACATATGTACTTTAACGATATTAACCACTCTGAGTGTTCTATTCATTTTATTAGTCGTGTTTCTTCTATTTTAAGTACAGAGTGTAGACCTACGTCATCCTTTTCTTTCTTTCTATATGTTGAAAAACACATGACTTTTTAAAGGTGGTATACTGTTCACGAGACGTTGACTCATCAAGCTTTTGATTTTTGTTTCCGCCAGGTTGTATTCACTGTTCTTTAATGTTTTTTTTTTTTCACTCACCGTACCTAGTGTGTATTGTGTCTTTACTGTTTTCTTCATTTTGCTTTTTTTTCCCTCGCCAATGTAGAGTACCATTGTGTGTACTGTTAATTAACTTTATTTGTGTGGCAACATGTTGTACAAATTTCCTTTTTCTTACATTGCATATTATGTGTGATTTTGCTCAAGAACATATTTTTATTCTGTAGTATGTCATTATGTCTTATTAGGCGAGTCGTGTTCTGTGACGATATTATCTCCGTTAGCATCCCTGTATTTTCTGATCAAAGTTCTTGTTGCGTCACCGACTTTGCGTTGTTGTATCTTGTGCTTTGTGTATTGTTTTTGTTTATTACATACATCGTTGTATTTACTTACATTCTCTGTTCTAGCACACTCTCCCGAAATCATTTTGTTATTTGCTCTCATATGCTAAATATGCTTCCTGTGTTTCTCTAGTTGTAATTCACGTATTATGGGGCTGCACGTGACCTCAGATTCCTGTACCATTACGATACTCAAAGAATGCTTGCCTGCATTCGTGTTTTTATTATTTTAATCAGAATGGCTTTACCCTCTGTCATGTGTACAAATTATTATAAACGTCATGTGTATTTTTATGTTTTTGATGGGCGTGAATGATGTAACAGCCTATTTTCTTAAATAAAATTTGTTGAAAACCATTGAACAGCTTTGATAAATGTAAATAGACAAAGTTATTGCTCTTTCCACGTTTATTTCTAATTAACACACACCAACAGAAAAATTGTTATCCGGACATCGCTGGGAACGAATCCCAGATCTCTCAATAACTAGCCGAATGCGTTCGTCTTACGCTACGGCGGCCAACAATTCACAGGGCTATCTGTGTTTACCTGTCAGAGTCTGACTTAACAAATCCGTAGGGTTGGGTTCAGCAACTCATCAACTAAGACGTTTTCATCTGGTGGGGCTTAA
This sequence comes from Macrothele yani, assembly GCA_039090855.1. Taxonomy (NCBI): domain Eukaryota; kingdom Metazoa; phylum Arthropoda; class Arachnida; order Araneae; family Macrothelidae; genus Macrothele; species Macrothele yani. Next base: position 39,310,247 of record CM076998.1, read on the forward strand.
CGGCACAAGTTACTTAATTATAGCTAATAAACCCGAAGTGCTAGAGTGACAGTGAAAATCATCCAAATACGTGGAGACAATGTGAACAGAAAAAGTCATTGCTCTTTCCGCGATTATCTTTAACTAGACGAAACCCGTCGGAATCGACGGTTAGTTTTTTTGTTTTTTTTAAGAATAAACTTATATGAAACAACAAACGTTAACTTTATTTAATTGACAAATACATTCAACCACTTCAGTAAAGAGAATAGTCCAGGTTTGTTATTTTTTTTTTTGACTGAAGGTTTAACGACCACCTAGAGCAACTGAATGGGCTAAGCAGTCGCCCATCCCTAATTTAATATCACTGGTTCCAGGGAAGGGAGAGAGCCAGTGCCGTAAGACAAAACACAACATCCATGTCTCACCGGGATTCGAACCCGGACACTTCACGAACGAATCATCATAAGCAAGCGCTTAGACCACTGCGCCACCGGGGCGGCCAGGCTCGTGATGAGCATCACGACTGCACCCTTTTTTCAATCGAAAAATGTGAGGCGGAAGTCCACTCATCTCGATCGTGTGCAAAAATTCAACTGGATAGCGCACTCTTTCACTCTGATTTTCAGTCACAACTGTGTTTGTGGATGTTGTTGGAATGAGATTCCCGTTGCGAATACTCTTGACCCGTCTGAATCGACGGTTAGTTTTTTTTTTTTTAAAGAATGAACTCATACGAAATAACAAATTTAAACTTTATTTGATTGACAAATTCACTCAACCACTTCAGCAACGACAATTGCCCAGGTTCGTGATTGTTTTTTCTTTTTGTGACTGAAAGTTTAACGACCACCGTGAGAATGTCAATGGGCTCTAAGCAGTCGCCCGTAATATTTTCACTAATTTACATCTTTACATAATGGGAAATTTCTTACCTACGTGAATAAACTGGATCGAATGAATTGTATATATACATCACACAATCCAACGGCATAACGCAATCAGGTCTTCGAGAGTGTTCGCTGTTCCGATGAGAAGAACTTTAATACGAATGGCTGCTAGTGTTGCTTAGCGCAACGGTTCGCTCAGAAAAGAGACTTCGGACTTTGGACTATCTCAGCCCCTCCATGCTACCGCTTCCAGCAGTGCGTGAGTCAACCGCAGGCGATCGAATGTCAATTGCACGCTTCTCCCATAGACTTTACATGGGAAATTTGCCGCCCCACCACGCCCGAACCGTTGCCCCAATCTCATTTGTCTCTTCGTCTGGCGCATCTACATGGTAAGACCTTTATTTTGATACCTCAACCATATCTTTACGTTCAGCTGTTATCTCAAAATAGGACTCACAGTAAAGAACCTTATAGAATTAATTTATACATTAACACACAGCAACCGAAAATTGTTATCCGGCGGTGTCCAGATAACAATTTTTAGGTTGCTGGTTGCATGTTTTTTTGGTTCGCTGTGTTATCCCAGCGTTGTCCGTACAACAATTTTTCAGTTGCTGTGTGTTAATTAAAGATAAACGTGGAAACAGCGATGACTTTGTCTATTTACATTGTCTCCACATATTTGGAAGATTTTTACCAGCTTTGATAAATTTAATTCTCGTTAGAACGCATATAAAAGACGTGCTCATTGCACCAGAAAATTTGGTGTCATCTTTCTTGTTCAAACTCTGTTAGCTCACGTCCTTTTTCTTTTTTTGATTGGAGGTTTAACGACCACCGTAAGCAACTCAATGGGCTATAAGCAGTTGCCCGTCCCTAATTTAAAGTCACTGGTTCCAGGGAAGGGAAAGAGCCAGTGCCGTAAGACAAACACAACATCCATGCCTCACCGGGATTCGAACCCGGACCCCTTTCGGACGAATGATCAGAGGCCATCGCTTAGACCACTGCGCCCCCGGGATGCCGTCCTTTTTCCATTTTCAGGAGAAAGTCCGCGAGTTGGAGTTCTTTTAAATGCCTTACATGTGTTGCAAAGCACGCAATCTTGCTGTTGGTTACGGCTCCTTCTTACATGGGATGGTCATAATTTTTTGACCAGACTGTGTACTAATATTATAGCAGTGTATATCTGTGATTGCCTACTGTCTTCAGATGAATCAAAATTATAAATCACTGTGATATTGGAAGCAAGAGTATTTAGATAAATACGTGTTTGCGAATGTATTTGCCTGTTTTCCTTTGCGGTACGTTGGATGAAAATTAATGGCTGCGAAGTAGATATTTCGCTTCCAGTTCTCAAATAAAACCCGGATTTCTGCAGTAGTGTTTGCAGCAAAACATGTTTCTTGCATTTTCGAAAAAGAATATAAAACTGACTTTTGTGTTTTCATGGAAATTTCAGGAATCACATCCGTCAGTTTTTAGCTTGCTATATTATTTGTGTCAAAGATTTTTCCTAGACCATTCCATTCCGAAATGTAACGTTTATTCCCGGAAAACTGACTGACATTTATGACACCCTCGTTGCATTCGTCAGATTTATCGGATGAAGATGTCAAAGGCATAGAAACAGGCACAACCTTATGCGTTCATTCCAATTCCAACGACGGAAAGTGGAAGAATTTCTTAGGATTTACTTCAGAGAAGTTCACTTTTGTGGGTTGATTATTATTTTCAGGATGGGAAAACGGAAAATTGTTTCATACTACACGAATAAACGCATTTATTTCATGTCGCATATTTGAGAAAGTTTGCTATAATAATGAAGGGTTTTATGGAGAGATATTTATTTGAACCTTTCGAAGGCATCTCCCATCCTTTAGTAGAATAAAACGTCGACTAAACACGATAAAAACAAATGCAGTGCACAACGTACCACATGTTAAAATACAAGTACTTTTCTAATAAAAACACACCATACGCTTCATCAGATCTTTCGAAGACACATCGTCTTCATCATCAGATGATACAGTGTAATATCACGAGATGGACATTGACTTAAATACTGTTCGGCGACGTCACAAGCTTATAAATCACGCCATCTATGAGAGAAAAATGCTGAAAACAAATAATTTCAAATACCACCTCAACATGAAGAATTACTAACTAACAGATTTGTCAATGGTTTGGCTATCTTTTTCGGTAATTATCAACACAATACCTGTGTCCAAATGAGGTAATATACAAACTATATACGATGTTACCTTGCATTCGATCTGTTTGCTTTCCTTAGTTTGAGTTTTCTATATTCAATTATATGCTACTACTTTTCAAATAAACACGCATGCCGAAATAAAATTTTTGACAAGCCTTATGGGTGATTTGATTTCATAAGATTTATCTCAGAGGCAGAGCACATTTAAAGAGATCTTAAGGCTGGACAGTATTTTGGAACCCCACTATTAGTGGTGCATCTAGGATTTCACTATGGGTGAAAGAATAAAAATACCCAGGAGAAAACATTCCCAAGATATGATGAGGAAACTATGAAAATATCCCCTCCGTATTGAAAAGTTTATCACATGATTAATGGACGAATTAGCGGTAGTTAGGAAAAATAAAAAGGCATGGCTGAAAAACGGATTCCAATTCATTTCTGCTTTACTCCCCCCCCCCAATCAAGTGTTGAATTCAGCTTGTTGAAATTATATCGAAGTAATGGGCAAAATATTATGATCCAGACATCATGATTGAAACGAATTCTTAATACCCTGGTGTGCAAAAATTATGGATGAAGAGGAGAAATTAGCATAACAGCGGAACGAGCAGGCAGAACGGACCGAAAGACCACTCACGAGATAGACTAGGGTCCGGTACGGTAGGGCATGCGCATAAATTCAGCATGACGTAGGGGGGAGGAGTGTCGGAAGGGTATAAAGCACACGGGCGGTGTACGCTGAGCAATTCGGTGAATGCTATTGCACGGTGTACAACAGTTTGAACGACGTCGATTTGCTGCCACCGTGTGATATGCTCAACAGACAATCCATTAGACGACATCTGAAGGACTTTACACGAGGTCGCGTCATTGGGAAGTTGGAAGAAGGTCGAAGTGTGACTAGCGTGGCCGAAGAGTTCAGAATCGCTCACAGCATCGTTTCACGAGCTTGGAGAGCATTTCAAACAACAGGAAGAGTTGTTCGAGAGTTTAGCAGTGGTCGTCCACGAACAACCACGGCGGCGAACGATCGGTATATTGTCCTACAGGCGAGAAGAGACAGACGGCAGACAGCGGGAGAAATCACAAGACACATACAACAGACAACTGGCCGTCCATTATCGCGTTTTACCGTAGCCAGGAGGCTGCACAAAGATGGTCTAATTGCACGACGACCAGTACGGTGTGTGCCATTAACGCCTGCTCATCGGAGATGGCGGTTTCTGTGGTGCCAGGAACACCAGAACTGGACACATTAGCAATGGGGTCGAGTTCTCTTCTCTTTACGTATGAGAGCCGATTTAGTCTGACGAGTGCTTCTGGATGTATACACATATGGAGAGAGCAGGGGACACGCAATCACACCTCCAGCATCATCGAAAGGGATCGGTTTGGAGGTGGTGGAGTTCTCGTTTGGGGCGGTATCATGCTTGGTAGCCATACTGACCTCCACATCTTCCAAGGAGGTTCATTCACTGGTGTCCGCTATTGTACCGAGGCTCTCCTGCCTCACGTGCGTCTGTTTAGAGGTACTGTGGGTCCTGAGTTCCTCCTCTTCATGGACGACAACGCTACACTTCATCGTACAGTGGCTGTCGCAGAGCTGTTGGAGAGTGAAGATATTCAACGCATAGATTGGCCCGCAAGGTCCCCGGACCTAAAACCAATCGAACACGCGTGGGACCTTCTCGGGAGACGCTTGGCAGCACGTCACCAGCCGCCAGCAACGATTCCGCAGCTGTGATTGGCGCTACAAGAGGAATGCGCCGCGATGCCTCAACAGCTCCTTGAATACCTCGTCCTCAGCATGGACAGACGTTGTAATCCTGCAACGCAGTCAGGTGTGATAATATCCCCTACTAACGACTGGATTTTTCTTGGCAGCCGCCTGTCACATGGACGTTTCTGTCTTCTGTCCAGTTGTGCTCGGCGATACCTTTTCAATAAAGTGCCTTTGTATCCTTCGGATTCCTTGTTTGGACGGTTTTGCTCACTTTTCCCATATTCATACATCTTGTGGATCTTATGGTATGATTTGAGTCGATGTGGAGCACTTCTGCACGACGTTACATTCAAAAAACAGTCTTGTTCTTCATTTTTGCACGCCAGTGTATATTAAAAATTTCCCCAATTACAGATGTGCACAAAAAAAATTTCATTTCATTTCATTTATTTCGCTATGAGGTTACATTGGACTATGTTACATTTCAAAATTAATTTTATAACATAAATTATTAAGAAAAGCAATATATATAATGTGAATACTTTTGTACAGGGTAACCACAGAACAGGAAATTGAGTGAAAGGCTATTTATATATATAGCCTGAGTGAATCCCAATTCCCCTGAATTACGTATTCAAATCAAACGTCCTGCACATATTTAATTTACTATTATGTGGTCAGATTAATAAATTTTACCATAGAATTTTATATTTTAATTTGTTAATAAATATTTTTTAGTTGTTTTCGAAAGTAATTATAATTATTAATATCAATTCTGCAGTGCTATTGAAAGATTTGAGGACGAACTGGAAAAGGGGGCGAGCATATTTTTTACAGACTGCTACTAAAAATCGGAAAGAAATAAAAAAAAATTCAAAAGGCAGTTTTTTACAGTTTTTGCTGTGCTATCTGCAAGAAAAAAACCCTGTAGAAGTCTGTGAATTCTTCAAGCAGCCTACATAATTCTGCGGGCCCTTGAAAATGTGAGGGCCGGGGCTGCAGCTCCTCACTTAAATAGGATCTGCTCAGAGGTCGTAAGTATACACTCAATGGACAAAATATTAGAGATACCTACCTAATAGCCTTTTGGTCCTCCTCTAGCGCGAGTAGCAGCCTGCACATGCCAAGGTACCGATTCCAACAGATTCCAGAGAGTCTTAGGAGGAATGCCAGCCATACCTGTTGCAGCATTGTCCACCACTCAGCCTCAGACATCTGTCCAGGATACATGGTTCTGATGTTTCGCTACACAGCACCCCAAGGAGCATCCACAGGCTTTAAATCCGGCTACCTTGGGGAGGGAGAGGGGGAGCACTTCATGGTTCCAAACACAGATGAGTTTTCTTCGAGCCGTGCATGGGTTGTCCCGGCCGGCTGGGATGGCGCATGGTTCTGCTGAAACAGACCATCGACCATAGAACGCATGAAGGCCATGAAAGCATGTAGGCAATCAGCCAGCACATGCTGGTGGATCACATTAGCTGATGACCTTTCCAGACACACTAAGGAAGCTAATATGTCCCACGAGAATGCTCCCCAAACCATCACAGGGCCACCACCGCTTTGAACAGAGCCAACTTGGCACGACGAGGCCCGAGTTTCATGCTGTCGACTCCACACCCGGTCAGAAAACGGGATTCGTCTGAACACATGACGCGGCACCTCTCTACAGAGTTCCAATTTGGGTGTTCCTGGAACCAGGCGAGGCGTAATGTCTGATGTTGAGCAGTAAACGCATGTGCAGAGCGTCAGCCCCGTGGCCGAGGGTATACAACGTGCGCTGTATCGCTCGATCGCTGACGCTGCTTCAGCTTCCGACATTTAACAGGGCTGTTAATAACGCCGCATTTGCCAATCGTTCGGTCTGTACGAGTCTGTATAGTCTATGTCGACCCTGCTCATTAATGGAGTATCGTCAGTCCCCGCTTGCTCTCTGAGGGCTAGTGCGTCCGTCGTTGGTGTAATCTCGGTATACCCTTCATACTGTTGCCCTCGAGAAACAGAGCTCTTACTACTTGGGCGATAGAATGGCCCATCTGTTTTGCACCGACAGTGCATCCAAACCAAATTCTCTCATATTACGACATTTACCCATATTTGTCGATTGTGATGCACTGTTGGAAAACCCTGCTGTCCACCTATTTATTGCCTGCGTTCGGTTTGGGTGTGTTCCATTCAGCGCGGGGGATGCCCCTGTCAACAGCCCATCAGCGCAATCTCTAATGTGCTTTTACAAAACATTACTTTCTTATACAAAGCATGGTATTGATTTTTAAGAATGCTTTTAAAAAAACGTGGTATTAAAAAGAAACATGGTTCGTGCTTATACAAAACATGGTTCACGCTTATGCAAAACATAGTATTAATTTTCAAGAAGACGTGCTTTTACAAAACATGAGATTAATTTTTAATAATAGCCAAGAATTCAAAATCATTTTTTTTTTCGGTGTCTACTTTGCCAAACTAATATTTAACTTCGCAAGCATTCTGATTTATATCATCTTTTGGCATACAGAAACGAAAGGAAGATGGATATTTGTTTTTCTTCTTCTTCTTAGCCTGTTGGCACCCACTGAAGGGTATAAGCCTCCTCCAGTCTTTTCCAACTTCCTCGATCCTTAGCCTTAGTCCACCATTTAACATCTTTACATTTCTCAAGGTCATCTCTCCATCTTGTTCTCTGGCGCCCCTCTTCGTCTCTTTCTAGCTCTCGGTTGCCATTCTGTTATTAATCTCGTCTATCTTTCAACTTTCAGTCTTCTAACATGTCCAACCCATCTCCACTTTGCTTCTGTTTTTATTTTTATAATATCTGTTATTCCTGTTCTTTGTTTTATAATTTCATTTCTAACTCTATCGCTTCTTGTTGTTGCTAACATTCTTCTCTCTAAATACAAATTTGAAAGACGTGAATCCGTTTATAGGTATAAATATGGTATGGATGTTAATTAAAAAAATATAATTAAAAAAATCGGAAACTTGAAACTTGGTCGTTCTGGGTGATGTAGTTGCTAGCATACTCGGGCCCTATCCGGTAGATGCGGGTTTGATTCCCTCTCCAAGACGGCAAAATTTTCAAGTTTTTGGATATCATCTGACTTAGCATACATGTCATATTTACACCAATAAACGGATTCACATCTTCCAAATTTGTATTGTGCAATGATGTAATACCGTATTTCATTTATTGATTCTTCTCTCTAACTTTCTTGCCTGTACTCTTACGTTTTACGTTGTCGCTTCTGTGATACTCCATGTTTCACTTACATAAGTAAACATGGCGTTAATGCATGCATTGAAGATTTTTATTTTTAAACACAGTGGAGGATCACCGGTTAAATAGTCTTTAAGTATCCAAAAGGCCCTATTACCTTGGATAATTTTTCTATTGATTTCTCTTTTTGTCTAACTTTAAAACTGATTAATTCAACTAAACATATGCATTCGTCTACTTTTTATTATATTTTTTTGATTGGATGTTTAACGACCACATTGAGCAACTCAATAGGCTACAAGCAGTTGCCCGTCCCTAATTTAGGCCCACTGGTTCCAGGGCAGGGAGAAAGTCAGTGCCGTAACACAAAACACAACATCCATGCATCACCGGGATTCGAACCCGGACCCCTTTCGGAAGAATTTTTTTCAACTTCTTTTGCTTCTATCAAATTCTTTTTTGGTAGGGAAACTTTATTAAAAAGTATATAGAGTCAAATATCATAAAGTATTTTTTTTTTGGCAAATAAAAATTCATCTATGATTATACACTATCTACCAACAAGTAATTGGACACCTCAGATAGCAAAGGAAAACGAAGTTTATTCACCTTCAATAGTTTGTGGAGCCTCCACGAGCGGCGATTACAGCTGCGATCCTCCGGGGCATACTCTCAACCAGGCGTTGTACGACGGCTAGCGGTATTTTCTTCCACTCGGCTTGGAGAAGACAGGTCAGTTTCTTCACCGATTTCGGACGGTGGGGGCACCCCTTAAGTCGACGCTCCAACTCGTCCCAGAGATGCTCGATAGGGTTAAGGTCCGGGCTCTGCGCAGGCTAGTCCATTCGATTAACCCCATTGTCACCATACCAAGCCATGGTGGACCACGCAACATGACAGGTGGCATTGTCATCCTGAAAGTAACATGGGTCCACCCCGTAAAACTGCCACAACGTAGGAAGCGCATGGTCATCCAAAATGGTGCAGTAGGTCACGACGTTGAGTCTACCAGGAATTGCGACCGAGGGTCCCGTGCCATAACAGGAAAAACGCCCCCATAGCATAATTCCACCGCCGCCGAACTTCACAGTTGGCGAAATGCATTTCAGCAGGAGGCGTTCTCCAGGCAGACGCCAAACCCTGACCCTGCCATCCGAACGGTAGCGCGTGAACCTTGATTCGTCGCTCCAGAGAACCTGTTTCCCCTGTTCAACGGTCCACTGTCGACGTTCTTTGCACCACGTTAGCCGAGCAGCGCTTTTGGACTTGGTGATCAAAGGCTTGTGGGCGGCAGCACGTCGATGATAGCCGAGGAGATGGGCTTCCTTACGGATGGTATGCATCGAAAGAACACTCCCAGATGCCTGTTGAATCTCCTCGCGGATGTGGCCTATCGATTTGGTGCGGGTCTTCCGAATTTCTCTTGCCAGCACCCGTCGGTCTCTAACTCCCAGTTTTGTGGGTCTGCCGGGTCGGGAAACATTCCGACAGTCACCTCTCATCTTTTACTTGCCAATCACGTAGGCCACTGTCGTTTTTGCGTACTTCAACTAGCTGGATATGTCACGTGATACCCGACGATTACTCCTTTCTCGAAATCAGAGAGCTCCGAACTGTGTGGCATCTTGCATGCGACTGGTTGCGTTGTTGTTTCCCACACGATATTTAACAGCGGCGGCCGTGACGTGTATCAGGACAGCAGATATCGTCAATTGCAAGGGTGTCCAATTACTTGTTGGTAGATAGTGTATTTACGAATTGAAATTGCTCACCTTCTCAACATCGGGAAAAGTACCAAGAATATAGAAACACTATTTTGAGGATCTTCGCATAAGCAGCACACTTTTAAAACAAATTTCTATTAACAAAGTGAAATCAGTCCGTTACCACCATTTTAATTATTAATAACGTAAACACCGAGCTCTATCTGTCTGTCTCTCTGCAACGTTTGACGTCACAGCAATGTCTGCATTGGTGTGCCATCATTTCCTGATCAATTTGTTTGCCCTCTCGCGATGTCAAAATGATTCCCTGCTATATATAACATTACGCAATCACTTTGAGATGTCAAGGTGATCGCGTGCTAATTTAAAAACGTTTGATTATCAATGACTCGAGTTCTATTTATCCGATCTACAAAATTCGAATTAAAATCTTAATATCACGGCAAGTTACGTTTGTATATTAATTTAATTTAGCACAATTGGAATATAAATTTGTACGCTTTAATTATTTTTCCCTTTTTTTAATTTAACTAACTTTCTGAGTTTAGTGCTGATTATATTAAACATTTTGCAAAATATCGATCTATTTAAATTCTCTAACCTACGATAAAAACTGAAATCTTGAGATGTCAAAGTGAGCAAGATTGCGTTTGAAAGCAGATTTCGCCCTAATAGCACATTATCCAGAATTTGATTGTTCCGATTAGTAACACCAGATGCCGCATTATTTTGTAGAAAAAGCTTCGGTATGAAGTTTCAAACTATTCCTCGAATAGGACCTTTAGGGCTTGGTCCTATTCGACGAATAGTTTAAACTTCGGTATGAAGTTTCAACTATTCGTTGAATAGGACCAAGCCCTGAAGGTAATAACAGTGTTCTGGAGAAAACGTAATTTAACTCGAAATCTCAAAGTAAAAGTTATTAAAGTAAGTATACACGAAAACAACTTTCCGAGTTTAGTGTTGATTAAATTACACATTTTGCAAAATATCGACCTATCTAAACACTCTAATCTACAATTGTTAAACAACAAGTATTTTACACAGAATGTTATTTATCGCGAGATCTTTTGAAAAATGGAAATTAATTGCATATAATTATTTTTGCTAACATGAATGTGTTCTTATTATATAGGTTTTTACTATGTTTTCTTACAGAAATTCGGCGTCTATTTTATTTGTTTTCAATCTGCTTCAATTTAAAATTTTGCTCTATCATAGAACGGGCAACATCCCCTGTATATTAATATTTTTAAAGCTTAAAAACAACCGTCCTAGGACGAGCTATACCCTAGTCTTAAAATAATTACTTTCATCTTCCTGTTATGAACCCTGACGCCATCAGGATTAGTAGGACGTCAAATGTTCTTTCGACTCATACCTAAAGCAAGCAGTTTTAGCTGGAACTTTCGAGAGCATCGCTTTACACTCTGTTAAAGTCCTTGAATTATAAGATGAGTAGCTCGTAAACACATCAAAAGCGATTAGTCATATCCCCAGCTCACAGTTGAGGCCATTTGTTTCCGAGACTTCATCCCTGTAGCGTCATTGGCTTTGTAAGTCGTCGGCTCATTTTAAGATCCCTGGTTTCCGAGACGTAGGCAAATTAATTCGTATAAATGGCGGATCATGTGCGTGTAGATCACATAAATGAGAAGTTTCTTATTAAGAACTGAGACTCGCGTTGAAGTTAACATCTTGTTTCAGTTGTGTACACTGTACACATTTTCCTTAAATTCATGAGACATTTTCAGTGACTTCTTTCGCTAATTAACGAAGCATATTACAGATTCAACCATTTCCGTGAAATGAAGGAAAGGACCTGAATTTCACGGATTTTTCAAGCAAATGTTCATTTTTCTGCAGTTAATAACGGAAAATTACCGCATTTCAGATGTCTTAACGAAAAATTCTGAATGTCCAGAGCACTTCCGTAATTGCTTCCTGTATTAACGGGGAGTGTCTGTTCTGACGTTTTTCGTATCCCACTTTCTTTTTCTTCTTTTTAGCCTAATGACACCTACTGCAGCGTATAGGCCTTTTAGCCAGTTGACACCCACTTCAGCCCCGTCTTTTCCAAATAGAGTCGACACCCGATTATGCGTGACGCGACTTTGCGGTAATAATTATTTAGTAGCTTAAATATACGTAATTTTCTTTAGTCGCGGAAATATTTCTTTTTATTGCGGTACATAACAGTTTTTTTTAGTAGTTAAAATAGGTCTTGGATTCAGTTGAACCCATCACTATCAGTAGGTCGTGGAGAACAATTCTCTCTGATCGAAACTGAGCTTCTGAAGAAAATGTGGCTAATATCATAGACCTAACCAAGTTAGTGAAATCGGCTCCCCGAGGGAAAAACGTTGATGAAACTAATATCGCCAAATGGCTGCACTGCGACATACATGACCTTCGATTTGAACATTTAAATGCGAACAGATACTTAACAAGATTAAAGGAATAGCAGATGAAAACGAAGAAAGTGAAGAAGATGAGGAGATTTCCCAGCTACGGGTGAATCATGAATCAGTATATCAACATGTAGACGGCCTGCTCGAGTGCATTGAAGGTTTCAAAATCGCTTTATTATTATTTATCATTGAAGGACAAGACGATGCATTATTAGCTGATAAGCTGGCTTTGCAGTGACTGCGGTCCCGAATCAAACAAAAATGTTTTGCCGTAAAACAACAGAAGCAAGTAACTGAATATTTTAAGAAGATTTATACAGGTAACTTTTCGATAGTAAGCCAAAACCCGTCTAAGCACGATATATGAGATGATAGATTAAAATACTTTATTACAATTAAAATACAAGTGAGATCTTTGGGATCCTGCCTACAAAAAGGGTCCATCATCAAACTTAAAAGGCAAATGGAACAAGGTCGCCAAAGGCACAGTTTTTATAAGTGTGCTGTGACAGAACAAATCCTGATCTGCGCATGTCCACAATGAAATCCAACGTTGTCCTAGTGATTTAACATACACTTAAAAGTTGTAACAAATGATAATATCAGCATTACAATTCCCATAATTAACTTAAATGTAACGCACAACTGCATTACACTTAAACAACAAATGATAATTTCAGCATTAAAATACCCATGATTGGTATTGTAATGCTGATATGCTGATAGCGTAATGCACCACTGCATTAGACTTAAGTAACAAATGATAATATCAGCATTACAATACCCATAATAGCACTTAAGTTAATTATGGATATTGTAATGCTGATATTATCATTTGTTACAACTTTTAAGTATATCTCAAATCGCTATGACAACGTTGTGAACATGCGCAGGTCATGATTCGTTCTGTCACAGCACACTTATAAAAACTGTGTCTTTGGCATACTTGTTCCATTCGTTTTTTACCACGTCTTTTGTAAAAAAAAGATCGTGCTTATGTTACCGGTTTGTCCGTCCGTCTGTACTCACGATATCTCTGTAACTATTAGTCCGATTTGAAAAATTCTTTTTGCATTGGGAAGCTTGAAATATACGAATGATGATCCTTCATTTCGGGTTTTTTTACGATGTACAATTTTGCCGCTAGAGGGCGCAAATGCAGATGATTTCGAATTCAAAAATATGTTTTATTGCACATATTTGCTTCTAAACATCAGATTAAAAAAATATTTTATCTTTCGATTCCATTTATGTCGAAGAGTATTTTAGATATAGTTACTTTTTCAAATTACGCAAAGATTTTTCGCTAGTGGGCGTAAAAATAAATTACATTTTCCCCGATAATTCTTCTTCTAAAACTCCGATTTGAAAAAAAAAATTCTTCAGCGGATACACTCCTGATGAAAAAACTTTTGCATATAATTTCAAATTTTTGGTAAAGAATACTTTGGCCACCAGGGGCGTAAGTGTTAATTTTTGCTAATGTTGTATTTGCCATAAAATCTGAGCTTCTAAAATATCGAGTGAAAGAATTCTTTCGTGGACTGATACCACTTAAATTGATAAATCTTTTCGGAATATTTTCTTCTTAAAATATTCCACAGTTTTTCGGCCAGAGGGCGCAGATGAATATCTTATTTTCGTCAATATCTCTACTTCTAGGAGTCCGATTTGAAATATTACTCCTTTGTTGGATAGTGTTTTCAGTGAGACACGTTTTACATATAATTTCAAAAATTCCAAGTAGTTCGTAACCTTTCCACTATGGGAAATCCTTTGCACATGATTTATAGTTTTTGTAAACAATGGTTTGGCCACCAGGTGGCGTAAGTCTTAATATTTGCTTCTGATGTATTTCCAGCAAAATATGAGCTTCCGAAATCTCGATTGAAAAAAAGTGGTTTGTTGACCGATACTACTCATGTCAACAAACCTTTTAGGAACATTTTGTTCTTTAAATAATGCATGGTTTTTACGCCAGGGGTCGTAAATGTATATCTTATTTTTGTGAATATCTTTACTTCTAGGAGACCGATTTGAAAAATTCCTTCTTTGTTGGATGGTGTTTCCAATGCGAAATGTTTTCCCTATAAATTCAAAATGTTCAAGTAAATCATAGACTTTCCGCTATGGGGCACAAAGGCAAATTGCATTTTCTGCGTTATTTCTGCTTCTAAAACTCCGATTTGAAAAATTCTTCCTGTATCGCATAAGAGACCTGATGGAAAATATTTTTTCACATAATTTCTAGGGTTTGATAAAGAATGGTTTGGCCACCAGGGGGATAAGTGTTAATTTCTCCTTCCGATGTATTTGTAGGAAAATCTGGGATCCTGAAAACTCGACTAAATTTTGTTTTCTTGGACCGCTACCGCTCATATGGAAAAACCTTTTGGAATACGCTCTTCCTAAAATAATGCATGGTTTTCCCACCAGGGGACGTAAAGTCACATCTTATTTTTGTCGATATCTCTGTTTCTAAGAGTCCGATTTGAAAAATTATTTCTCTGTTGGAGAGCGTTTTCGGTGCGAAATGGTTCTCATATAAATTAATGTGTTTCTTAACGCACAGGTCTGCAACCAAAGGGCGTAAACTCACGATTCCGTTAGCAGCAATATCTGAGGGATTAGAAACCCTGCTGAAAAACTTCTTTTTTTCCGTCAGATACTATTGTTTTCCATACCGGTTCCATCAACTTTGAATAGCTTTGATAAATTTAATTTGCATCAGAACGGATTCAAAAGACGTGCTCATTACACCTAATAATTCGGTGTCATCTTTCTTGTTTAGTCTGAGGATGGACCCTGCAGGCGGGGTCTGTAAGATCTCACTTGTATTTTAATTTTAATAAAGTATTTTAATCTATCATCTCATATATCGTGCTTAGACGGGTTTTACGCTTTCCTGCCGAAGTTTGGAAAAGCGTATATGCTCCAGCTTTAAGTCCTTCTGTCTGTCCGTACGATATTCGCGTAAAAATTGCTTGATTTCGATGAAATTTTAGTCTGTGGTAGGCGAACACCTGGGGACATACCCTATTGAAAATGGACGAAATGGGTCAAATGTCACGACATAGGAGCGGGATACATTCCATTGCCCTTATGCGTCATAACTTGCGTAAAAATGGGTTCGATTTCGATGCAATTTTAGTATGAGGTAGGGGACCATCTGAGGTCGAATTGTATTGAAAATGGACGAAATGGGGTCGGAGATCAGGACATAGGAGCGGGATCTATTCCATTACCCTTATGCGCCATAACTTACGCAAAAATGCTTCGATTGCGACAAAACTGTATCATGTTGTTCCAGAGATATACGGAACAAGTTCTGTTGAATATCAGGACACAGGAGCGAGATTTATTCCACAGCCATTATCCTCACAACTTGACTAAAAATGCTTCGATTGCGACAAAACTTTATCACGTTGTTCCGAAGGTACACTTAATCGGTTCTGTATAATATCATCGAAATGGGGTTAAAGGTCAGGATATAGGAACAATATTTATTTCGCAGCCATTATCCTCATAAATTGAGTATAATGATTTCCGCCATGTTGGAAAGCGTATCATAATAAGTTCATTGCATGATTTTACTAACTTGTTGGTTTACCATTGGATTTTAGCACGAGACGTATATTGTTTAGATCCGCAGGTAACTTTTCAGTATGTATTATGCTTGCAATAATAACTAGTCGTCTGAATAAAACATAGCACTATGTTATGCGTGTAATTTTATAGAATATTTTACTTTTCCTATAAAAATCTGGATTATCCGCGGAACTCGTGCCGCCTACTATCGTGGATAATCGGGAGTGGACTGTACCTCGACCTTTAGCTTCAGTCCACCATTCAGCACCTCTGAGTTACATATGACGAAAAATCTCCGATAAATGGAGCGGTTTGCGAGAATTCTTTAAATTCCAAGTGTCTGTGGGAGAATCTGATTTTGAAGAACGGTAACGAGAGAGAATATTGTGGGTAGCATATCGCATGGTATTTAGATTACTGTGGCAAATGATTTTTCTTTTCTTTCCTCGGATGGTGCACCAGTTATCGTAAATTGTTCTGCCATAAGAAACTGGGTATTTAAACAATCGTACGTGTGATTGTATGACGTCAGTGTATGAGAGTGTGGTCCATCAACTTAACACAAAATTTATTATAGTTATAAAGGATAAATTTTATATTTAGGGGTTTTATGAAATAATACTAAAGGACAGAACATTTCGCTGTTTATTAAAACAAAACTGAAACTTATTGACAGTTCGAAAAACTCCAGAACATCCTGTCTCTTCGAAGAATCACGATTCAACAATTTTTGTTAAGTCCTCCTATAAAAATATTACAAACTTATTCAAAAAAATAATAAGCTCCAATATAAAATACACTGGGTTAGCTTTGCATTAACAACATCCCCAATTTTTTTTACGCTTTCCGACCGTAGGTTGAGGAAGGGTATTTTTTTTTTTTTTTTTTTGATTGGAGGTTTAACGACCACCGTGAGCAACTCAATGGGCTATTAGCAGTCGCCCTTCCCTAATTTAGGGCCACTGGTTCCAGGGAAGGGAAAGAGCCAGTGCCATAAGATAAACACAACATCCATGCCTCATCGGGATTCGAACCCGGACCCCTTCCGTACGAATGATCAGAAGCCATCGCTTAGAACACTGCGCCACCGGGGCGGCGGAAGTGTATTTGGTCCAGCTTTCTCCATCTGTCTGTCTGTCCGCACGATAAATCGCATAAAAATGTTTTTTTTTTTTTTTTGATTGGAGGTTTAACGACCACCGTGAGCAACTCAATGGGCTATAAGCAGTCGCCCGTCCCTAATTTAGGGTCACTGGTTCCAGGGAAGGGAAAGAGCCAGTGCCGTTAGACAAACACAACATCCATGCCAGACCGGGATTCGAACCCGGACCCCTGACGGACGAACGATCAGAGGCCAGTGCCTTAGACCACTGCGCCACCGGGACGGCAAAAAAATGGTTCGATTTCGATTAAATTTCAGTATGTGGTAAGGGACAACCTGCGGACGAACCCTATTGAAAATGGGCAAAATGGAGTCAAGGGGCAGAATGTAGGAGCGGGATCCTTTCCTTCGCTATTATGCGTCATAACGTACGTAAAAATGCTTCGCTTGCGACAAAACTTTAGTATGTTGTTCAGGAGGTATACTGAACCAGTTCTTTTGAGTATAATCAAAATGTGGTCAAAGGTCATGGCACAAGAGAGAGATTTAATCCACAGCCATTATCCTCATAACTTGAGCAAAAATGCCTCTATTGGGACAAAACTTTAGTATGTTGTTCCGAAGGAATACTCAACCGATTCTGTTTAATATAATCGAAATGGGGTATAAGGTCAGGGCACAGGAGGGAGATTTATTTCACAGCCATTATCCTCATAACTTGAGTAATGATTTATGGTATGTTGGAAAGCGTTTCATAATCAATGCATTGCATTATTTAACTAACTTGTTCTACTGGAGGAGCAAAAACGAAGTACCGCGTTATATCAGCTTCACGTGAGGTTACTATAAATTGTTCACACCTATCCTCTGTACGTAACAAGTAAACCTTTGCCAGTAATTAGGAAACGTGGCGAAGAAGTCACTTGACGGCGGTTAGAGAGTTTCGGACCGGAGTGCAGGTGCCATTATTTCAGAATCAGTCGCACTTGTTGACTTCTACCGTACTACTAATCGCAAGGGTGTACCACGACTGGATTAACGATGCGTAGACATCCATCAAAAGTGCTCACTGGTCATTCACGCCCGGTTGATTCTAAATGTCCCCGTCGGGTGGCACTATTGTTATCTCAGCTGCGACGTGAAACAATCACGCAGATCACACGCCAGTACAACAGCAGTGCAGTTCACCTATTTTCACATAAACCATGCACCGTACCTTGCTTCTCCTGGGATTTCACAGCCAGAGACTAACAAGCGTACCCATGATGAGCCTAGTCATCGCAAATAATGCCTCGCATGGCCCAAGGAACCTCGACAATGGACATTCGACAGATGAAAATCACCTGGAGTGATGAGTCCCGTTTCCTGCTGAACCATCCTGATAGCCGTGTCCGCATATGGCGTGAAGTGTATGAAGCCCTATCCCCTAGTTCCACAATTGGGGTTCAACATGCCGATGGGGACAGATGTTTTGGTCAAAGGAGCTTTTCCTAGGTCATCTCGATGTCCGTTGATTATCATATTGCAAACACGGGATGGTGGACACTTCAGAGACCTGTTAGCCAACCATTTCCATCCATATCTGCAAGACGTTTACCCTGTCTACTAGGGTGGGCCGAAACAAACGTTTTTTTTTTTTTTAATTGGCATATTGCCTTATACGGAAAAGTTGACATTTCGGTCAGTAAGTATCATAAAAGAAATTTGTTTGATATTGACTAATATCTTACGTCTCCGCACAGCACACTAATTTCGTGTTTTTCCGACCGCATTGGGCCGTAAGCAAAATCGGATGGATTTTTTTGTGATTGAAATCGAGTAACCCCTACTGCGAAAAAGTGTCCTTTAGTGTACCCAATAACAGTAAAAAGAAAGTTTTGAAGTTGATCAATATGCTATGTCTCCGCACTGCTCGCGAAGTCAACCATTTTCTTCCCACATTTGACCCGTAGGCCTAGGCTAGGTAAAGGCATCCTGGGATGTAGGGCATCGGAAAATCCGTAGGAAATTGCACTGTTCTGAGTGCACCATGCGTGTGCATGTGTAGTACACTCACTTTGCTTTGCAATGAGTAGCGTGTAGCTCTTCGATTCATTTCAATGTCACATATGGAAACAACCCAGAACTCACCACGAGGAGGTGGCTACACTTCGAGTTCCACCCACCCTCCCTCCAACGCAGAATTTTATTACTACGTGGTATATCTTGTTTGGCAATCCGCTTTACTCGAAAAATGTGGCATTAAGTGCCGTGATGCAATTGTTGCTCTTATAAACGAATCTCTAGCTTCAAATCCACACACTGAGGGAGCTTCTTCGATCACCAGTTTCACGCAACGTTCCACAACTTGCGTGTGGCAGGGAAACTTGGTTATTTCTTCGCCAGTGCGGCAGAAATTGCGATTAGTCGATCCAGATCTCCGTCTGAGATGTGTTTTGTCAGAGATGGTTCGGTAAGACGCATTTTAGTTCAATTGATTATCTCATAATATTCATTAGCATCCAAATTTAATTGTGGCACATCGAATTCTCTTATGACATCATTCATTAGTTGTTGTCTAGCTTTATTTATTCTTCTCCACCCGAAAGCTCTATCATGGGTGCGTTTGTCCGAAATCATGCTTAGCAATATACACTAGTGTGCAAAGCTTAAGCAACAACGTCGTTTGACAGCATACAGTCATGACAGGGGAGACAAGGGCGATTTGCGGGTTGTACAAAGGAACACAACTAATGACAAAGGTGATGCATATGCAAATAGCAGGAGTTAGACGTCAGAGGTGACGTGAGGGCACGTAAACTGCGTGGAGGCAGCGCGCGCAGTGCCAGCCGACTACAAAAGACGGCGGACAGAGGCATTTCCAGACATTCGCTGCAAGTGAAAGTGAGATCGATCGTGCAATATGGCTAGGAGAAACCATCAGGATGCCTTCACACGTGGTAGAATGATCGGCAAGCTGGAGGAGGGGCGTACCGTGATGAGTGTTGCCCAAGAGTTTTTTTTTTTTTTAATTAGAGGTTTAACGACCACAGTGAGCAACTCAATGGGCTATAAGCAGTCGCTTGTCCCTAATTTAAAGTCACTGGTTCCAGGGAAGGGAAAGAGCCAGTGCCGTAAGACAAACACAACATCCATGCCTCACCGGGATTCGAACCCGGACCCTGTTCAGACGAATGATCAGAGGCCATCGCTTAGACCACTGCGCCATCGGGGCGGCAATGCCGTTTGAAACATACAAAAAAAAAGGTTCAAATTGACCCCTGATGATCGTAAGGCACACATCGTTTGTGACGTTTCCATCATTAGACACTGCTTCGAAGATTTTAAATGCAAGCATTGAAAACCAAACAATAACTCTTTCCGCATGTAAAGGGTTGTCCACGACAACATGTGGATTTTCTGAGGCCCAATATATATATATATATATATATATATATATATATATATATATTATGATTGGAGGTTTAACGTCTACCGTGAGCAACTCAATTGGCTATAAGGAGCCACCCGTCCCTAATTTAGGGTCACTGGTTCCAGGGAAGGAAGACAGCCAGTGCCGTAAGACAAACATAACATGCATGCCTCGCCGGGATTCGAATCCGGACAACACCTTTTGGACGAATGATCAGAGGCCATTGCCTTAGACCAATGCGCCACCGGGGCGGCCCAAGAGTTTGGAATCGATAAAAGTGTAGTGTCACGAGCTTGGAAAGCCTACCGAACGACAGGTACAGCTGTACGAAAGGTAGGTGGTGGTCGCCCCAGGAAAACAACGGCGAGTGACGACCGATATCTCGTCGTGCAAGCGAAAAGATAGCGGAACCAGACAGCTGGCAGCATGCCCCAGCGGTTGCGTACAGCAACCGGACGACAGGTATCCCGGTTTACTCTGGCCAGACGCCTTCATAAGGGTGGGATATATGCCCGCCGGCCGGAACGCTGCATACCATTGACAGCAGCCCATCGGCGGCACCGTTTATAATGGTGTCGCGAACATGCACACTGGACACCTGATCAATGGAGTCACGTCCTCTTTACCGATGAGAGTCGTTTCAGTCGGACAAACGACTCTCAGCGCCAGTTGATCTGGCGAGAGGTAGGGACACGCTTTAATCCCACGAAAATCAGGGAACGAGACCGTTGGGGTGGTCCTGGCGTACTTGTGTGGGGTGGCATTATGCTGAACGGTCGGACGGAGCTACACATTTTCGGCACAGGTTCCGTAACCGGAGCGCGTTACTGTGATGAGATCATCCGCCCCCACGTGCGTCTGTTCCGAGGTGCCATTGGTCCAGACTTTGTTTTTATGAACGACAACGCTCGCCCACACAGGTCCCAAGCAGTTGAGGACCAGTTAGATTCTGAAGATATTCGCAGAATGGAGTGGCCAGCGAGCTCCCCTGATTTAAATCCCATCGAACATGTGTGGGATGTTTTGGGGAGACGCTTGGCGGCACGATCGTTTCCCCCGGAGAACACCAGAAAACTGACACAGATGCTCATCGAGGAGTGGGAACTGTTACCTCAAGAACTGTTGGATCATCTGGTGTTGAGTATGGCCAGACGGTGCCACGCAACCATTGCACTTCGGGGAGGTCATATCCCGTACTAAGGGACTTTGGATTGTTGTTCTCCCTCATGGACTGTTGGTTAGGTGTACGAATGTCGTGCTGCCAATAAACCATTTTCTGCTGCCTGCCTTCGTGTATGCGTTCCATTCATTTGTTTGCTACGCTGCTTTCGTCATCCTTTAGGTACTGCATTGTGCCTCTGTAGTGTGAATTTCATGTCTCACAGGTGAGTTTTCGCGGAATTACGCCAAAATCAGTAAAGTTGCTTAAGTTTTGCACACTAGTGTATTTTCTGGTTGACTGAAGAACGATTTTCTCTTGATCACTGCATCAATGTCGTCGCCACTCAAAACCCATCGCAAACTTTGATCTGAGTTGCCAACAACATAATGAAGGTATATGCGTCGGTCTCGTTTTCCATAAAGAAGAAGTCTTCGTGCACAGAAGGGGCCTAAGACTTTTGAAAACTGATAAATGTATCGCGCTTCAAAGTAATCATTGAGGCAGTGATCAACAGAAAAACGCGTTCTTCAGTCACCTAGAGAATATAATGCTAAGTATGATTACGGACGAACACATCCACGTTAGAGCTCTTGGATGGAGAAGAATAAAGAAAGTTAGACAACAAAAATGAATGACGTCATAAGAGAATTCGAAGTGCGGCAATTAAATTTGGATGCTAATGAATATTATGAGTTGATCGAGTGGATTAAAACGCGTCTTACCGATCCTCCCCTGACAAAACACATTTCAGACGAAGATCTGGATTGACTAATCGCAACTTCTGCCGATGCTGGCGAAGAAAAAACCAAGTTTCCCTGTCACACGTAAGCTGTGGAACGTTACGTTAAACTGGTGACCGAAGCAGCTGCCTCAGTGTGTGGATTTGAAGCTAGAGATTCGTTCATAAGAGTAACAATTGCATCACGGCAATTAATGCTACATTTTTCGAGTAAAGCGAATTACCAAGCAAGATATACCACGTAGAAATAAAATTCCAAGCTGGAGGGAAGGTGGGTGGAACTCGAAGTGTAGCCATCTCCTCGCGGTGAGTTCTGGGTTGTTTCAATATGTGACATTAGATGCAAGCAAAGAGCTACACTCTACACACTGCAAAGCAAACTAAGTATACTACACATGCACCTGCATGGTGCACTCAGAGCAGTGCAATTTCCTACGGATTTTTCCGATGCCCTACATGCCAGGATGCCTTTACCTAGATTAAGCCTACGGCCCAAATGTGGGAAGAAAATGGTGAACTTCGCAAACAGTGCGGAGACATAGCATATTGATCAACTTCAAAACTGTTTTTTTCACTGTTATTGGGAACACTAAAAGGACACTTTTCCGCATTAGGTGTTACTCGATCTCAGTTACAAAAAAATTCCATCCGTTTTTGCTTATGGCCTAATGTGGTCGGAAAAGCGCGAACTTAGTGTGTTGTGCGGAGACGTAAGACATTGATCGATTTCAAATAAAATTATTTTGTTGTTCTTGTTTACACAAATGGCTACTTTTCCGCACTAGGCGATATGAAAGTTTAAAAAAGTACTTTTTTTCGGCCCGCCATACTGTCTATAGAGACACTTTCAAGAAAAAAACCGCACTGTTTCATCCGGATCATACATGTATATGTTAAATATTTTAACATTGCAGTTAAAATAGTTATCGGGTCATTTCGGTAGTTTTTCATGTATGTAGTTATCGGCACCAGTTAAATGCACAGAATATATATTGATATTTCTTTCTCTCAGTTGTCCAGGAACTTCCTTACTATCTTACAAGTGTTCTGGATAGCTGCGTACTGTAGTTACATGTAGGTGTTAGGTTGAAGGTCTAGTGCCTGCACAGAGCTGTGAATGATCTTAGGTACAACTCCTGTGGCTGATATTACTATGGTGACGGTGGTGACGTTCTCCGTATTCCACAGTTCCTTAACTTCGTATCGTAGGTCGTTATGCTTTGACAGCTTCTCATCGTGCGTCTTCTGGATGTTGCATGGGTTGGGCACGACTATGTTAATGAGGTATGTGGACTTCTTCTCCTTGTCGACAAGGACAATGTCAGACTGATTGTGGGGCATGGTCTTATCTGTTCTGATCGATCTGTCAGAGTACATTATTATTATTATTATTATTATTATAAATCATAAGCTGTAATGCTGTCTTTTCGTGCATAAGCATATTTTCCCTTAATGCAATTATCCGAAATTTTGAGTATCCAAACCACATTTGAATTCAACTAATTCGGATAATCGGGTCCGTATTGTATTTCGTAAAAAGACACAATCTTCAAATATGTGTGCAGGGATATATTTATACCCAATAATTATATGAATTTGTTCATAAGTCGAGCGAAATACAGAATATTTTTATTTCACTTTTTGATAAAAACAAGGTGAAGAATTGACCAAAATGTTTAAAATGAAGCTACTTTTATAGGACCAATGATATACATTTCTCCTTAAGGATATTATTCACGCGTCAGTACTTATCAAGATATAACTCCGAAGCATTTTCTTCAGGAAGTTATTGGAAAGATAAAAGAACAAAACACCACGTATACCATCTGATCCCTTTTTAAAGTTTTGACGTTTGATAGGTCGTGAGGTCATAAAACGGTTTATATTCAGTGAAATTATTCATCGTTAGGTGCCGTGAGAGTGTATCTCGATGCAAATTTTGCAATAAAACTCGTTTATTACTTCACTGTATAAATATGTCTGACTTGAACCCTCGCAGTATTCTAAGTCGACAGTTTTATTAGCTATAAAATGATGTTATTCACTCTTTTGGAATCATGTCCTGTGTTGCCGCTCGGCAAAAATAAAAGTAAAATTATTGAGTGAGAGTTTCTTCCAAATTTGTTTCGATTCATCGGTATTTGCTAAGGGAATTTTTCTGAAAAAGCTAAAGCATTTTTTTTTATAATTCCCAAAGCTTCAGTGAACTGACCTTAATTTCTTGGTGCACAAGTGAGAACATTGCTTGTTTGGGCAGAATTTCAGATGTAGCCCTGAAAGTTTTATGGGGAGCGCTTAACTAACGACTTTTAAGACCGAGCATAATACAGTCAATCACGAATTTTTACACTGTTTCTAGGATGAAAACGGGGATGACGCATTTTATCAATTGCTGAAATTCCGAAAAGTTAATTTGTAAGGCTACGTTTGATGTATCATCATTATTATCAAATACACTGACGAAAAAAATCCCAACACCAAAAAGGGGTTGTGTTAGATAAACGACAGTTAGTAGGCGGTGAGAGTACATCTGTAAGATGACGTCTATGCAAATTTCGCGCTCGGCGCATGCGTGTGGCGCTACTAGCGCCCCTCGGAACATGCAAAGCAGGTTTGCTGTAAATACGCGCTGTAACGTTCGTGAGCGTTAGTTATCGTTGAGATTCGACGTAGTGCGTTGATGTTAGTCAAGAATGCCTTTAAGAAGACGAAGAAGCAATTATCAACAGCTCACGGAGTTTGAACGAGGTCGTGTAATAGGGCTACGAGAAGGTGGATTTTCTTTCCGCAATATTGCAGAACGACTCCGCAGGAATGTAGCCACTGTGCATGATTGTTGGCAGCGGCGGTCAAGGGAAGGTACTGCCTCAAGAAGACCGGGTTCCGACCGGCCACGTGGCACTACTGAGAGGGAAGACCGCCGTGTACGACGTATGACCGTGGCGCATCGTACCGCGTCTGCGGCAGCCATTCGAGCTGCAGTTGCCACCACAGTGACACAACGAACTGTTACAAATCGGTTACTTGAAGGACAGCTCCGAGCCAGACGCCCTGTAGCGTGCATTCCACTTATTCCAAACCACTGCCGTTTGCGACGTCAGTGGTGTCAAGCTAGAGCTCATTGGAGGACGGACTGAAGATCTGTTGTGTTTTCTGATGAATGCCGGTTCTGCCTGGGTGCCAGTGATGGCCGTGTGTTGGTTAGAAGGATGCCAGGTAAGCGCCTGCAACCAACCTGTCTGCGGCCGAGACACACTGGACCTACACCTGGAGTTATGGTCTGGGGAGCAATTTCCTATGACAGCAGGAGCACTTTCGTGGTTATCCCACGCACTCTGACGGCACAGTTGTACGTCGGTCTGGCGATTTAACCTGTTGTGCTGCCATTCATGAACAGCATTAAAGGGGGCGTTTTGCAACAGGATAACGCTCGCCCGCATACCACTGTTGTAACCCAACATGCTCTACAGAGTGTCGACATGTTGCCGTGGCCTGCTAGATCACCAGATCTTTTCCTCAATCGAGCACGTATGGGACATCATTGGACGACAACTCCAGCGTCACCCCCAACCAGCATTAACCGTCCCTGTATTGAACGACCAAGTGCAACAGGCATGGAACTCCATCCCACAAACTGACATCCAGCACCTGTACGACACAATGCATGAACGTTTTGCATGCTTGCATTCAACATTCTGGCGGTTACACCGGTTATTAATGCACCAGCATTTCACATTTAAAATGGCTCTTCTCGCGCTTACTATAAGCTGTGATCTTGAAACCTTAATCGATTAAATATGTTACCTATACAAATGTAATGCCGCCATTTCATTCCTCTACAACTGTTTTTTCGTGGTGTTGGGATTTTTTATTGCGTCAGTGTATATTCGTGCTCAATAATCAAGGATAATGTCAGTTTCCATTCTTCATCTTTAAGACTGCAACCAAAATTTTATATATGGAGAGTATGCGAAAGCGTAAAAAAGGACAGATAAAAAGCATCTCGTCACAATTGCTCGATCGGTATCGAAATGAAGGGGCTGATATTTTGCACAGTATTGGAACAGGTGCCAAAAGTTGGTTCCACCATTTCTAACGTGAAACGAAACTCTAGAATATGGAATGAGATCATCTCCATTTACCAAGCAGGAAGAAGCCTTAAGGGGTTCCATCAGCTGCAAAGGTTATGGAAACTGTCTTTTGCGTTGCAGATCGGCGCATTCTGGTTGATTTTTTAGAGCTTGGATAAACCATAAAAGCAGCTCGCCGTGTCCGAACGTTAGAAAAGCTCCGCCGTGCGTTGTGTGATGAATGGCCGAGTCATTCTCTCGTCATTCTCCAGCACAACCACGCTAGGCCCCACTCTGCTGACTTGACGTCGGAAAAAATCCAGAAATTCGGATGGGAATTATTAAAATACATATTGCCGTCTGTACACGATTCTAAAAGGAGTACTTAAAATACACTGACGGAAAAAATCCCAACACCACGAAAAAATAGTTGTAGAGGAATGAAATGGCGGCAATACATTTGTATAGGTAACATATTTAATCGATTAAGGTTTCAAGATCACAGCTTATAGTAAGCGCGAGAAGAGCCATTTTAAATGTGAAATGCTGGTACATTAATAACCGGTGTAACCGCCAGAATGTTGAATGCAAGCACGCAAACGTTCATGCATTGTGTCGTACAGGTGCTGGATGTCAGTTTGTGGAATGGAGTTCCATGCCTGTTGCACTTGGTCGGTCAATACAGGGACGGTTAATGCTGGTTGGGGGTTACGCTGGAGTTGTCGTCCAATGATGTGCCACACGTGCTCGATTGGTGAAAGATTTGGTGATCTAGCAAGCCACGTCAACATGTTGACACTCTGTAGAGCATGTTGGGTTACAAAAGCGGTATGCGAGCGAGCGTTATCCTGTTGGAAAACACCCCCTGGAATGCTGTTCATGATAGGCAGCACAACAGGTTGAATCACCAGACCGACGTACAACTGTGCCACCAGGGTGCGTGGGATAACCACGATAGTGCTCCTGCTGTCATAGGAAATTGCTCCCCAGACCATAACTCCAGGTGTTGGTCGAGTGTGTCTCGGCCGCAGACAGGTTGGTTGCAGGCGGTCACCTGGCCTCCTTCTAACCAACACACGGCCATCACTGGCAGCCAGGCAGAACCAGCTTTTATCAGAAAACACAACAGATCTCCACTCCGTACTCCAATGAGCTCTAGCTTGACACCACTGACGTCGCAAACGGCAGTGGTTTGGAGTAAGTGGAATGCACGCTACAGGGCGTCTGGCTCGGAGCTGTTCTTCAAGTAACCGATTTGTAACAGTTCGTTGTGTCACTGTGGTGGCAACTGCAGCTCGAATTGCTGCGGCAGACGCGGTACGATGCGCCACGGCATACGCCGTACACGGCGGTGTTCCCTCTCAGTAGTGCCACGTGGCCGGCTGGAAACCGGTCTTCTTGAGGCAGTACCTTCCCTTGACCACCGCTGCCAACAATCATGCACAGTGGCTACATTCCTGCCAAGTCGTTCTGCAATATTGCGGAAAGAAAATCCACATTCTCGTAGGCCTATTACACGACCTCGTTCAAACTCCGTGAGCTGTTGATAATGGCTTCTTCGTCTTCTTAAAAGCATTCTTGAATAACATCAACACACTACGTCGAATCTCAACGATAACTAACGCTCACGAACGTTACAGCGCGTATTTACAGCAAACCTGCTTTGCATGTTCCGAGGGGCGCTAGTAGCGCCACACGTATGCGCCGAGCGCGAAATTCGCATAGACGTTATTTTACAGATGTACTCTCACCGCCTACTAACTGTCGTTTATCTAACACAACCCCTTCTTGGTGTTGGGATTTTTTCCGTCAGTGTATATACACGATAAAAACATTAACACTTTCACAACCGCACAACGAGATGAAGAATTGCAAAACTTAAGGATATTGCGGCATTATGTGACTACCCATCTGACACTGCTAATGCCATAATGCGAGGAGATTTTAATGCCTCATGCTCTACATTACGGAAAACAAGACCAACTACCTCATATGTGGGCACAATGCCATACATCCCCGTAATCACAAATGTCCTGAAAAACGCATGTCGACCTTTCAAAGTCGACTTTGGTTTAAAAGCGTGTAACATCCTCGCCTATATCTAGAAGGACAGGGATCGAATACCCTCTAATTCCAAGTTTGGTGTTCTTGAAGTTCCACTAAAAGCCATGAACGATGATGTCTTTGACCAGATATACATAAGATCGACCCGTCGCAATCTTAGTTTACGTGTATCTGACCATAAATATAATGTCAAATCATATTCACCTTCCACCACCCTGTCAAGACTATGGCTCGAGGGTCGACACCCAATAATGGGTTCCTCACTTCTCTTGACCGAAAGTTTATTGATTCATAAATTTAGGAGAAAGTGTTGTAACGTCGATGCCCCTATTACCATACCGTTACCATGGAAACTGCTTTGCAATTATTATGGTGAGGGGGACAACGCAGATAACGACCAATCTCCGATGTATAGCAACATGACTACGTAATAAGCATGCGCATTGACAACACTGATACGTCGTTGTGCCTCCTGCGTATATACCTCTTCCAAGACAAATCGTAACTACATCATCTGATGACGGGTCCATAGTGAACTTGAAAGTGCTAATGTTTCTATTCTATATATATTTTAAGTACTCCTTTCAGAATCGTGTACAGACGGCAATATGTATTTTAATATACTACAGCACGAATAAAGTAGTTCATATGGTTCGGATGGAAACTTTTACCTCACCCTACTTACCGTACAAATCTGGCACCCTATAACTATCATCTTTTAGGATTCCTGAAGGACCAGATGCGCGGAAAACACTACCACAGCATGGAAGAAAAGAAAGCAAACTGTACGTCGGTGTCTTCGTGCAACTTGGAGGAGTTCGTCCGCAAGGGCATCTTTAAACTGCCAGAACGATGGGGAAAATGTGTCCAAGGAAAGGGTATTTTGTAGAAAAATAGATAAACGAAAGTAGCTTAAGGTGGCGTACTTATTGGTTCAATCATTATAACTCGCAACTTTTGAAACATAGTTCTTCATTAATTTCAGTATAGCCCTCGTGTGTTCATAAAAATATTGATAAAAAACAACCATTCCATGAAAACTGAGATAAAAATCACACGAAATGAAGAACTATAGGTACAATAACAATAGAAAAACTGGTACAGACGAGCTTATGCAAACTACATAGCAACGTCACCTATGCACGTACTCGGTTGCATCCGCCAATGCGTATATAAAGCAATAGATATCCTTGTCAGCTGTCAGAGCTGTTTTCGGCATGAGAACGACTAGTAATAACGATTTAAGCGATTTTCAACGAGGTGTCATAGTTGCCGCTCGTGAGATGGGCCATAGTATTTGTGAGGTAGAAACGAAGTTCGAATTTTCACGGACGACCATTGCCAGGGTGTACCGGGACTACAAGAATTCCGGCAA
Source organism: Macrothele yani (assembly GCA_039090855.1). Lineage (NCBI taxonomy): Eukaryota > Metazoa > Arthropoda > Arachnida > Araneae > Macrothelidae > Macrothele > Macrothele yani. Next base: position 39,339,921 of record CM076998.1, read on the forward strand.
AACCTCCAACCTACGATACCAGTGTGGCCGTAAAAAGACTTCGGTGAACGTCACCATCGTCGGCTGTGAAGAAATGTTTCACGCGATAGGCGTGCAACATTCTCGAAGATATCATTGGGATTCAATGCTATAGCCTCAACAAGAATCAGCGTCCGGACTGTGCAAAGTTCCCTGCACGATACGGGCTTTTGGAGCCAAAGCCCAACTCGAGTCCCTTTGATGGGTGCACGACACAGATCTATGCGCCTCGCTTGGGCACGGCAACACCGCCACTGGACACTTGGTGACTGGAAACAAGTAGCCTGGTCGGACGAGTAGCGTTTCCAACTATATCGGGCAGATGGAAGGATTCGTGTGTGGCGCAAACCCCATGAAGCCATAGATCCCGCCTGTCAATAGGGAACTGTACCGGCTGGTGGGGGTCCGCAATGGTATGGGATGTGTTCAGCTGGACTTCACTGGGATCCCTGGTACGTCTACAATCGTCTGTTTGCGGCCAACCCTATGTGCGCATCATTTCTGACAAGTTACACCCGTTCAGGTCCTGCATTCATGCTGATGGGTTGGGCCTGTTCCAACAGAACAATGCACCTCCACACAAGTGTCGGGATGCCATATTATGGTTAGAGGAGCATTAATCTGAGATTGTGGTGTTGCCATTCCCACCCAAGTCCCCAGATCTGAACATGACAGAACACATTTGGGATGCCATTCAACGCGCTATCGAACACGGAAATCCGAGACCTCGGAATACACCCGAATTGTGGAACGCTCTGCAGGAAATTTGGTGTGCATTGCCTACAGCATATTTCCAGAAGCTAGTGGAGTCCATGACCCGTCGTATTTCTGTAGTCCTGCGCTCCCGACGAGGGACCTACCAAGTATTAGACTGGTGTACCAGTATTTCTGGCACTTCAGTATATATGTTATTCTATCTCAAAGTATCTTCCATCGGAAGATATGCAACGGTATCATCGTTCAGTCCAGTTTCCCAAAGCATGTGGCGAAGCATTTTGTGGAAGCTGCTCTAACGACCCCTGTACAACTTTCTTTTTTTTTCTTTTTTGTTTGATTGGAGGTTTAACGACCACCGTGGGCAACTCATTGGGCTATAAGCAGTCGCCCGTATCTAATTTAGGGTCAGTTTATCGAGGTAAGGGAGAGAGTCGGTACCGTAAGACAAAACCAACATCCCTGCCTTACCGGGATTCGAACCAGGACCCCTTACGGACGAATGCTCAGAGCCCATCGCTTAGACCACTGCGCCAACGGGAAGGCCTGTACAGCTTGAATAACATCAGCATCTGTGTTGAATGTTGCGCCACGGAACTTCTCCTTCTTTGTTGGAAATAACCAGAAATCGAACGGGGCCAGAGATCAGAACGGTAAGCAAGCTGTGGCATGATTTTAATACTGCATTTCGTACAAAACTGTGAAACACAAGCAGCCAAATGTGGGCGAGCGTTATAATGGTGTAGGGTTTCCTTTCCCACCAGTTCCGGTCGCTTAATCGATATGGGTCGTAGCAAACGTTTCAAGACTGAAATGTTATCTGAGCATTCACAGTAATTTGTGGAGAAACAGCAAGGTAGTAGACCACCCCTTTATAATAAAAACAGTTATCCTCATCACCTTCCCAGCTGATTTGATTTGGCGGACTTTTTTGGGTGGAGGCGAGCCTGTATGTCTCCAGACACTCGTTGCGCGCTTCATGGGGTGGGGGGAGGGGGGGGGAGGTCGAAACAGTGGACTCATGTTCCACCGGCAGTTGTAACTGTGTTTAGAAAATTTGGATCCTTTGCAATCATTTGTTTCCACTCATGACACACCTGAACTCTGGCTAACAGTTGCTCTCTCGTCAGGTGATGAGGTACCCATCTAGAACACACATGATGCAGCAATAATTTGTCGCGTAGAATATGGAATGCCGACGTTTTTGAAATTTTAGTTAACGCCGCTGTGTCTTCACACGTCATTCGCCGATCTTCATGCAGGATTGCCCGAACAGTGTTAACAATATGCTCCGTAACAACACTTTCAGGTTGAATAAATAAATAAATACATCGCTCTTTCTACGTTCCAGAAACACATAGCAACCGAAATTTTTTGTTCAGCCGCCGCCGTGGAATTGAACCACGGATCTCTCGATATCCAGCCGAGCGCGTTAGCTTTACACCAAGGTGGCCAACAACCCACGGTGCTATGTGTATTTTCCACGGCGGCGGCTGAAAACAATTTTTCGGTTCCTATGTGTTTCTGGAACGTGGAAAGAGCGATGTGTTTATTTATTTACTGACGCCAAGTATTTGGAGAATTTTCTCCTTGGGTCTCGCCCTTTGGATTTACCTGCTATAATATATATAGCCAGTGCCGTTAATGCCCACCAGATGGAGACGTTTCAGTATCTGAGCCCATCTTACGGATTTATGATGCCAGAAGCTGACTTAAAAATACACATAGCACCGTGGATTGTTGGCCACCGTGGTGTAAAGCTAACGCGCTGGGCTAGATATCGAGAGATCCGTGGTTCAATTCCAAGGCGGCGGCTGAAAACAATTTTTCGGTTGCTATGTGTTTCTGGAACGTGGAAAGAGCGATGTATTTATTTGTTTACCGACGCCAACTATTTGGGGGATTTTCACTTTCAGGTTGACCTGGTCTAGAAGCAAGTTTTGCTGACAAACGCCCTTTTTTGAAATCATGGTGCCATCTAAAAATCGTTGACTCACCCAAACATTTATCTGTGTAAGCTTTTTTTCATTAAATCAACTGTTTCTAGAGCTGTTTTACCCAAATGATAGCAAAATGTTATCGCACAACGCATTTCACTTCTGAACTCTGAATCACTCACCTCTATAGCTGTATGGCTAAATGCAGACGTACCTTAAACAACTGCGCAATACTAAAACCAGAATCGTCCACCACTTCTAAAAACTGTTGCCATAGATACGTCTTTAATTCAGTTAGTGGTCTGCATGGTTATTTTCCCCTTTGCGCTGTTGCCAATTTAAAAAAGTTACTCTCAGGTTTTATGGAACGGCTTTTGTATAAGCCTGTTTAAGATTAGATTTGCTGTGATTTTTCATTCGTAAGTGTAAAATGCGAGAGTACTTGCATAAAACCTGAGATATGCTTCATATTTATCTCAACGCAAAAAGGCTTTTTGAACTTTAATGCAAAACTCATTCGAAATTATTGTGAATGCACAAAACAAAGTGGCTTTGAATCAAAGCCGTTTTCCGAAGTAAAGTTCCCAACAGATAATTCGGAAAGAAAATGTACTTCTTTGAAGCAGACTAGCTTTTGATGCTGGTAACTTCAGCTAACATCTTACCATAAAACGACGTTTCAATACATATGCATGAAAAATTTATATCATTGCAAATACGGTAAATTTCAAACTTACTCATATATTTATAGCATGAAGAAGAGTTTTAAGAAATTTATTTGACTACACTAGAAATCATTCAGTGTACGAAATTGAATCCAACGATATGCATAAATCATGCACATTTCACTAGCTTTATCCACTTAAGGGAATTTCTTTTGAAACTTCCTTGATTTTAATGAGATTTATTTCCTTGGGGGAATGGCTTTATACTGTTCCACCTGCTTTGGTAGAAACTGATTATCTTTGATCTCATCTTTCTTTGATCTTGCTCTTTTCTCAATTTCCTAATTCTATCAAAACAACGTACATTTCTGATCAAAGTCCTAAACAATGTTATTGCAATACTCAATGTCGTGACGAATAATTCAAACTTAATGTAATGAGTCATTTGAAAAACATCATCTAATGAACAAAACTTGAGCTTCTAAACATCTTCTTCTTGACACTTCGCAAAAACCAAAATTTCGAGCGACACTACCTTCAAATAAGTTGCGCATTAAGCATGAAAATCATAAATACCACGGGAAAACATTTTACGCATATATTTAAATTAACGCAAACATATTTTTTTTTCACGTGTGTGCAGCTTTGATGTAAACGTTTGCATCCGAATCAGATCCATTCTAAACCAGTGAATAACACGTGCACGTTTAAATTCGTATGTACAAGTATGTAAAGTGATGCTGTGACATACTTTTCCATCGTGGGTGTGGAGAAATATCTCTACTGCTTGCGTAATTGTAATTGCAGATTGTCAACTGCAGAATTAGGGCTACGATTTATAGGTAGTGAATATATCAAAATGTGTACATAAAATATTTATTAAAAATGAGGCCTTATGTAAGGGAAAACAACTAAAACCATTAACACATTTGACATATTTCGGACCTTTTATATTAATTCCCCGCCAATACATTTCTTCATTAACTCACAGCAAATAGCCTGAAAATATGTTTATCAGTTTAGCTTCTTGAAGTTATCGATGGTAATCGATGTTTATCGATGATTTGTATTCTTTTACGGAATTTGCCAGATTCGTAAATATAAACAAATGTCGTTTTCATTAATTTTTTTCCTTTCCAATACATTTATTTCCACATTTTTTTAACTTCTAAAAATAACCATTGGAAAGAACGAAATAACAACACTTGAAAGAGTGAAAATTTTATACACTATCTACCAACAAGTAATTGGACACCCCTGCAGTCGACGATATCTGCGGTCCTGATACACGTCACGGCCGCCGGCGTTAAATATCGTGTAGGAAACAACAACGCAACCAGTCGCATGCAAGATGCCACGCAGTTCGTAGCTCTCTGATTTCGAGAAAGGTGTAATCGTCGGGTATCACAGAAATGGCCGATCCATGCGTGACATATCCAGCGAGTTGAAGTACCCAAAATGGACAGTGGTCTACGTGATTGGCAAGTGGAAGATGAGAGGTGACTGTCGGAATGTGCCCCGACCCGGCAGATCCACAAAACTGGGAGTTAGAGACCGACGGGTGCTGGCAAGAGAAATTTGGAAGAACCGCACCAAATAGATAGGCCACATCCGCGCAAAGTTTCAACAGCCATACGGAAGTGTTCTTTCGATAAATACCATTCGTAAGGAAGTCCATCTGCTCGGTTATCATGGGCGTGCTGCCGCCCACAAGCCTTTGATCACCAAGTCCAATAGCGCTGCTCGGCTAACGTGGTGCAAAGAACGTCGACAGTGGACCGTAGAACTGTGGAAGCAGGTTCTCTGGAGCGACGAATCAAGGTCCACCCTCTACCGTTCGGATGGCAGGGTCTGGGTTTGGCGTCTGCCTGGAGAACGCCTCCTGCCAGAATGTATTGTGCCAACTGTGAAGTTCGGCGGCGGTGGAATTATGCTATCGGGTTGTTTCTCCTGGTATGGCACATGACCCTTGGTCGCAATTCCTGGTAGACTCAACGCCGTGACCTACTGCACCATTTTGAATGACCATGTGATTCCTACGTTGTGACAGTTTTACGGAGTGGACCCATGTTACTTTCAGGATGACAATGCCACCTGTCATGTTGCGAGGTACACCATGGCTTGGAATAGTGACAATGGGGTTAATCGAATGGACTGGCCTGCCCAGAGCCCGGACCTTAACCCTATCTAGCACCTCTGGGACGAGTTGGAGCGTCGACTAAAGGGGTGCCCCCACCGTCCGAAATCGGTGAAGGAACTAACCTGTCTTCTCCAAGCCGAGTGGAAGAAAATACCGCTAGCCGTCGTACAACGCCTGGTTGAGAGTATAGCCCGGAGGGTCACAGCTGTAATCGCCGCTCCCCAGCAAAAACAGTCTTGCTGGCCCAGCACTATGTTGCCGCTGCCGAACCGTCAATAAAATGTCCGGGAGGCCAACAGAAGAGCCAGCAGTTCAGGCCAACAGCTGGCCAACAGTTGGCACCCCATCAGTTGTCATATGCCACCACAGGGCCATCAGTGGTCCATCACAAGCAGTAGCTGCCACAAGTGGCCCTTCAGTGATCCTGCAAGCACGTGCCAGAAATGATGGCTAGCCTAATGTGGTCCGCTAGTGTGCCGTTAGTGGCAGCCTGCAACCACGTGACGTAACTGGTGGCTTGCCGAATCTTGTCCGCCAATTTCCCTGTAGTAGCCATAATAATAATAATAAAAAAAAAGGATAACCGCAGTTCCCTAAAGCTACAATTTTCTTTTCTATATTTACGAAGCTTGTGCAATAACGCACTGCGCTGGTGAAATTTTCTCAACTGACCGGAAAACCGCCCGCTTGCATCTGAGTAGATTTGAACCTGGGCCGTTCGCGTGGTAGCTGAGCTCTCTACCGACCGGACTAATTTGCCATGCTCGAGCGCATGCTCCAACTGTTTTTTTTTTTTTTTTTTACATAATGTGTAACCGAATGCTTTCCTCTTTCATTTTACAATATTGCGAGGTATATTTTATAAAAGTCAGTGTCATATAATTCATAAATTTATTTTTCAACGTAACGATAGTTTTGTTTTTTTTTACCATAAGGGAACTTCACTCATTTTCAAGGCATGTACATACTTAGAGTCGCTTTCCAAAGTTTTGTCCCGCCCCGGTGGCGCAGTGGCCTAAGGCGCTGGCCTCTGATCATTCGTCCGTAAGGAGTCCGGGTTAGAATCCCGGTGAGGCATGGATGTTGTGTTTGTCTTACGGCACTGGCTCTCTCCCTTCCCTGGAACCAGTGACCCTAAATTAGGGACGGGCGACTGCTTATAGCCCATTGAGTTGCTCACGGTGGTCGTTAAACCTCCAATCAAAAAAAAAAAAAAAAAAGTTTTGTACTGTCCTTGCCGTCTTGAAAACAGATTGTTGAATTAATATATATTTACCCGGGTTCATGTTACATTTTTAACGTTGTGTCTTTCCTTTCCGTTGTCTGAAGCAACATTTGTTTTAAAGAGTAAAAGACATTTTATTTTACTTCTCGTTATTTTCAGAAGCGAATTCCTCCCAGTCTTGTGTATTCAACCCATGGATGAGTACACCGCATAGCGTCGCTTTTTTTTTTCTTTCAAATAATTAATACATTTTGTACGTGTATAATTCTTTTTTTTTTTTCAACAAACGTTGTTATAATGGTTTTCCAGGATATTTGTTTCAAGCGGTTTCACATTTTTTCTTGTTATTCATCCACTCCATTCCATGAATTGTTATTCATGGGAATGGAGTGGGTGTATTTCGTGGCTGTAATCTAGTATTTAGCGACTTAATATGATATCTTCTTCGACGTAAAATTTCATTAGGAAATTAATTCGCCTCTCCACATATGGATTTTTTCTTAACATCCACTAAAACAACACGATGGCGATACCGTTGTCTTCAACTAACTGGTACCATGAGAGACACATCAAGGATTGCTTCTGCGCATGCGCAGTCCCGTTGCTTCCACCTGCTGTTGGGGGTTGCGTTGGTTGCCAGCAACGTGCCACTAGTGGCACTTCCTTGGAGGCTCACAATTCACGGCGATGCTGCAGGGCCATCAATGGCTCGCCAACTGATAGCGCTGCCACCAACGGACCACTACTGGGCCATTAACGGCAGATTTCAGCCAGCAGTGACCCAGCACTGCCAGCTGGTGGCCAGCAGTTTCCCAGCACTTGTGTTGTTGCTGGGTCGTGGAGGCTCCACCAACTATTGAAGGTGAATAAACTTTGTTTTCCTTTGCTATCACAGGTGTCCAATTACTTGTTGGTAATGTAGGTGTCCAATTACTTGTTGGTAGTGCATAAGTTTATTTTTTATATTGACATTAGAATTATATCACATGAAAACATATGCGAAATTAAACTTTCATTAAATTAGAGAGGTAAAGAGTTCATTCTAGGTGATCATTAAGAGGCCTGTACGAAGTTAAAATTTGACCTAAGGCATCACTCTTTGTTGCTTTCACCTTTTCTCTCCACATAAATTTACATAAATAACTCCCTAACATTGAGCGAGTCCCATCCCAGCAAAAACACAAGTGCTGGGAAACTGCTGGCCACCAGCTGGCAGTGATGGGTCACTGCTGGCTGAAATCTGCCGCTCACGGACCGGTAGTGGTCCGTTGGTGGCAACGCTATCAGTTGGCGAGCCATTGATGGCCCTGCAGCATCGCCGTGTATTGTGGGCCTCCAAGCAAGTGCCACTAGTGGCCCGTTGCTGGCAACCAATGCAACCCCCAACAGCAGGTGGAAGCATCGGGACTGCGCATGCGCAGAAGCAACACTTGCTGTGTTTCTCATGGTACCAGTTAGTTGAAGACGACGCTATCACCATCGTGTTATTTTAGTGGATGTTAAGAAAAAAATCCATATGTGTAGAGGCGAATTAATTTCCTAATGAAATTTTGCGTCGACGAAGATATCAGATTAAGCCGAGAAATACTAGATTACAGCCATGAAATATGCCCACTCCATTCCCATAAATAACAATTCATGGAATGGAGTGGATGAATATCAAAAAATTTGAAACCGCTTGAAACACATATCCTGCAAAACCATTAAAATAGCGTTTGTTGGAAAAAAAAAAAAAAGAATTATACGCGTACAAAATTTATTTATTATTTGAAAGAAAAAAAAAGCAACGCTATGTGGTGTACTCATCCATGGGTTGAATACACAAGACTGTGAGGAATTCGCTTCTAAAAATAACGAGAAGTAAAATAAAATATATTTTACTCTTTAAAACAAATGTAGCTTCGGATAACGGAAAGGAAAGACACAACGTTAAAAATGTAACAGAATGTGACATGAAACCGGGTAAATATACATTTATTCAACAATTTCTTTTCAAGACGGCAAGGACAGTACAAAACTTTGGAAACCGACTCTAAGTATGTACACGCCTTGAAAATAAGTGAAGTTCCCTTAACGTAAAAAAAAAAAAAACTATCGTTACGTTGAATAAATTAATTTATCAATTATATGAAACTGACTTTTATGAGAAATACCTCACAATATTATAAAATGAAAGAGGGAAGCATTCGATTACAAATTGCATACCAAACAGATAGCTTCCAGAACGTGTTCACGCGTTGTGAATTAGTCCGGTCGGTAGCGAGCGCGGCTTCCACGTAAACGGCCTAGGATCGAATCTAGTCAGACGCAACCGGCGTTTTTCCGGTCTGTCGAGAAACTTTCCCCAGCGCCGTGCGTTTGAGCTTCGTAAGGGGAGAAAAAAAATTGTCGCGTTAGTAAACTGCGGTTATCCTTGCTTTATTATTATTATGGCTAATACTGGGAAATTGGCGGACAAGATTCGGCAAGCCACCAGTTACGTCACGTGGTTGCTGGCTGCCACTAACGACCCACTAGCGGACCACATTAGGCTAGCCATCATTTCTGGCACGTGCTTGCTGGGCCACTCGTGGCAGCTACAGCCTGTGATGGACCACTGATGGCCCTGTTGTGGCATATGACAACTGATGGGGTGCCAACTGTTTGTCAGCTGTTGGCCTGAACTTCGGGCCCTTCTGTTGGCCGCCCGGACATTTTATTGACGGTTCGGCAGCGGCAACATAGTGCTGGGCCATTGCTGGTAGTGCTGGCTGCCAGCAATGGCCCAGCAAGACTGTTTTTCCTGGGATCCTTTGTAGTTCTTTGATTTTGCTTTTCCCTACAAACTCTCAATGACCTGAGTATGTGCACCGGACTCATTGCTAATGAATTCTAATGAATGATTAACTGTTAAATGCGTATATTTTAGCTCATTTTTTAAATTTCAGTACGCTTTCCTTTCATCAGAAATTATTGCAGTATATGGGCCAATTCGTTGACGAATAACTTCGCACAAAGTAGTAGCAGATCGGTCAGGTACGGCATATAGAAAGCACTCTTGTTCCTCTGCAAATGCCACCGAATACCCATTGCTGCGCTGCAAATCTGGTCCTCGATTGTATTTACGGCAGCTAAAGAGCGATTCTTCTATTTGAACATGACTGTTCGGACCACCTACACCATTCGTACACTTCAATAATGCAATAGCACAAATTCCTCGCATCTAGTTTGACCATTCAACAGCCGTTCCTCTAGAAATATGTAATTCTTTTTTCACAGAATTTTGTTGTTGTTAATTAATTTGTCCTTGAATAAATGAAAGTGCCAACAGAAGTGCAAAAAAGCCTGCTACCTGTTAAATAACTGTACGAACGAAATGGTTTTTCAGAACGACAACTACGTAGATTACATTTCCATCTATCCGGTTTACCTAGTTCCAAAGTCATTTCGTGTCCCAAGGGGTACTGAAAACTGGAAGGCAGAATTCCTTTAGATTGAAAAATATGCAAATGCGCTCTGTTTTTCTTCAATTTTATCATACAATGATAATAAATTCATTTATTAATACAGAAAAAAATTAAGAAAAAGTAAGCACTGGAACTACTTCCGATGTATGCAATTACCACAGAGCAACAGAGCAGGTGACTCAGAGGTTAATCTTCCATAGAGACTCATGGCAACAATTTGGCCCCGAAGACCTCAATGCCAGCCAGTTGACGGACATGGAAATAAAACGTCGAACCGCAAACACCTGCCATTTTTTTCTTTCTTTTTTTTCAAGAGTTTACAACTCTTTCCGTGGTGCTACTTCCGTGTACAAAAATTAAGGACCAAGAGCAGAAATTAGCATAACAGCGGAACGAGCAGGCAGAACGGACCGAAAGACCACTCAGGAGATAGACTAGGGTCCGGTACGGTAGGGCATGCGCATATATGCAGCATGACGTGGGGAGGGAAGGGAGAGTGTCGGAAGGTTATAAAACGCACGGGCGGTGTACGCTCAGCAATTCGCATATCGGGGCGCGGGTGGCCTAGCGGGCAACGTCCGTGACTGCCGCGGAAAGGACCTCAGTTTCGATCCCAGGCAGGTACGAACGCTCAATCCACTAAATATCCGCCGTGCATCGTATGGGCACGTTAAGCCGTCAGACTCCGGGTACTGCCCGCCCCCAGTAATAAATATGGGCGTCTTTCTCCCCCTTTCTACCTCGCTTCCGTGTCACTTTTCCTATCAGGCACTCTAGCCCAAATCTCCTAGCTTTTTATTTCTAAGGGTTGTTTAAGACCTGGGGTCAGACACTACCTTCCTAATATCCTCTAAATATGATCTGATGATCTGCTCAGCAATTCTGTGAAAGCTATTGCACGGTGTACATCTGTTTGAACGACGTCGAGTTGCTGCCACCATCTGATATGCAACAGGCAATCCAGTAGACGACATCTGGATAACTTTACCCGAGGTCACGTCATTGGGAAGATGGAAGAAGGTCGAAGTGTGACTAGTGTGGCCGAGGAGTTCAGCATCGCTCACAACATCGTTTCACGAGCTTGGAGAGCATTTCAAATGACAGGAACAGCTGTCCGAGAGTTTTACAGTGGTCGTCTACGAGCAACCACGGCGGCGGACGACCGGTATATTTTTCTACAGGCGAGAAGAGACAAACGGCAGACAGCGGGAGAAATCGCAATGCACATGCAACAAACAACTGGACGTCCGTTATCGCGTTTTACCGTGGCCAGGAGGCTGCACAAATGTGGTCTATTTGCACCACGACCAGCACGGTGAGTGCCATTACCGCCTCTCATCGGAGACGGCGGTTTCTGTGGTGCCAGGAACACAAGAACTAGACACATCAGCAATGGGTTCAAGTTTTCTTTACGGACGAGAGTCAATTTAGTCTGACGAGTGATTTTCGAGGTATACACATCTGGAGAGAGCAGGGAACACACAATCACACCTCCGACATCATCGAAAGGAACCGGTTTGGACGTGGTGGAGTTTCAGTTTGTGGCGGTATCATGCTTGGTAGCCGTACTGACCTCTACTTATTCCAAGGAGGTTCAGTCACTGGTGCCCGCTATCGTACCGAGGTTCTTCTGTCTAACGTGCGTCTGTTTAGAGGTGCTCTGGGTCATGAGTTCCTCTTCATGGACGACAACGCTACATCTCATCGTACAGTGGCTGTCGCAGAGCTGTTGGAGAGTGAATATATTCAACGCATGGATTGGCCCGCAAGGTCACCTGATCTAAATCCATTCGAACACGTATGGGACCTTCTCGGGAGACGCTTGCAGCACGTCACCAGACGCCAGCAACGATTCCGTAGCTGCGATCGGCGCTACAAGAAGAATGGGTCACGATGCTTCAACAGCTCCTTGACAACCTCGTCCTCAGCATGGACAGACGTTGTAAGTCCTGCAACGCAGTCATGGGTGATCATATACCCTACAAAAGACTGGATTTTTCTTGGCAGCTGCCTGTCACATGGACGTTTCTGTCTTCTGTCAAGTTGTGCTCGAAGCTACCTTTTCAATAAAGTGCATTTGTGTCCACCGGATTCCTTGTTTGAACGGTTTTGGTCACTTGTCCCATATTCTTAGATCTTGGGGATCTTATGGTACGATTTGTGTCGATGTGGGGCACTTCTGCATGACGTTACATTCGAAAAACCATCTGGACCTTAATTTTTGCACTCCAGTGTAATATAAAAAGTTCCATATTTTTTCTTAGAGTTTCTTTAACTTTCTGTAATTTCTTTACTTATACAGTCATAAGAAATAAAAAAAATATTGTAAAAACGTAGGTTTGTCCACTACGGGTTTCGAATCCGGGTCCCCTCATTCCGGAATAAATCGCTTTCCCAAATGAGCTACGCGGACGTATGCTCTTACTGCTATCTGCCTTTATCTCATGTGCATCCAGCGGCGCAGTCACGTCACATATCACCGCCCCCCACCCGAAAAAAGGCTGGGGGCATGACCCACGGGTCATACTGGGGCCATGTGTCGCTGTAGGCAGTCATCCGCTGAAGAACGTGCGTTTGAGAACTTCCAGACAACTGTGGAACGTAACAGAACACACATTTATTTTTTTGATGCACTGAAGAAATGATTCTCATGTTCACTGTCTCACGGTGTGGAAAGAACGTCACACCATTGCGAGAAACTTAACGGCCAGGTCATCCTTGAAGTTCGGGCGCCAATGTGACCACAGAGATTTGTCCACGCCGGGCATTGAATGAACCTCACTTCGGAGTAAATCGCTTTCCCAACTGAGCTACGCGGATGTGTGCTCTGATTGCTATCTGCCTTTATCTCATTTGCGTCCTGCGGTGCAGGCACGTCACAATACTTTACTCAAAACCAGGATGTTCAACTAACTTACTGCTATTACAACTAGCAGCAACATAGTACTTCAGGTTATCGAAAAAAACCTCCTCTGTTTTCTCCCAAAATACCTTTAAATTTGCTGAAAGAGTTATCGACGTCACATGAGGTGGTGTGCTAAAATGTAAGCCGTGGTCTAAGCGATGGCTTCAGATCATTCGTCCGAAAGGTGTCCGGGCTCGAATTCCGGTAAGGCATGGATATTGTGCTGGTTTTACGGCACTGGCTCTCTCCCTTTCCTGGAACCAGTGACCCGAAATTACGGACGGGCGACGGATTATAGCCCATTGAGTTGCTCACGGTAATCGTCAAATCTCCAATCAAAAAAAAATGTAAGCCACGCTATATCCGATGACGAAAACAACTTATCTTTTTTTTTATTGGAGGTTTAACGACCACCGTGAGCAACTCAATGGGCTATAATCCGTTGCCCGTCTCTAATTTAGAGTCACTGGTTCCAGGGAAGGGAAAGAGCCAGTGCCGTAAGACAAACACAACATGCGTGCCTCCTAGCTTTCGAACCCAGACCTCTTTCGGCCGAATGATCAGAAACCATTCGCCGCCGGAGCGGCCCCTTATCATTTAAAACAGCACAACCGTCAGTTGAAGTTCCCTAGACAATGTGTTTTTATAGTTGTAACTAGTTCGTAACCCGTGCGTGCACGGTTGAAAAAAGCTGTGACTGAATTTTTTTCTTGTCATGTAACACGAATCGTAATAAAATGCATAACTGTGATAAACGGTTGAATTATTAATGGGCAGTGTATAAGATGGATCAGCAACAACAAAATTTTCCTAATATTCCCATTATTTTTTAATTTTTCCAACTACTCGTATACGTATTTAACGATGACGTTCCTCATTATTGTTTAAACATGTGCTTACCCATCTTTGATGTGCTTGCATTGGAGTATTGAGATATTTATTTCAGTGACCCGAAATGATATCGTGTCCTGAAAACTACACAATGGGGTCAAAAATATGTTTTAATCATGAAAGAAATACGGGATTACACCATATAATACAAATTTTGAAAATGACAATCCGATTTTTGGCGTAAATGTGATAAGGATGGTATGTCAGATAGTATCCGAAAACTTGAAAATTTTTCATCGTCCTGGAGCAGTACTCGAACCCGCGTCTCCCAGAAAACGCCTAGGTATGCATGGGAGACGCGGGTTCGAGTCCCGCTCCAGGACGATGAAAAATTTTCAAGTTTTCGGATACTATCTGACATACCATCCTTATCACATTTACGCCAAAAATCGGATTGTCATCTTCAAAATTTGTAATATGTTTTAATTTGCCAGTTTGGTCTAGAGTCACATGTGATTAGAGGAAACACCTAGTCAAATGGCAAAGTGTAGCGTCTCATTATTTCAAAGTTTTACGCACAAGCTTCTCACCAGGGGTCTCTTATTACGGGCACAACTCACGGCGGCCCAGATGAATTTATGCAATGCGGTTGTGTGTTCTTAAGTGTGAATATCTCTACAACTTAAAAATCTAAATTGATGAATTTTGTTTTTGGACTTGCATCAATTCGATGCTGTGTTTCATTCTCATATGTTACGTACTCCTGTTATTCTACTACTTATACATTTCATGTCTCCATATCTTACACTAAGATCTAAATACACTGAATTTATATTTGTACAGCATACCATTCTACTACGACCTCTATTAATTTCTTTTTTTTTCACGAGTACGATTCTTCAAACTGATTGATAGCCAGTTTAGCTATTTATTTTACATTCTACGCAATTTCCTTACTAAATTCTTCAATATTTATATGTACTAGACAATACGCAAATACGGAAAGTTGATAGAATGAACTGCTAGGTATCCCTAACAAGATTAAATATCTTCCACGTCATTCATACGATAAAAAGCGGTAAAAACGATGACGCTAACTTATTTCAACGAAAATATTACTTATGCATCACTTGATGCAACATTTTGAATTTCAGAAAGGTAAGTTTCAACTGCAAATTCCAAACAAACTTCAATGCGGAGAGGGCGTGAATTGTCAGGTTCGTGCGTGTAACTACAGACACCATGTGGTCACTTCTGTCTTAACACAAAAAAAAAAAACAAAAAAAAAACAGACACTTTTTCGGTATCATTTCGCCTTTTGAGTAGGTCGTACCTCTAATGACATGTGGCTTTAGGTTTAGTTTTAACAAATGTTTTTTGGTATCATTATATAATTTATAGTAATATATAAAGAGAGAACATTGTTTTGTTTGAAGTAATCTCGAAAACTACTGAACCGATTTGGATAATTTTTTCACCGTTGGGAGATTATTCCTTTCCGGTGGACATTGGCTATTTCGTTTACTTTTTATTAATACATTTTTATTATTTTGGCCGCACTACCGAATAAGATCGCTTTCAAGAAGTTCCAGATTTCCCGTGTATCGCTCCGCTTTGCTTACGTACAATCTGATCACACCCAACGTGAGAGAAAATAGTTCATGAGAATAAGCGGAACTTTTTTACTAATTTCGAAAACTACAAAACCGACTCGAATAATTACAACTACGTAGTTGATAGCGGAGGGCTTAGTTCCAAGTTTGACCACCACATAAAGGTAGCTGGCGCGGCGAATTGTACAAAGAAAATGCTATGGTAATATAAAAAAAATACTTATGACAATAAAAATTAGTGATAACAAATCTGTGGGTCAGTAGCTTTCAGTTAAAAAAATTTTGAAAATCGCTCCAGTGGGGGACGCTCGCGAATTGTAGAAAGAAACGGCCTTGTATATTAAATATACAGATGGTTTCTCGGCCAGGAATTTTTAAAATGCTATTAATCTTGTTTACGCTTTCCAACCGTAGGTTGAAGAAGCGTATATGCTGCAGCTTTGTCTGTCTGTCCACACGGTAACTCGCCTAAAAATGGTTCGATTTCGATAAAATTTTAGTATGTGTTAGGGGACGATCTGGAGACGAACCCTATTGAGTACGCTCATATGCACATATCACTAAAATGTTCTTTGAGATTTAGAGATTAGATCATCTTCCAGATTAAATTTTAAATATAATGATGTTGCTTACCATTGATGAATCAAACGTCCCTATTTGTAGAGGCTTAGAACTCGAATGCGACACATTCCACCGCCCTTATGCATTATAACGTACGTAAAAATGCTTCAATTGCGACAAAACTTTATAATGTTGTTCCGGAGGTATGCTGAACTAATTATGTTCATTATAGTTGAAATAAGGTCAAAGGTCAGGGCACAGGAACAAGATTTATTCCACAGCTATTATCCTCATAACTTGACTAAAAATGCTTCTATTGCAACAAAACTTTAATATGTTGTTCCGGAGGTATACTTGAACCAATTTTGAAAATGGCCGAAATAGAGTCAAAGGTCAGGACATAAGAGCGGCATCCATTCCATCGCCCTTATGCGTCATAACTTGCGTAAAAATGCTTCGATTGAGACAAATCTTTATATTTTGTTCCGGAGGTATGCTGAACTAATTCTGTTTAACATCACCGAAATGGGGTCAAAGGTCAGGTCACAGGAGCTAGATTTATTCCACAGCCATTATCTTCATAACTTGACTAAAAATGCTTCGATTGCGACAAATCTTTATATTTTGTTCCGAAGGTATACTGAAACAATTTTGTTTAATATAATCGAAATGGGGTGAACGATCATAGCAACAGGAGCGAGATTTATTCCACAGCCATTATCCTCATAAATTGAGTAATAACTTGATTAATGATTTCTGCTATGTTGGAAAGCATATCATAATCAATGCATTGCATGATTTTGCTAATTTCTGTTTCCTAATTTCTCTATTATGGCCCCTCGTACCTTCCTGAATCGTCTCTTTAAATTTACAGTGATAGACAAGGTGAAGGAATTTGCGTATTTAGGTAGCATGTGTGGCACAGGAAAGAAGTTAGATTGTGAAATCAGTGGGCGACTGAATTCAATTTTAGAGGTGGTCCCTACCCTAGGATGATATCACAGTAATGATGGTTTCTTTAAAAACTCCCTAATGACTATGTATAACAGTATAATTGCTATTACTTCTATATACTGTAATTATACCAGAGTACTGCAGGCGAAAGACGCGTTCTGATTAGTTCAGGAAAGAAGATGTTTTGGGGATGCGTAACCCGATGCAAAAGTGATGGTAAGGTGGAGACAAATATTCTCAGATGGTTTGAAAAGGTTTAAAGAATGAATCGTGAGATCTACACTAAGATAATTTATTCAACCCAAGTGTCAGGAGGAAAAGGTAGGGAAAGGCCAAGAAATCATGGGAGGAACAGATTCAGAAATGTCTGCATGAGAAAAACAGAGATGTGTACAAAGTACTTATCTGAGACGTGTGTTGAATGTCAGTCAAGCTCGAGTTCTAAGCCGCGACCTCTGTATATAGTGACGTTTGATTCATCAGGGGTAAGCAACATCATTAGTTTTAAAATTTAATCTGGAAGATGAGCTTTATTTTAGTAGCTAATCTCCGAATCACAAAAAAACATCTTAGTGATATGTGCGTATTACATTAAATTACAGCCAGTATGGTATTGTAAAATGCTGAATCTGTTATAATGATGCCAGATGGAACTGAAAGCTTATTTTCTTGAGTTCGAAATTTCGAAATTACTGAGATTTCTACCATGCTATTTAGTTTTAGTAAACGTCCCTTCTTAGGAAACGAAAAAAAATTAAGGAATGAATGGTTACTGAAACTGGGTTCGTCATCATGGAGGTAATTATCCAACCAGGATATTAGAAATGAAGATTGCATCAGCGGAAATTATCTTTATTTCTCTACTTTTTTCCATAACTTTTACCTCCTGATTGATTTTGTGGCGCATTTCGGAAATAGCTTTTAATCAATAATGAGGGCGCTATTTGGAAATGCGCCAAAACTGCAATGATAACATGTCTGCTTGAGCCACCGTGATTAATTTTATCGCTCGTTTTCTCTTCTTCATATTCCTTTTCTTTTAGCAAATGTGACAGAGCAAAGTGTCAGGAAATTGTTGCCAAGGAACAAAGTAAATTCTTCTTCATTTTTACATTACTAAGTTTCTTTTAGAACATATAGGTGAGCAGGGCATACGACATCACATGTACAGGTGAATAAAGTTTATGGACCTGAAAAGTCTGAAGGAAGAGGTATAAATCAGACAGCCATTGCCAACACTATTTCATTTGGTACAAATGCATGAGACGTTTGAATGAATTTCAGACGGATTGTGCAGTAATATATATATATATATATATCATCATTGTTAACCGTTATCAATACACTGCTGGATGAAGGTCTCCCCAAGTTTCTTCCACGATTGTCTGTCTTGAGCCTGTCTCATCCATGTCACTCCGGCATGCTTTCGAATTTCATCCATCCATCTCCCATATATGTATCGGGCGTTTTTTTATCTTGCCTCTGGGCTTGATTTGGTTTGTTTGTCCTTTGTTCTGGTAGCGTGCTTTGGGCCTCGTGGCCCTTCCGTTGCATTTGCTTGTTGGCGTTTTGTTCATGTTATTGAGTGTTCTTCCAGGTAAAGCATATTTAAAATATTGTGTGCATATTGCAACTTTTCTTAATTTTATCTAAAGTTTCAACAAGTCCTGCGGATATCGTCAAAATTTATTTGTTTTTTTTTCTTATCCTTATGTCCATGCTTTGTGTTCCTGGTCGTGTGGACGATTAGTCGTGTAGGTCGGGCCACATTTGTCATAAATGTAAGAAACTAAATTTCATTACTAATAATTCCACGTTTCAGAACTTTAAAAGTCTTTTTTATTTATAGAGTCATTTGCCTGGCTTACATATTTATGACATAGTAGAGTACCCATTTTCAGCTGGGTCTTTGTAGAGATCAGTTAATGCTGCGATTCTGCTGGTCCTTGAAAAAACCAAAGCTCAGCATTTTGAAAACTTTCCGCATACTTGCTTGTTTTTCTCTGCTTGTTTGCATTGTTTTTTATTTTTCTAGTATTTGGCGTCCGTTGAATTTGCTTCTTACGTTTGAGTGTTTTTTCTGAAAATTCTTCTCTGCTGCATATACGCGTTTGGATTTTTCAGGGTAATAACATTTGTTTGATATTTCTTGAAAAGTGTTTCTTTTAGAATATTTTTTAAATTTTTTTAAATGTTATTCATTTTTCCTTATGTTTGTTTGTCAATTATATATATATATACAGTATATATAAAGAAAAGTGGGAAAATGGAATACTGTTAACGTCCGCAAATTATTCGACCACTTCTACATGACTTAGAGATTTGAAAATTGGTATGTTGATAAGTCTTAAAAAGTCCATATACCTAGAAAAGTCCAAAAACTAAAAAACAAAATTGAAACGGCGGCTTTGAAACATTGTCTGCTTGAAATTTTCGCGAACTGTTCGACCACTTTTAAATAACCTAGGCCGTCAAAGGTGGCGCAGTGGTCTAAGCGATGACTTCTGATCCTTCGTCCGATATGGGTCTTGGTTCGAATCCCAGTGAGGCATGGATATTGTGTTTATCTTACAGAGCTTGCTCTCTCTCTACCCTGAAACCAGTGGCCCTAAATGAGGGACGGGCGACTGCTTATAGCTCATTGAGTTGCTCACGGTGAAGGTTAAACCTCCTATAAAATAAAAACAAGTTAGTAAAATCATGCAATGCATTGATTATGATACGCTTTCCAACCTACCAGAAATCATTACTCAAGTTATAAGGATAATGGCTGCGGAATAAATCTTGCTCCTGTGTCCTGACCTTTTACCCCATTTCGATTATATTAAATAGAAGTGTTTAAGTATATTTCCGGAATAACATAACAAAGTTTTGTCGTAATAGAAACATTTTAAATAAAGTTATGAGGAAGATGGCTGTGGAATAACTATCGCTCCTATGTCCTGACCTTTGACCCCATTTCGATGACATTAAACGGAATTGGTTCAGTATACCTCCGGAACAACGTGCTGAACTTTTGTCGCAACAAAAGCATTTTTAGTCGTTATGAGGATAAAGGCTGTGGAATAAATCTCGCTCCTGTGCCCTGGCACAGGAGCGAGATTTATTTCACCGCCATTATCCTTATTTATTTCACCGCCATTATCCTTATTTATTTCACCGCCATTATCCTCATAACTTGAGTTACAATTTCTGGTATGTTAGAAAGCTTATAATAATCAACACATTACATGATTTTACTAACTTGTTTCTGATTACAGCACTTATTTAACGTACTTTGGGAACGTTTGGCTTTCGTAAGAAATTTAAGTATATAATTCTTTGTTTTAGGAAGACAACAACAACAAGTGTAACCAATCCAACTGTGACTGCATTTAAAAGGCAAATACCACGATTATTTACACCAACATGAATTTTAAGGATGAGCATTGCTGTATTTTATAAACCTGGTCATCAGTACAATCTTATAGAAGAGTTACTCAGAAAAATAAAACGAAAGAAATGTCTTATTTATTTACTTAAAAGAATTTATATTAAATACAATTCATAGTAATTTATGCTGATTATAAATTAATGTTAGTATGAGTTGAAGGCGTAGTATCATCGTTGTTATTGCTAAAATTGTTTCAGAAGAAATCGCTCTTCAAAAACGATTTTTCAAACGCCTTAGTTTCTTTGTTATAAATTTGGAGATACGTCTCGGCCTAGCTTCTCTTCTTGTTGTTGCTGTTGTTCTTGTCTAGATTCAGAATGCATCAGCGATGTTGAGGTTTGAGATGCAATACATTCATTATCCAGTGAAATTGTAAAGACTGGCGATTCACATTGGTACTCCTTGCTCGGTGTGAAAAGTTAGATCGATGACATCAATTCCCATCTGTTCTTGCTGTTCGGGCTCAATTTGTGCATTTGAAGCGGAAGGTTGTGGCTCTAGAGTCGAACTCGGGTGAAACTCATCCTGGAGCGCGAATTTTGACTCTATCTACTTTTCCGTGATCTTTCGGTTCATGACTTCGCGGGACTTTTCGGATTCCTCTCGTTCTCCTGTAGCTGTTTCTTCAACTTTCATCGGTTCTCATAGTAATTTTCCCTGGATTTTCGCCGCATTTCTAAATTTTCATCACCAAAATTTATCTATCTAATAAAAATAAATAGATTTTAAATCTACTTTGTTTCGGTTTGTCACATACTTCCGTTAGCTCTGATCGTCAGCTGCGGAATGCGGGGCTGAGGTTATCTCTATCGTTGTCTGCTCACTAGTTATCAACCGTAAAACGACGTGCGGCGAAACAGAATAGCGCGAAAGTTAGCTTAACTTTCTAACGCTGCGGTATCTAAGTGTTAAAAGGTGGAGGGTTGAAACCTGTTTTATTATAAATGGGTACTATGTGAGTCTGGAAAATTGTTAAGAGGTGGAGGGTTGAAATTTGTTTCATTATAAATGGGTCCTATGTGAGTCTGGAAAATTGTTAAGAGGTGGAGGGTTGAAACTTTTTTTACTATAATGGGTCGTATGTGAGTCTGGAAAATTGTTAAGAGGTGGAGGGTTGAAACTTGTTTTATTATAATGGGTATTATGTGAGTCTGGAAAATTGTTAAGAGGTGGAGGGCTGAAACTTGTTTTATTATAAATGGGTCCTATGTGAGTCTGGAAAAGAGGTGGAAGGTTGAAACTTGTTTTATTATAAATGGGTACTATGTGAGTCTGGAAAATTGTTAAGAGGTGGAGGGTTGAAACTTGTTTCATTATAAATGGGTCCTATGTGAGTCTGGAAAATTGTTAAGAGGTGGAGGGTTGAAACTTGTTTTATTATAAATGGGTCCTATGTGAGTCTGGAAAATTGTTAAGAGGTGTAGGGTTGAAACTTGTTTTATTATAAATGGGCCCTATGTGAGTCTGGAAAATTGTTAAGAGGTGGAGGGTTGAAACTTGTTTTATTATAAATGGGTCCTATGTGAGTCTGGAAAATTGTTAAGACGTGGAGGGTTGAAACTTGTTTTATTATAAATGAGTCCTATGTGAGTCTGGAAAATTGTTAAGAGGTGGAGGGTTGAAACTTGTTTTATTATAAATGGGTCCTATGTGAGTCTGGAAAATTGTTAAGAGGTGGAGGGTTGAAACTTGTTTTATTATAATGGGTCCTATGTGAGTCTGGAAAATTGTTAAGAGGTGGAGGGTTGAAACTTGTTTTATTATAAATGGGTCCTATGTGAGTCTCCAAAATTGTTAAGAGGTGGAGGGTTGAAACTTGTTTTATTATAAATGGGTCCAGTGTGAGTCTCCAAAATTGTTAAAAGGGGGAAGGTTGAAACTTGTTTTATTATAAATGGGTCCTACGTGAGTCTGGAAAATTGTTAAGATGTGGAACGTTGAAACTTGTTTTATTATAAATGGGTCCAGTGTGAGTCTCTAAAATTGTTAAAAGGGGGAAGGTTGAAACTTGTTTTATTATAAATGGGTACTATGTGAGTCTGGAAAATTGTTAAGAAGTGGAGGGTTGAAACGTGTTTCATTATAAATGGGTCCTATGTGAGTCTGGAAAATTGTTAAGAGGTGGAGGGTTGAAACCTTTTTTTATTATAAATGGATCCTATGTGAGTCTGGAAAATTGTTAAGAGGTGGAGGGTTGAAACTTGTTTAATTATAATGGGTCCTATGTGAGTCTGGAAAAGAGGTGGAAGGTTGAAACTTGTTTTATTATAAATGGGTAGTATGTGAGTCTGGAAAATTGTTAAGAGGTGGAGGGTTGAAACTTGTTTTATTATAATGGGTCCTATGTGAGTCTGGAAAATTGTTAAGAGGTGGAGGGCTGAAACTTGATTTATTATAAATGGGTCCTATGTGAGTCTGGAAAAGAGGTGGAGGGTTGAAACTTGTTTTACTATAAATGGGTGCTATGTGAGTCTGGAAAATTGTTAAGAGGTGGAGGGTTGAAACTTGTTTCATTATAAATGGGTCCTATGTGAGTCTCGAAAATTGTTAAGAGGTGGAGGGCTGAAACTTGTTTTATTATAAATGGGTCCTATGTGAGTCTGGAAAATTGTTAAGAGGTGGAGGGTTGAAACTTGTTTTATTATAAATGGGTCCTATGTGAGTCTGGAAAATTGTTAAGAGGTGGAGGGCTGAAATTTGTTTTATTATAAATGGGTCCTATGTGAGTCTGGAAAAGAGGTGGAGGGTTGAAACTTGTTTTACTATAAATGGGTGCTATGTGAGTCTGGAAAATTGTTAAGAGGTGGAGGGTTGAAACTTGTTTCATTATAAATGGGTCCTATGTGAGTCTCGAAAATTGTTAAGAGGTGGAGGGCTGAAACTTGTTTTATTATAAATGGGTCCTATGTGAGTCTGGAAAATTGTTAAGAGGTGGAGGGTTGAAACTTGTTTTATTATAAATGGGTCCTATGTGAGTCTGGAAAATTGTTAAGAGGTGGAGGGCTGAAATTTGTTTTATTATATATGGGTCCTATGTGAGTCTGGAAAAGAGGTGGAGGGTTGAAACTTGTTTCATTATAAATGGGTCCTATGTAAGTCTGGAAAATTGTTAAGAGGTGGAGGGTTGAAACTTTTTTTATTATAATGGGTCCTATGTGAGTCCGGAAAATTGTTAAGAGGTGGAGGGCTGAAACTTGTTTTATTATAAATGGGTCCAGTGTGAGTCTCCAAAATTGTTAAAAGGGGGAAGGTTGAAACTTGTTTTATTATAAATGGGTTCTATTTGAGTCTGCAAAATTGTTAAGAGGTGGAGGGTTGAAACTTGTTTTATTATGAATGGGTCCTACGTGAGTCTGGAAAATTGTTAAGAGGTGGAAGGTTGAAACTTGTTTTATTATAAATGGGTCCAGTGTGAGTCTCTAAAATTGTTAAAAGGGGGAAGGTTGAAACTTGTTTTATTATAAATGGGTTCTATGTGAGTCTGCAAAATTGTTAAGAGGTGGAGGGTTGAAACTTGTTTTATTCTAAATGGGTACTATGTGAGTCTGGAAAATTGTTAAGAGGTGGAGGGTTGAAACCTGTTTCATTATAAATGGGTCCTATGTGAGTCTGGAAAATTGTTAAGAGGTGGAGGGTTGAAACTTTTTTATTATAATGGGTCCTATGTGAGTCTGGAAAATTGTTAAGAGGTGGAGGGCTGAAACTTGTTTTATTATAAATGGGTCGTATGTGAGTCTGGAAAATTGTTAAGAGGTGGAGGGTTGATACTTGTGTTATTATAAATGGGTCCTATGTGAGTATGGAAAATTGTTAAGAGGTGGAATGTTGAAACTTGTTTCGTTATGAATGGGTCGTATGTGAGTCTGGAAAATTGTTAAGAGGGGGAGGGTTGAAACTTGTTTTAATATAAATGGGTCCTATGTGAGTCTGGAAAATTGTTAAGAGGTGGAGGGTTGAAACTTGTTTTATTATAAATGGGTCCTATGTGAGTCTCCAAAATTGTTAAGAGGTGGAGGGTTGAAACTTGTTTTATTATGAATTTGTCCAGTGTGAGTCTCCAAAATTGTTAAGGGGTGGAGGGTTGAAACTTGTTTTATTATAAATGTGTCCTACGTGAGTTTGGAAAATTGTTAGGAGGTGGAAGGTTGAAACTTGTTTTATATTAAATGGGTCCTACGTGAGTCTGAAAAATTGTTAAGAGGTGGAATGTTGAAACTTGTTTTATTATAAATGGGTCCAGTGTGAGTATCTAAAATTGTTAAAAGGGGGAAGGTTGAAACTTGTTTTATTATAAATGGGTTCTATGTGAGTCTGCAAAATTGTTAAGAGGTGGAGGGTTGAAACTTGTTTTATTATAAATGTGTCCTACGTGTGTCTGGAAAATTCTTAAGAGGTGGAGGGTTGAAACTTGTTTTATTATAAATGGGTCATATGTGAGTCTGGAAAATTTTTAAGAGGTGGAGAGTTGAAACTTGTTTTATTATATTTTGGTCCTGTACGAGTCTGGAAAATTGTTAAGAAGTGGAGTGTTGAAACTTGTTTTATTATAAATGGGTCCTACGTGAGTCTGGAAAATTGTGAAGAAGTGGAGGTTTGAAACTTGTTTTATTTTAAATGGGTCCGACATGAGTCTGGAAAATTGTGAAGAAGTGGAGGTTTGAAACTTGTTTTATTTTAAATGGGTCCGACATGAGTCTGGAAAATTGTTAAGAGGGGGAAGGTTGAAACTTGTTTTATTATATTTTGGTCCTATGTGAGTCTGGATAATTGTTAAGAAGTGGAGGGTTGATATTTGTTTTATTATAAATGGGTCTTATGTGAGTCTGGAAAATTGTTAAGAAGTGGAGGGTATAACGAAGTAAATTTCGCCGTCATATTTGGTCCACCCCGGGAATCGAACCCGTGTCCACTTATTCCGGAACAATTCGCCAAACCAATTGAGCTCACAGACGTTCGTTCTTGCTGTTTTCTGCCTTTATGTCGTGTGCGTACTGCGGGTATGGCACGTCACAACATCTCCCCCCCCCCGAAAGAGGGCTGGGAACATGGCCCACGGGTCAGCCGTGACCATGAATCGTCGTAGGCAGCCAGTCCACTAATTCCGGAACAAGTTGCTCTACCAGCTGAGCTAAGCAGACGTTCGTTCTTGTTGCTATCTGCTTTTATATCGTTTGCGTCCTGCACGGCATGCTCGTCACAAGGGTTGAATCTTGTTTTATTATAAATGGGTCGTATGTGAGTGTGAAAAATTGGTAAGAGGTGGAGGGTTGAAATTTGTTTTATTATATTTTGGTTCTATGTGATTCTGGAAAATTCGAGGCAGTTGTGGTACAGTGGAAGCATGTTCTGTGCGTAACTGGAAGACCTTGGGTTCGATTCCCGGTGGCGGACAATTATAATTTTTCCGTGACTCACTCATAAACGTGGAGGCAGCGATTACTTCTGTTTGATGTTCCTAATCCACGTCAATTATGTGTATTAGTTATTCATTCGCTTCCTAGTTATGAAGATATGAGCTTTCAAATTGTCACATGTTTTCGTTGCATCCGTGCTCCCCATGCTATCAGCTAGCCAGCGTGAGGAAAGGCGTAGCTCTAAGTTAAAGATTTGTATTTTGTGTTAAAAAGTTCCCTTTAGCCAAAGGCCTGTCCCTATGACTTTTTTCAGATCTACTCTTTTATTTTCTTAATGCAATTTTGTTCTGAAAACTTTCTTTTCCTTCTTCGAAGTCAGCACCTTGCCCGTTTAGTGCTTAAACCCGTATTGATTTAAACAAGTTAGTAAAATCATGCAATGCATTGAATATGATGCGCTTTCCAACATACCAGAAATCATTACTCAAATTATGAGGATAATGGCTGTGGAACAAATCTCGGTCCTTTGTCCTGACCTTTGATCACATTTCGATGATATTCAACAGAACCGGTTCAGTATACCTCCGAAATAACATGATAAAGTTTTGTCGCAATCGAAGCATTTTTACGCAAGTTATGACGCATAAGGGCAATGGAGTGGATCCCGCTCTTGTGTTGTGACCTTTGACCCCATTTCGTCCATTTTCAATAGGGTTCGTTTCCAGGTGGTCCCCTACAACATTATAAAATTTCATCGAAATCGAACCATTTTGACGCGAGTTATCGTGTGGACGGACAGACGGAAAAAGCTGGAGCATATACGCTTCTTCAACGTACGGTTGGAAAGCGTAAAAAAGGAAGTGCCCTTTCTTTGCAATGTTTCCGTCATTCACTTATACAACCAAAGGATGTACTGTGGTATGATTATTTCGTTCAAAGTGGCCAAACGTTTTTATAACGTTTCCGCCTTAACGACTCGTAAAACGGGAACGTATTTTTGAGGAAAATGGGATCGCCTCAATTCCCAGGTATGTCTGTGATGTCAGGTACTGCACACAATTCTTTCTCATGAATTATTGTGATATTATAGAAAGCTAGTTATCTTTTAAAGAACACTTTCTACGTATTCTAATTCCTTATAGTCTAAGAGAGAACCTTCAAGATTAAGCCTTGTCATGACCTCACTCGACAGCTTAGGTTGCGCGTGGGCAGGAAGTGAAAGGAATCAATAGATCATGAATGTCTTTCAAAACTGCGGAAATCTTAATGTCGTTGGAATATGCAGTAATCAAACATATCGACCTGTGATCCAAGAAGCTCATGGGAAATCATTTGGACGTTATCTCTTAAATAGGACAAATACAATCAATAGTAGCATAGGATATTTTGCTATATTAGATGCATGCAGGTGCACCAATGGGGAAAATGGGAAACTGGAAGATATGTATACAAGTCAAAAAGTAGCGATTAATAAACTTTCGCACATTCACGCTGCGATCTACCAAAAGTAAAGGTAGAAATATAGGGCTTGATCTTTGGAAACTTAGCGAAATCGCATAAATTTTATTTCGAAAGCTATTCTAGGCATAATGTTCTTACGAGAGCTCTCTTACTTCTCATTATCAGAACGAAATACAGGGGTTGTCGAAAATAACGGAAACACCTTGAAACAATAGGCGTTACGCACCTAATATGGTGTGGAAGCACCCTTTTGGCATTTAAAACTGCTTGAATCCTCGTTGGAATGGAAGCATACAAGTCCTAAATGGTGATAAGTGGTATGTTGTACCATTTGTTCTGCAAAAACTGCTCCAATTTCTTTAGAGACGCCGAAAGAGGATAACGGGATCGCACTCTGTTTTCCAACGCAGACCACAGGGGCTCAATGATGTTTAAGTCCGGTGATTGTGCAGGCCAGGGAAGGTGTGCAACTTCATCCCCATCTTCCTCAAACCATGATTGAACAGCTCGACTTCTGTGAATCGGGGCATTATTATTTTGCAAGGTGCAATTCCCTGACGGAAACAATGTCTGCGCCATTGAATGCACATGGTCTACCAAAAGAGTGACATAGCCACCGCTAGTGATCCGTCTGTGTAAGGTGATAATGGGACTCGCTGCAAACCACGAGATCATGGCCCAAACCATTACGGAACCACCCCAATGCTTCACTGTAGGAAGGAGACAGTCTGTGTTGTGGGCTACGGTGGGGATTCTCCACACGTAAACCCGTCCTGTGGTGGGGAATAGTGAGAAACTTTATTCATCAGAAACCAAGACAGGTTTCCATTGATCCGCAGTCCACTTTTTATGTTCCTGGTACCACTGTTGTCTCCGTTTCATATTCACCTGTGACAACAGGAGTTTTGCAATCTCAGCTCTGCCGTAAATATTGTGCTTATGCAATTCCCTTTGCACGGTATGGGACGACACTGGGTTGTGGAGATGTCCATTAATCTCAGCAGTCACTCTCGCAGCAGTGGCCTTCCTCCATGCGGTCATAATCCTCTTTCACGTCCTCCTGTCTCTTGCAGTGAGTTTGGTTTTCCTTCCACAGTTGTGTGTCTCAGATGATGTTGTGCCGTGAACATTGTATGCTGTCATGACTTTCGACACGATACCTCTCGATACACCCAATACCTGTACCATTGGTTACCGACGCACCAACCAGAACGGGCTCCTACAATCTACCCTGTTTGGAACTCCGACAGGTCACTCATTGTGCCTTCACCTGGAACGAAATTATGCAAACACCGATTTACAATGTAATCACACAGACTCTTGAGACTATAAGCAACACCTTTTTACAAAACAAAATGGTAGCTATATGTTCGTTTTACTCAAAAAGCAGCACATACTAAAGTCACTGTTCTCAGCGAGGGGTTTCCATTATTTTGGACAACCCGTGTATGTCATTTCTCGTTGCAGCAAATCGTTTCTTGAAGTCTTTGGTTTGAGCGAAATCTCAACAGCATGATTCACCGGAAACAATGACGTGGAGAATTATTGGTGGGCTGAAAGCACGTCAGACACAAAGGATCGTTACAGAAGACATCGGAGTGTCATGAAGTGTCAATTCTCAACTGTGGGCACGATTCCAGGATACAGGAACTGTTCGAAGAAGACAAGGTCAAGGCCTTCCACGAGTACAGCAAGGCACGACCAATATATATTGTTAGAAGCCCGTCGGAACAGATGTCAAAATTCTACTCAGCCCCAGCTAAAGCTTCTCGCGTCAATGTCGAGAGGATGCCGATTGTGAACGCAAACTATCCGCAATTACCTTCACCATGGTGAATTTCATGCACGTGGACCCCTTGTTTGTGTGTTTGTCCCTTTAATAGAACGCATCGTATAGCCAGCAGAAACTGGGATGAGAAACATCGTGCCTGGGAACACGACAAGTGGAATCAAATTTTCTTCTGAATCTGGACTCCGACGAGTCCAGATTCAGTTTGGAGTGTCAAAAGGAAAGTTCGTATCTGGAGAGAACTTGTCACACGAAATAACCCAGCGTTTGAGAAGGAAACATCACATTACTGTGGACATGGATTGATTGTCTGAGCAGGCATGAGTATTGGAGGACGTGCGGACCTATACGTCATCCGAAAAGGCAGTCTGACAGCCCAGAGGTATCGAGACTAGATTCTCAAACGCATTGTCAATGCCAAATCTTCAGCAATCAGTGATTCATTCTTTTTAATGAACGATAACTCTCGACCTAATAAGGCTCGGCTAGTGGACAACATGTTTCAAAAGGTGGGAATCGAGCGAGTGGCCAACGCGATCCTGACTTACATCCGATTGAGCATGCCTAAGACGCATTTGGAAGATTCGTTGCAGCTCGACCGGCACCTCTGTTGATTATTTGCAACTGGGGACTGTCCTCATTGAGGAGTGGTGAAGATATCTCCAAACACTCGTCGATAACCTCATCATTTCCATGAACTCACAGGTGTGTAGAGGTATTAGCTGTTCGAGCCAACCACACACCGTGCTATAGGTCAGTTACCACGTTCAAAAAGTCATCATTTTTGACGTAGAATACGTCTATCGTTTCGTTCCTACTGGGTTCCTTGGTAAAAATCGTTGTGTCCAAAAAAGGTGTACACCAGACTTCCTTCAATAATTTCAAAACTGGAAACGCTACCAAAAACATAATAACTGAGTTGAAGAGAGGAAGGTCCAAAGAGGAAGGTCCGACTCTCATTTTGTGGTTAAATCGGCGCTCGGCGCGCCCGATGAAATTAGTATAACCCAGAACCACGATGTGATAGCACGTACCGCGAGGTGTCATTCGTTTCGTCTAAGCGAGATCTATCGATATCTGTAATAAATTTGTGAGAAAACTTGATCAGGTGTGTTAAAAATTTTGAAATATTTGAGAACTTTGTGAAAATTTCGGAAATGTCTCAATACCTTAATTTAAATAGATCGACTTGAACACGAGAAAACGAATAATTGAAGACTACGTGGGAGACATGTGCTTGTCGACATCACACTGAACGGCAAGTAACGCTTCATTCTCAGATGCGTTTACATTCACCCGAACGTCTCTATCTCGGACCTCGAAATGTTTCTCTTTGCGATCATGATCAAGTACTCCAAGAACGCCAAGAAAATCAGCAAGAATATGAATGGGGACACAGAGGTACCGATGATAATCATGGGAGACGTTAACGTCGACGCTCAAACGAATCTACACCAGCTCGATTTCATGAAGACTCAATTCATTTTGAACTTTGTGCCGATGTGATCGCCAAGCAGTCTAGGAAACACATATATCGGCTTGACTTTCGCGTGAAACATCATCGTCGATGTCATGCCATACGTGAGCTACTTCTCGTACCATCTGCCCTTCGTCAACAAGACCATTCTCAGCCTAGAGTGAGAATGGTCTTGTTGACGAAGGGCAGATGATGTATAAGTTGACGCATCACGTGCAATAAATGATAATATTGCATAAAAATTCTCTAATGTGATTTTCTTACCCACATTACTGAATATTCGACTGTACTAACATAAAAATAATGCCGCCCGGTGGCGTAGTGGTCTAAGCGATGGCTCTGGGTTCAAATCCCGGTGAAGCATGGATGTTGTGTTTGTCTTACGGTGCTGGCTCTCCTCACTCCCTTCCCTGGAACCAGTGGCCCTAAATTAGGGACGGGAGACTGCTTATAGCCCACTGAGTTGCTCACGGTAGTCGTTAAATCTTCAATAAAAAAATATATTTTACGTTCAACAACTTTTAAGTCGCACATCGTTTTCCTTAAGATATCTCTTGTTCTTTCGAATCTCTTGAGCAGTGTAAATTATTTCTATTATTTTGCTATACCCGTACTTTACGCACACCACTTGCTACAGTTGTAAATTATTTGGAGAAAAGTGCTGTGAAATTTGAAAATGATCTTCATCCCAAATTAATCATAAATTGCAACCACTCATTCTTTACTCTTGTTCGATTAACAGGATTGGTATTATTAAGGCAGAGAAAAGATAAGGTTGGAAGGTGTTCATTGTTCTGCTTCTGCTTTGCTGACAATCAAAGCATTTTCTTCTGTTTTTCATCATCCTCATCATATTTCGATTACATTGCCTCGGCCTTACAAAATAACAAAACTTACCTGATTATTTTTCACTGGCAATTAATCGAGCGAGCTTTCGACAGATCTCCCCTTACTTTTCTATTTTTCTTGAGAAATAAATTGTTGGTGTCATTAGGCTTTCACTGCTGGGAAAATATTTGCATCCCCGGAAGCAAATTTCACTCATTGTTTCATAACGAAGGTTAATACAAAGACGAGTATCCAGTTATTTCACGAAATTCATATGCAACATTTATTCTCGCTGCTGTGCATTTAGTAATTCTAGGAGTAACAAGGTTTCTATATATATATATATATAACAGACAAGCACTGTTCTCATGTAAGAGAATTAATTATGTTTCGACGAATTACGTAATTTTACAGAATTAAATTATCTCCTGATGAACAGACGCCCTTCTTATGCAGAGCTAAAGCTGTTTTCATGTGCATAACAAAAAGAAGCAGTTCCATCGAAACCAAGAAAATGAGCAAATCTGCATAATCTTAGAAATATTTTTGAAATAGAAAATACGGCTGTATAAAAGGTACTTGTCACAATCTTGCAAACACGCTGGTTTTATAAATTAGGTAACGCATTGAAAAATTGTTAAAACTCAAAAAACATGAAACCAATTTGAATGAAATTTGGGATGAATCTTCATTGTATTACATATAACAGAAAATCACAAGAACAATTTATGCAAAGCATGTACATTTTGTATTGCAAGCAAGCAAATATAAATCAGTATCCTAAATATTAAATAAAATTTTCTCAGTATGTAGTGTGGACAGCCCGAACAGCAATACTGACCCGACAGAATGTTCCATGCTGTTAATCCGAGAGAATTGGAGCAAAGATGAGATCCGTAGAGTTGGAGCAAAGCAGTCTGAAGTCCCTATAGAGTTCGGGAAGGGGAGTTGAAGGCATCAATACGCATACCTAGAGAGTCCCAGACGTGCTCAGTTGGGTTAAGAATGTGGTATTACTGATGCTCTAGTACTTCGTATGTAAGATATACACATTTTGTGCATACTTAACGATAATTAGCCAATTTACCGACATTTGTCATTTTTCCCCTTAATTTGTGGTAACCAATGTATATTATTCAGAAGATTTCATGCGATATTCATTTAAAATCTCTTGAATGTTTTGTCATTTAATTTTTCAAAGCATTGGAGCATTTTTTATATTTTTCAAGCATTGGAGGAGGTTTTTTATTTTTGGTATTCCTTGTCTATTCGGGTAATCCTTATTTGTTTTTAGTTTGGAGAGCATGGGAATTTTTCAATATGCGGTACATACCCGCGCACATGCCAACACCTGTATTTGAAAAACTAAAAATTGGTACGAAAATGGAATACAGAAATAAACCGACCGTGAGTTTCAAGATTTTGTAAATCATAATATTTATTATAAAGAAATTATGAAAATTTCCAAAATTATCTTCTTTAGAAGCATCAAATAGAGGTAATCGCTCTTTCTACGTCTATAAGTCAGTCCCGGAAAAAGTCTCATTGGCCGCCAACGGGAATCGAACCCAGGAATTTCCAGTTACGCGCCGGATATGCTTCCACTACACCACAGCGGCCTCAAATTCCTCCAGACTCACATACACTAACTGCCAAGCCAATTTGGCAAGTTGCTTCTTTGAGCCCCGCACAATGCTGCCTGGGGATTCACCAAAGATGGCAAGCAGCAACGGAACAGATGATTAGAAGGCGAGTGAATAATCAATACAGACACTTCACGTGGACCAGGAACATCAAACATAGTCTTGATGTTTTTCCGTTGCTCCTTGCCATCTTTGGTGAATCCCCAGCATTGTGCGGGGCTCCAAGAAGCAACCTGTCAAATTGGCTTGGCAGTTAGTGTTTGTGAGTCTGGAGGAATTCGAGGCCACTGTAGTGTAGCGGAAGCATATCCGGCGCGTAACTGGAAAACACAAGGTTTGATTCCCGGTGGCGGCCAATTACACTTTTTCCGTGACTGACTTATTGACGTGGAAAAAGCGACGAGCTCTGTTTGATGTTTCTGGTCCACGTCAAGTGTCTGTATTGATTCTTTAGAAGCCTTCAAGATCAGATCCGGCTTTTTAAACAGTTTATGTCAAGTCCATTTCTGCTAGAGCTGCGTCATCAATATGAATATGGTCCTCGGCAAATTTTCCCTCGCAATGTTCTTCATCTTTCATGGCATTACGTTTGCTGTATTTTGAAAAGATCACGACATTTCCCATCCGGAACAACGACACCGCGGGCAAATCAGAACAGACAACTGCTCTAGCTGCAAAAACACGGGTGATCGCCGATTCGCTCATCATACTCCTGCCGAAATGTGTCATGACATGGTAGAAGTCCTGAAGTGTAAATAAGCAGGGAATTGCTTCATATTTTGAAGCAAGAAACTCTTTGGTCTCAATTTGAATCGGGATTTATCTAATCTCGTCGAGCAAGACGTTTTCAGAAGGCGTTCAGTTGGCATCACAACGATCCACCATCTTTCCTGTTCAATTGACCGAAGCATTCAATGAAGGTTATTCTCGACCCATAGCTCAGCAAACCATGCACAGAAAAATGAAGAGGATCGGTATTGGCAGTCACATACCTATACGGCAATCACTGATTTCTGCAAAGAACCGAAAAGGTGGTGTCACAGAAATACCATGAATAGACACCAGAAGACGGGGGAAAAGTCATGTAGTTCGACGAGTTGTGGTACATCTTGTGTTGTAGAGAGTTTGGCGGGAGCCACACAAAACAATGGATCCATCTTGTCTTATAAACCCAACTGGGACTTTTGGATGTGGTATCATGGTGTGGAGCACATTGTTTGGTATGGAACGAGTACCACGGATATTCCTGGAAGGGCGGATATCGTCCAAGGATTATCTAAACATTGCTGTCAGTCAAGACCATCCTGCAATTTTTGGAGGTCCAATCAGGTGACAGCTTTTTCATGAAAGACAATGCTGCTGTTCATAGCGCAATATGTGTGCAGCAGTGCAGTGGTTCAGTTAACATGAAACAGAGTCCCACCATCTTTCGTGGCCTTCACAACGCACAGATCTGATCCCCATCGAGAATGTATGGCGCATGTCAGGAAAGCAGGTCCGGGAGCAAAATCATCTTCTGTCAAATCTAAGCTAGTTAGAAGACTGACAAATTGGTATTGGTGAACGATTGGTATGCTCTAGACGCAGATGCACAACCTGGTAGAAAATATGCCTCATCGCGTACGTTCTGTGATTCGGGATACAGGAGGTCGAATTAGGTTGTTTCTAATTCGGTGGTCAGTATGTGTACATCACAGGGTATAAGCTCACGTCTGATAATTCGAAAGGAAGAAATGCTCCCACCTGGATAATGCTTTGTCTCTACACGACAGAAGAAGAATCATTAAAACATTAGGACTTCGGAAAGGCGTACCCCGCAATTCACCGGTTTTTGTTTGTTTTTAAATAATGAAAAGTGTCTGTTCTACTTATTTGCTTCAAAATATTTGAATTTAATTCAAGAGGGAAATAAAAACTTCTTGGCAACTTGTATATGATCAACAAGTTAGAAAAATCATGCAATGCATTGATTATGGTACGCTTTCCAACATAACAGAAATCATTATTCAAGTTATTACTCAAACATAGCAGAAATCATACTCAAGTCATGAGGGTAATGGATTTGGAATAAATCTCGCTCCAGTGTCCTGACCTTTGACCCCATTTCGATTATATTGAAATGAATTGGTTCAGTATACCTCAGGAACAACATACTAACGTTTTGTCGCAATAGAAGCATTTTTAGTCAAGTTATGAGGATAATGGCTGTGGAATAAATCTCGCTCCTGTGCCCTGATCGTTGACCCCATTTCGATTATATTTAACAGAACCCGTTCAGTATATCTCCGGAACAACATGATAAAGTTTTGCCGCAATCGAAGCATGTTTACGTAAGTTATGACGCAGAAGGGTGATGGAATGGCTCCCAATCCTATGTCCTGACCTTTGACGCCATTCCGCCCATTTTCAATAGGGTTGTTCGGCAGGTTATCTACTACCACATACTAAAATGTCATCGAAATCGAACCATTTTTACGCAGGTTATCGGGCCGACAGTCGGACGGACAGACAGACGGACAAAGCTGGAGCATATACGCTTGTCCAACCCACGGGTGGAAATCGTAAACAATCGTTTTACAGAAGAATGATACGGCGTTTGGTTATTTTGCTTCGTTAACTGCTTCTAATACAGAAAAGGAAATCAGTCCATTTTTTCAACAAAGTACGCAAGCACTATCATGTATCTCTCATCTTAGTCCCGAGTATTGAAACAGTATTTCAAAGCATATGCAGTACATAATGACAAGGTGAAGCTTGTTTTAATCTTTTTGAAATTTGATCCTACAAAACGCCTGTTTCGTCTTAGGAGAAAATCGTTTAGTTTAAGGTATGGTGTGCCGCTTCAAGGCGATCGATGTCATGCGTTTTATGTAACCAGTTTTCATTTGACTATGTCTCTCACGTTATCTACAGACCAGAGTTTAAATACTACAGCAAATTATAATAGTTAAAAGAAATAAATGACTGTTTGGGAGAATGTTTGCAGCGCCAGTTAGTTAAATAAATTGCCTCGGCTAAGGTTCTGATGTTGTTGAAGCATTCAGAACGACGCCCAACATACTGGGAGAGCTAGTTTTCATATTTTCATTGATCCAATGAGCATCTAACCCATTTGTGAAGATTAAATGAATTCAAAACTTAAATTGACGTAAATTTTGCTCATAAAAAAAATAAATCAGACGTGGAATCTCTTTGCGGAACCAAATGGTAAAAGATCACTGGAATGGAATTTCCGAGGGACTTTCTTCAAATTAATTTAGTTGACGTTTAATTATTCATTTATTTTGAATAGACTGACTTTCCGGGGTATCGTGATTATGTATTGGATTTTATTTTTTAAATGCATACCTTCTACAGGAAGATATTCACACATCCTTTTGTTCGCGTCTTCCTCTCTCTCTCTCTCTCTCTCTCTCTCTGGTCAAGCATTATGGCCGTCAGACAAACCCTGTGGTTATAGTTTCAAAATAACCTGAATCACTCGACGCTAAATACAGTCTCATTTCCGTATTTCTGTATGTTGCGTGCCTGGTGCAGCTAATGAGCGTGGAATAAAAATTCTAAAGCTCCACGCATTTTTTATTTAAAAAAAATATTATGCTTTTTCCGAAACCCAAAATTTATGAAATATTTATTTAGCATACTTCTTTTTATTTTGAGAACAAACTAAAAATTAAAAGAATAAATTTAAGTTATTTCCGCGCAGCTGAAACATCTTCCGCGCAGTAAGTATTTTAGATTAAAATTTCCAAATCCCAAGTTAATATTCATAAATCTAAAATCAACTACCTGCAAAAATAATAATAAGTAAATAAAATTCGGGCTCTCAAAAGTCAAAACAACACTTTTT
The DNA here is from genome assembly GCA_039090855.1 of Macrothele yani. Classification (NCBI taxonomy): domain Eukaryota; kingdom Metazoa; phylum Arthropoda; class Arachnida; order Araneae; family Macrothelidae; genus Macrothele; species Macrothele yani. The sequence continues at coordinate 39,376,765 of CM076998.1, forward strand.
CTGAAATGGAGTTAGCCTCCTTCTAAGTTTATCTCATTGTCCTCTTCGTTCTTAAAGGGTTATTGCATAGTAGCCTCTTGCGAGCAGATAGTGAAGGCGAGAATGCGGATTAGGGATTTCCCCACGACTAGAAAGGAGCAGACATTGAGTCTTTTTTCAAAGCAACACATCAGTGCCAGCCAATCATAGCATAGCGCCGCCCCGGTGGCGCAGTTGTCTAAGCGATGGCCTCTGATCATTCGTCCGAAGGGGTCCGGGTCGAATCCCGGTCAGGCATGGATGTTGTGTTTGTCTTACGGCACTGGTTCTTTCCCTTCCCTGGAACCAGTGACCCTAAATTAGGGACGGGCGACTGCTTATAGCCCATTGAGTTGTTCACGGTGGTCGTTAAACTTCCAATAAAAAAAAATCATAGCAAACCGTAACCAAGTTCATTGTACTAACTGATGAACCCATGCTAGTTTTGCGGGGAAAGGGATCACAACAAACCGTAACCAAGTTCATTGTACTAACTAATGCACCCATGTTAGTTTTGCGAGGGAAAGGGATCACAGCAAACCGTAACCAAGTTCATTGTACTAACTAATGCACCCATAATGCTGATTTTGCGGGGGAAAGGGAACACGACAAACCGTAATCCAGTTCATTGTACTAACTAATGCACCCATGCTAGTTTGCGGGGGAAAGGGATCACAGCAAACCGTAACCAAGTTCATTGTACTAACTAATGCACCCATGCTAGTTTGCGGGGGAAAGGGATCACAGCAAACCGTAACCAAGTTCATTGTACTAACTAATGCACCCATGCTAGTTTTGCGAGGGAGAGGGATCACAGCAAACCGTAACCAAGTTCATTCTACTAACTAATGCACTCATGCTAGTTTTGCGGGGGAAAGGGATCACAGCAAATAGTAACCAAGTTCATTGTACTAACTAATGCACCCATGCTAGTTTTCCGGGGTAAAGGGATCACACAAACCGTATTGTACTAACTAATTCACCCATGCTAGTTTTGCGAGGGAAAGGTATCACAGCAAACCTTAACCAAGTCATTGTACTAACTAATGCACCCATGCTAGTTTTGCGGGCAAAAGGTATCACAGCAAACCGTAACCAAGTTCATTGTACTAACTAATGCACCCATGCTAGTTTTAAGGGAAAGGGATCACAATAAAGCGTAACCAAGTTCATTGTACTAACTAATGCACCCATGCTAGTCTTGGGGGGGGGGGGGAGGGATTCCGGTCAGTTAAATTGCAAGCATTTCAGAAGTAAGTTTGAGCTTCTAACTTTTTATAAAATAAGAATTTTAATTAATGAAGTGTTTTTTATATATATTTTTAGTTAAAATCAATTGCGGAAAGTACGGTGATTAAAATAGGGGGATTAGAAACAATAAAGGGTCCCAATCCAAGTTTCAACTTCCACGGCATTAGTAAGAGAAGCTGAGAAAATTAAATTTTTTGCCCAAGTGGTTTTGATGCCTGCCCAGCTCATTGGGTTAGGCGCGCATTGCCCAATGCCGCTTAGAGGGAATATTGGTAGAAGGTAGGAATAAATGCATTATATCACATCAGGAATAATTTTTAAACGACCATGAAAATCTGGTTGATTGTTAAAACGGGTTTCTTTTAAATTGGTCATTATAAAGCCCTCATTATTTCAATAATTTCGAAGTGGTAGTACATGTGAACTGGTGGGTGCTAGAATTAGGAGTAAAAATTCCCAAAATTGAGATTTTTTTAAAGAAAAGCATGTTGATGATCAGATTAAAATATAAAACTAATGTTTCCGTTTATTATTAAGCGAATAGCAATTCCTCTACTCTGTGAAATATGACTGTCACACCAAAATCAACCTTCACCCAAATACCTAGAGAGTATTAATACATTTATATAGTATATTGCCTCTTAGCACGAAATTCGTCGATCAGCTAACAGATCAATGAATGCTTTTTTTTTCCGGATTCCCTTCCTTTGTAGGTTGCTTAGAACTCCATAACCTTCGTAAGAAAAGTAAAGGTTGGCCTCAGATATATTTGTAAATTGCGGAAATTCCATCTTTAATATTTCACAAAAACTGCCGAAAGCAAAAATGAAATAAATTTTTCGAACAACCGCATTCGTAAAAAATTATAAAAATTGTAAATCCAGTGAAACCTTGGTTACATGTTTTTTAGAGGATGGAGTTACAAAACGTATAAATGTAAAGACAATAAATATAAAATTTCGAAATGCTAAACACTCTTGTAAAATTTATACTTTGAAGGATTCAGTTCTGCGTGTTAGAGTAGTGTTGCGTAATCGTTAATAGGTGGCGCTCTACGTTGGTCAAGTACTGGAACGGTTGCACTTTCTCACCTTTAGGGCAGCGGTTGGCCTAGTGGGAAACGTTCGTGACTGCCGGGGAAAAGACCTCAGGTTCGATCCCAGGCAGGTACGAACGCTCGATCTACTAAATATCCGCCGTGCGTCGGATAGGCACGTTAAGCCGTCGGACCCCGGGTACTGGCCCCCGGTAATAAATAAGGGCGTCTTCCTCCCCCTTTCTACTTCGCTTCCGTGTCACTTTCCCATCGGGCACTCTAACCCAAATCTCCTAGCTTCCTATTTCTAAGGGTTGTTTAAGACCTGGGGTCAGCCGCCCCAGTGACGCAGTGGTCTAAGGCGTTGGCCTCTAATCATTCGTCCGTAAGGGGTCCGGGTTCGAATCCCGGTCAGGCATGGATGTTGTGTTTGTCTTACGGCACTGGCTCTCTCCCTTCCCTGGAACCAGTGACCCTAAATTAGGGACGGGCGACTGCTTATAGCCCATTGAGTTGCTCACGGTGGTCGTTAAACCTCCAATCAAAAAAAAAAAAAAAAAAAAAAAAAAGACCTGGGGTCAGACACTCCCTTCCTAAAATCCTCTACATATGATCATATTTCTCACCTTTTTCTTAAATATTAAAAGTTTTCATACGAAAAATAATAACGGAGCGGTTATGGACTTTCGTTTGGGATGTCAGTAATTATTTAAATCACTGAAATTACAGTTTATTGGCCTTTCTATCAGCAAACGTATGTAAATTTGAAATCAGTTGCTGGTAATCTAAGATGCTGACGCCGCCCTCCGTGGCGCAGTGGCCTATGCGATGGCCTATGATCATTCGTCCGAAAGGAGTCCGGGTTCGAATCCCGGTACGGCATGGATGTTGTGTTTGTTTTACGGCACTGGTTCTCTCCCTTTCCTGGAACCAGTGACCCTAAATTAGGAACGGGCGACTGCTCATAGCCCATTGAGTTGCTCACGGTGGTCGTTAAACCTCTAATCATAAAAAAAAAAAAAAAAAAAGATGCTGACAGAAACTTTTTCATAAATCTCCATCTGGTAAGGGAAAGACCTGACGTAATTCACTCACAAATCTAACACCTCCACAAGAAGGGTAGCAAAAACAGCGCGATTTTCAGTCTCATCTATGAGCAGAAGGCTGAATTATATGTCTTCATTTTCACTTTAATCAAGTTTTTAAAGGTTATTTTTTTATTCGAACCCAAATAACGAACTATTATCCTGATAGTGTGGAAATAGGGTGACGTAAATACGTGAGTAGCACAAAACGTTGATTGACCCATCTTCCTTCTATTTACTTATTTATTTTGAGAATGTTGTGAAGCAGCTCTGCTAAATCGTACTGAATGCTACAGGACAACAGGCACTCATGCTTCCGTTACTAAGTCGTTAGGAGAAGGAACGGCTCTATTCATCTTGTGTTGTTACAATGATCCCCTAATTTCCATAATAATTTAGCCCAGAGTAGGATATCCTAAGCATCTATTCATTGGATTGCCTTTGTACCGTAGAATAATCTAGCATCAGTTGGATCACGTCCCTGTTATAGTTCGGCGAGATGTGACATCGGCATTTCGGGATTATCTGATCGGAACCCTTCAAGGTGTTCAGTTATCCTCCTCTACTCTGACTGATTGATTTTGATAATGCTATTTAGGCATAATGAATTCCCTCATGGCTCTTTTCCGGCCACTGACTTTACTCATAATCGTCCACTTATTCCGAACTTTATTAAAACATCTTACTCAGCTTAGACTATTGCATTTCATGGAAATATCTGCATTATAAATTTTACGTGAAGACTACATTTGGTAGCACCCACTTCCACAAATGGTAAAGCTTCTGTTGGCTTAATTATTGAAATAGAAAGACTGAAATTTAACCCTATAAAGTTGAATCAAAGAACGTCCCCTACTGTCAGTTACCAGAAGCAATTCTCATCAAAACTCTACATGGCTGTGGAAATGTACGAATTTTGTAATAGTGTTTAGAAACAGTATTCCTAAAAAAAATCATACTGCATTCCCCCGTAGCAAGGTCGCGGCAAAGGGAGACGTACGTCGTAGTTTTATTATTTACTTTGGTCCTGCAAACTCCTAGTCATGGATGCAAGTTTTCCGACTTTCAAAATTTCCGAGAATGGAAGTTAGACGGAGTGAAGATTTCTCTCATAATCGAATTTCTTTTTGCGCTATGTTCCGAGAGAGGATTCTCCGCTATTGTTGTTAAATATCATTTTACTGCATAAAGGTTTGTATTTCAGTGAAAATGCAGGCAACAGTTTTCCAAAAACGGAAATTAGATGAAGCACAGTAATCTTAAATTATTTTTCTCCAACGTTTCTCATATAGTTATTAATGATCATTCTATTAGATAAATACTTTTATTTAAGATTAAAAATAGAAGAAAATTTTCCGAAAACGAAAGTTAGACGCAGCAAAAATTTCTCCAGTAATCGTAAAATAGAGGCAACATTTTTTTGACAACGGAAGCGGAAAGTAGCAAAGTTTGCTGCGGAAATCCCCCCTTCGTGTTTTCGCTGCACTCAGTATTACTGTTTATTCGTCATTTATTTACATAAATGCTTGTATTTGAGATTCCTTTTTTTTTTTTTTTATGGGTTTGACGACCAACGTGAACAATTCAAAAGGCAGCCGCCCGTCCCTAATTTAAGGCCACTGAAAGGGAGAGAGCCAGGGCCGTAAAATAAATGCAACATCCACACGTCACCGGGTTTTTTTATTTTTTGTTTATTTTTTTTAAGGTTTAACGACCACCATGAGCAACTCAATGGGCTATAAGCAGTCGCCCGTCCCTAACTTAGGGTCACTGGTTCCAGGGAAGGGAGAGAGCCAGTGCCGTAAGACAAGCACAACATCTATGCCTCACCGGGATTTGAACCCGGACCCCGTTCGTACGAATCATCAGAGGCCATCGCATAGACCACTGCGCCACCGGGATTCGAACCCGGACCCAAAGATCAGAAACTAGCGCTTAGACCACTACGCCAGCGGCGTTGCACATTTGAGATTGAAAATGGCGAAATATTTTCCGAAATCTGGTGTAAGACGGAGCAAAGATTCCTCCTGTAATCGTGACTTTTTTCTTTCTAAGGATGCATCTGGACTAATGGCATTTTATTCCGTAAATCTTTGTGTTTCAGGTTAAAATTGGTGGCAAAGTTGTAGGTACAAAGGGCCAAACAGTGTCCTGCAATTAGAGTTGCTATATTACTTAGGCTAGACATCAATTTCTTTCGGTAGAAGAAATATAATGTGTGATCAGTCCTTATCCTTTTTTTCTAAATTTCTACCTGTGCAAATTTTTATTGTTCTTCGCATTTAATACATATTTTCCCTTGTGACCACCGGCTGATTATTTTGAACAGTCTGCGACTGATCAAGAACTTTCTGCTATGGGGCTGCATTCTAAACTTATCAAAACACAAATTTCCCGGTGGCGAAGCTCGAAATCGCATCGCTCTGCTTCGGAGTCGAGTACTTTCCCTATTAAGCTGCACCGACAGCTTTGCAGGCTTGATATGTACTTCATTTCTTGTGACGTTTATTCTAAATTAACTTTCCTTTTTAGTTTCTTTCCCTATGTAAATCTTGAGTTTATTCTGTTTTTCTTCACTCGTAACGTGATATCTTTCTCTCACGCGAATACGTTTGGCAACACAATTGAGGTTGAATGAACGAGACGTATGCCCGAGTTTTGATAAGAACAAGAGATAAAAACGACGACTAATCTATTGCTTGAGCGCGTTGGGTTGTAAACTGGTTATTGAAAGGAGCGTTGTGAAGAGAGCGTTGTGTTAAAGAGCTGTGTGGTGTGTGGAGATTTTAGTACAATATGCTATGCTACGATATGTTTGCTACATCCTGAATAAAGCATCTTTTTCCGTAAGTGTGACTTCTGTTGTTTACATGTTTCGTCTGGCCGTTAAGGTTTCTTTCATTTAGGAAATATTTCTTAGTATGTTGATGTTTTAAATTAACGTAGAAGTACTACGTCATACTCTCTAGTACGTCACTTATACCTCCCCTTGAGAAAAAGCTGGAGCCTCCCCGGGGGCGCAGTGGTCTAAGGGTGTTGATCATTTGTCCTAAATGGGACCGGATTCGAGTCCCGGTGAGGCCTAAATTTTGTGTTTGTCCTACGACACTTTCTCTCTCTCTCTCTTTCTCTCTCTCACTTCCGTGGAAAAAGATGCCCTAAATTAGGGGCTGGCGACTGCATATAGCCCATTGAATTGCACACGGTGGTCGTTAAGCCACCAACCAAAAAAGAAAAAAAAATAGGCTGGTACGGAATCATTAGTTTCCGGGTCAGCCGGGAAACCACGCTTTTAGTACCTCGCTGAAAAAGGAATTCAGATTAATTCCAGATGAAGTGTGGAACGCACATCACACATTTTTTTTTTAAACGAAGAAATAATTCTTATTATCGTAATTCCAAACGATGTGTGGCAAGAACACACGTTTTTGGAAAAACGTAACAGCCAGTAGGCCCATTTCCCCAATCGCGTGCCAATGTGAAAACGTAGTTTTGCCTGTGATTGTGCTCGCACTCGCCTCCTTTTGCTCCGAAGCCGAATGCTTTCTCAATTAAGCTACACCGACGGGATTTATAGCTGCGACTTCGCCGTCTTGATATGTGCTTCACGTCTGTAGTCCGTCACAAACTAATGTTAATGTTAACGTTTATCAACACATAGCAACCGAAAAATTGTTATCCGGCCACTGCTGGAATCGTATACGAGATCTCTCGATATCTAGCCGAGTGCGTTCGCTTTACGCACACAATCAATGACGCCATGTGGCCAACAATCAATGACGCTATGTGTGTTTATCTGTCCGTTTCTGACATCCCAAATCCGTAGGATGGGCTCAGCAAATGAGACATCTCTATCTGGTGGGCATTAAAGGCGAATGAGATATCTTTATCTGGTGGGCATTCAATTATGAAGCCACGTATTTAGAAAATGTTAATGTTGTCTGTACCAGATATTTTTACGGAAATGTAATTCCCCATAACATTGAGGCCACATCTACTCCCTTTTCTTCTCATAAAGGTATTTCTAAAAACAAATGCGAGCTCTCAATTGTTATTACGCAGGTAAACTTCGTTGGAATAACAATATTTAAAGATACATCCTCAAAAACTCATTGAAACAGATTTTTCGAGTCCTGCGAAAATGCATGGATACCAGGAATCAAGGTCATCGTGATTTGTCCACGCAGCATTTTCAGTTCCTCCATTCAACGCTTTGATGTTGAAAAAAAGTCTAAACCCTAAGGTAATCGAATGATGCTCGATGTGCATATCAACGAAATATTTCTATAATTTGCACAAAGTCAAATATTTATTAAGATGTTGAAAAAATGTCTCAGGGATATTTTTTATTGGTGATTTAACGACCACTGTGAGCAACTCCATGGGTTATAAGCAGTCGCCCGTCCCAAATTTAGGGTCACTGGTTCCAGGGAAGGGACAGAGCCAGCGCCGTAACACAAACACAACATCCATGCCTCTAGGGATTAGAACCCGGACCCTTAACGGACGAATGGTCATAAGCCAGGGCTTAGGTAACTGCGCCACCAGGGGTTGCGAAAGTTTTCTGGACAAGACACATGCATAACCCAGGTGAGAGCAAATCTTGTGAGACTGGGTGATAAAAAGAAAGGACTACAGCCATGAAAAAAGGAAGGCCGCCCCGGTGGCGATGTGGTCTAAGCGATGGCCTCTGATCATTCGTCTGAAAAGGGTCCGGGTTTGAATCCCGGTGAGGCATGGATGTTGTGTTTGTCTTACGGCACTGGCTCTCTCCTTTCCCTGGAACCAGTGACACTAAATTAGGGACGGGAGACTGCTTATAGCCCATTGAGTTGCTCACGGTGGCCGTTAAACCTCAATAAAAAAAAAGGAACGTAGGTTAGGTAAACATGCAGTAGACGTGATTAAAATCCTCATTTTTTTTATTGTTCTGTTTTTCTTATTGAATGTTTAACGACAACCGCGAGCAACTCCATGGGCTATAAGCAGTCGCTCGTCCCTAATTTTAGGCCACTGGTTCCACGGAAGGGAAAGAGCCAATACCGCAAGACAAACGTAACATCCATGCCTCACAGGGATTCCAACCCCGACCTCCGGGTTCGAATCCCGAACCCTTCATGGACCATTCGTCCATGAATGGTCCAATAATTCAGCGCTTAGAAGACTGCGCCACCGGGGCGGCAAGAACCTCGTTCAGGTTATACTACACCGACAACCTGAGCACGATAAACTACTATTTATGTGGAACTGTTGTTTCTGGTCTTACTGACGATCTTGACATAACAATGGTTTTCTCAGGAGTAAAACTTCTCTAGTAGAATAGTGTCGAGAGTTATGCATAAATGGGTATTTAAACCAGAGAGGAAGGTTATGTAAGAAAATTAGTTGTGTCTTCAAAAATAAGGGTTTGAACACTATTGTCGAGCATTCTTACACACTCTCTTGTGCCGTCTAGTTCCTGGTTTCATTTCACTGCATTTCTATAATACAGTCCAGTATTGGTTTCTTCTTTGCTTTTCAGCTATTTAAGTCCAGGGTACTCTTTTGGTTTTAGTAAATTTTGGTGGCCGATGTACCTGTATCAAATCATGCCCCAAACTTTGTGAGCTCCCCATATAGAAAAGTTCACATAGCAACCGGGTTGTACGAAAGCTACAACCGTAACACCACACAGGGGTGTATCTTTTCTCAGAAAGTGGTATAGCTGGTGTAGCGCCACATTTTCGCGCAATCTACCAGAAAATGTTTAACAGTGTAGTCTAAAGCTAATGGCTCGGCATTATACCCCTAAAACTTTTACCGGCTGGAACAAATTAACTCGGGATTAGCAAAATGGGATGAAATCAGATCGAATGAATACATACGTTGTTTAACAAAGGTGCCGAATGTGGCTGAAAAGAGCGAACCTCCGCATTAAAAACAGTTGCTTTCCCCTTAGGTTTGGTATTCAAAGTGGTCATTAAGGGGAACGGCTGGCACCAATCCCTTCTGAGGGATTGTCTGCTAAAAGGGCTATGACAATTTCGACGAACCTAAAAACCAAGGGACAAGATATTTTAACCACTTGTTTTCCCCAAGTAGCATTATGTCTGTGTCAGAGGAGCTAGTTTTTATCTGTAATGCCTTGAATGATGGAGTAAAGGATAGAAAGGAGCTCTTTCTTGGTTGGGAGTTTAACGGCCATCGTAAGCAACTCAATGACCTATAAGCAGTTGTTTGTTCTTAAGTTTGGGACACAGGCTCCAGGGAAGGGAGAGAGCCAGTACCGTAAGACAAGCACAGCATCCATGCCTCACCGCGATTCTAACCTGGACTCAACTCGGAAGAATGGTAATTAGATAACGCTGAGACCACTGTGCTGCAGGGGAGTGGCTAGCATAGGTGATAGGTTTATGGTCAGTATTTTTCAGATGAAAGGCCGAAATGATTGTATTTACTCTAACTATCGTAAAACTGGCTGCTATGTGAACCTCTATGTTTGAGGAGAGCAGAACATTTTAGGCATCATTTGGTTCAGGTACAACGACCGCGAAAGGTGGTTCTACCTAAAGTTTCTGCCTTATGTTTCCAATTGTAAAATTTCTGTACATATTCTCTTCGCAATTAATGTATTCCCAACATGAGATTCTTAATACTTGATAAGCAATCCAAAATTTATTTCTCTACTGACGTCATCAATGTACAGGTCGCGCCATCTATTAAGAGGTCTCAACATTAACCAAAGAAAAATGATTGATTTTTAATATAATTATGGTTATGTTTTAGCAAGTGTTAAGTATCCCATACTATAACTTAAAGCTAGTTTTATCGATGTGCAAACTTTTTATCCTTGGGAATACATTAATTGCGAAGAAAATATGTAAAGAAGTTTTACCATTGGAAACATAAGGCAGACATCTTAAGTGGAACCACCTTAAATGGTAAGAGCACCAACGGGCGAATTTTTGGAAGCTCTGGGATACTATTAAGCTCAGTTATTAAAGAAGTAATGTCCTGGTTTTACTCGGAAATCGACCTCATGTCAGCAGTGCTAATTAAATAGTTCGAAACTAAACCTTACTTGGGTAACAAACTGTTATTTCATCATTTCCCAATATAAACACTGGGCAGAGATGTAAATTCCAGCGTGATTTCGTGCCGATTGAGATTCATGGCAACTACGATGAGTACCATTGTAACAATGATTCGCACAACACGTGAGTACTACGCTTAAAGAGCCATCGAGATAATAGGACGACAACATCAAAGGGAAGTACGTAGGATCCGGAAATTAATGTAACAGGAAATGATATTTCTCTTTCGATATGTTTTCCGGAAACGTCGAATGACCTTCCTGCATTCGGGGCCATATGAAATCCAATAATTATTTTGCAGCTGTGTTTAATTAAATACTATACCTTCACATCAAATTATCCTCTGAACTCATAAAACAATGAAATAAATCTGACTTATTGAATAAAGGGCAAAAGGATCAGAAACTGATATGAAACTTTAACTGATGAATTTTCCGAAAGTAATAGTCATGAACATGAAGTAAAAGCCACAAATGCGCTTCATCTTCGTGCAGTATTCAGTTGGCAATAAACACAGCACCCCCCTCTTCCCCTTAAAAAATCTGGTGCTTTCATAGTCACACCTACCCTTGGGTAAATTCAGGCGCTGATTCCAAAAATGGCATTGGTTTTGCCGTGTCGGCTCCAGTTTTTGATATACGGAATACCCACCTTAGATCTGAAGTGCAGAAAAATAATAAAGCTTATACTTTTAATTAGTGATTCTTCAAGGCGATAAAGGAATATTGTAGTTTCGTGGCGTGTGTATAAGTCTGCCAACGTTTGTTTTTTTAATTGGAGGTTTAACGCCCTCCGTGAGCAACTCAGTGGGCTATAAGTAGTCGCCCGTCCCTAATTTAGGGCCACTGGCTCCAGAGAAGGGAGATAGCCAGGGCCGTAAAACAAACACAACATCCGTGCCTCACAGGGTTTCGAACCCGGACCCATCTCGGATGAATGACCAGAAGCCATCGCTTAGACCACTGCGCCACCGGGGCGGCATGCCAACTTTGGCAAAGATCTTGTGAAACAAACCTCGCCAAGAAAAGAAATAGGTATATAGCTAGAGGAATCGGATGAATGTGGACGGAATCGGTGTTGTGTTGCTCCCGGAATTAAGGTAACCTAAATCACAATAATTTCAATGTATATGAATGTGATATTCTAATGTACATTCATCATCATAAAAAGTCGCACACCAAGAAAAAAAACCGTGCGATTGACGCGAAACTCGGAGAATAGCTACAGAAAAGGTAGTTCTTTAAAAATTATTAAAGTTTCGTGCGAGTCCGCATGCCCAAGACAAGCGCTGCCATCGCAGTCCTTAGGCGCCGCACAGGGGACTCTGCATTCATGCCGAAGTACACGGTAAGAGTTAGGTGTGATCCCTGAGCGATAGACATGCCGAGGAGCCGCCGTAGATGTGAGTACGGACAACTGACGGAGTTTAAACGAGACCGTATCGTAGGAATAAGAGAGGAACAGTGGCCGGTGCGCCGAATCGGCTGCCATTTGGACCGTCGAACAGTACTGTCCGATCGTGTTGGGAGCATGGACACCGGAAGGCACCCAGTCACGGCGGACTGGCTCTGGAGGACTCAGACACACCACCAGCAGAGAGGACCGTGGAGTCGTGAGAGCGGCACGCGCAGATGCAACGACGTCCTTGTATAATATCCAGAGACATGTGGCGGCTGCACAAGGGACTCCTGTGTCCGCCAAAACTATTTCCAGACGCCTGGCGTACGTGAATTTGCACTCTCGACGGCTCTTATGTTTTCTACTGTTTACACCTGACCATTGTCGCCGTCGATTGTAGTGGTGTCGGCAGCGAGCAACGTGAAATGCTACGGACTGGCGACGGTTCGATTTCAATGAAATTTTAGTATGTGGTAGGGGACCACCTGGAGACGAACCCTATTGAAATTGGGTGAAGTGGGATTAAAGAGCAGGACAAAGGAGGGGGATGCATTCCATTACCCTTATGCGTCACTTGCGTAAAGATGGTTCGATTTCGATGCAATTTTAGTATGTCTTATGGGACCCCATAAGGACGAACTCTATGGAAAATGGGCGAAATGGGGTCAAAGGTCAGGACATAGCAGCTGGATCCCTTCCATCGCCCTTATGCGTTATAACTTACGTAAAAATGCTTCGATTGAGACAAAACTTAATCATGATGTTCCGGAAGTATACTTTACCGGTTTTGTCGAATATCATTGAAATGGTGTCAAAGGTCAGGTCATAGAAGCGAGATTTATTCTACAGCTATTATCCTCATAATTTGAGTAATAATTTCTGGTACGTTGGAAAGCGTATCATAATCAATGCATTGCATGATTTTACTAGCTTGTTTCTTTCTCTATGTACTGTGACGTGTTACAAAAAAACATGTGTCATATCGACACATCTGCAGCAAGACATTTTATCCGCGTAGCTCAGGTGGGGCAGCTACTTTCTCAGGTATGAAGGGACACGGGCTCGATGCCCGTCGTTGACAAATGTGTGTTTTCACAAAGGCGCCCGATAGTAGAAAATGGATCCACTGGCCATTGGGCTCTTCAAAAAATGTGTGATGTTTGTTCCACACATTGTTTGAAATTAATGAAAAATTCGTACTTCGCTTCAAAGACCAAAAAAAAAATTTTAAATGTGAGGGAGATGATGTGATGTCCTACAGAGATGGAAACATGTGTCAAGACGACGAAAGAGGTGAAAACATATGTCAAGGCGACAAAAGAGGTGAAAACATGTTTCCTGACGACAATAGAGGTGAAAACATGTGTCAAGACGACAGTCTGTCTGCATAGCTCATTTGCGAGAGCGACTTACTCCGGAGTGAGGGGACGACGGTTCGATGCCGTCGCGGACAAACTTGTGTTTTCATAGTACATTTGAGTTCGCGTTTCTCAAACTTAACGTGGTATATTCTGTCTCACAAGAATGTGGTTGGCAGCACTTTGAGGTCAGAACGTAAGACGTGTGTATGTGTCAGATGAGAACTGACCGATGTATAATGTTTGAGCAGCATCAGTATGTAGAGGTAGAAGTGTAATGCTCATTGAGGAAAAGACGTTGTTTAGTTAAAGTTATGTCTACTTAAAGGCTGCGTGTTGTGCTACAAATTAATGTTATTTTAGTTCTGAATTTTACGACTAATCCAATACGACTAACGTTTGAGTGTTCTGTTCTGTTGGAATGTTACTCTTCAAGGATCTGTTGACAGAATAAAGGAGCCAATCTGCAAGTAACCTTTCCTTTACGTTTCCTTGGGAGGCTTCAGTCTTCACTGTAGGTTAAATTATTGAGAACTGATTTATTTAGTGTTCAGGCAGACATATTCCCACAAACACTGCAATCTTCCTTGTCGTTTTTATGCTGCAGAATGATGCTTCGATAACGAGAAGCTTTCTCACCATCATGCACGTATGGTTTTGCTATCATACTCCGAAATTGTTCGAAGTCATTCCCATATAACCTCAATTTGCAGTTTATGTGTCATGGAACTGTGTTGAAGTTCAGAAAGTCTAAAATATTGAGACATCGGAGTTTTAGTTATTTCACGTTAAATAAATACAGCATGTGCCTAAATACAGCAGTGGCCAAAATTGTGGAAACCTTTTGGAAATAGTGTATTTTTGAGGTCTGATGGCTCATAACACCCCCCTTTTTTTTGGAGTAATACCATAAAATTATATACCAATGAATACATAATTTCGTCAAGAATGTAATGCAACCAAATGTGTTCAATTATCTGTATTCTATGATAGGTTATAGCCGAACCATTAGAAAAAGGAAGCACAACTTTCTTAGGTTGATATGAAGTAACTTTCCTTCATTTGAATGTAGCCAATGAGCATGAGTGTGTAGAGAGCTAATCAGGTATCATCTTGTTTCGGCAATACGATAGTCAGGTCACAGTAAGATTCAGCTATTGACAGTATGATTCATAATTTCGTCAAGAATGTAATGCAACCAAATGTGTTCAATTATCTGTATTCTATGATAGGTTATAGCCGAACCATTAGAAAAAGGAAGCACAACTTGCTTAGGTTGATATGAAGTAACTTTCCTTCATTTGAATGTAGCCAATGAGCATGAGTGTGTAGAGAGCTAGTCAGGTATCATCTTGTTTTGGCAATACGCCAGTCAGGTCACAGTAAGATTCAGCTATTGACAGTATGATTCATAATTTCGTCAAGAATGTAATGCAACCAAATGTGTTCAATTATCTGTATTCTATGATAGGTTATAGCCGAACCATTAGAAAAAAGAAAGCACAACTTGCTTAGGTTGATATGAAGTAACTTTCCTTCATTTGAATGTTGCCAATGAGCATGAGTGTGTAGAGAGCTAGTCAGGTATCATCTTGTTTTGGCAATACGCTAGTCAGGTCACAGTAAGATTCAGCTATTGACAGTATGATTCATAATTTCGTCAAGAATGTAATGCAACCAAATGTGTTCAATTATCTGTATTCTATGATAGGTTATAGCCGAACTATTAGAAAAAGGAAGCACAACATGCTTAGGTTGATATGAAGTAACTTTCCTTCATTTGAATGTAGCCAATGAGCATGAGTGTGTAGAGAGCTAGTCAGGTATCATCTTGTTTTGGCAATACGCCAGTCAGGTCACAGTGAGATTCAGCTATGGACAGTATGATTCATAATGTCGTCAAGAATGTAATGCAACCAAATGTGTTCAATTATCTGTATTCTATGATAGGTTATAGCCGAACCATTAGAAAAAGGAAGCACAACTTGCTTAGGTTTATATGAAGTAACTTTCCTTCATTTGAATGTAGCCAATGAGCATGAGTGTGTAGAGAGCTAGTCAGGTATCATCTTGTTTTGGCAATACGCCAGTCAGGTCACAGTGAGATTCAGCTATTGACAGTATGATTCATAATTTCGTCAAGAATGTAATGCAACCAAATGTGTTCAATTATCTGTATTCTATGATAGGTTATAGCCGAACCATTAGAAAAAGGAAGCACAACTTGCTTAGGTTTATATGAAGTAACTTTCCTTCATTTGAATGTAGCCAATGAGCATGAGTGTGTAGAGAGCTAATCAGGTATCATCTTGTTTTGGCAATACGCCAGTCAGGTCACAGTAAGATTCAGCTATTGACAGTATGATTCATAATTTCGTCAAGAATGTAATGCAACCAAATGCGTTCAATTATCTGTATTCTATGATAGGTTATAGCCGAACCATTAGAAAAAGGAAGCACAACTTGCTTAGGTTGATATGAAGTAACTTTCCTTCATTTGAATGTAGCCAAAGAGCATTAGTGTGTAGAGAGCTAGTCAGGTATCATCTTGTTTTGGCAATACGCCAGTCAGGTCACAGTAAGATTCAGCTATTGACAGTATGATTCATAATTTCGTCAAGAATGTAATGCAACCAAATGTGTTCAATTATCTGTATTCTATGATAGGTTATAGCCGTACCATTAGAAAAAGGAAGCACAACTTGCTTAGGTTGATATGAAGTAACTTTCCTTCATTTGAATGTTGCCAATGAGCATGAGTGTGTAGAGAGCTAGTCAGGTATCATCTTGTTTTAGCAATACGCCAGTCAGGTCACAGTAAGATTCAGCTATTGACAGTATGATTCATAATTTCGTCAAGAATGTAATGCAACCAAATGTGTTCAATTATCTGTATTCTATGATAGGTTATAGCCGAACCATTAGATAACGGAAGCACAACATGCTTAGGTTGATATGAAGTAACTTTCCTTCATTTGAATGTAGCCATAGAGCATGAGTGTGTAGAGAGCTAGTCAGGTATCATCTTGTTTTGGCAATACGCCAGTCAGGTCACAGTGAGATTCAGCTATTGACAGTATGATTCATAATTTCGTCAAGAATGTAATGCAACCAAATGTGTTCAATTATCTGTATTCTATGATAGGTTATAGCCGAACCATTAGAAAAAGGAAGCACAACTTGCTAGGTTGATATGAAGTAACTTTCCTTCATTTAAATGTAGCCAATGAGCATGAGTGTGTAGAGAGCTAGTCAGGTATCATCTTGTTTTGGCAATACGCCAGTCAGGTCACAGTGAGATTCAGCTATTGACAGTATGATTCATAATTTCGTCAAGAATGTAATGCAACCAAATGTGTTCAATTATCTGTATTCTATGATAGGTTATAGCCGAACCATTAGAAAAAGGAAGCACAACTTGCTTAGGTTGATATGAAGTAACTTTCCTTCATTTGAATGTTGCCAATGAGCATGAGTGTGTAGAGAGCTAGTCAGGTATCATCTTGTTTTGGCAATACGCCAGTCAGGTCACAGTGAGATTCAGCTATTGACAGTATGATTCATAATTTCGTCAAGAATGTAATGCAACCAAATGTGTTCAATTATCTGTATTCTATGATAGGTTATAGCCGAACCATTAGAAAAAGGAAGCACAACTTGCTTAAGTTGATATGAAGTAACTTTCCTTCATTTGAATGTTGCCAATGAGCATGAGTGTGTAGAGAGCTAGTCAGGTATCATCTTGTTTTGGCAATACGCCAGTCAGGTCACAGCAAGATTCAGCTATTGACAGTATGATTCATAATTTCGTCAAGAATGTAATGCAACCAAATGTGTTCAATTATCTGTATTCTATGATAGGTTATAGCCGAACCATTAGAAAAAGGAAGCACAACTTGCTTAGGTTGATATGAAGTAACTTTCCTTCATTTGAATGTTGCCAATGAGCATGAGTAACTTTCCTTCATTTGAATGTTGCCAATGCCAATGAGCATGAGTGTGTAGAGAGCTAGTCAGGTATCATCTTGTTTTGGTAATACGCCAGTCAGGTCACAGTAAGATTCAGCTATTGACAGTATGATTCATAATTTCGTCAAGAATGTAATGCAACCAAATGTGTTCAATTATCTGTATTCTATGATAGGTTATAGCCGAACCATTAGAAAAAGGAAGCACAACTTGCTTAGGTTGATATGAAGTAACTTTCCTTCATTTGAATGTTGCCAATGAGCATGAGTGTGTAGAGAGCTAGTCAGGTATCATCTTGTTTTGGCAATACGCCAGTCAGGTCACAGAAAGATTCAGCTATTGACAGTATGATTCATAATTTCGTCAAGAATGTAATGCAACCAAATGTGTCCAATTATCTGTATTCTATGATAGGTTATAGCCGAACCATTAGAAAAAGGAAGCACAACTTGCTTAGGTTGATATGAAGTAACTTTCCTTCATTTGAATGTAGCCAATGAGCACGAGTGTGTAGAGAGCTAATCAGGTATGATCTTGTTTTGGCAATACGCCAGTCAGGTCACAGTAAGATTCAGCTATTGACAGTATGATTCATAATTTCGTCAAGAATGTAATGCAACCAAATGTGTTCAATTATCTGTATTCTATGATAGGTTATAGCCGAACCATTAGAAAAAGGAAGCACAACTTGCTTAGGTTGATATGAAGTAACTTTCCTTCATTTGAATGTTGCCAATGAGCATGAGTGTGTAGAGAGCTAGTCAGGTATCTTGTTTTGGCAATACGCCAGTCAGGTCACAGTGAGATTCAGCTATTGACAGTATGATTCATAATTTTGTCAAGAATGTAATGCAACCAAATGTGTTCAATTATCTGTATTCTATGATAGGTTTTAGCCGAACCATTAGAAAAAGGAAGCACAACTTGCTTAGGTTGATATGAAGTAACTTTCCTTCATTTGAATGTAGCCAATGAGCATGAGTGTGTAGAGAGCTAATCAGGTATCATCTTGTTTTGGCAATACGCCAGTCAGGTCACAGTGAGATTCAGCTATTGACAGTATGATTCATAATTTCGTCAAGAATGTAATGCAACCAAATGTGTTCAATTATCTGTATTCTATGATAGGTTATAGCCGAACCATTAGAAAAAGGAAGCACAACTTGCTTAGGTTGATATGAAGTAACTTTCCTTCATTTGAATGTTGCCAATGAGCATGAGTGTGTAGAGAGCTAGTCAGGTATCATCTTGTTTTGGCAATACGCCAGTCAGGTCACAGTAAGATTCAGTTATTGACAGTATGATTCATAATTTCGTCAAGAATGTAATGCAACCAAATGTGTTCAATTATCTGTATTCTATGATAGGTTATAGCCGAACCATTAGAAAAAGGAAGCACAACTTGCTTAGGTTGATATGAAGTAACTTTCCTTCATTTGAATGTAGCCAATGAGCACGAGTGTGTAGAGAGCTAATCAGGTATGATCTTGTTTTGGCAATACGCCAGTCAGGTCACAGTAAGATTCAGCTATTGACAGTATGATTCATAATTTCGTCAAGAATGTAATGCAACCAAATGTGTTCAATTATCTGTATTCTATGATAGGTTATAGCCGAACCATTAGAAAAAGGAAGCACAACTTGCTTAGGTTGATATGAAGTAACTTTCCTTCATTTGAATGTTGCCAATGAGCATGAGTGTGTAGAGAGCTAGTCAGGTATCTTGTTTTGGCAATACGCTAGTCAGGTCACAGTAAGATTCAGCTATTGACAGTATGATTCATAATTTCGTCAAGAATGTAATGCAACCAAATGTGTTCAATTATCTGTATTCTATGATAGGTTATAGCCGAACTATTAGAAAAAGGAAGCACAACATGCTTAGGTTGATATGAAGTAACTTTCCTTCATTTGAATGTAGCCAATGAGCATGAGTGTGTAGAGAGCTAGTCAGGTATCATCTTGTTTTGGCAATACGCCAGTCAGGTCACAGTGAGATTCAGCTATTGACAGTATGATTCATAATTTCGTCAAGAATGTAATGCAACCAAATGTGTTCAATTATCTGTATTCTATGATAGGTTATAGCCGAACCATTAGAAAAAGGAAGCACAACTTGCTTAGGTTTATATGAAGTAACTTTCCTTCATTTGAATGTAGCCAATGAGCATGAGTGTGTAGAGAGCTAGTCAGGTATCATCTTGTTTTGGCAATACGCCAGTCAGGTCACAGTGAGATTCAGCTATTGACAGTATGATTCATAATTTCGTCAAGAATGTAATGCAACCAAATGTGTTCAATTATCTGTATTCTATGATAGGTTATAGCCGAACCATTAGAAAAAGGAAGCACAACTTGCTTAGGTTGATATGAAGTAACTTTCCTTCATTTGAATGTAGCCAATGAGCATGAGTGTGTAGAGAGCTAGTCAGGTATAAATACCACGTTTTGGCAATACGCTAGTCGGGTCACAGTAAGATTCAGCTATTGACAGTATGATTCATAATTTCGTCAAGAATGTAATGCAACCAAATGTGTTCAATTATCTGTATTCTATGATAGGTTATAGCCGAACCATTAGAAAAAGGAAGCACAACTTGCTTAGGTTTATATGAAGTAACTTTCCTTCATTTGAATGTAGCCAATGAGCATGAGTGTGTAGAGAGCTAATCAGGTATCATCTTGTTTTGGCAATACGCCAGTCAGGTCACAGTAAGATTCAGCTATTGACAGTATGATTCATAATTTCGTCAAGAATGTAATGCAACCAAATGCGTTCAATTATCTGTATTCTATGATAGGTTATAGCCGAACCATTAGAAAAAGGAAGCACAACTTGCTTAGGTTGATATGAAGTAACTTTCCTTCATTTGAATGTAGCCAAAGAGCATTAGTGTGTAGAGAGCTAGTCAGGTATCATCTTGTTTTGGCAATACGCCAGTCAGGTCACAGTAAGATTCAGCTATTGACAGTATGATTCATAATTTCGTCAAGAATGTAATGCAACCAAATGTGTTCAATTATCTGTATTCTATGATAGGTTATAGCCGTACCATTAGAAAAAGGAAGCACAACTTGCTTAGGTTGATATGAAGTAACTTTCCTTCATTTGAATGTTGCCAATGAGCATGAGTGTGTAGAGAGCTAGTCAGGTATCATCTTGTTTTAGCAATACGCCAGTCAGGTCACAGTAAGATTCAGCTATTGACAGTATGATTCATAATTTCGTCAAGAATGTAATGCAACCAAATGTGTTCAATTATCTGTATTCTATGATAGGTTATAGCCGAACCATTAGATAAAAGGAAGCACAACATGCTTAGGTTGATATGAAGTAACTTTCCTTCATTTGAATGTAGCCATAGAGCATGAGTGTGTAGAGAGCTAGTCAGGTATCATCTTGTTTTGGCAATACGCCAGTCAGGTCACAGTGAGATTCAGCTATTGACAGTATGATTCATAATTTCGTCAAGAATGTAATGCAACCAAATGTGTTCAATTATCTGTATTCTATGATAGGTTATAGCCGAACCATTAGAAAAAGGAAGCACAACTTGCTTAGGTTGATATGAAGTAACTTTCCTTCATTTGAATGTTGCCAATGAGCATGAGTGTGTAGAGAGCTAGTCAGGTATCATCTTGTTTTGGCAATACGCCAGTCAGGTCACAGTGAGATTCAGCTATTGACAGTATGATTCATAATTTCGTCAAGAATGTAATGCAACCAAATGTGTTCAATTATCTGTATTCTATGATAGGTTATAGCCGAACCATTAGAAAAAGGAAGCACAACTTGCTTAAGTTGATATGAAGTAACTTTCCTTCATTTGAATGTTGCCAATGAGCATGAGTGTGTAGAGAGCTAGTCAGGTATCATCTTGTTTTGGCAATACGCCAGTCAGGTCACAGCAAGATTCAGCTATTGACAGTATGATTCATAATTTCGTCAAGAATGTAATGCAACCAAATGTGTTCAATTATCTGTATTCTATGATAGGTTATAGCCGAACCATTAGAAAAAGGAAGCACAAATTGCTTAGGTTGATATGAAGTAACTTTCCTTCATTTGAATGTTGCCAATGAGCATGAGTAACTTTCCTTCATTTGAATGTTGCCAATGCCAATGAGCATGAGTGTGTAGAGAGCTAGTCAGGTATCATCTTGTTTTGGTAATACGCCAGTCAGGTCACAGTAAGATTCAGCTATTGACAGTATGATTCATAATTTCGTCAAGAATGTAATGCAACCAAATGTGTTCAATTATCTGTATTCTATGATAGGTTATAGCCGAACCATTAGAAAAAGGAAGCACAACTTGCTTAGGTTGATATGAAGTAACTTTCCTTCATTTGAATGTTGCCAATGAGCATGAGTGTGTAGAGAGCTAGTCAGGTATCATCTTGTTTTGGCAATACGCCAGTCAGGTCACAGAAAGAGATTCAGCTATTGACAGTATGATTCATAATTTCGTCAAGAATGTAATGCAACCAAATGTGTCCAATTATCTGTATTCTATGATAGGTTATAGCCGAACCATTAGAAAAAGGAAGCACAACTTGCTTAGGTTGATATGAAGTAACTTTCCTTCATTTGAATGTAGCCAATGAGCATGAGTGTGTAGAGAGCTAATCAGGTATGATCTTGTTTTGGCAATACGCCAGTCAGGTCACAGTAAGATTCAGCTATTGACAGTATGATTCATAATTTCGTCAAGAATGTAATGCAACCAAATGTGTTCAATTATCTGTATTCTATGATAGGTTATAGCCGAACCATTAGAAAAAGGAAGCACAACTTGCTTAGGTTGATATGAAGTAACTTTCCTTCATTTGAATGTTGCCAATGAGCATGAGTGTGTAGAGAGCTAGTCAGGTATCTTGTTTTGGCAATACGCCAGTCAGGTCACAGTGAGATTCAGCTATTGACAGTATGATTCATAATTTTGTCAAGAATGTAATGCAACCAAATGTGTTCAATTATCTGTATTCTATGATAGGTTATAGCCGAACCATTAGAAAAAGGAAGCACAACTTGCTTAGGTTGATATGAAGTAACTTTCCTTCATTTGAATGTAGCCAATGAGCATGAGTGTGTAGAGAGCTAATCAGGTATCATCTTGTTTTGGCAATACGCCAGTCAGGTCACAGTGAGATTCAGCTATTGACAGTATGATTCATAATTTCGTCAAGAATGTAATGCAACCAAATGTGTTCAATTATCTGTATTCTATGATAGGTTATAGCCGAACCATTAGAAAAAGGAAGCACAACTTGCTTAGGTTGATATGAAGTAACTTTCCTTCATTTGAATGTTGCCAATGAGCATGAGTGTGTAGAGAGCTAGTCAGGTATCATCTTGTTTTGGCAATACGCCAGTCAGGTCACAGTAAGATTCAGTTATTGACAGTATGATTCATAAATTCGTCAAGAATGTAATGCAACCAAATGTGTTCAATTATCTGTATTCTATGATAGGTTATAGCCGAACCATTAGAAAAAGGAAGCACAACTTGCTTAGGTTGATATGAAGTAACTTTCCTTCATTTGAATGTAGCCAATGAGCACGAGTGTGTAGAGAGCTAATCAGGTATGATCTTGTTTTGGCAATACGCCAGTCAGGTCACAGTAAGATTCAGCTATTGACAGTATGATTCATAATTTCGTCAAGAATGTAATGCAACCAAATGTGTTCAATTATCTGTATTCTATGATAGGTTATAGCCGAACCATTAGAAAAAGGAAGCACAACTTGCTTAGGTTGATATGAAGTAACTTTCCTTCATTTGAATGTTGCCAATGAGCATGAGTGTGTAGAGAGCTAGTCAGGTATCTTGTTTTGGCAATACGCCAGTCAGGTCACAGTAAGATACAGCTATTGACAGTATGATTCATAATTTCGTCAAGAATGTAATGCAACCAAATGTGTTCAATTATCTGTATTCTATGATAGGTTATAGCCGAACTATTAGAAAAAGGAAGCACAACATGCTTAGGTTGATATGAAGTAACTTTCCTTCATTTGAATGTAGCCAATGAGCATGAGTGTGTAGAGAGCTAGTCAGGTATCATCTTGTTTTGGCAATACGCCAGTCAGGTCACAGTGAGATTCAGCTATTGACAGTATGATTCATAATTTCGTCAAGAATGTAATGCAACCAAATGTGTTCAATTATCTGTATTCTATGATAGGTTATAGCCGAACCATTAGAAAAAGGAAGCACAACTTGCTTAGGTTTATATGAAGTAACTTTCCTTCATTTGAATGTAGCCAATGAGCATGAGTGTGTAGAGAGCTAGTCAGGTATCATCTTGTTTTGGCAATACGCCAGTCAGGTCACAGTGAGATTCAGCTATTGACAGTATGATTCATAATTTCGTCAAGAATGTAATGCAACCAAATGTGTTCAATTATCTGTATTCTATGATAGGTTATAGCCGAACCATTAGAAAAAGGAAGCACAACTTGCTTAGGTTTATATGAAGTAACTTTCCTTCATTTGAATGTAGCCAATGAGCATGAGTGTGTAGAGAGCTAGTCAGGTATCATCTTGTTTTGGCAATACGCCAGTCAGGTCACAGTAAGATTCAGCTATTGACAGTATGATTCATAATTTCGTCAAGAATGTAATGCAACCAAATGTGTTCAATTATCTGTATTCTATGATAGGTTATAGCCGAACCATTAGAAAAAGGAAGCACAACTTGCTTAGGTTGATATGAAGTAACTTTCCTTCATTTGAATGTAGCCAATGAGCATGAGTGTGTAGAGAGCTAGTCAGGTATCATCTTGTTTTGGCAATACGCCAGTCAGGTCACAGTAAGATTCAGCTATTGACAGTATGATTCATAATTTCGTCAAGAATGTAATGCAACCAAATGTGTTCAATTATCTGTATTCTATGATAGGTTATAGCCGAACCATTAGAAAAAGGAAGCACAACTTGCTTAGGTTGATATGAAGTAACTTTCCTTCATTTGAATGTAGCCAATGAGCATGAGTGTGTAGAGAGCTAGTCAGGTATCATCTTGTTTTGGCAATACGCCAGTCAGGTCACAGTAAGATTCAGCTATTGACAGTATGATTCATAATTTCGTCAAGAATGTAATGCAACCAAATGTGTTCAATTATCTGTATTCTATGATAGGTTATAGCCGAACCATTAGAAAAAGGAAGCACAACTTGCTTAGGTTGATATGAAGTAACTTTCCTTCATTTGAATGTAGCCAATGAGCATGAGTGTGTAGAGAGCTAGTCAGGTATCATCTTGTTTTGGCAATACGCCAGTCAGGTCACAGTGAGATTCAGCTATTGACAGTATGATTCATAATTTCGTCAAGAATGTAATGCAACCAAATGTGTTCAATTATCTGTATTCTATGATAGGTTATAGCCGAACCATTAGAAAAAGGAAGCACAACTTGCTTAGGTTGATATGAAGTAACTTTCCTTCATTTGAATGTAGCCAATGAGCATGAGTGTGTAGAGAGCTAGTCAGGTATCATCTTGTTTTGGCAATACGCCAGTCAGGTCACAGTGAGATTCAGCTATTGACAGTATGATTCATAATTTCGTCAAGAATGTAATGCAACCAAATGTGTTCAATTATCTGTATTCTATGATAGGTTATAGCCGAACCATTAGAAAAAGGAAGCACAACTTGCTTAGGTTGATATGAAGTAACTTTCCTTCATTTGAATGTTGCCAATGAGCATGAGTGTGTAGAGAGCTAGTCAGGTATCATCTTGTTTTGGCAATACGCCAGTCAGGTCACAGTGAGATTCAGCTATTGACAGTATGATTCATAATTTCGTCAAGAATGTAATGCAACCAAATGTGTTCAATTATCTGTATTCTATGATAGGTTATAGCCGAACCATTAGAAAAAGGAAGCACAACTTGCTTAGGTTGATATGAAGTAACTTTCCTTCATTTGAATGTTGCCAATGAGCATGAGTGTGTAGAGAGCTAGTCAGGTATCATCTTGTTTTGGCAATACGCCAGTCAGGTCACAGCAAGATTCAGCTATTGACAGTATGATTCATAATTTCGTCAAGAATGTAATGCAACCAAATGTGTTCAATTATCTGTATTCTATGATAGGTTATAGCCGAACCATTAGAAAAAGGAAGCACAACTTGCTTAGGTTGATATGAAGTAACTTTCCTTCATTTGAATGTTGCCAATGAGCATGAGTAACTTTCCTTCATTTGAATGTTGCCAATGCCAATGAGCATGAGTGTGTAGAGAGCTAGTCAGGTATCATCTTGTTTTGGCAATACGCCAGTCAGGTCACAGTAAGATTCAGCTATTGACAGTATGATTCATAATTTCGTCAAGAATGTAATGCAACCAAATGTGTTCAATTATCTGTATTCTATGATAGGTTATAGCCGAACCATTAGAAAAAGGAAGCACAACTTGCTTAGGTTGATATGAAGTAACTTTCCTTCATTTGAATGTTGCCAATGAGCATGAGTGTGTAGAGAGCTAGTCAGGTATCATCTTGTTTTGGCAATACGCCAGTCAGGTCACAGTAAGATTCAGCTATTGACAGTATGATTCATAATTTCGTCAAGAATGTAATGCAACCAAATGTGTTCAATTATCTGTATTCTATGATAGGTTATAGCCGAACCATTAGAAAAAGGAAGCACAACTTGCTTAGGTTGATATGAAGTAACTTTCCTTCATTTGAATGTTGCCAATGAGCATGAGTGTGTAGAGAGCTAGTCAGGTATCATCTTGTTTTGGCAATACGCCAGTCAGGTCACAGTAAGATTCAGCTATTGACAGTATGATTCATAATTTCGTCAAGAATGTAATGCAACCAAATGTGTTCAATTATCTGTATTCTATGATAGGTTATAGCCGAACCATTAGAAAAAGGAAGCACAACTTGCTTAGGTTGATATGAAGTAACTTTCCTTCATTTGAATGTAGCCAATGAGCATGAGTGTGTAGAGAGCTAGTCAGGTATCATCTTGTTTTGGCAATACGCCAGTCAGGTCACAGTGAGATTCAGCTATTGACAGTATGATTCATAATTTCGTCAAGAATGTAATGCAACCAAATGTGTTCAATTATCTGTATTCTATGATAGGTTATAGCCGAACCATTAGAAAAAGGAAGCACAACTTGCTTAGGTTGATATGAAGTAACTTTCCTTCATTTGAATGTTGCCAATGAGCATGAGTGTGTAGAGAGCTAGTCAGGTATCATCTTGTTTTGGCAATACGCCAGTCAGGTCACAGTGAGATTCAGCTATTGACAGTATGATTCATAATTTCGTCAAGAATGTAATGCAACCAAATGTGTTCAATTATCTGTATTCTATGATAGGTTATAGCCGAACCATTAGAAAAAGGAAGCACAACTTGCTTAGGTTGATATGAAGTAACTTTCCTTCATTTGAATGTTGCCAATGAGCATGAGTGTGTAGAGAGCTAGTCAGGTATCATCTTGTTTTGGCAATACGCCAGTCAGGTCACAGTAAGATTCAGCTATTGACAGTATGATTCATAATTTCGTCAAGAATGTAATGCAACCAAATGTGTTCAATTATCTGTATTCTATGATAGGTTATAGCCGAACCATTAGAAAAAGGAAGCACAACTTGCTTAGGTTGATATGAAGTAACTTTCCTTCATTTGAATGTTGCCAATGAGCATGAGTGTGTAGAGAGCTAGTCAGGTATCATCTTGTTTTGGCAATACGCCAGTCAGGTCACAGTAAGATTCAGCTATTGACAGTATGATTCATAATTTCGTCAAGAATGTAATGCAACCAAATGTGTTCAATTATCTGTATTCTATGATAGGTTATAGCCGAACCATTAGAAAAAGGAAGCACAACTTGCTTAGGTTGATATGAAGTAACTTTCCTTCATTTGAATGTTGCCAATGAGCATGAGTGTGTAGAGAGCTAGTCAGGTATCATCTTGTTTTGGCAATACGCCAGTCAGGTCACAGTAAGATTCAGCTATTGACAGTATGATTCATAATTTCGTCAAGAATGTAATGCAACCAAATGTGTTCAATTATCTGTATTCTATGATAGGTTATAGCCGAACCATTAGAAAAAGGAAGCACAACTTGCTTAGGTTGATATGAAGTAACTTTCCTTCATTTGAATGTTGCCAATGAGCATGAGTGTGTAGAGAGCTAATCAGGTATCATCTTGTTTTGGCAATACGCCAGTCAGGTCACAGTGAGATTCAGCTATTGACAGTATGATTCATAATTTCGTCAAGAATGTAATGCAACCAAATGTGTTCAATTATCTGTATTCTATGATAGGTTATAGCCGAACCATTAGAAAAAGGAAGCACAACTTGCTTAGGTTGATATGAAGTAACTTTCCTTCATTTGAATGTTGCCAATGAGCATGAGTGTGTAGAGAGCTAGTCAGGTATCATCTTGTTTTGGCAATACGCCAGTCAGGTCACAGTGAGATTCAGCTATTGACAGTATGATTCATAATTTCGTCAAGAATGTAATGCAACCAAATGTGTTCAATTATCTGTATTCTATGATAGGTTATAGCCGAACCATTAGAAAAAGGAAGCACAACTTGCTTAGGTTGATATGAAGTAACTTTCCTTCATTTGAATGTTGCCAATGAGCATGAGTGTGTAGAGAGCTAGTCAGGTATCATCTTGTTTTGGCAATACGCCAGTCAGGTCACAGTGAGATTCAGCTATTGACAGTATGATTCATAATTTCGTCAAGAATGTAATGCAACCAAATGTGTTCAATTATCTGTATTCTATGATAGGTTATAGCCGAACCATTAGAAAAAGGAAGCACAACTTGCTTAGGTTGATATGAAGTAACTTTCCTTCATTTGAATGTTGCCAATGAGCATGAGTGTGTAGAGAGCTAGTCAGGTATCATCTTGTTTTGGCAATACGCCAGTCAGGTCACAGTGAGATTCAGCTATTGACAGTATGATTCATAATTTCGTCAAGAATGTAATGCAACCAAATGTGTTCAATTATCTGTATTCTATGATAGGTTATAGCCGAACCATTAGAAAAAGGAAGCACAACTTGCTTAGGTTGATATGAAGTAACTTTCCTTCATTTGAATGTAGCCAATGAGCATGAGTGTGTAGAGAGCTAGTCAGGTATCATCTTGTTTTGGCAATACGCCAGTCAGGTCACAGTGAGATTCAGCTATTGACAGTATGATTCATAATTTCGTCAAGAATGTAATGCAACCAAATGTGTTCAATTATCTGTATTCTATGATAGGTTTTAGCCGAACCATTAGAAAAAGGAAGCACAACTTGCTTAGGTTGATATGAAGTAACTTTCCTTCATTTGAATGTAGCCAATGAGCATGAGTGTGTAGAGAGCTAATCAGGTATCATCTTGTTTTGGCAATACGCCAGTCAGGTCACAGTGAGATTCAGCTATTGACAGTATGATTCATAATTTCGTCAAGAATGTAATGCAACCAAATGTGTTCAATTATCTGTATTCTATGATAGGTTATAGCCGAACCATTAGAAAAAGGAAGCACAACTTGCTTAGGTTGATATGAAGTAACTTTCCTTCATTTGAATGTAGCCAATGAGCATGAGTGTGTAGAGAGCTAATCAGGTATCATCTTGTTTTGGCAATACGCCAGTCAGGTCACAGTAAGATTCAGCTATTGACAGTATGATTCATAATTTCGTCAAGAATGTAATGCAACCAAATGTGTTCAATTATCTGTATTCTATGATAGGTTATAGCCGAACCATTAGAAAAAGGAAGCACAACTTGCTTAGGTTGATATGAAGTAACTTTCCTTCATTTGAATGTTGCCAATGAGCATGAGTGTGTAGAGAGCTAGTCAGGTATCATCTTGTTTTGGCAATACGCCAGTCAGGTCACAGTAAGATTCAGCTATTGACAGTATGATTCATAATTTCGTCAAGAATGTAATGCAACCAAATGTGTTCAATTATCTGTATTCTATGATAGGTTATAGCCGAACCATTAGAAAAAGGAAGCACAACTTGCTTAGGTTGATATGAAGTAACTTTCCTTCATTTGAATGTAGCCAATGAGCATGAGTGTGTAGAGAGCTACTCAGGTATCATCTTGTTTTGGCAATACGTCAGTCAGGTCACAGTAAGAATCAGCTATTAATGTCATGTATTGGAGCTGAGAGGAGAACATTTATCCGTATTTATGTGATTGCTATCAAGTTGGTTGGGTTTTTTTTTTCTGTTCTTTCATTTAGTGAGCTTGTAAAACGTAATAAAATTAAAGAAATGTGGCAAAGAGTTGACTGGTCACCCAGAAAGCAATGTAAAATACTACTATTAATTAAACAAGGCTTCAGTTATGAAGACATTAGAAAAAAAATGGTGGAAACTTAACCAAAGGTGGCATTGCTAAATATTTGAAGAGGTATAAGGAGACTAAGTCACTACAAAACCACACTGGTAAAGGCAGGAAAAGGTGCACAACAGCAACTGATGATAGAAGAATTAAGAGCTTCGCCTAGGTGACAGAAAAAATCATCTGAGTGTATAAAAGATTAAATGGCTCAATGCAATGTGAAGTTGAGTGCAAGGACTGTTCGGCGCAGACTGCCGGAATTTGGTCTAAAAGCTAGAATTCCACGAAAAAAGCCATTTTTATCTCTCAAACAAAGGTTGAAAAGATTAAACTGTGCTAAAACCCATGTTTACTGGACAGAGGAACAATGGAACAGTGTTATTTGGAGTGATGAGACCAAAATCTCCCTGTTTGGTAGGGATGGCTTAAAATACGTAAGGAGAAGAATCTGAGAAGATTTGCATCCTGATAACATTACATGTACCGTAAAAAACCCAGTTAGTGTTATGATCTGGGGTTGTATGGCATCAAAAGGTGTGGGCAGAATGTTGTTTTATTAATTGGAATATAAATGGCCAAAAATACATTAATGAAGTACTTGAGCCCAAACTGAAGCCTTCCGCACGTGATCTAATACAACACAATGAAGCATTTATATTTCAACAGGATTCAGCTCCATGTCATGTTGCTGCTGTGTGTAAAAAGTGGTTTCAAGATAATCATATTCCACTGCTGGAATGGCCTGGGAATAGCCCAGACCTTAACCTCATCGAAAATCTATGGAGCCGACTATAGAAACTTGTTAGTCAAAAGCAACCCAGCAATAAAACCCAATTAATAGAAGCAATAATTCAATCTTGGTTTCACATTATAACAGCTACAGAACTAAAAAACTTGGTTCACTCCATGTGAAGGCGTTGTAAGGCCGTAATTAACGCTAAAGGCTACCCAATTAAGTATTAACTGACATGGTGAGAATTTTCGTTTATCTCATTTTTTCTATGTGCTCCACTTTTCTTCTTTATAACAGCTGTTCTATTACATAATCCTTCATAAAAGTTATTTCATTACATTATTGATGAAATTATCTTTCTATTGATATATAATTTTATGGTAATACTCTAAAAAAAGTGGTGTTATAAACAATTAATCTCAAAAATACACTATTTCCAAAAGGTCCCACACTTTGGGCCACTGCTGTGGTGTTATTTGATATTTTTGGTTTATCAGACAGGCTTCCCAAAATTGCTTTGTATCTTGTTTCCAACTAAAACGAATGAACTTGAAGAAATTTCACGACACACGGATACATTTTTAATTCAAGATAAAAACAAATTCCTAAACTAACTGCAACTTGATTTCAATCGGCTGCGGTGCACTGAACATTGAAGAGCTCCAATATTCCCAGGGCACAAATGAACGCAATTTTTTCAGTGTTCCATCTTTATCAGTATGGCGATTTGTTTTACACATAATTGGAGAACTTCGATAATTCCTCGGTGAAGAATTATATTTCCGAAAAACTCCACCTGAGACTCTGACATCCTCTGAAGGTTTGGATTCCGTCAAAAGAATTCAGAATTTCAGAATGTTTTTTGCATTAACGTCTGACAAGAGTTTTGACATTTCCTGAAAGTTTTACGTCCGATACAGGCTCTAATGCAGAAAAAAATAATGCAATTATTTTTTTGTAGTTTCATTGCCGTGTCATATATTGGCATACTCAGCGAAAACGAGAGGGAAAAAGAAAGATATGCTTTATCCGTTGAAAATTTAACAGAGTAATGGAAAGATCCACAATGTACCGCGGCCATCGCTTCAAGTCCCGCTAGGATATTATAAAGTCATGCGGACAGCAAATTTGTGTCAATACTGACTGTGAGAGTTCACAGTCCGGATTGATGGTAGATGTGAGATGAAACTTAGACTTGATTCTCGCTGCTTTTTTCAATCATTCCTTCGAGAGTACTTTGACACACGACCTTCACGTCTTGACAACCCATAGGAGTGTTTGCCTTAGCCTGGGAAAATGGCTTCCCTTCGTAATCAGTCAGTGGACATTTGTTCCTTATTCTTTAAGTTTCATGTACATATGCGTGTATGCCTGACGGCGGAATATTCTATCTTCTTTTTTAAACATTTTTATGCTTTCCAAACGTAGGTTGAAGAAGTGTATATGCTCCAGCTTTGTCCGTCTGTCCGTCCGTCCGTCCGCACGATAACTCGCGTAAAAATGGTTTGATTTCAATTATATTTTAATATGTGGTAGGGGACCACATGGGGACGAACCATATTGAAAATGGAAGAAATCTGGTCAAAGGTCAGGACATAGGAACGGGATTTATTCCATTGCCTTATGCGTCATAACTTATGTAAAAATGCTTCGATTACGACAGAACTTTAACATGTTGTGCCGGAGGTATACTGAACTGTTCTGTTGAATATTATCAAAATGGTAGCAAAGATCAGGATTCCAGAGCCATTATCCTTATAAATTGACTAAAAATGCTTCTACGGCGACAAAACTTTAGTATGTTGTTACGGAAATAACTGAAGCGAATCTGTTTAATATATTCGAAATGGGGTCAAAGGTCAGGACATAGGAGAGAGATTTATTCCACAGCTATTATCCTCATAACCTAAGCACTAACTTTAGTAATGATTTCTGGTATGTTGGATAGCGTATCATAATCAATGCATTGCATGATTTTACTAACTTGGTTTTATTTTTAAGATTTACTATACATTTTTTCATGTGGGACGAATCATTCTGCAGAACCAAGCTCAAACAATGATCTGGAGAATTAAACTCCAAAAAAATTAGACATAATTACTTAATCCTTTTTGAAAATTGTGCGACTACATTGCTTGTGATGTTGAGACATCAACAACATTTATCCACAATTAAATATTTTATTATAGCATTTAGTGTAGTTTCGCTCGTTTTCATCACAAATGGAACGTATGTTGTAAATCATTGTAACATCAGCACCATTCTGACGGTAAGGGATTTTTATGAATTGTTTGCACGCACTTTAAAGAAATGGAGTCCATGCTATCCCAGCAAAAACACAAGTGCTGGGAAACTGCTGGCCACCAGCTGGCAGTGATAGGTCACTGCTGGCTGAAATCTGCCGCTCACGGCCCGGTAGTGGTCCGTTGGTGGCAGCGCTATCAGTTGGCGAGCCATTGATGGCCCTGCAGCATCGCCGTGAATTGTGGGCCTCCAAGCAAGTGCCACTAGTGGCCCGTTGCTGGCAACCAATACAACCCACAACAGCAGGTGGAAGCATCGGGACTGCGCATGCGCAGAAGCAACACTTGCTGTGTCTCTCATGGTACCAGTTAGTTGAAGACGACGCTATCGCCATCGTGTTATTTTAGTGGTTGTTAAGAAAAAATCCATATGTGGAGAGGCGAATTAATTTTCTAATGAATTTTTACGTCGACGAAGATATCAGATTAAGCCGTGAAATGCTAGATTACATCCATGAAATACACCCACTCCATTCCCATGAATAACAATTCATGGAATGTAGTGGATGAATAACAAGAAAAAATTCGAAACCGCTTGACACAAATATCCTGGAAAACCATTAAAACAATGTTTGTTGGAAAAAAAAATTATACACGTACAAAATTTATTAATTATTTGAAAGAAAAAAAAAGCAAGGCTATGTGGTGTACTCATCCATGGGTTGAATACACAAGACTGGGATGAATTCGCTTCTAAAAATAACGAGAAGTAAAATAAAATATCTTTCCTCTTTAAAGCAAATGTAGCTTCGGACAACGGAAAGGAAAGACACAACGTTAAAAATGTAACAGAATGTGACATGAACCCGGGTAAATATATATTTATTCAACAATCTCTTTTCAAGACGGCAATGACAGTATAAAACTTTGGAAAGCGACTCTAAGTATGTACACGCCTTGAAAATGAGTAAAGTTCCCTTAAGGTAAAAAAACAAAACAAAAAAACTATCGTTACGTTGAAAAAATTAATTTATCAATTATATGAAACTGACTTTTATGAAAAATACCTCTCAATATTGTAAAATGAAAGAGGGAAGCATTCGATTACAAACTGCATACCAAACAGATAGCTTCCAGCACGTGTTCGAGCGTAGTGTGTTAGTCCGGTCGGTAGCGAGCGCGGCATCCACGCAAGCGGCCCAGGATCAAATCTAGTCAGATGCAAACGGGCATTTTTCCGATCTGTTGAGAAAATTTCCTCAGCGCAGTTCTTCAATTCACAAGCTTCGTAAGGGTAGAAAAAAAATTGTTGCTTTAGGAAACTGCGGTTATCCTTGCTTTTTTTATTATTATTATTATGGCTACTACTGGGAAATTGGCGGACAAGATTCGGCAAGTCACCAGTTACGTCACGTGGTTGCTGGCTACTACTAACGGCCCACTAGCGGACCACATTAGGCTAGCCATCATTTCTGGCACGTGCTTGCAGGGCCACTTGTGGCAGCTACTGCCTGTGATGGACCACTGATGGCCCTGTTTTGGCATATGACAACTGATGGGGTGCCAACTGTTGGCCAGCTGTTGGCCTGAACTGCTGGCCCTTCTGTTGGCCGCCCGGACATTTTATTGACGGTTCGGCAGCGGCAACATAGTGCTGGGCCATTGCTGGCAGTGCTGGCTGCCAGCAATAGCCCAGTGCTGGCCCAGCAAGACTGTTTTTGCTGGGATATTGTTAACCTGATTTGACTATCAAGCTTAATAGTTTAGAAGCTTTCTGCATATATCGCAATCATACTCGAGTGGTCAACGACATGGTACTGACTCTATTTGTTTCAATCGTGCGGATACAACTCACCAACATCCCTGGCAGTGTAACGTATACTTTAATTTAGCTTTCCTTTTGGTTCCTATTAACTTATGTACATTTTAGATCATTTTCTTTAAGCGTTTCCTAATCTTAACGCTACATTTTCTCTCTGAGTGAATGTTGGTTTGGCAACCTGACTTTATGTCAAGAGTGAATGATGTATGTGATAGATACTGATGAGAGTGTTGTTTACAGTTGTATCGGGGAGAGATACAGAGGGGTTGACAGAGCTTGGATTGTGCTGATATTATATGATTGCAGCTGGATTTTGTACAAATAGATTTAATTTTTCACGCTGAATACCATGCTTGCTTTACCATTGAAATTTCAAATTGTTGTCTAGTTAGTGAAACTTGGCTGTCATTTGCGTTACGAGCATACGGAGTATTGAGATATCGAAGCGATAATTGGATTAATAGTACAGGCGGGATAGGAAAAAAATTGCTTTTTGCTGGAATTAATTTAAACAAAAACTATTTTTGGTTTATACTCATCCCCATACTCTGTAGATTAACATACTAAAAATCTACATCCATGCCTTTACGCCAACGGCCGCCATATTGGAAAATGGCGCCCAAAAATAGTTTTGTTTTCAAATATCTCATGAACGAATGATCGTATTCGTATCAACAAACGTTTCCAATTGCAAGTATTCCTTATAAAATTCTCTAAAAAAGATTACCGAAATTTGCCTAGAACCGTGAATCGTTTCATGAAATCACGTGGTGACGTCACGGTTTCAGTGTATCATATGAGGGAACCTGGAAGTTTTTGTCAGTGGGTAGCAGACTACGCTAGATGGACATAATACATTTCATGGAATGGGAATAATAATGTGTTCAACAAAACGAAAACAAAATTTGCCCAGAGAAGAATTAAAAGTTCAGTGTTTATAATCACGGGTTAAAGCCTCTGATATCGTTGCTAGAGCACAGATGTCATTCCGTTTCTATCAGTCTGAAAATAAAGGTTTGTGAAACCTTTTGTTCTAAAAAGGTAGTGACTAGTATTTTCTGTGACAACCTGACCGATCTTCTATGGAATACAAACAGATTTATTGAATAGCTCTCGTCCTGGATGGTCTGCGAAGTGTTGTAGTTGTAGATCACACAGGACCAGCATCAGTTAACTTTCTTCCTATGATTGACATGAATCCCACAAACTACAGCCGTAATCATACTCTTTTGTATTTTGTTTGTTCTGAAGCAAAAGGACTAAAAATAGATGTTCCTATGATAACCTTTGATCAGTGCCTTTACATTAAAGCTCTGGAAGTTGTGAATTCTGTACCTCACGAGTTTGCTACCATTATCATCCGTTTAGGAGGTTTCTACGCTATAATGCCTTTCTTAGGCTCAGTAGGAGTATTAATGACTGGCTCTGTCCTGCAAGAGGTGTTTACAGCTTGCCAATGCAGAGAACACAGTACCACACCTATTGTCAGGAAAATCATACTTATAGGCAGTATGTGGCCATATGATAGCATATGCCGCACTATAAGCACGGTTCATTGCTGATGTTTTAGATTATGTCCTGAACTGTGAATCATATTCAACCGAAATGCTAAACGACAGCACTGGACGGCATTGGCTCTCTCTCTTGCCTGCAACCAATGGCGCTAAATTAGGAACGGGCGACTGCATCAAGTTGCTCACGGTGGTCGTTAAGCCTTCAACTAGCCAGTTAAAAAGTTAAAAGAAAAACTGAAACGAAGTCATCATTATAGAAGGACACTGCGGGGATTGAACCAAAATTAAAATTTGTGCTTAACACTCCAACGAAAGAATAGTTCCCGGTTCCCTTCGATAAAAAACACCTTTTCCGAAGAGGACGTGGTAAATAATTACAGAGGATGAAATATATCTGTTTTACAAAATATTTCTAAAATATTTGGATTAAATTACTTAAAGCGAAGTGTCATTGCTCAATTACATTTATAAAATACTATTCAAAAAGAAGCATATTTTTAATAAATGCTTCATAATTTGGATTTGTTTTTTCATCTTTAGAACGTAGCAGATATTTTCCTTCACATACGCCGGATTTCAAGAATTACTTTATAGGTATCGAGGAAAGTTTTTATTCTGTGATGTCTTGTCTCATAACGCTAATGGATATTACGGTGTATGAGGTCTTATAAAATTTCCCAAATATTCGTGCAGAGTTTTTGTTTCTCAAGCGAAATTAAAATATAAGATTTGCTCGATTCATAAATAGATGAGTCAGTTACTTCGTGCACCTTAGCAGAACCAGATTATTGTTTCATTATATGAGAACGTACTAAATTTAAAATGCAAAACTCATTCTTTCTCCGAATCAGATTTGTTGCATTTCGATCAATACTGATATCCGTAGTAGTAGTAGTAGACGATGACTTTTCGAAGGACTCGCCCTTCTCGAGTTACTCAAGAGATACACTTCAATATCAATATTTTGTTAAATTTTAATAGGGATATGGTGTCCTCTGTGCCTTGTAATCTGAAATTGCGGATCTTCCAGCTTCGCAAACTAAACTTACAGCGAAGTCCACTCAGAATAGCGCTTCCAAAAGGCAGATGTAATTACGGACGAAAATTTCCTTCCCCATCTAGATGATTTGGAAAGTATGCCGAGTTTAATCAAATTCCCATCTCTGCGATATCCTGGCGATTTACATAGACTCATAACTCGAAGATCCAGTTGCCATGGAGGGAGTGCATCACTCGTGAAAGGAGCGAATACTCCTCGGGGAAATTCCTGGAGGTTATTTCGAATCTCAAAAGCAGGTAAGACAGACTCAAATGGGAAATATATTCGAAAGCTTCCAAGTACTGTTTCTCTATAAATCAAACTTCAAGGAGTTGATATTTGCTCCATATAATCTTACTTCGGGAAATCTCGATTCTCAAGTCAAACGACTTTGGGGATAGATTAATGAACTGGCAGATAGAGAACAAACTGATTTATGATGATTTTAAGATGCCGTGCGATTTACGTACCGGGAACTCAATGATGCCGGCATACAAAACTTAAAAGACTGCGAAACAAATCGTCGGAATATTCTCCTAGAGACATCGCGTGAACAAAAGAATCGGGGATACACTAAGCACCATCCAAGTCAATGATCGGGCAAATAAAATGAAAGGTATTTCGGAAATTCTTCGGAAATTAATTCTCATGCTTCGTTTCCATAATAATTTCGAAAGATGTACCGATGGAATAGTCTTCGGATCTGACGGACCTCCTGAAGAGGAAAAACGAATGAATGCCAGAATTTCCAGATAATCTTTTGACAGAGGAATAGTTTTGAATAACACGACAAAATCATCTATAGAGATCGCATGCCGAAAAGTCAGAGCCGACGGGGAAAACTGTCGTTCATCAGCTTTATTGCTCTGAGTACATAACGTAAATCAAACGAGACTATAACGGAACAATACTTAATAGATTTTTATTAACATCCCAGAATAAGAACACATGATATCCTACACATGTGTACGATACATTTCTACACAGATAATAAAATCTCAAGTACAATAAATCTCAAGTACCCAACTACTAAATAGAGAGACGCAAGCAATTTATTAAGAAATGCAGAAGATGTAAGCATATGCACGAGATTTCGTATTTAAGCCATATGCTGTTTTCAAGAGACAAAGGATGGCTTCTGATCATTCGTCCGAGAGAAGTCTGGGTTCGAATCCCGGTGAGACATAGATGTTGTGTTTATATTACGGCATCGGCTCTCTCCCTTCCTTGGAGCCAGTGGTCCTAAATTAGGGACCGGCGACCGCTAATAGCCCATTGAGTTGCTCACGGTGGTCGCTAAACCTCCAATCAAAAAAAAAAAAAAAAAAAAAAAAGGCAAAGAAAATTATGTACATTTATAGGACATATGTTAAAACACTTTTCACGTACTAACCTTCCTTTCCGAGTTTCCGTTCTTACAAAAAATGATAATACTCTTCGTGATTTAGTCGAATCGTGATCAAGCGTTTCTGGAGGGATAACCGAAAATGAACGTTAAATACGGAAAATCAGTAAATCAGGAAATGTATGAATACAATAGATTCCGGTTAGTTGAGCCATCGGTTACTAGGGATTACCGTTTATTTGGCACTATTCTTGAAGAACATCCCAAATTAACTTTTTGAGATAAAGGCACAATTGGAGCAGCAGCTAAATTAGGCCAAATCATTATAGCCTTGATATGTCCCAATTAACCGGAATCTACTTTATAGTAGGTGCATGCACCTATATAAGTTGGGGATTTCAAAAACTAGCGTGAAATGAAAGAAATAGATAATACTTCTTTGTTATTAAGTCGAATCGTGATCTAGCGGTTTTGGAGGGAAAACCCAAAATGAAAGTTAAATCCGAAAATTCGTTAAATCAGGAAATATCTGAATACGGTAGATTCCGGTTAATTGGACCATCGGTTACTAGGGATAGCCGTTTATTTGAGCTTATTCTTAA
The DNA here is from genome assembly GCA_039090855.1 of Macrothele yani. Taxonomy (NCBI): domain Eukaryota; kingdom Metazoa; phylum Arthropoda; class Arachnida; order Araneae; family Macrothelidae; genus Macrothele; species Macrothele yani. The sequence goes on from CM076998.1 coordinate 39,415,582, forward strand.
ATAACATCCCAAATTAACACTTTGGAATAAAGCGCACATTTGGTGCAGCAGCTAAATTGGGCCAAATCATTTTTGCCCTGATGTGTCCCAATTAAACGGAATCTACTGTATAGAAAATGCATGTACCTATGTAATTTGGGGATTTCAAAATGTAGCGTTAAATGAGGGAAATCATGAGAGTCTTGGGAAACGTTAGATCGCGATTTGAGTATTTCTTACTAAACGGCACGTCGAAACGTCTTTTGGCAACTCCTGACGGTGAGGCTACCACTATCACACAGTGGTCTAAACGCTGGCTTCTGACCATTCGTCCAAGATGAGTCGGAGTTCAAATTCCAATGAAACGCGGATGCTGTATTTGTACTGCGGCAGTGGCTGTCTCCCTACCCTGGAACCAGTGGCTTTCTGCCTAACCTGGAACAAGTGGCTATAAATTAGGGAAGGGTGACTGCTTATAGACCCATCGAGTTGCTCATGCTGCTCGTCAAACCACAAAACAACAAAATCTTACGGTGAGTCAGTAGTTAATGATTAGCTACGCCCACTGTAAGAGGTGTGTGTGTGTGTGAAAATCGAGATACATTTGAAGCATTTAATGTCGATATTGCTAGAATAAAAAATGATCTGTACGTTGAATAAGAGGTAAAATTCTATGTCATCATAAAAGTACGTTATTTGTGTTATCGTGAATTTGTGTCCACAAATTCTAAGACAACAAGAACAGAACAATAAAACACAAATTCTATGCTCTATGTGAATAAAGTTTTAGTCGAATGTACTCTAAATGCTAGATAATTTGTTCAAGTTTAGTACACTACTATTTTTGAAAATTGCAGCACTGAGAAGGAGTCGAGCTATGCAAATGAAATTTGTCACAGATTCCTCATTTTATAGGATACTAGCGGAGGTACCCGGCGTTGCCCGGGATAAACATAAAGTTTGTTTTCAAGTAACAATGTAAGTCGCACTATAAAAAATATCCTACCATGACGAACAACACTCAAGTCGGGCCTCACGCTGTTCCAAGGTCTCTGCCGCCCTAGATACACTGGCTCTTTCCCGCTGATCCATAAGTCTTCGATCACGTTGTTCGGTTGTCTCACTCTCGAAGTAATTTTACTTTCTTTGCTTTCGGCTAAACTTGTCCGATGGGTTTGCGTTTTTTTTTGGAGGCATTTCACCACACTTGATGAACATTTTATTATAAAAATCACAACTTATAATGGCAGTTCTGAGCCCTAAAAACTCGAAATAGCAAACATGCACAATAATGCACTTCCTGCAGTCCGCATTCAGCTTTCTAGAGTGTATAGATATACAACCTAATCACACCCAACGTGAAAGAAAATACTTCACGATAATATACGGTATTTCTTTTACTAATCTCGAAAACTAAACTGATTCGGATAATTCTTTCACCGTTGGAAAGCTTTCCGGAGGACATAAGCTATTTCGTTAATTTATTATTATTTATTTTTACTTTTTTTATTATTATTATTGGCTGTACTGCCGAATAACATCTCTTTCAAGTAATTTCCAATTTCCCATGCATGGTTCTGCTTTGTTTACATGCAACCTGATCACACCCAACGTGAAAGAAAGTAGTTCAGGATAATATACGGAATTTTTTTTTTACTTATCTCAAAAACTGAACCCATTCGAATAATTCGTTCACCGTTGGGAAGCTTACATCTTTCCGGTGGTAATAGGCCATTTCTTTTATCTATGCTAATACCAATACTAATCTTGTATTTAAATTTTATGTATGAAGAAGACCGTCTGTTTTAACTTCAACTTAAGCTTGATGCTATTTGAGAGGACCACGCCTGGGGGAATCTGTAGCTCCACCCATATTTGAAATATGCGCCAATTGTTGGGAGTCTAATGAAACCTAACCCTTACAAAGAAAATAGCATTGTAACATAAACAAACAAACAAAAAAAACTTATGATAATATGTTCCGCCGGTGAGTTGTGTTTTCAAAAATCGGACTCTTCCCCGTATTCCTGAACCGCGGAAGCTTTCGAGGAGTGAGGTGTCACCTGACGACCGTTGCTCTGACACGGGGAGTAATACCGCAGCAGCCGACTTGCATCCAGTCTATACAGGGCCCCGTAAAAACTCATTTGACCGCCTTAGGGATGGAATTTCTAAAAATCATCTTGCCTGTCTTTTAATCTGGGTGATGAAGAGTATGAATACCAATTTTGGGGCAAATCCATCAAACCGTTTAGGAACGTATGCGGAACAAACATACAAACTTTCATTTTTTACGCTTTCGAACCGTAGGTTGAAGAAGCGTATATGCTGCAGCTTTGTCCGTCCGTCTGTCCGTCTTTCGGCACGATAACTCGCGGAAAAATGGTTAGATTTCGATGACATTTTAGTATGTCGTAGGGGAACACCTGGGGACGAACCTTATTGAAAATGGACGAAATGGGGTTAAAGGTCACGGCATAGGAGCGAGATCCATTCCATTGTTCTTATGCGTCATAACTTGCGTAAATATTGTTCGATGTCGATGAAATTTTAGAGCACATTGTAGAGGACCACCTGAGAATGACCCATATTGAAAATGGGTGAAGTGGGGTCAAAGGTCACGGCATATGAGCGAGATCCATTCCATTGCCCTTATGCGTCATATCGTGTGTAAAAATGGTTCGATTTCGATGAAATTTTATTATGTGATAAGGGACCACCTGGGGACGATCTTATGACGTCACAATCTCGCGCTTGATATGTTGGCGCGCGGTCACGCCATCTGTCTCATTACGTCACGCGTTGCGGGTGGATCGTATTAAAGTTTTATAACGTCACACTCTTGGGAGCAGATGGTCGCGATTCCCATCTGCATCATTGCGTCACGCTTTGTGTGCGTATGTTCGTCCGCACGATACTCGCGTAACAATCGTTCGATTTCGATGAACATTTAGTATGTGGAAGGGGATCACCTGGGAAGGAAACCTATTGAACGTGAACGAAATGGGGTCAAAGGTTAGCACATAAGAGCGGGATCCATTTCACTGCTCTTATGCGTCATAACTAACGTAAGAAAGGTTCGATTTTGATTAAATTTTAGTATATGGTAGGGGACCACCTGGCACAAACCCTATTGAAAATGGGCGAAATGGGATCAAAGGTCTGGACATAGGAGCGGAATCACTTCCATCGCCATTGTACGTTATAACTTACGTAAAAAGTCTTCGATCTGGATGAAATGTTGGTATGTTGTACGGGGCTGCCTATTAAATGGGCGAAATGGGGTCAAAAGTTAGGACACAGGAGCGGAATCTATTCCATAGCCCTTATGTATCATAACTTACGTAAAAATGCTTCCATTGCGACAAACCTTTATCATGTTATTTTGGAGGTATACTGAAGTAGTTCTGTAGAATATCATCGAAATGGGATCAAAGTTCAGGGCACAAGACCGAGATTTATTATACAGCCATTATCCTCATAACTTGAGTCATGATTTCTGGTATGTTGGAAAGCGTATCATAATCAATGCATTGCATGATTTTACTAACTTGTTATATATATATATATATATATATATATATATATACATAGATAGATAATTAATTACATTTGTAGAGCTATATATGTTTTTTTCGCTTCAAGACTCAGTATCGTGTGAAGCCATCTCCAGTAACAATAACTGCCTCTACACGATATGGTATTAAATATATGTTTTTGGTATCGTTCTGGGGAATAGCCCGCGCGGCTGCTTGTGTACGAGACCGGAGTTCATTTGTGGTGAGTGGCGGAGGTGCTTGACGGGCCAGTCGTTTAGCTACCATGCCCTAGACATGTTCAATCGGGTACATATCAGAGAGACGGACAGGCCAGGGAAGAAGCGGCATCTACCGTTCATGGAAGAGGTCTTGTATATTCCCGTCCACATGTTGGCGAGCTTTGTTCTGCTGGAATATAGCGTGTCGACAACTTTGAGGGACGGGTATCACCTCTACCTCTAAACATTCCTGATGTACGGCTGGCTGTTGAGTATTCTTTCAATTAATATCAGGCGAGATCGTGAATCGAACCAAATGACGTTCCAAACCATAACGCTTAGCGTTGGGTAGGTATGATTCTGCAAAATGCACTCTGGGAGGTACCATTCACTACGATATCTTCGAACACGTATGAGACCATCATGGTGCATCAAGTTCAATCGTGACTTAACAGAAAACGCGACCGGTTGACAAACAGCGCGCCAATATACAGGGTGAGTGTAAACTCCTTCAACAAAACAAAAGGAGTGATAGTACACGTCAAGACGAACAATATTTGCAATGGAACCTAAGGCCGCATTCCACTCCTAGTGCCAGAAAAGAGCACGTTTGAAAAATGTCCAGCAGGCACAGGGATTTCAAAACAGGGCATGAGAAGCACAAGATGCAAATCAGGTGTGCTGAACACGTGCGCAGACGTTAAAGAGCAAACATTTAAAAACGCAGCCGAACCCGTTCAGCGGTATTATCCTGCAAACATCACATGAGAATTGGCGTATTCGTGAAGGGCGTGAAGGACTACACATACGAGATATCCCGGGTGATGGATTGGACGTGGTGGACCGGTGGCTTGGCCTCCACGCTCTCCGGACCTTAATCCACTGGACTTCTTATTCTGGGAGCACATGAAAACATTGGTGTACGAGACACCTGCGGACTCCCTGGAAGGTCACGCCGCGCGAATCGCTGTTGCTGCGGACAAGATCAACACCACACCGGGAGTCTACGAGAGGGTGAGACATTCCTTCATTCGCCGGTGTGGGCTGTGCAACGACGCCCTTTGACGCCAGTCTGAGCAGCTCCTTTGAGTCTTTTTTTGATGCGATTGGAATTGTGCAACTCATACTTTAGGTATGTTCTTAGTAGTTAGATTTGATATATATTTTTGCTTACAATCGCAATATTTTCCGAGATTCGATTTGCAATTGAATCAGTATGATCATTCAATCTCAAGTCGGAATTTACAATAATTCCTAGATACTCAAAACTTTGTATGTACTAGATGAAGAGGTGTATTATTTGAAAATTAATGTGGAACTTGTGTTTGTGATATTTTCTGTCTATTAAAGTAAAGAAATTTTTATTAATATTAATAATAAGTTCATTATATGTTAACCATTCTGAGTAAATTTGTAATTGAAAATTTACTTGATTAACCATTTCATTGAGATTTTTTCAATTGAGTAATAATGTTGCAACATTCGCATAAAGAATTATATCGTTGTTAGGTGTTATGTTAAAAATATCATTGGTACATACACTAAACAATGTATATATCAAAGACATATACATTATTTAATGTATATATCATATCACTCTTCTCGAGTTAGCCGGCAAACCATTCTTGAAGGAGAGCTCACTGTAGAAGAAACAACTCCAGACCATGTGTGGGCGAAACATTACATAATTTTCGAAGCACAGAAAGAGGAAATTACTTTAATTCCAGACGTTGTGTGGGAGATGCATTACATATGATCTTCGAATCTCATAGTCAAGATATCTCTTTTTACCTTTGGGCGCCAATGCAAAAATAAGTCTATTTGCTGATGGTGAGATTCAAACACACCTCTCCTCACTACAGAGCAAGTTATTTTACTGACTAAACTACATCGTTTTTGTCTTACCGTTGTAAATTACCGTTTTGATTCTCGCGTTACGTGGTACGTCACAATACATCGAAGGAAAGACAGCAAAACGCATCAAACGGAATTCATCAGAGCGCATCCGACGAAAGACAGCTATGTGATGGAAGTTGGCCTCATACAGTTGTAAACATCATTTTTTGAAGCTACTGAACACATGCGTCATTCTACTCCTGACCTTATTTCAGGTTGCCACAAAACATTCCCCACGAGAAATGTAGCGTTACGTTCAGAAAATACATAAAGAGTATGAATCAAAACTTACATAGATAAAAGAAACTTAAAAAGGGAAGTTAAATCACAGTATATGTCACAAAGTTAAGAACAGAAAGTACTCCAGAAATATGATTTCAGTTGCTTAACATTTCTCTTGAATACTTCGCTGTCTGAAAATAATTTTTCATCTTATTTCAGTTTGAATGAAATGAGTAAGAAAGGGGGAAGAAACGTGACCACGAATTAATAAGATAATTCATTTTTTATTTTCATAATTGTAAGATTTTTTTTTTCGATCGGAGGTTTAACGACTGCCGTGAGCAACTCAGCTGGCTATAAGCAGTCGCCCGTCCCTACTTTAAGGCCACTGGTTCCAAGTAAGGGAGGGAGCCTGCTCCGTAAAAAAGCCCAACATCCATGACTCGCTGGTATTCGAACCCACACCCAACTCGGACGAATGATCAGAAGCCATCGCTTAGACCACTGTGCCACCGGGGCGGCTATTAGGTGTTTAACGACCGCCTTACGTATAGCCCATTAAGTACTTTAGAGACTTCTCTATAGACTAAAAGCAGTCGCCGGTCCCTAATTTAGGGCCACTGACTCCAGGGAGGGAGAGAGCTAGTGCTGTAAGACTAACACAGCATCCGTGCCTTACCGGGATTCGAACTAGTGTCAATCTTGGACGAATGATCATATGCCATCGCTTAGAGCACTGCACCACTGGGGCAGCTGGGATTTAAAGACGACCGTGAACAACTCAATTGGCTATAAGTACCCAGCAAAAACACAAGTGCTGGGAAACTGCTGGCCTCCAGCCGGCAGTGATGGATCACTGCTGGCTGAAATCTGCCGCTCACGGCCCGGTAGTGGTCCGTTGGTGGCAGCGCTATCAGTTGGCGAGCCATTGATGGCCCTGCAGCATCGCCGTGAATTGTGGGCCTCCAAGCAAGTGCCCCTAGTGGCCCGTTGCTGGCAACCAATGCAACCCCCAACAGCAGGTGGAAGCATCGGGACTGCGTATGCGCAGAAGCAACACTTGCAGTGTCTCTCATGGTACCAGTTAGTTGAAGACGACGCTATCGCCATCGTGTTATTTTAGTGGATGTTAAGAAAAAAATCCATATGTGGAGAGGCGAATTAATTTCCTAATGAAATTTTACGTCGACGAAGATATCAGATTAAGCCGTGAAATCCTAGATTACAGCCATGAAATACACCCACTCCATTCCCATGAATAACAATTCATGGAATGGAGTGGATGAATAACAAGGAAAAATTTGAAACCGCTTGAAACACATATCCTGGAAAACCATTAAAATAGCGTTTGTTGGGAAAAAAAAGAACTATACGCGTACAAAATTTATTAATTATTTGAAAGAAAAAAAGCAACGCTATGTGGTGCACTCATCCATGGGTTGAATACACAAGACTGGGAGGAATTCACTTCTAAAAATAACGAAAAGTAAAATAAAATATCTTTTACTCTTTAAAACAAATGTAGCTTCGGACAACGGAAAGGAAAGACACAACGTTAAAAATGTAACAGAATGTGACATGAACCCGGGTAAATATATATTTATTTAACAATCTCTTTTCAAGACGGCAAGGGCAGTACAAAACTTTGGAAAGCGACTCTAAATATGTAAACGCCTTGAAACTGAGTGTGAAGTTCCCTTAAGGTGAAAAAAAAAACTATCGTTAAGTTGAAAAAATGAATTTATCAATTATATGAAACTGACTTTTATGAAAAATACCTCGCAATATTGTAAAATGAAAGAGGGAAGCATTCAATTACAAATTGCATACCCAACAGATAGCTTACAGCACATGTCTGAGCGTAGTGAATTAGTCCGGTCGGTAGCGAGCGCGGCTTCCACTCAAACGGCCCAGGATCGAATCTAGTCAGATGCAAACGGGCGTTTTTCCGGTCTGTCGAGAAAATTTCCTCAGCGCAGTGCGTTAATTCACGAGCTTCGTAAAGGTGGAAAAAAATTGTAGCTTTAGGAACCTGCGGTTATCCTTGCTTTTTTTTTGTTTTTTATTATGGCTACTACTGGGAAATTGGGGGACAAGATTCGTCAAGCCACCAGTTACGTCACGTGGTTGCTGGCTGCCACTAACGGCCCACTAGCGGACTACATTGGGCTAGCCATCATTTCTGGCACGTGCTTGCAGGGCCACTGAAGGGCTACTTGTGGCAGCTACTGCCTGTGATGGACCACTGATGGCCCTGTTGTGGCATATGACAACTGATGGGATGCCAACTGTTGGCCAGCTGTTGGCCTGAACTGCTGCCCCTTCTGTTGGCCGCCCGGACATTTTATTGACGGTTCGGCAGCGGCAACATAGTGCTGGGCCATTGCTGGCAGTGATGGCTGCCAGCAATGGCCCACTGCTGGCCCAGCAAGACTGTTTTTGCTGGGTAGTCGCCAGTCTCTAATTTAGCGCCACTGACCCCAAGGAATGGAGAGAGCCAGTGCCGGAAGACTAACAAAACAACCACACATCATCGGTACATCGGGATTCTAACCCAGGCCCTTCTCGGACAAATGATCAGGTAGCATCGTTTAGACCACTGTGGCACCGGGGCCACATCGTTTAAACCATTGCTTCCAGTTTTCCACTGCCCTATAGTGAAGAAGAGTTGGCCGCCCCGGTGGCGCAGTGGTCTAAGCGATGGCCTCTGACCATTCGTCCAAAAGGGGGTCCGGGTTCGAATCTCGGTGAGGCATGGATGTTTGTGTTTGTCTTACGGCACTGGCTCTCTCCCTTCCCTGGGACCAGTAACCCTAAATTAGGGACGAGAGACTGCTTACAGCCGATTGAGTTGCTCACGGTGGTCGTTAAACTTCCAACCAAAAAGAAAAAGAGTTGCATGCGGTGCTAAACCTCTAGTAATTTTTATACGTCTGAACTATTACAGATAAACGTAATCGGGTCAGAACAGTGTTAAATGAAGTCGAATAAAGGATGTCAACGAGCTATAAGGACAAGGTAGAAATGCGAAAAGCTTACGTAATGGCAGAAAAAAATATTTTTAGCTACGAAGTTGCACTTTTGCTCGTTGAGGCTTTCTGGCTCAAGATACCTGGATGGCGAAAGGTTTCACGACTTATTGTTTTTTAAAAATATCAGAAAAGTGATATTGTGCTTTGGAGGCGTTTCCAGTTTCGCGTAGTCGAAAGACTGAATGGTTTTTGACCCATTCAAGAGAAATCGCTGAATCAGAATAAATGTATCAGTCTATATCTTGATTCGATTATTCCTCCAAAATGTAGATCATTAGACCTAAACATCAGCTTTAGTAGATAAATGGAAATAAAATTCTTTCATGAATTTTTAGAAAACTTATTTGCCCCAGTGCACGAAATGTGGGGGAATAGAATGATCTGGTGTTGGGGGGGACGGAAACAGGATGGTTAATGCAATTTCAGGAGTGCTCCAAAATATCATCAATTGTACACCTTTCACGAGCAGCTGTCTCGTTTCGGAAAACGTCGATACCTATTTAAACAGGCGAGTAATTACGTGGAAGTTGCGTCGATTTACATTTTCAGCGCGGACTGAGGTGTGGTATTTACGCAGGACACACACACACACACATACACAGACGCACGCATACCCAGGCAGAAGATGGATGTTCTCCCATCTCACGATCAGGTCTCATGTGACCTAATGCCTTTTTATCAGTTCGCTCTTGCTGGAATTCATACGTTTTCAGCGGTGTTTTTTTTTTTTTTTACGGAAGCGTTATTCTTCATATGCATTTATTTTATTTTTATCAAGAGACCTGCCCTGACGCTGCTCCGATAGGAACTGAAATTAATTATTCACGCTTTTCTCAAAAAAAAAAGGAAAACGAAAAAAAAAATGGAAAAGAAAAAAAAAATTACTATGAGTTCGACCTATTCCTTAAGGTAATTAAAAGGACGTTGCTTTAGGTCTTTATATTTAGTTTACATCCTTATTAGCGGGACAATATCGGGTAAGATTAACAGCCCGCGTAATGAGCTTTTATGCAAAACGAAAGAAAACATTTTATGACAAAAATTAGAGATCTAACATATTCACTGTTTGTCTATGCGTTTTAAATATAGGCAAAAAATGGAAATACATTACGTACTGTGAAAACATCCCGATTATAGATTTGTACTATTAATCTTTGAAAGCCATGGCTGCCTTAAGAGGTTTTCACAGAAATGACGGGCTCTCAAAGAACTCCATGATGGCTGCGTATGCAAGTAAAATTATTTCTATTCTGGTGTACGGTAGTGAAATATGGATACAGCAGAAGAGATACAGGAGTCGTGTGTATGCTAGAGAAATGGGTTTCTTACGGGGGTTGTTGCAAGACGATATGTTATAATCATGTAAGGAAAGAAGATGTGTTGGAGATGAACACTGAAGTGCCAAAAGTCATGTGATACGCACCTAGTATCGTGTAGAACCTCTTCTAATCCAGCGAAGTGCAGCAACTCGGCGTGGCATCGATTCCACAAGTGGCCGGGGAAGCCTTCTGAACAAATGGTGAGCCATGCTGTCCGATTAGCAGCCCACAGATTCCTGGTATTTGTAGGTGCAGGATCTTCTGTGCGAATGGACCTTTCCACTACGCCCCATAAAAGCTCTATTGGGTTCATGTCGGTTGCAGGCGGTGGTCACGCCATCCATTGGAACTGTCCATAATGCTTCTCGAACCAATTTCGGATTACATGGGTACGACGACATGGTGCATAGTATCGTGTACAACCTCCTCTAATCCGGCGAAGTGCAGCAACTCGGCGTGGCATCGATTCCACAACTGGCCGAGGAAGACTTCTGAACAAATGTTGAGCCATGCCGTCCCATCAGTAGCCCACAGATTCCTGGTGTTTAGGTACAGGATCTTGAGCGCGAATGGTCCTTTCCACCACTTCCCATAAATGCTCTGTGGGGTTCATGTCGGTTGAAAGCGGTGGTTACGCCATCCATTGGAACTGTCCATAATGCTTCTCGAACCAATTTTGGATCACAACGACATGGTGCATTGTTAGCCTGGGAAATCCCATCGCTTCTTGGGGAACATGAAGTCCATGAAGGGCTGCAATTGTACTATTAATCTCTGAAAGCCATGGCTGCCTTAAGAGGATTTCACAGAAATTGAATACTCTTAAGGCAGCCTGAAATCCTCTTAAACACTCTGAAGCAGAGCAACAAAGCGATTACTGGTTAATCACGTGTTTACGAGGACCACAGGTCCCAACCCGTGATACGTAGAGACACGCCATACATGTATTGAACCACCACCAGCTGGCACAGTACCTTGTTGACAGCTTGGGTCCATGGCCTTATTGGATTTACTCCACACCCAAACCCTACCATCAGCTCGTAACAACTAGTGGCGTGACTCATCGGACCCCGCCACAACTTGCCAGTCTTCCAGTGTCCAATTATCGTGTTCCCGAGCCCAGGTAAGGGGCGGCGTGCAATATCGTGGTGCTAACAAAGGCACTCTGGTTGGTCTTCTGCAACTCATACCCCATGAACGCTGAATTACGTTGCACTGACCTGATGAATATGTCTCTGGCATCTCCTGCATTGAATATGGATGCACCTTGAACCAGTCGCTTTTAGCATGAAAATTCCTGGTCAGACGCCGCTGATCCCGATCATTCAGCACCCGCGATCGTTCACTGAGCTGTCCACCGTGAGTGGTAATGCCTTCCAGGAGGTATTCTCAGTACCCAGGTAACACTTTGAATCGGGGCACGTTGCATGTTAGCACAACTTCGGAATTTGGATACCCCATCCGTCTAGCTTCCACTATCATGCCTCCTTCAAATTCAGATAATTCACGCTGGCTTGCCATAATCTTACTGGCGAATGTTCAACCTGACTCACGAGATTACACCTCTCAACTGATAAAAATCGTGGCGTGCGTCGAAGCCTTTATACGACGGCAGTGTCAGTTAAAAATTTGCATACTGCTATCCCATGATTTTTTCACTTCAGTTTATGTTGTGAACTAAAATATTGTGTGTAAGGTGGAGGCAAATATTCTTAGGTGGTTTGGCCAGATGCGTGCTAAGAGAATTTATTCAGCCCATGTAGCAGGAAGGAAGAAAGGCGAATATCAAGGATACTATAGAACGACCAGATTCAAGAATGTCTACATGAGAAAAGGATAATAAATATGACGTACAAAGGCCTTGTGTGGGACGTGTTATGGATGTCAGTGAAGCTCGATTTGTGTGCCGTGATCGCTGTAAATAAAGACTTTTGATACATCTCAACAGTAAGTATAATCTTGCTTCATCGGTTTTAAACTTTAATCTAACAGATGAGTATTCCTTCAGCGGTTAAACTCGGAATCTCAGGGAACAACTTAGTGATATGTATGTATTAATGATGCATATTAGATACTAAAATAAAAAATTAGAAGGGATATCAGTCAATGGTAATCAGTATCCATGGAATCACTGCAATAACGGAAATCCAAGGAAATGTCTTTCTTTTCACATTGCAATGAGGATATATTGCTTTGGTGCAGATAAAATATCCGCTTTTAGTAGGAGGACAGGTTCAACCCCTGCGGTGGAATGTTATCGTACATCAGTGTTGCACGGTATAAGTCACAAAGTCTGTATTGATGTACTAGTGGTTTAAGCGTTGTGCGCCTCGTTTTGTGACAACGTTCAACCCGCAGGTGCACAGGCTTTCGTCACAGTGGATTATGGTGTCAGGTCATACGCGCTTAATTTTGTACCCGCAAGTTCACAGGCTTCCGTCAAAGTGGGCTATGGTGACAGGTCAGACGCGTTTAAGTTTTTACCCGAAAGTGCACAGGCTTCCGTTAAAGCAGGCTATGGTGTCAGGTCAGACGCGCTTCAGTTTTTACCCGCAAGTGCACAGGATTCAGTCAAAGTGGGCTATGGTGGCAGGTCAGACGCGCTTAATTTTGTACCCGCAAGTGCACAGACTTCCGTCAAAGTGGGCTATGGTGACAGGTCAGACGCGCTTACGTTTTTAGCCGCAAGTGCAGAGGCTTCCGTCAAAGTGGGCTATGGTGACAGGTCAGATGCGCTTCATTTTTTACCCGGAAGTGCACAGGCTTCCGTCAAAGTGGGCTATGGTGACATGTAAGACGCGCTTAAGTTTTTACCCGCAAGTGCACAGGATTCAGTTAAAGTGGGCTATGGTGTCAGGTCATACACGCCTAATTTTGTACCCGCAAGTGCATAGACTCCCGTCAAAGTGGGCTATGGTGACAGGTCAGACGCGCTTAATTTTTTACTCGCAAGTGCACAGGCTTCCGTCAAAGTGGGCTGTGGTGACAGGTCAGACGCGCTTCATTTTTCTGCATTGGTTCAAACTCGGAAAATTCCGCTGGTATGGCAGCGCCATAGATTAATGTTGCGTTTGTATAGGTTGCTGCAAATGATCTCTCCGTAGCAGATGGTCCCTAAATTCCAAGCAATAATCATTTCTCTTGCAAATGCACCTTGTGATCATCCACCAGTGGTTGTAAGAGCTGAAGATTTTTGTAGAAGCTTACCCGTGGAGAAATGTTCTTGAGATGGCTCCAAAGCTTTGTGTGTAGCATTCGACATATGGCTCCAAAGCTTTGTTTGTAGCATTCGACATATGGCTCCAAAGCTTTGTGTGTAGCATTCGACATATGTCTGGAGCCTGGTGGCCCTGGAAAAAGTGAAAAATCCTATGTGCCACGCAAGTTGACAGCAGACAGTAAGTCACGTTGTCGTGGGGTTTGCATTTTCCGCACTGGCTGACACAGATGGGAGGTATTCCTGCACAGCATCGTAACCTGCAATAAAATGTGTGTCCTCTTCATAAATCGTAAGCGGCTGGCACAATGATCGGATACCGAGGTGCCACATAAACACTGTCCAAATCCAGCCGTGAGTGGTGGTTCTTATATATTGGTTTGTTGCCGGCTGTATCCATCAGTATGACCAGGTGAGACCATCAGTTGGAACAGCTATTGTTTTGAAATGCGACAGATACACAAAAATCTCCGCGCCAAGCAGCCAGTTCTGGTTAGCAAACATATTGTCATTCTCGTGCACGGCGAAAAAGGAAAACAAAATCACCAGGTGGGCAAAAATGTTTCCGCACCCTCCATATTATCCACACGTTGCTCCTATCATCTGTTATGGTATATGCACCATTTCTCGGAAAAGAAGACCTTTCCAAACGACCTCTTACTGCTTAGCTTACTTTTTTTAGAAACAGTGCCATTAATATCTGCATTACTTTCCGCTAATTATTTTACAGAATTACTGTACAGTTGCAACTCCATTCATTCATATTATCTGTTTAGAAATTGCATTCATTCAAATTATCTGTTTAGAAATGCATTCCTTCATATTATCTGTTTAGAAATTGCATTCATTCATATTATACTTAATATGTGGTATAGAGAAGCGTCTGATCCCCCAAAGGTATTTAAATATCGTTATCGACCACGTCCACCCACTTGTGGGGATGGTTTATCCTAATGCAGATGGATACTTTTAGCAGAAGAATGCTCCATGTCATAGTACTCACATTCTACGCGAATGGTTTGAGGAGCACCAACAGCATTTTCCGCTGATACATTGGCCTCCTCAATCGCCGAATCTCATTCCGTGGAGCATTTGTGTGTTGAAATCGAAAGGGGCATTAGACAGCTGGATCCGCTAACATCAAATCTTCAAGAGCGGGAGGGTATAGTTCATCGCATTTGGGCTAATATACGTACACCAAACCACTTGCCCACACTTGGTAAAGTCCAGACCAAGACGAATTTAAGCATCATTAAGCGCAAAAGGTTGCCCAACAACTTAATAATCAGATGGTCATAATAATTTGGCCACTCAGTGTATAATATTACTGACAGATATTATTACCCCATGATAGCTCGGGTATAGTTTCATCTTAATTCTCAGTCTTCCTTTCTGATTTTATTCCACTGCCCTTTTCCCAAAAGGTACATTATGAAATCTGAGTGTATTAATAATGATAATTGTTATTTAGAAATGAAAATACTATTTATCAAAAAAAAAAGAATTGCGTTCTTAGAAACAAAATGTTGAACAGACGGCACTGGCGAAAGCTCAGGTCATTCAGTATTATACTCTTTGATTCACGAGGACGTTTGAACCTATTTCGGAAGTTTTGAATCACTTATAAACCCATTTGAAATAACACTCCATTCCCCTGACTCAACTAATTTGGTCCCACATGATATCCATCTGACATAATTAAAGAATATTTTGTTGGCAAACATTTCTACTTATGTATCTATCTATATATCAATAAAAAATATCAGTTCTAAGAGAGAAATCATCTTTTTTTCTATATTAAAAATTAAGGATACATTATTATTTACCACTTCCTTCATATAGTTTGAATATTTTATTTTTGCTTCCAAAATATCCGAAATTCAGTATATATTATACAACTTGAAGTATTTATTCCGTATTAAATGGTGTGACAATTCATAAAACATACAGCAACTAAGTGCCGAGCTTTCACACTCCAAACGGGAGGCTTTTTCAAGGCCAGTGAACACAAGAATAATTTCGGTAACGGTGATAATTTGAAATCTTGGAGCGCGTATCTACTACGCGTCTAGGTGCAATATTGCGTCTAGACGCGGAAGGGGGGTAGATACGCGCTCCAAGATTTCAAATTATCACCGTTACCGAAATTATTCTTTTGTTCACTGGCCTTGAAAAAGCATCTCGTTCGGAGTGTGAAAGCTCGGCACTTATCCTTGTATGTTTTATAAATTGTTATACCATTTAATACGGAATAAATACTTTAAGTTGTATAATACTAAGGTTTGTGTCCCATTATTGTCAGTATATATTGTGTATTGTACTAGTATTCTTTACAATAGTTTTTCCAATATTATTATTATTAAAATATTGTGATCTCGTAACCTGCATATTGTGTTTTCTCAGACCGAAGCCAATATGTGGTTTAGAGACGGCAAACGTGTATTTTCCCTTTAACCATCGTTATAAACTAATTAAATATTTGTATTTAAATATTTTTCTGTATTTAGAAGTGTATATATTGTTCATTTGGGTTAATGTTTAATTCAATGTATTAATCGAGAAATTCACTATAAAATTTTATCTGCTTCTCTTTTAGGCCCTTTCTCCTCAATAATTGCTGTGTTCTAGCTCGGCTGGTGAGTTTTAGATAATGCAGAGATTTTGAGGGAAATTTTATATGTATGTATCGGTATTAATGTGTAGAAAGGTTATTTTCAGAAAGAATGTGGCTCCAGAAAGTGCTAAAGACTTTCTTTCGTTTTAACAAATAGTACGTATAACATTAGATCCCAGGATACGACTGCCGACTACCAATTCAGAGTTCATCCGTGATATAACGACGACTGTGTGTAAAGAATTCGAGCATTTCAGACGCCCCTTAGGGGATCTACAAGCACCACATATTGTTATAAACGCTAGTTTCTCCTTTCTATATAGCACACACACACAAAAAAACCTTACCCTATAATATTAAGGGGCTTATTTTATTTTACCTTGCAGTAAGTCTATGTTTCAAAAGATCTTTACACGAGACGTGTCATGTGGCCTAAATGGACTTTAGTTCACATGGAAGTAGTACGTGACCTTTGAACCGAGATATTTCGGTGATAGAATCAATTACCTTCTTCTTTTCATGAGTTCTAAGCTTTTACCTTTCTTTTTCTTAAGGGCCATAAATAAAGTGATAAAGCAGTTGAGACTTGAATCTCAGAATTTAAAGTTCGAATTGTTGAAGCCCTTTCAGGTTTTTAGAAAATGCCCTGAAGAAAAGGGAAGTTCACTTGATCTGGAAAGAAGAGCTAGCCACTTGGATCAATTCTCAGAACGCTCGGATATAAGAACTGTAACTAAACTTCCTTATAACAAGAAGAGAAGAAAAACATTTTGCCTGCAGTTACATAAAAATCACACAAAAAACATATATGCCAAAAACGTAACGTGTATCGGATATCAGTTTCCATCTGTGTTTATTGATACTACATCTCTCTTATAAAAAGGTAGCAAAAGGCTGAAGATTTACCCTAGAGGCCAAAATGTTGGAAACATTTAGGAAAATCGGTATTTCTAAGATTTGATGGTTCAAAACATGAGTCTTTTTTTTAGAATAATAACTCAAAATTATATATCATTAGAAAGATAATTTATTGCAGAATGTAATGCAATAACGTTTGTAAAATTATCTTTATTCTATCAAGAGTTATTGCCAAATAAACAGGTAAAGAAAACTCAATTGCCTTGAAGTGGATTTCTTTAACTCAAGACTGACCAATGAGACTGATTGTTCTGAGAGCCAATCAGGTATTATTTTGACACAGCATGGAACCAATAAGATAGTAGTGCGAGTCAGCTCTGATTTTCAGGTATGAGAGCTAATAATAGGATTTCTATTCAGCTGTATCTGTGTCGGGCCGCCGATGGCCTAGTGGTCAGCGTTCCTGACAGCCACAGAGAAATCTCAGGTTCGATCACAGGCAGGTACGAACGCTCGAACCACACAATATCCGCAGTGCGTTCGATTGGCACGTTAAGCCGTCGTGCCCCGGGTACTGGTCCCCCTGTTATAAATAAGGGCATCTTCCACCTCCTTTCTATCTCACTTCCATGTCACTTTCCTATCGGGCACTCTAACCCAAATTTCCTAGCGTCCTGTTTCTAAGGTTTGGAAGTTTGGAGATTTGGGATAGAGTGCCCGATTTTGGGAAAGGAGTGTCTTGGGGTCAGACACTCTCTTCCTAAAACCCTGTATACATGATCTGGTCTGATCTGTATGAGTGTCATAACGTAGGCCAATGGTATTTTCACGGATTTTTCTCTTCGTCGATATCTTAGCAAGATGACAGAGGGAAAAGTGTTGACTGGGCACCTAGGAAGCGATGCGGAATAGTAAATTTGCATAAAAAGTGCTACACTTATGAAGAAATAGTAACACATGTAGGTGGAAATCTAAATAAAGGAGGTATTTCTAAACTGGTCAAGAGATATCAGCAGACTCTAAAAGCAGAAAAAGGTGCACTGGGCACCTTTTTCTGCTTTTAGAGTCTGATGCCTAGACGTGCTGGGTACCCTGGTTCGAATCTATTTGGTCTACAGTATTTTTTTCACTCAAGAGAATTTCTACAGCGTCGTGACGTAAAATTTCCTCCGGGAAGAACATAGGGAAAAAAATTGCGCTGACATGGAAGAAGAAAACTGGTGGACGCTTGGAAACAGGGAATTTCTAAAATAAAAGTTCCTCAGTCTGTCACCAGAGAGTAGCATCATCGAGAAAAAAAGAAGGATGAATGGGTGAAATACTTCGTTTCCCCCAAAATTTGTCAATTTCAATGTGATTTTCTTCTGCCATTTTAAGATTTAAACAGAAGATAATCATCTGGGTTAATGAAAATTGAATTGTCTCAATGTGGTTTGAAGATGTGTGCCAGGAATGTTCATGCAGACTCAAGACTTTGGTTTAAATTATAGGATGGCAAGGAAAAATCCATTTCGATCGCCCAAACAAAGATTAGAGTGGGCTAAAAATCATGCTAATTTAACAATGGGACAGTGTTAATTTGCAGTCATCAGACCCGAATATCCATATTTGGTAGTGGTGGCATAAAATATGAAAGAAAAAGAAATGGGGAAGATTTGCTGCCTAAATGCATTACAGCTACCGCGAAGCATCCAGTTAATTGTTGTGATCTGAGTCATGTAGAAGCCAAGACAAACTCGCATCCATAGAAATAATTTCTAGCAAATATTGACTTATTATATCTGTTACAAGCAATACCACAGCATTTTTAAATAATCCCTACCCAATCGGATCACCTTACATTATGTTAGGGTATTATTCAAAAAAGAAAGGATAGTATAGGACATCAAATATCAGAAATACAAATTTTCCAAAAGGTTACGACAATTTTAACCACTAGTGTGTATATTTAAGAAACATGTAAAAACAGTAGAACTTATCATTAAGGAAGATGAGTGGTGATGTTTTATAGAGAATCCGCCAAATGGAATATGCATTTGTTACCTTTAGTACATGATGAATTTCGGCCACAATAACCAAATTGCTGGTTAATATGTTATTTTAACTTGCAAAAGATTTAATTGCTTGTAAAAATGAAAGTTTGTCCATGACGGTGATCGAAACGCGCCTCCCCACTCCGGAATAGGTTGCTCTCCCAACTAAGCTACACGGATGGAATGTATCGCTGCAGATTTGTCGTCTTGACATGGGATTCACCTCTGTAGTACGTCACATCATCTCCGTCCTTGGGCACGTTAAGCCGTCGGACCCCGGGTGCTGGCCCCCGGTAATAAATAAGGGCATCTTCCTCTTCATTTCTACCTCGCTCCCGTGTCACATTCCAATCGGGCACTCTAGCCCAAATCTCCTAGCTTCCTATCTCTAAGGGTTGTTTAAGACCTAGGGTCAGACACTCCCTTCCTAAAATATTCTACATATTATCTGTTCTGATCCGACTCCGTCTTAACATTTTTTTTCTTTTTTCGAAATGAATTTAAGAATTTCTTAATAATTCCAGATGATGTGTGGAACAAACATCACACCCATTGCAAAGAACCCAACTGCCAGTAGACCCATTTTTACGTTACGGTGCCAATGTGAAGATACAGGTTGGTCCGTGTTCCCTCACTCCGGAGTAAGTTGCTCTCCCTACTAAACTTCACGGACCGAATGCACCGCTGCAGATTTGTCGTCTTGACACGTGATTCACCTCTTTAGTACGTCACAAGCTATTTAAATTAGTCTTCAGTTACAAAAATAACCTTATTAAAATACGCGTGGACCTTATATCAGTGTATTTATCGACCCACACCCCCTAGTATGCAGCTGTAAAAACGTTAAAAAGAAATGTGTTTGCTTAATCCTTTGTTAATCCGTGTATCCGCTCATCAAATGGCGATTATAAGAGACAAAATGGAACGGATATACGTGATGTAACGTCGATAGGTTTCTAAGGTGTTTTTGAAACGACTTTGTTCCTATGACGTATCGCAGCTCTGATGTCATATCAGAATGCTTTGGATGAGCGCACGTCACATCATCAGATGCGAAACAGTTTTTGTGTTGCAATGTTATCGGAGCACAACATTTATGAGCGAATTTACAACATAAATTATATATGAAAAATGGCGCTGCTTGCTGTTCTATATCATCCTCCTTGAGGAAATATACGTGTTTCCGGTGAGCACATATGGTTTCCGAACAGTGCATCGTGAATGTATAATTTCTGATAGAAAATTTTAAAGTTTTTATAAAGGGGCATCACAACTGCCATGTTTTATTATTTTATGCAAACTACTGACGTCATCAATATACAGGCCGCGCCATCTATTAACAGGTCTGAACATCACTCAAAGAAAAGTGATTGATTTTTAATATAATTATGGTTACCCAAGTAGCAATTAATGTCGGTCCGACATCGGCTTCATGTTGGTAGCCGATATAACCGATATCGGCTAAATATCAGGGAGGATAACTTTTTGCAATATCGATCCGATATCTGTAGCCGATATCAGTCCAATATCTGTAGCCGATATCGGTCCAATATCTGTAGCCGATATCGGGCCGATATCTGTAGCCGATATCGGTCCGATATCGGCTAAAGAACGGCACGACAATGTCGGATATATCTGAAATGCCGATATCGGTCTAATATCGGCTGAAGAACGGCAATACAATATCGGATATATCTGAAATGCCGATATCGGTCCGATATCGGCTGAAGAACGGCACGACAATGTCGGAAATGTCCACAATGCCGATATCGGCTCAATGTCGACTGATATTAACGACATTCAGTCGACATAACCGATATCGGCCCGATATCTAGCAGATATTCACTGCTACTTGGGTATGTTTAAGAAAGTATTAAGTGTCCCATGCTGTAACTTAAAGTTAGTTTTAAAGATGTGCAAATTTTCATCCGTGGGAATATATTAATTGCGAAGAAAATATGTAAAAAAGTTTTACCATTGAAAACATAAGGCAGATATTTTAGGTGGAACTACCATAAGTAAATGCCCAATTTCAAATCTCAAACAATGCAGCCATAACTGAAAGAAGTAGTCACTTAATATACAGATACGATAAATTTGAAAACCAAGAGTTGTATGCAGCAGATTTTGTATGAACAGATGATATTTCAGTTTTCTTAATCAGCAATGACAAAACAACGTCATTCTAAGATAATATGCTTATCACTTGGTAGATTACCTACCAGGGCCGTAACTAGCAGTTGGTTAGATAGAGATCAGACCCCCCATGAAAAGCAAGAAAGCCTTCCTAGAAAATGGACACCTGTAAATTCTCTGAAATTTTATTTTCGGTGGTTTATTAAAATTTCTTTCGTTAAGAATAAACGCTTTACTTTATTTATTAGTGTATTTCACGTTTTTAAAAACAAAAACAAAATTGAAATTGTTAAGCACGAACAATGGATAAATCAAAAGAAATTACGTCTCGGGCTGAATCAGTAGGAATATCTGCGCCAATGATTTTCTGTCTCATGGCCACCCGACTTGTTCCTGCTAAGGGTCAGGGAAGAGAGAAAGTTTTTTATTTTTTTATTTCTCTCTTTTTTTTTTTCGAAAGAAGTAAATTGTAAAAGAACACTACAAAAAAAAAAAAAAAAAAAAAACAGAGAGAGGGGTATGTGGAAGCGCAGTTGCACATACGGATGAAACACTGCTCGTCACTTGGTGAGTAACCCTAATTTAGGGCCATTGGTTCCAGGGAAGGGAGCGATCCAGTGCGGAAAGACAAATACAACGTCCATGCCTCACCGGATTTCGAACACAGACCTTTTTCAGACGAATTGTCATAAACCATCGCTTAGACCACTGCGATGCTAAATTGCTGTTAAAAACCTTTCAAGCGGTTAACTGCATACAAAGAATTGTTGTCGTGGCAACGTTTCAGCTAAATATACCTCTGCAGGCGATGCAAAACAGTGCTAAAGGAACTTCTTTCTGAGAGAGCGAGAGACAGACAGACATACACACAGACAGGCAGAGATATAGTTTTCAACTTCTACAATGAATATATCGCTTCTGCTACTGAATTATAATGAATTCAGCTTCTTCTAAGCTAATGCTTCTTCTAATGCTTGTTGTTTGTTAATTATATCATGAATAAACTTTCCTGCTAGTAGTGTAGTAATAATAATGAACAAGCTTTTAACTGCTAGTAATGTTGTAGTAGTAATTAAGATGAATAAAGTCTTATGCTGGTTGTTAATAATAATCAACTAATGAAATTAACCTAACAGCCAGACAGAGATCTAACAAAACTATGAACTGAGAAAGACGTACTTACTAAGACAATCTTTTATTTGGTAAACTTCTGGCTCTCACATAAACGAAGATCTCTTTACACACGACATAAAGGCAGATAGGAATCAAAATAAAACGTCTGCGTAGCTCAATTGGTAGAGTGACTTATTCCGGAATGAGGGGATCCGGGTTCGAATCCTGGCGTGGACAGAAATGACGGAGAAATTTACTTCGTTATACTTCTTCCTGTTGATTGTTTTGCGGTCAGTAGTAGTTGTTTTGCGATGCATGTATGAGAGAAGTATTTATTGGTTGCAATTTCAAGGCTTTTGGTTTTTGAGTGAGGAAGGCAGGTTTTACTGTTTGCCACGGTAAGAAGATGCTCCCTCCGAGCTCCAGCGAAGGAGAATCCGTGATTAAAGACGGAGAAGAAACGGCCGAAATTCAGCACCAGTAATACCTGGATGCCATTACGGGGATCTAAGGAAAGCAACAAGAATTATTAACCAAAAAATTAATAGTTTTTTCCTGCAAGTTTGGAGTTACCTTTTATCTCGAGATAATGACCGTGCAATTTAGCCGCCATCAATGGAATTCTGATAATGCAATTTAGTTTCTATATTTCAAGAGAGTTCAGTTTTCTTTCCCCAACTTCCCTTCATATTTTAAAATTAATTTTCTTGTTTTTTCAGTTTTCGGGTTGAATAAAAAACTTTTCGTTAGGAAAGTGAATTAAGAAAAGGAAGAAAGTACTTAAGGAACGCATATAGCATAGAAAATCCTTTTATTTTCGTGGTGGAATATCATAATGATTCGCCAAGGTCCCACTCTCCACTGTGTAGGGATAATTAGACATAAAATGCAATGTAGACATGAAATTGACATTAAAATGTCTACATTCTCCAATGGGAGGTTTTTCAAGGCAATGTAGTCATAAAATCTCTATATTTCGTATAAGATATCTACATTGCCTTGAAAAAGCTTCATAGTGGAGAGTAAAACCATGGCAAATGTTAATGCATATTACATCACAAAAATAAACGTATTCACTACGCTATAAGTGTTTTTTGAGTATTCACGACTTGGTGTATTTAAAAAATTATTAGGAAGAAAGTACAAAACAAAACTTGAATCTGTAATCTTAGTAACTTGCATCTGTACTATATAGTTTCTCGTTTCACACAGAGCCCCCCCCCGCCAGATAAATCTTCAGCTCCCCCTGGTTTCGAGACCTTGCTACGGCCATGTTGCCTACTGTTGTACCTAATCAATAAATAAGTGCTACAGATTCCCTGCTCACAATGAAAGCCGTTATGTAACACGAAAAATTAGGTGAATAGCTTCTGTGCGACTAATGAGTAAAATATTATAACAATCAGATCATATGTAGAGGATTTTGGTAAGAGAATGTCTGACTCCAGGTCATAAACAACTCTCAGAAGTAGGAAGCTAAGAGATTTGGGCTAAAGTGCCCAACACAAAAGTCACATGGAAGGGAAGTAGAAAGGGGTAGTAAGACACCCTGATTTATAAGCGGGATGCCAGTACGCACGGTCCGACGTCTTAACGAGCCAATCCGACGCACGGCGGATATTTTCCGTAGACTTTTCCGTAGCAACAGAGCCGTTTTAAGGCCTTAGTAGGCACCTAGGCTAACATCTGAGTTGCCCCCCCCCAAAGAACGCTTGACGTAGAATCATTACGACGTCCGTTAAAACACGAAACTGTAGTAGCATGATTGTGATAATCAATATGTAGTGCGTTCCTTAAAGTAATAAATTGCTGACAGAGCTTTTATAAAAACCTTCCTATTTTCCACTGTTCTAGCAAGAACAGGATTTAAAAGCTTAATATTCCTAGATTTTGTCTTGCAATATTTAATAATTTAGCATTGTGTACTTTTCTTGATCCCATTTTTTACGCTTTCCAACCTTAGGCTGAAGACGCGTATAGGCTCCAGCTTTGTCAGTCTGTCTGCCTGTCTGCACGCTAACTCGCTTAAACATGGTTCGATTTCGATGAAATCTTAATATGTAGTAGGGGACCAATTGGGGACGAAACCTATTTAAAATTGAAGAAATGGATTCAAAGGTCAGGGCATAGGAGTTGAAGCTATTCCATCGCCCTTATGCGTCATAACTTATGTAGAATTCCTTCGATTGCGACAATATTTTATTATGTTGTTCCGGAAGTATACTGAACCGGTTCCGGTGAATATCACCCAAATATGGTCAAAGCTCGGGGTACAGGAACGAGATGTATTCCACAGCCATTATCCTCATAACTTGACTAAAAATAATTATATTGCGACAAAACGTGAGTATGTTGTTCCGGAAATATGCTGAACCAGTTCTAATGAATATCATTGAAATTGGGCCAAAAGTCAGGGAACCGGAACGAGTTTTATTCAACAGCCATTATCCTCATAACTTGACTAAACATAATTCTATTGCGACAAAACTTTAGTATGTTGTTCCGGAGGTATAGTGAACCAATTCTATTTAATATAGTCGAAGTGGGGTCAAAGTTCAGTGCACAGGAGCGATATTTATTCCACAGCCATTATCTTCATAACTTTAGTAATTACTTGAGTAATGATTTCTGGTATGTTGTAAATCGTATCATAATCAATACATTGCATGATTTTACCAACTTGTTTAGTTATGCAATGTAAAGTCACAGTGGATTTCGCCCATTAACGGTTCCAAGTGCAAACAGGGAGGAGTTGGTGGGTGGTAGTGAAAAAGCTGAAACTCCCTCGCCGTTTCCACTGTACTCAACGACATGAAACGTTTCCTCTTAGTGAGTCACTGCCTTTAAATCTGTTCGTCTTCTAGTGCTCTCTTTGAGGTCGAGTGGAAATCATACGAGACAAAACTGAAGCTATTTTATTTCCTTTATATGTAGATATGTATAAGTTTTGTATATCTCGCGTTGTAGCGGCGTGCCCTTTGGGCTCTTGGTTATGGTGGGCCCCTAGGCTATAGCCCCGTTAGGCACCTCCTTCATCCCTTCATTAGTCCGGCCCTGCATAGAAGAGGGGTCCGTGTTCGAATCCCGGTGAGGCATGGATGTTGTGTTTGTCTTACGTCCCTGGCTATCTCCCTTCCCTGGAAACAGTGGCCCTGAAATTTGGGACGGGCGACTGCTTATAGCCCACTAAGTTGCTCACGGTGGTCGTTAAACCTCTAATAAAAAAATTACCAGTCACGAATGTTGACCACTAGGCCAACCGTGGAAGTAGTATAAAGATGGTGGACAAATCTACACGTAATTTTCTTAGATTAACCTTATGGCGCCATCTGGTGAAGGCTAGCATTGATATTTTTTCAGACATACAATATTTACGTTACGAATTTCTTCAGGACGCGCTGAGTGTTCCTGAAGAATTTTTAACCAATTAAATATATAAGTAAAATATAGATTGCTTCTCCAGTCTTAGGGGTAGAACTGTTCCTGTTATTTATAAAACATCTCAATGAACGGATTAAGGCGACTTACGGCTAATCATCCGAATTAATCGCACGAAGTTTAGCTCTTATTCAAATGTCACCAATAATGCTTAAATTTTGTACCACTATAAAATGCTGGCCACACCATTCCAGGACTGTAAAATATAATAGTATTAACACTGCTAAGTACGCCTAAGAGAGAAATAGGTGATGCAATTCATAACTCGATAAAGCGTCCTTAAGTGCGCATTTATGCAACTGAAAGATGTCTTTTAAGTCTTGCCAAGGTATGGGTTGTATGAAATTCGTTGCGACCTGTGTTGTTGCCTTATACGTGTGTGGGATTCAGATGCAATGCAATATAATTACAAATTAAATTCTTAACCTACTGATCGTCTTGCGATACTGAGCTTGCATATCTGCTAGTGACAGTGCACGTCATAGTTTGTGTTATCTCTGCACAACCAGGTGGTAATTATCTATAATTACGGAAATCTGTCGTGTCACAAAGCTGCCTTGTAAATTAGACACGCACCCATCAGAGCGGCAGATATATCATAGTTCCTGTTTCAGAAACGAAATTTTCTGATTGTGCAAATTGTACATTTAAGCTGCCTAAGTAAACCATATTTTACCAGTGAGCACCACAATAGATTCTCGGATTATCTCCTTCGATATTTTAACATCCAAAGAAATATTTATCATCCCATATATTTATTTATTTATTTTATGTTTCGGGTTGCATATTTCAATACGCCACAGCAGGTGTTAACAGAGTTGAATTAGATCTCACAACAGTGCACGAATTGAAAAAAAAAAAAAAGACAGGTATTACTTTGCCACGAGGTCAGTTATATACACGGTCAAGTCACATTATTGTGACAACCAGATTAATATAGAGTAACTGCCGTGTGAAGCGCGTATAGCAGCTAGACGAGCTGGGAGTGACTTAATAAGGTGCTGAGAGGTATTCACAGCTACATGGAGCTCTGCGGACTGCAGAGCATCAACCAGCTGCTGGAGAGTGCTTGGTGGAGGATCCATAGATCGAACAAAACGACCGAGGTGGTCCTACAGATGCTCAATTGGGTTTAAGCTGGGGAATTAGTGTGCCAGGGAAGTACTTTGAAGTATTCATCGTGCTCTCCCAACCACTCTCGGACATTTCTAGCTGTATGAAACGTCGCATTGTCGTGCTGGAAAATCCCATCCACCCCAGGGAAGACAATAAGCATGTATGGGTGTACGTGGTCTGCAAGGATGGATTCATAACGAATTCGGTCTATAGTGCCTTCTACAAGTATGAGTGGACCCAGAGAATGCCACGGAAACATTTTCCCAGACCATAACGCTGCCCCTCTCCAGCTTTTGTTCTTCCAGAAATGGTTGAAGAGTCTTTGTTCTCCGATGTTTCTCGCCGTTTACGCCAACGTCCTTCCGTTCGATGAAGTAGAAAACGTTACTCATCGCTGACAATCCTTGTCAATCAGCAGAGGTACAATTCCGATACTCCTATGCAGATGTAAGCCTTTCCAGCCGATACACCTTAGTTAGCATAGGTGCAGTGACCACCCGTCTGCATCGGAGACCCATACGCAACAGGGTTTGCTGAACTGTCGTTTTAGACACACTTTCGGTAGGCCCCTAGTTCATTCGGCCAGTGAGTTGCTTCCCTGTAGCGTGTCGATCGGCCCTCACGCACCTTCGAAGCCGGCGTTCACCTCTTACATCAGTGGCACAAGGTAGTCCGCAGTTTCCACGTCGTTTATTCGCAATAGTGCCATTTCTCCAATCAGGATGCACTTTAACCACAGCAGCACGCGAACAGTTTACAAACTGCACTGTTTCTGAAATACTGCCACCTTTAGCCCGAAAGCCGATAATCATACCTTTTTGCAAATCTGATAATTCGCTCCTTTTATCCATGGCACCAACGAGTGATATGCTTTCAGAATGCTTACAGCACACCTTATATACCATTCAAGCTAACTCACGACACGTGCTTTCTTTCATTGGCTACGGGCTGTTGACGTCAAACGTAGGAGATGGTTACAATAATGTGACTCGACTGTGTATAATGATCAGATCTATCAAAATAACATGAAATCTGGTATTGGTCTCGAATTTTCTGGTAGTTTATTTTTAATTTTCATACAGAATAGAATGGGAAGCTTTGATGCGTATTTTGCCTCATCATTTTTCAGATCTTATGGAAGTGGACAATCATGCCGATTAATTAATCCCTTAATTAATTCCCTGCTCCTTATTGGGCTCCAGACAAGGAAAAGAGGTTCCCGATGTGGAAAGGTTCCGCTCAAGAAGGCGTAGTGGTCTATGTGCTGGCTTCTGACCAATCGTCAGAGAAGAGTCCGGATTCGAATCCCGGTGAGGCATAGATGTTGTGCTTGTCTTACAGCACTAGCTCTGTCTCTTCCGTGGAACCAGTGACTCTATATTAGGAAAGGGCGACTGCTTATATCCCAGTGAGTTGCTCACGGTGGTTCTTAAATCTTCAATAAAAAAAAGGGGGAAAGGGGCTTTGAGGATGTGCCGGACGCGACATCATTATCGTAAATCAGCCGTTCGGTCAGGACATATACGAAACAACGTCATTCATCTGGAACAGAGATTCTAAGGCATTGTTAGCAGAAAAAGTTGTACTCATCCCTGTGGCTTCATCCTATAACTTTAGCAGGCAAACCTATGAGCAAGTGCCTAACGTACTCGTAAACCGATGATACTGACAAGCACAAAAGAAGGGAATCTCGTGTATTTCTTGTGCTCTGGTATGCACGAGAGTATAGAACTGGAGGTTCAGAACGTGATAAAGGCGAAAGAACGAAATCTCATGTATTTCTGTCGCCTTAGTGTACTTCTGGGTCGCAGTTTTTGATTTTACTTCCCCCATAATTTGCGTTACAGCTTTGTTTCATTCTGCCTTTCTTAATCGCGTTCTGAATCCCCAGTTCCTTGCTACATTTTACAACTCTGACAGTTACGCAGGAAAACAGCCACAACGCGGAAGTGATAAAAGTATCAGTAACCAGAGTTCACGTGATTTCGATGAATTTTGGTGGATTGTGGGATGTTGTAAAATAAACCACGTAATCAACCTTAAGATATCCCAGTACGTTGGCTGCCATCTTTTTAGAAAAAATGCAAGACTGGGTAATTATTTTTAGGAAGGTTAACACACAAAAACCCATAAACGTTGAAAACAATGATACCAATATAATTTTTCAAGAAATTGGGAAATTCGTGAAACAATTTAAGGAAATATGTCATTTACCGTAAACGCTCTAAATAAAAAGTCACAGATATATGATGGAATTTTTTGCATCAGTATATGCGCATGACTATTATCTACGCAGTGAACTAAAAGGAAAGTGATGTTCCTAAACGAGTAGGTACCGATTCATCCTTTCCCATTTCATCCTCTGCTCAAAATCGTGCCGTTTCATCTCATATTTTAACAGGTGTGACGATTCGTCTCCTTCACCCAGGAGTAGGTACCGATTCATCCTTTCCCGTTTCATCCTCTTCTCAAAATCGTGCCGTTTCATCCTCTGCTCAAAATCGTGCCGTTTCATCCTCTGCTCAAAATCGTGCCGTTTCATCCTCTGCTCAAAATCGTGCCGTTTCATCTCATATTTTAACAGGTGTGACGATTCGTCTCCTTCACCCAGGAGTAGGTACTGATTCATCCTTTCCCGTTTCATCCTCTGCTCAAACTCGTGCCGTTTCATCCTCTGCTCAAACTCGTGCCGTTTCATCCTCGGATTTTAACAGGTGTGGCGGTTCGTCCCCTTCACACAGGAGTAGGTACCGATTCATCCTTTCCCGTTTCATCCTCTGCTGAAAATCGTGCCATTTCATCCTCGGATTTTAACAGGTGTGACGATTAGTCCCCTTCACACAGGAGTAGGTACCGATTAATCCTTTCCCGTTTCATCCTCTGCTCAAAATCGTGCCGTTTCAGTCTCGGATTTTAACATGTGTGACAATTCGTCCCCTTCACACAGGAGTAGGTACCGATTCATCCTTTCCCGTTTTGTTTAATATACAGATTGCAAAGTCAAAGGATGTAATTACCATTACAACCAATCTCTATGACGTAAAGTTCAAACTTTATGCCTAACGTCAGATTACATGACATCAAACGTCATACACGAATGTTTGCAGCTCTTGCTTTCATTCCACCCACTTGTGTAGATGATGGATTTTTAGCCATAATAGAGGATGCGCCCACAAATGATGATGCTCAAGAGTTTAATAATTTTATGGTAGATCAGTGGATGGACAACTCTGTTATTGGTCGAATATGGAACTGTTACAAAGAGCTTCACAGAAGGACAAATTCCGTAGAATAGTGGCATAACAGATTAAATAAATCTGAAAGAGAATCACATCCAAATACATTATAACTTTTGATTAATTTAAAAAAAGAAGCCCAGATCTAGGACATTCAAAGAATCGCCTTAGACCACTGCCGCCCCGGTGGCGCAGTGGTCTAAGACGATGGCCTCTGATCATTCGTCCGAAAGAGGTCCGGGTTCAAATCCCGGTGAGGCATGGATGTTGTGTTTGTCTTACGGCACTGGCTCTCTCTCCTTTCCCCGGGACCAGTGACCCTAAATTATTGACGGGCGACTGCTAATAGCCCATTGAGTTGCTCACAGTGGTCGTTAAACCTCCAATCAAAAAAAAAAAATATGTATATAAACTTCGATAAAATAATTGAGAAAATGGTTTATGATTTTGAAACCGGAAAGAAGACATTAATTGAATGCTTACGTGCTTTGGAATACACAGTGAAACTACAATAATATGTTAGATAAGTTCTTAAAATTGACAAAGTGCTAAAAATCACAGCTATTTTTCTGGCAAAGATTTTTTCTGCATTTGTGACTGGAAAAATTAAAAGAAGACGGAGTGGTCTCAGAAACCGCGATAATACTTTTTGGGGAACGAAGTCAGACTACCTCCTCGTGGTGTTCCCTGGAAACGCAATATGGGGCTAAAAAGTCTGAGCAAAACTAAATAACGAGTAAATAACAGGAACTCAAATAACACAATTTATTAAGCGACTGGATAAATGTAGGGGAGGGGGAGGACGAATCGCCACTCCTGTTAAAACCCTAGGATGAAACGGGAAAGGATGAATCGGGTCGACACCTCCTAAACACTACTGAGATACACTCTCATTCCTGTATGCATTAGTGTAATTTTTCGACATATTTCTTCACTATGTTGAACGTAAATAGCTATAACCTAACTTTAAACTGATAAACAGCAAAATGTTTAGTTCATGCATGCACAACATTGTAAGAAAGACGTATACCACGTTTCATCAATTTATTTACATACCTTTTGCAGTTATCAGGTTTTCCGTAAAGAGTTCGGGACGAAAATCTCATGCAGCAAAAAACGCTTTTCAAGTGTCACTTCCCGTTCGTTTGACACCTGGGTTTAGATATTCCGATTGTTATAACTCTGTATCTTTTCATCGTAGACAGAAACAAAGGCAGTTTTTGAATCCTAAATAACGGGGCTTTAAAATGAACGCATTTTTACAAAATGTGAAATTTGGCCCAAAACGCCCTTTTCAACGTATACCTGATGAGCCATAGTTTTCTAGTTCCGCTACGATTTATTATTATTGTTAGGAATTAACGTTTGTTCTGTAGTTGTGGAAGTAATTTTCGATTTAACTAGTGCAAACAGTTGTGCCTTCAATGTGAATTCATGTGGAGAGCGGCGTGCTGTAAAGAACAAACTTAAATGTTTATTACTTTCTCGTTCATTGTGAAAACACAAATTTGTCGGTGACGGAGAGCGAAATCGCGCCTCCTCGCTTCGGAGCCAGTTATTCTAACCGACGAAACTACACCGACGGAATGTTTCGCTGCTGATTTGTTGTCTTGGTACGTACTTCATCTCTGTAGTACGTCACATTACTTGACCCTACCTTGAGGTTTTCTTGTGTTTTAGGCAGTAAGTAAGCTTAGTACATAGACATTTATGTCCTTAAACCTTACTCAACATACTATGACTCCTTGTACCTTTATATCATTTGTCATACTGCGGAGCACGCTCCAGTTACCGTGATAAACTCCTAAAAGCTACTGAAACACAGTTGCAGGATATGATGAACAGCGGCGTAACTAGCACAATGTGGGCCCCCCTTGCCCACAAGATTTACTTCAACTCCCCTAAGCACAGTAAGTTTTCCCAGGATTTCGAACACCAGGGAAGATGCATTTTTGTGTGGTGGTTTGGGGGGGGGGATAGGAAGTAAGCGAGAATGTCTGAAAAAGTAATGATGGTACCTAAATAAAGCCCTGTGGTTTTAAATTTGTAGCACGTCTTTTGTAAAAAAAGATCGTGCTTCTGTTATCGGTTTGTCCGTCCGTCTGTACCAACGATATCTCAGCAACTATTAGTCCGATTTGAAAAAATCTTTTTGCATTGGGAACCTTAAAATATATGCAAATGATGATCCTTTATTTCGTTTTTTGTTTACGATGTACAATTTTGCCAGTAGAGGGCGTAAATGCAGATGATGTCGAATTCAAATATACGTTTTATTCCACATATTTGCTTCTAAACATCCGATTGACAAAAAAATTATATCTTTCAAATCCATTTATGTCGAAGAGTATTTTAGATATAGTTACTTTTTCAAATAACACATAGATTTTCCGCTAGGGGACGTAAAAGTAAATTACATTTTCCCCGATAACTCTTCTTCTAAAACTCCGATTTGAAAAATGTTTTCTTCAGCGGATACATCTCCTGATGGAAAATCTTTTGCATATAGTTTCAAATTTTTGGTAAAGAATACTTTGGCCACCAAGGGGCGTAAGTGTTAATTTTTGCTTCTGATGTATTTGCCATAAAATCGTAGCTTCTAAAATATCGATTAAAAAATTGTTTCGTGGACTGATGCCCCTCACATCGATAAACCTTTTCGGAATATTTTCTTCCTAAAATATTCCACAGTTTCTCCGCCAGGGGGCGTGGACGTACATCTTATTTTTGTCAATATCTCTAATTCTAAAAGTACGATTTGAAAAATTCTTTCTTTGTTGGATAGTGTTTCCGATGCGAAATGTGTTTCCTATAAATTAAAAATTTTCAAGTAAATCATACACTTTACGCTAGGGGGCACAAAGGTAAATTGCGTTTTCAGATTATTTCTGCTTCTAAAACACCAATTTGAAAAATTCTTCCTGTATCGCATACAAGACCTGATCGAAAATATTTTTCCAATAATTTCTAATGTTTTATAAAGAATGGTTTTGCCACCAGGGGTCATAAGTGCTAATTTCTGCTTCTGAAGTATTTGTTGCAAAATCTGGGCTCCTGAAAACTCCACTAATTTTTTTTTTTTCTTGGACCCACACCGCTTATATGGGTAAACCTTTTGAAAATACTTTCTTCCTAAAATAATGAACGGTTTTCCCACCAAGGGACGTAAAGTCACATCTCATTTGTATCGATATCTCTGTTTCTAAGAGTTCGTAAACTCACGATCCCGTTTACAGCAATATCTGAGGGATTAAAAACCCGATTGAAAATCTTCTTTCTTTGGTCAGATCTATTGTTTTCCATACCGGTTCCATTGTTTTTGAATAGCTTTGATAAATGTAATTTGCCTCAGAACGGATTCAAAAGACGTACTTATTACACCCGAAAATTCGGCGTCAACTTTCTTGTTAAGTAATAAATTCAACGATACGTAATTGCTTTGTCCAAAACTAAAATAAATTTCTTGAAGAAATCCCCCTCTTACACATGGCAGATCTGCGGCTGCTGTGAATAAATATTGACACCTGTCGTGCAGGTAATCCTAGGTAACTGACTGTTTTCCCACATCCTCCACGGGGAACTCCACTGTGGCTTCGCCCTTTTCCTCAGTAGCTTAGAGGGAGGGCGATTGGAGAGCAATCGTATTCTTTACACCACATTGCAGAGTAATCGTATTACAACCCGAAGTCAAAGAGACGATCACTTTCAACCTGTAGGACATTCAGTGTTTTTAAAAATATGCTAGGCATTTATTTAGGCAAAGCTAAATATATTTTAATGCAAAATATGATGAATCTTTGTGTTCAAAATTGTGCGGGTTCGAAAGTTTTTCACAAACCTATAACTAGCAGCTGCAGTGCGCCCCTTTGTTTCCTCCCCCAGGTGCGGGGTCCTCGGTGGTGGTAGTTACGCCATTGATGATGAAGGTTCTTGTTAAAAAGCACTAAGACAGATGTAAGAAACATGTGCTAATTTCTTTGGAGTTCCACAGAACGGCGACCAGAAATAATCGCAAAATATTTACAGAAATCAAAGAATCGATGTCCAGGCAAGAAGGTGCAATTCAGCCATAAAGAAAAGAAACTTGCGAAATAAAGTTTGACATGTAACTAACTCTATTTACCATAATTTTTAACTTCTTTATTCTGTGTAGTTTTTCTCGCTACTCGCATTTATTTCTAAACAGCACATCGGAATTACAACGTTTCTACTAGCAATAACCGATAGCTAGCAGAAGGTAAAAAAAATGTTTGTAAAAGGCAGCCGATGGCTAAGCGAAGAGCTGTACATCAAATAAAGGTTAGGCACTATTCCATTAAATGAGTATGTGATACCTCTTCGGAGTAAGGTAAGTTTACACGCCTCAGAAAACTTGAAAATAACACCGTCCTCGACGGGAATCGAACCCACAGCTCCCGATTTACGTTCAGGTATGTTACCGTTACACCACCCAGAACAAGAAATCTGCGAACAACTTAGGATTTACTTTTTCTAATTTTATATCTTTCACTTATTTCTGAAGAGTTGTTTCTTCAGGGGATTCACTTTCTGCTCGCATGCCGCTAAACTGAAGGATCATATATACACTGATGTCCAAAATTAAGGTCACAAACACATTTTTTTAAATAATTCAAAATAGCAACCAGTAAAATGTTTAAAATTGCTGTCATATATACTTTGGGGAACAGTGAATCTAATGTAAGGGCCGCGGGTGGCCTAGTGGGTAACGTTCGTGACTGTCACGGAAAGGACCTCAGGTTTGATCCTGGGCGGGTACAAATGCTCGATCCACTAAATATCCGCCGTGCGTCGGATGGGCACATTAAGCCATCGGACCCCGGTTACTGCCCCCGGTAATAAATAAGGGTGTCTTCCTCCCCTTTTCTACTTCGCTTCCGTGTCACTTTCCTGTCGGGCGCTCTATCCCAAATCTCCTACTGTCCTATTTCTAAGGGTTTTTTAAGACCTGGGGTCAGACACTCCCTTCCTAAAATTATCTACATATGATCAGAATCTAATGTAAGCATCCACTATTTGTTAAACGATTAACAGGGTGAGTTTGATAAGAGAACGTGAAAGTGACCGTTTTCTGCATCATCACAAGATTGACTGATTTCAGTTAGAATGAGTGCTCGGAATTGTTTAGACAGCGGACTGAAGTGGGCAGCCATCGACAGGGCTTGAAGCTGGCCAGTCTCAAGCTGACGTCACTCTATGGTTACAGGTTTCATGAAAGGTGGTATCCTGGTTACGGCACCAATCTCGAACAGCGGATACCATCACCAGGAAGTTCGGCCACGACCGTAAAGGAACAACGACACCTACAGGGGATCGTTACGTGGCATTAACTGCCAAATGCCATATACGGTTGACGGCTAGTGACCTCTCTCAGGACCTCGCTGCTTCGACCGGAACAACAATTTCGTGGTAAACTGTATACAGACGCCTAACAGAGAAGACCCTTTACTCCCGGGGACATGTGGTGCGTGTTCCCTTCACCAGATTGCAGAAGAGTCCCCGTCTGTCGTGGAGCGAAACACATCTTTCATGGACACAGCAAGATTGGGGCCGTGTACTTTTCTGTGATGAATCGAGATTCAGTGCACAGTATGATTCTCGACGAGTCTTCATCTTGAGACAGCGTGGGACCCGCTATCATCCCTACAACATAAGCGAATTCGACTACTTTGGTGGAAGTGGAATCCTTGTGCTGGCAGGCATCATGTTGGACGGCCATACACCACTGCACGTCTTCGATGGAGACATTGTGACTGTACAGCGCTATAGGTATAAGGTCCTTGAACCTTATGTGAGGCTTTTCCGGGGAGCTGTCGGACCGAACTTCATTTTTATGGACGATAACACGAAGCCACACACAGCTCAGATTGTCGACCATTTTCTGGAGGGAGAGGATATTTCCCGCATGGTGTGGCCAGAGAAGTCGCCGGACCTAAATCCTATAGAGCATGTTGGGGATGCTCTAGGAAGAGCCAGTGAACGACGTCAACCCCTTTCCAGGACCCTCCAGGCGTTAAAATCCGCCATTTTAGAAGAATTACATTTGTTGCCACAAGATGTTATCAACAACTTCATTTACAGGATGAGGGGTCGTTGTACGACTTGTAAAGCTATGAGGGGTGGCCACACGCCCTATTATCCGGACAGCTCTGGAGATTTGATGCACCATGTTTGGACCGTTTTCAGTCTAACTTGCATATCGCACGCAATTTACCTCCTGTTCATTTTATTATGTTACTAATGCATATCTCATAGAATGAGACATCACTGTACCACTTTTCATTGCAATAAACCATTTAGTTTTCGAGATATCACAGAATATGTGTTTGTGACCTTAATTTTAGACATCAGTGTACTTTGATTTGCGCAAGGTGGTGCGTTTCATCCGAGTCCCGATACACACCCTCAGTTGCTTAAAGATTCCTTGTTCAGGGTGTCGTAACGGTAACATACCTGAACGTAAATCGAGAACTGCAGGTTCGAATCCCGTACCACGACAATGTAACTTTGAAGTTTTCTGACGCATGTCTACTTTCTTGAATTCCTTGGCATCCATCTCTCTAAACATCTATTTGATCTCTTCGGAGCGTTAACATGTGTTACCACGAGTGCTGTCAAATGCATTGTCCTCACGAAGTTTTTATACACACTATATTGGCAAAAGTCACATGACACCTAGAAGAGAAAAACAACATAGCATTTATTGACATACATTAGTACGGTGTCGGTCCACCTTTGGCATTAACGCATGCACTGACCCTTCGAGCCATGCTTCCGACAAGATTTTGGAACACAGCGATAGGTATTCGCTTTCATTCAGTACATAATGCTGCCGCTAACTGTTGCTTAGTAGTAGTCCTTGGTTCCAAACTTCTTATGCGGCGTTCTAATTCATCCCATAGGTGATCTATGGGATTAAGGTCAGGACAATGTGCTGACCCGCTCACACACGATACGGAATTATTGTCAAACCACACCGTAACAGTTCTTGTTTTATGGTTCCGTGCATTATATTGCTGGTACCAACAACGCTCGGTTCCACAGTATTGCCACAAAGTTGGTAGGGCATAATTATCCGGAATGTCGAGGTAGACGCGCTGGTTAACAGGTTTGTTCACGATAACCAGTGGGCTGAGACCATACCAAGAAAAACACCCCCACACGAGTACACAGCCAGATCCAAATTTGACCGTAGCAACAGTACAATGTGGTAAATAGCGTTACCCCGGCTGCCGCCTTACCCACACACGACCATCAGACTGATGCATCGTGTATCTGGATTCATCAGTCCATACGACCCGTTCCTATTGATATACGGTCCACTGTAAATGTTCTTTACACCATGCTAAACGACGACTAACATTCCGAGTGGAGATGAAAGGCTTATGAGCAGCCGCAAAACCACGGTAATCCATGGGATGAAGTTATCTGCGAATGGTATATGTACATACCGAGGTTCCAGTATGTTTACTAACCTGTACACTGAGGTCTTGTGCAGTAGTACACCGTGGATTAGCTGTAACGACTCTCCTGAGGCTTCTCTATCACTGATTATTGTAGGACTGCTGGTACGTTTTGCTGCTTCATGCACGCCATGTCTTCCACTTATTCAGTACATCCAAACCAGTTGACTTGGGTATGTTTAAATGTCTCTCTGTTTCGCTTATGAACAAACCAGTAATATAACACGCAACAATCTTTGCTTTCTCAAAGTCAGTTCTCTCCCGCCGCGACATGTTCACTCAACCTCACAGTGCGATATGATCGCGGTCAGCTGCAGGCTTGTTTTGATACCGTTTGCAACTGTACCGCGCATCTTAACAACGCAGCGGATCTGTTCATTTGCTTTTGAAGGGGTTTCCAGTGACTTGTCAATATAGTGCATATTCCGTTGAACTGATTTCAGCGATCTTACTAACATCAAGTTAATTCGTTGCAGCCGGATAAAAAGTTAACTACACTTTATAACGACCAATGATTAAATAGCGGCCCGCCACAGCGCACGAAAACCGCGCATCGAGGAGGCTATATCAAAAGCAAAGCTCGTACACAGGGCCAATTGTGACAGCGCATTGCGGTTGCATTAACCTCCACGGACTGCGAGGATGCCTCGACGTCAGACCCGTGCACAATACGAGCGAGTTTGAAAGAGGACGTATCATTGGGCTGAAAGAGGCCGGTTGGTCTAGTCGCCGTATCGCCAGGCATTTGGGTCGAAGCGACTGGACAATCAGACCATGTTGGCGCAAATGGGGTCGAGAAGGGCCAGGGATACGTGAGCAGTGGACGGCCGAGGGCAACGACAGAACGCGAGGATCGAGCGATTGTAAGAGTCGCAAAAACACAACCGAATTCGTCGCTCTCAACCATCTGTGGTCATGCTGCGTCGTTTACATGAGCGGATGTTTCCATCCGGACCGTTGCCAGATGACGTGCGACATGGAGATTACATTCAAGGATGCCACTACTTTGCCTACCACTAACCAGCCAGTATTTCTGGCACCGGTTGCACCAGTGGTGTTGAGCTCGGTCAACGTGGTGTAGTGTCCAGTAGTGCCGTGTGGCCTTCAGTGATGAGTCACGGTTTGCACTTGGCGCCGATGACCAGCGCATACGAGTCTGGAGACAAGGCAGCCAGCGCACGTATACTGCCCTTACCGTAGAACTTCACACGGATCGCATACCGGGAGTGACTGTCTGGGGAGCCATTTTCTACGACGCCCGGACACTATTGGTAGTCCATCGTGCCATTCTCACGCCTCAACTGCTCGTCTGTTATATTCTACGACCTATTGTGTTGCCATTCCTCTCGGAGCATCACCGAGCAATTTTTCAACAGGATAATGCTCGGCCACACATGACACAGCTCTCCTAGTACCCGCATCTGTAATGTCAACACTTTTTCCGTGGTCAGCCCGATCGTTCGACACCTGACCGTCGAACATGTTTGGGACACGATGGGACGCAACGTATGCCTATCCCGAAATGTCGGCGAATTGGATCGCAGTTTGGACACTATCTGGTATGCTATAACACAGAACTAAATCCGTAAGCTGTATGCTTCTACAACTTGCAGGGTAATCGCTTGTATCCGAGTCAGAAATGTACTGACTTGGCTCGGAGGGCCAGAAGGTATCCGAGAGTGAAAGGTACTTGAGTCAGAAAGATACTGACTTGGCTCGGATACAAAAGGTTACCCGGCACAGCAAGGTACTGACTTGTTCCACTTGTGTAGCTGTTTTATCCGAATAAACTGCCCAACTGTTCTGGAATTGCAATCATTCCCTCTCCTATACCTGTACATTGCACATACAAATTTTCATCTGGATCGGATGGTTCCTTCCAAGTGTTTCAGTGTTTTTGGTCTTGAGTTACCGTGACAAAAAAACCCTTCTTGACAAACTCTTAGCTCTGGTTAACCATATTTTCTTTTCTGGAACTCAACAGTTTTCTGTTTTGTGATCAAGAAAAAGGAAACACATAAATCAGAATGAGTAAACAGCACTCAGTACGACACCTTCTGAACTTTAAGGTGACAAGCTAAATGAAGGAGGTTAAACTTAAGCCCATTTTTGTTAAGAGACCAAAATATCATCTTACACTATGTCTGCTAGTTCAGCTGCATGAAGAACTATGCTCCCTGCCACTCGCAGCAATTGTGATATTTCTAAATTTAAAATTCTTGTGCTCCGATAAATTACTTTCCCTATAAAGGTAAAGGAAAAATAAATGTGCAAGTCGTAAAAGTAATCTAATTTTAAAAGTTTTTTTTGTTTTTCCAGATTACCTTTCTATAAAAACAGCTAGAATGCCAAGAAAACGGCATTTATTCGATGGAATTCCAAGGAGTTCAGCGTTGCATATCATATATCAATGAAGAAGAGCGAAGCACACCCTAGGGTATGAGAGACTGAAAAGGGTAAACGGGCGTTTCACGTCGGAGCAACTTTTCGAAGAAATAGGAAATAAATGTGTGAAATATATATGTCTGCAAATGTGACAACTCACCTCCATCAAGTAGGCAGCCGAGATAAATAGTGTGACGACGATCGTTTCGCTACGCAGCGACAAAAACGAAGATGAATGCATTTGGGTAGTTTCTTTTGTTAATTCTATTAGTGTTGTAGCGAATGAAATGTTAACGGTTATTGAAATAGATCAGTTATACAATCCGATACTGAAGAAGACATCTCCAATACTGAAGAAGACATCTCCAAAACTGAAGAAGACATCTCCAATACTGAACAGTTTATTACATTTGAAAATTGCTCATATAACTTTCCCCACTTAGAGAATCAATTTGGAAAGTACATTTATTCTTCGACGAAAAACTTCCAGATAAAAATTTAATACCGACAGACTAAATAGTTGGTTACTTACTAATAACGAGGAATTGTACACCAACTACACTGAAGAGCAATTCAATTAGAGACAGCTGGCGTTATGCAAATGTGGCGCTGTGAGCGGCCCTGTAAACAGAAACGACATGGCGTATGCAGCGATCCGAAAATATAAGGAGTGATGCGACTTAAATAAGTAAGAGTCTGACGCAGTATAGGTAAGACGAAGGATCTAAGCGCATTTGATCGTGGGAAAATTGTCGGGACCCGACGAATGGGTCACTTCATCTCGGAAGTCGTGAAGGCACTGGGATTTTCACGAGCCACACTGTCACGGGTGCACCGTGAGTACATCGAATCCGGTAAAACCATTCCTGCAAGGGCCAACAGACGTGGACAACAGCGTGTGGATGAGCGGGGTCATCGTAGGATAGCTCGCATTGTAACAGCGCATAGGCGGGCCACAATGCAAGAAATCACTCGGCAATTTAAAGCTGGTGCACAAAAACATGTACGCTGTCACACCATCCAGAACCATTTCCTCGCTATGGGGCACAGAAGCCATCGTCCCACAAGGGTACCGCTGCTGACCGCACATCACAGGGTGCAAAGATCAGCATGGACGCGGGAACATCGCCACTGGACCTTAGACATGTGGGAAAATGTTGCCTGGACTAATGAGTCGAGATTCACGTTGGTGCATGCGGATGGCAGGATACGAGTACGGCGCAAACCACATGAAGCGATGGATCCTTCTTGCCAGCAGGGTACTCTTCAAGCTGGTGGGGATGGCATTCTCGTCTGGGGACTGTTTACGTGGACTGAAATGGGACCCCTGGTAAGTGGGACATCGTCCCTCACAGGTCAACGTTACCGGGATATCCTGGACGACCATTTGCTCCAGTTTGTGCGTCTTCAACATCCCACTGGGGACCTCATCCTGCAACAAGACCATGAACCGTGCCATGGCTCCCGAATTGTATCCGAATGGTTGGATGAACACTCCACCAACGTGACCCCGCTTCTTTGGCCAGTAGGTCACCTGACATCAATCCCATCGAGCACATCTGGGATGCCATCGAGGGAGATGTTCGAGGGTCTGACCCCTCCATCAAATCTTCGTAAACTGCGGGAGCTTGTTCAGGAGTCGTGGATCCGTATGGCTTCCCAACGCTTCCGGTGTCTTGTCGAATCCATGCGGAGACGAATCACCGCCGTCATCTGGGCGAAAGGTGGTGCTACACGTTACTAGACAGGTATCTCTAATTCAATTTCTCTTCAGTGTATATTCAAAATAGTAAAACTATATTAGCAATTCGAATTTATCGGCCTAAAAGTAGAAGCCAAACTTTTGCAAATCAACCAGATGGCGTTTTGGAGAAAGGTAGACAGCAAACTGGATAATACACTGAAAGGACAAATTATTACGCATACCTCGGTGAAAATACACAAAGCAGCAAGATGGCAGCTAATCGCAGTGTGCAGGAAAACCGGTCGGGTTATGAATAGAGTGGATCGGTACGCACAGGAATACATTCCATCTCGAGTAAAGGACGAGACTTAGGTGAGTTTGATGGAGGTCAAGTCGTGGGAGCCAGGAAGGCCGGATGTTCAATCAGCGCAACGGCGAAATTGTGAGGAATTCCGCGACAAACCGTAGCAAGCGTGTACCATGAGTACATGAAATCCGGCGAAAACCGCAAAAAGTGGGACGAAAGGTGGCCGTAAAAGTGCATTGGATGATCGAGGCCACCGACAAGTGGCCTGTATAGTACAGGCGAATCAAAAGGCTTGCTTGCAGGAAATGACGTCACAATTTAATGAAGGAGCATCCACAAGCCTATGCTCAAAGACAATCCGTTGACATGTGACACAACTTGGCTGGGGCCGTCGACAGCCACATCGTATCACGTGATCGTCTGCAGTTTGCGAAGGCCCATCAAAACTGCAGCATGGATGATTAGAAACACGTCATATGGTCTGACGAATCCCGTTTCACACTGTATCGCACCGATGGCAGACAGCGTGTGTAGCGTAAACCACACGGAGCTAAGGACTCTGCATGTCAAATTGGAGTACCGCAGGCAAGTGGAGGCGGTGTAACTCTTTGGGCAACTTTCACGTGGTCCGACCTGGGTCCTTTGTTACCTCTTGAGCCTTCCGTCACTGGTTCCAACTATTTGCAGCTCGTGGCTGACTATCTCCAACCTTTAATTATGTGCCTCTGTTTGAACAAGTTCTGATCTTTCAACAGGACGACGCTCCAGCCCATCGGTCTTGGCTTGCGACCGACTGGCTCCCGGAGCGTAGCAGTGAGTTTACCACACTCGCATGACTCCCTCGCTCACTGGATGGAGAAGTCATGGGACATATTGGAAAGAGCTGTTCGCGATCAACCATCCCTACCCATATCTCTGCCTGCTGTACGCCAAGCACTCTAAGATTGCTGGTCAGCGATACCAGAGTCTGTGCTTCGGAGACACAATGCGTCCATACCACGACGTTTGGACGCTGTCCTGCGTGCAAAAGGTGGTACCCCGGGCTATTAGATGGGTGCACATATTATTCTGTTCTTTCAGTGTAGGACGCTTCTACAAGTTTTTTCTTTCATTGAAGGTTTTACGACCACCGTGAACAACTCGATGGGCTATAAGTAGTCACCCATCCCTAATTTAGGTCCACTGCTTAAAGGGAAAGGAAAGTACCAGTGCCGTAAGACGAAGGCAACGTCCATATCTCACTGATATTCGAACCCGGACCCTTCTCGGATGAATGGTCCCAAACCAGCTGTGCTTACACCACTGCCCCACCGGTGCGTTCCAACAATTCGAATGCGGTGATCTAACTAGAAGTTAAATGAATAGTAGCTAATGCAATTTTCATCTATAGTTAAGAGGCGTCATATTTCTTGGCTACGCGTTATCTTGGAATGAAAAAGGCGATATCTGATTAACTGGTTCCATATTCGTAGCAGCTCTAGAGAAAAGCGAAAAGCTGTTATTGTAAGCCTCACTTTTTATTATGATCTCAAAGGCTGCTAAAATGACAGTAGATTTAGGCATAAAGTAGGAAGCTGCTTTCTTTTTCATCCCACATAGAAGCGGAGGGCTTGAACTCGATTTCTTTTTAAGACGCTGTGGTTACTTCTCTGTTCTTTGTGCCTCTTTTATGCTTGATCATTATATACTGGTGTGCAAAAATTAAGGACGAAGAGGAGAAATTAGCATAACAGCGGACGCAGCAGGCAGAACGGACCTACATACCACTCAGGAGATAGACTACGGTCCGGTACGGCAGGGCATGCGCATATATGCAGCATGACGTGGGGGTCGGAAGGGTAAAAAGCACACGGGCGGTGTACGCTCAGCAATTCGGTTAAAGCTATTGCCCAGTGTACATCGGTTTAAACGACGTAGAGTTGCTGCCACCGTGTGATATGACCAACAGGCAATCCTGTAGACGGCATCTGGATGACTTTACCCTAGGTCGCGTCATTAGGAAGTTGGAAGAAGGTCGAAGTGTGATTAGTGTGGCCGAGGAGTTCGGAATCACCCACAGCATCGTTTCACGAGCTTCGAGAGCATTTCAAACGAGAGGAACAGCTGTCCGAGAGTTTAGCAGTGGTCGTCCACGAGCAACCACGGCGGCGGATGACCGGTATATTGTCCAACAGGCGAGACGAGGCACATGGCACATGCAACAGACAACTAGACGTCCGTTATCGCGTTTCACCGTGGCCAACAGGCTGCACAAAGGTGGTCTGTTTGCATGACGACCAGTACGGTGTTTGCTATTAACGCCTGCTCATCGGACACGGCGGTTTCTGTGTTTCCAGGAACACAAGAACTGGACACATCAGCAATGGGGTCGAATTCCCTTTACGGATGAAAGCCGATTTAGGGTGACGAGCGATACTGGACGTATACACATATGGAGAGAGCAGGAAACACGCAATCACACCTATAACATCATCGAAAGGGACCGGTTTGGAGGTGGCGGAGTTCTCGTTTGGGGCGATATCATGCTTGGTAGCCGTACTGACCTCCAAATCTTCCAAGCAGGTTCAGTCACTAGTGTCCGCTATTGTAGCGAGGTTCTCCTGCCTCACGTGCGTCTGTTTAGAGGTGCTGTGGGTCCTGAGTTCCTTTTCATGGACGACAACGCTACACCTCATCGTACAGTGGCTGTCGCAGAGCTGTTGGAGAGTGAAGATATTTATCGCATGTATTGGCCCGCAAGCTCCCCGGACCTAAATCCAATCGAACACGTGTGATACCTTCTCGGGAGACGCTTGGCAGCACGTCACCAGCCGCAAGCAACGATTCCGCTGCTCCGATTGGCGCTACAAGACGAATAGGCCGCAATGCCTCAACAGCTCCTTGACAACCTCGTCCTCAGCATGGACAGACGTTGTAAATCCTGCAACGCAGTCAGGGGTGATCATATCCCCTACTAAAGACAAGATTTTTCTTGGCAGCTGCCTGTCACATGG
Organism: Macrothele yani; assembly: GCA_039090855.1. Taxonomy (NCBI): domain Eukaryota; kingdom Metazoa; phylum Arthropoda; class Arachnida; order Araneae; family Macrothelidae; genus Macrothele; species Macrothele yani. Next base: position 39,460,398 of record CM076998.1, read on the forward strand.
ACGTTTCTGTCTTCTGTCCAGTTGTGCTCGAAGCTACCTTTTCAAAAAAGTGCCTTTGTATCCTTTCGATTCCTTGCTTCGACGGTTTTGCTCACTTGTCCCATATTCTTTCATCTTGGGTATCTTATGGTATGATTTGAGTCGATGAGGAGCACTTCTGCACGACGTTACATTCGAAAAACCGTCTTGTCCTTAAATTTTGCACCCCATTGTATTTCTAAACGAATTCTTGTTCATTCTAATGCAGTATCATTTAGAGGCATCAGTGTATTGTAGATTGATGTCATGAATGCCTGCGTCGTTAGAAATAAGGAGCTTGTAGTATTTTTTTCAAACATGGTACATAAATATGTAGGAGAGCTTTGTTAGACACAGAAGTTCATTTTCTTGAGTGCCGTCCTTAGATGGCAGGGAATATTTGATATATATGGAATTAAGCCAAGGTAACTATGGCGTAGAGAGATTAACGCGAATGGTTTTATGAAAAACAAAGCACAACATAGGTGCTAATCTTTCTGTGCCGCAGCAAGGCTAATTGAACTCGATTCCCCACGTGCAAAATGATTCCTACCAACTCACGATGGTACTCAAGAAGATGAACTTCGGTGGTCTGCATAAAATATCCTACATATTTATATAATATGCTGGAGAGAAATACGTACTTAAAAGCATCCTATTTTCAACGAGACAAGTGTCTATGCCATCAATCTATAATACATAAACGGCTCCAAATTGCACTGGAATGACAAAGCGTTCGCTTAGACATAGAATCACCAAGCATGTCGGTGTCTGCCCAAGGTCTCCTACCTAAATATGCCCATCGCGTCCGAAATTGTAACTGTGTTTGCCTAATAAATAATTTATAGTGTGTACATGAAAAAACGCAGTTTAATTTTTCACATTAGTTCAAATATTTGGGAAGTCAGAATTACTTTTTATTCTGTTTTTGTTTGGACATTTTTAATATCGGAATAAGTATTGACTTTTTAACCACGCTACGCCTTTCTGATGCTTCATACGGAGGGTGAGTCGAAAGGTTTGCAATTTTTGCATAAACGCATGTGCTGCGGGGGGCTATGTCACGTGTTTAAACTAGTTCGAGTCACACACTGCAGTCAGTCGAAAGGGATATAAAGTGGTAGTCGCTGCTATGAACAGCATTGCATGTCGTTGTTCTGTCTGTGGTTGGGACGCCTAAAAGATGAACAGCCACAACCGGCTAGTTATGAAATTTTTGCTTTACGAGTTTTAACTCCGACTCAACGTTGCTCAAGCAACCGAAACATTTGTTATGCAAAAGGGGAAGGTACCGTTGACCACAGCACCTCGACCAGATGGTTCAAGAAATATCACTCAGGTATAGAAACCTCAATGATCAGCCAAGGTCAAGTAGGCCGCGATCCGTGAATTCGGAAGCCGTGCGCAAGAGCGTACAATCAAATCCGAAAACCAGCACTCAGAGATTATCAGGCGAGCTGGGCGTATCACAGACCACCGTGATTTTTCACCTTCAGGACCTCGACGAGGGCTACAGGAGCTGCCGCATCGACCCTTACAAACTGACTCCAGCTGAAGCAAACCGCCGAGTGGAAGTGTGCACAAAACTCCAAAGAAAACCCCCTCAATGTACGTTTCATCAAGATAACTGATACGTGCGATGAAAAGTGGATCTATTTACGTAATCCTAACACAACACTGCTGTGGTTGAGCCCGGGCCTGCTTCCACAACATGTTGCCGAACGAGGGCACTTCGAGCACAAGGTGATTCTCTGCGTCTGGTGGAATTTCGAGGGGATAATCCATTACGAATTTGTTTCACACGGTCGGACTATCAACGCCAAGGTCTATCTCTGAACAGCCGCAGCGGATGTATACCGTTTTGGAGAAAACGTACCCGGCACTGATGAACAGAAAGCGTGCTCACCTACAGCAGAACAACGCTAAGCCTCATACCAAGCGAATGACCCGGGCAAGACTCCAGGAAATTGAGGGCATCGAATTGATGCGACACCAAGCCTACAGTCCGGACCTAGCCCCGTCGGATTATTACTTGTTCCGGTCCATGGCCCACTTCCTTCCCGGGCGGCACTTCAACAACCAGGACGAGGTGGTGAAGGAGTTCTTCGCCTCGGAGGACAAGAAGTGGTTCCGCCGCGATATCGAAGAACTAGCAGACAGATGGCTAAAGACGCTGCAGCACGATGGCCTATACTTTGAATGCTAGTCAGATTTCGTCGTAAAAGTACGTATGAAGACATAAAGTTATCTAAATATTGCAAAACGTTCGACTCACCCTCTGTAGGATCGAAGGACTGGCATACAGATGGCTAAAGACGGTGCAACACGATGGCCTATACTTTGAATGCTAGTCAGATTTCGTCGTAAAAGTACGTATGAAGACATAAAGTTATCTAAATATTGCAAAACTTTCGACTCACCCTCTGTAGGATCGAAGGACTGGCATACAGACGGCTAAAGACGGTGCAACACGATGGCCTATACTTTGAATTCTAGTCAGCTTTCGTCGTAAAGGTACGTATGAAGACATAAAGTGATCCAAATATTGCAACACGTTCGACTAACACTCTGTAGGATCGACGAACTGGCAGACAGATGACTAAAGACGGTGCAATACGATGGCCAATACTTTGAATACTAGTCAGCTATCGTCGTAAAGGTACGTATGAAGACATAAAGTGATCCAAATATTGCACAACGTTCGACTCACCCTATGTAGGATCGAAGAACTGGCAGACAGATGGCTAACGACGGTGCAACACGATGGCCTATACTTTGAATGCTAGTCAGCTTTCGTCGTAAAGGTACGTATGAAGACATAAAGTGATCCAAATATTGCAAAACGTTCGACTCACCCTCTGTAGGATCGAAGAACTGGCAGACAGATGGCTAAAGACGGTGCAATACGATGGACTATACTTTGAATGCTAGTCCGTTTTCGTCGTAAAGGCACGTATGAAGATATAAAGTGATCCAAATATTGCAAAACGTTCGACTCACCCTCAGTAGGATCGAAGAACTGGCAGACAGATGGCTAAAGACGGTGCAACACGATGGCCTATACTTTGAATGCTAGTCAGCCTTCGTCGTAAAGGTACGTATGAAGACATAAAGTGATCCAAATATTGCAAAACGTTCGACTCACCCACAGTAGGATCGAAGAACTGGCAAACAGATGGCTAAAGACGGTGCAACACGATGGCCTATACTTTGAATGCTAGTCAGCCTTCGTCGTAAAGGTACGTATGAAGACATAAAGTGATCCAAATATTGCAAAACGTTCGACTCACCCTCAGTAGGATCGAAGAACTGGCAGACAGATGGCTAAAGACGGTGCAACACGATGGCCTATACTTTGGATGCTAGTCAGCTTTCGTCGTAAAGGTAGGTATGAATACATAAAGTGATCCAAATATTGCAAAACGTCCGACTCACCCTCTGTAAAACCGCTCCACACAACTTTGTAGAGTGTTTTTAATATAACGTTTTTCGCTTTCCATAGCAGCTTTTCACCGAAAAATTATAAAAGTCATGTTACAACAGAAAGGGATATTAAGAATTTTCTCTGTTTTTCGTATTGGAAAAAAGAAATGTGCTTTCATAATGAAGTTAAAAAATCGTTCTGGTTGTGCTTGGGCCAGAGTTTAGAATCGGGGAGAAATACTAATAATTCAAGAGACTGAAAGCATCGGCTGAAAGATATCCAAACAGCATCGATTCTTTTCTGATATACGAAGGTGTCTTTTGGTTTCTGGAACTACAGTCATTTGTAAACTTTTAAGAGCACCTGTGTGTATTAAGAGATTTCTGCTGATTGCGTCAGCTACTGTCTGTATTACTCAACTTTCTGTCGGTGTTGCATCACCCTACAGTGGCAGCTGTTGATAGCGTTCGTGGAAGCGTGCGAGCGTCAGTTTGCTTCTGGTTTTCACGTTGAGAGATTTTGTACGTATTTTCTGTATTGCGAAAAATGGGCTAAGAAGTGTCATTAAGTGTTACTCAGAGTCACAAATAGTGACTTTATATCATGAAGGATACTCCGAATGTGACATAAGCAGAAAGGTGAATGTGAGCACGACTGCTACCCATAATACGATCATGAAATATCAGGTGAATTTAACGACCGAAGGAGAAGTTGACGTCCAAGGAAAACAACCCCACGGGATGACAATACAATAAGGCGAATAGTTATGCGTCCTCCGAGGAGATCCTGCAAGAACATCAAGGCCTTTCTACATTCAAAAGGGTCTGATATTAGTATCAGCACTGTTTCCCGACGTCTTAGGAAATATTTTGGATTAAATTCTTATAAACATGCACATACATATCTAAACAACCTGTGTCATGAAAAAGAAGAGATCCCAGTTTGCGAAGCGCCATCAATCGTGGACTACTGAAAATTGGAGCCAAATTCTGTTTTCCGATGAATTAACTGTGCGTCAATTTGAATCACGAGTTCGACGACTGAAATGCAAAAGGTTTGATAAAAAATACAACGTTAGCACCGTAAGATATCTGCCATGGGGCGCTGCATATCAGCCTCCTGTACTACTTCATTATCCTTTTTATATGGAAATCTTACGTGAAAAGTTGTTACCTCATATGCAAATGCACACATGCACAATCTCCATGCATGATGGTGCGCCATGCCACAGATCAAAGGTGGCGAAGGACTACCTGCAGGGAAAAAAACATAACTGTGCTTGATTGGCTCTGTAACAGTACCGACCTTAACTCCATCGAAAATCTGTGGACCATTTCAAGAGACAAGGTAGCAGCAAAACAGCCATCAAATTTCCAAGCTTTAATTGACGGGAAAAAGTACATGTGGTGCAACGACATTTCGCGTGACTACAGCAAATCCCTCATTGAGAGTATACCACATCGTATTATGTCCGTTATAAAAAAACAGAGGTGGCCACACAAAGTACTGATTTCGGTATTTTTATGTTCTAAAATATCTACGTATTCATCTATGGTGCCATTTTTTCAAATATCTCTGACTAGTAATTATTTTTTTTTGTTTTTTTTTATCTTAATTTTCAACAAATTGAGAGTGGTCTTAAACTTGCAAATAACTGTATTTCTTGAGTGATTGACAACGATGAAAAAAATTAATAACATCATGGTGAAAGTTAAGAATGGGTATTCCACTTTTCTGAAATGCGCAACGAGTATTTGCTTTTCTGTTGTTTTTTTCTTTCATTTAATACTGAGTGCTCGATGTTGAAGATTGAATTGATTTTTGTACAGTAACTAAACACACACACACACACACACACACACACACACACACGCGCGCGCGCTACTGGCACTAGGTGGAATCTCAGGAAGAAAAGAGGGAGAGAAAAATGACTACGCCCTGAAAGGACTGCCAAATGTAACAACTTTGTCACTTTCGAAAGTCTTCTCTGAAAAACTTCTAATACACATATTCGGAAACGAAATTTCAAAACACATCGAGATAGCCCTACTCGAGCGATGTTGGTTTACATTTTGTTTTCTTGATCAGCGACATGTCAAAGATCTTTTTGGGATTTTTCTACTTGCCAGTTTATCACTTAAGGCACACATTTTCGTCCTTGCTAGAAACGTTATTTCCATTATACGTCGCAGAATTATAAAGATCAAAACGGTTAAATTCAAGGTAAAAGAACAATAAATTTTCTGGCACAATGAGGACACGCTTCGAGGTGAAAAGTGTTACATTTGGAATAATGGAGCTGCTAAAAATTACAATAAAACTAAAGATTTGCTGAAAAATTCCTCTCGCTTCCCACTACTGCGACGCAAAAGTGAGCTAAAATTAGTCAGAGAACATTTGTCTAGGCATGCATCAAAGACACAGGAGGTTATTCAGATTATAATTTACACTGTGAGATCAAGAAATTTTGTATTGGGCTAAATGCGTACAAAATGTCTGCCACCAGGAGGCGTATATGTGCTTTTATATTTGATACTGCGACTAAAGGTAAGGTACTAACAATGCCTACTTAGATAGTGTACAATTTCCACGCTAGGGCTACACTTTCTAACTCTCACACAGAGGGAGAAAGAGTTATATTTTGTCTTTGTGAAAACACAAGTTTGTCCGCGAGGGTCATTGTATCCGTGTCCCCTCACTCCGGAGTAAGTCGCTGTCCCAACTGAGCTACGCAGACAGAATGTCTCGCTGATGATTTGTCGTCTTGACACATGTTTTCACCTCTGTAGTACGTCGCACTTCGGCGTCTCTATTTCTAAATGTAGGATTTGAAAACATCTCTTTCTAGAGGGATATCTTCCTCAGAGTGAGGTTCATTTGCATTTATTTTATAATTATTCCGTAACGCACAAATCTACTAAAATCTTGAAATGCCATTCAGATCCTAATTCATAGATTTAAGAAAGTGTGTCACTGGGCGTGAGGCGAATCTGTATCTCCTTCGTAATATTTTGTCCTGTTTCGAACTCTCTTACATATTATTCATGATTTTTAACATTGTGCGTTTCCATTTTACTGTTGCTATTTACCATCGTTACCACTTGCAGCTGATGAAAATGTGTCTCGTCCTAAATTTTAGGACAGCAGTATATTTGAATAAAATACAGTCAAGGGAAATTAATCATGCGTCCTTTTTGTTGGAGTTTGCCTGTTCTAAAAATTCAAGAGAAAAAAGTAATTTTATGTAGGAAAACGTTTGTTATGGGAAATGTCGCGTGTACACATTTTACAATTAGGTAATGTGTAGTTCTGACTTTAAAGACATGGAGTGCATATTTGTATGTATTTAAAAGATATCGATATCGATTGAAAATATTTGGTCTGCATAGGAGAACGAAATATTTTCAATCGATCACGATATGTAAATTTCCTGCTTCTAATTTCGTCCAGTTTTCCTACAAAAAAGCACAAGTGTTTATTTCCTATGTCTGGCATATCTTTTTTTTTTTTTTTGACAATTCGACTGAAAAATAAATAAATTTGCTGCGTATAGATTACTTTGCGAAGAACACTCTGCATGAGCTTTCAGTTACGACATTCAAGTTTCTGGTAGTCGTGGAAATGGATGATAACATTTCTCTGCTTCTGAAAAACAGATTGTTTTTATTTTTTATCGAAATGCATTTTTTTTTTGGCGAACATGTTATTGGTTTTCGTAAGTTCTTAGAAGCTTTAATATGCTAATAAATATTGAATAATGATTAAATTTTATTGTTTTAAATCAAAAGACGTGCCCAATACAGAGTGCGATTACCTTTTTTGTTTGTTTGTAAGATTAGTAACGGCTAATTTAGCATTCCCCATCATTACTGCAGAGACGAAATTGCAGCTCGACGTTGCATTCTGCCTCAGGCTACAATGAAGTTTTAAATACTTTATCCAAGTTAGATACATTATCTGATCAAAAGTGTCCAGACACTTCCTATCCAAATTAATATTCCTTTGGTCCAACTTTAGCTGCTATCAGAGCCTTCGCTCTTCTGGAAAAACTTTCCACTAGATTTTAGTGCGTTGCTGCAGGAATCGCCTTCCATTCTGTCGAAAGACACTAGTCAGGTCGATCACCGATAGTTAACGGTTCGGCCTATATCTCAGTTGCCATTTTTCTTCATCTCAAAGATGTTTCATGATGTTGAGAGCTATGTGCAGGATAGTCATGTTCTTCCACAACCATCTCATAGGACCATCCCTAGAAAGAACACGCTTTGTGAACGGTGAATTGTCCTATTGGTAAAGAAGAGGACTTTCATCGAACTACTATTACCAAACCATTGGGATTTCAGAATTATCCAGAATGTCATTTTAGGTTTCCTGGGAACTGAAACTAAGAGAACCAGCGCTATACATGAATGATGAATGTAGACTTTAGCCGTAGTTGTACGATGACACAATAAAACTTAGTGATAAGTTAAAACTTTAATTAGATAAAAAACACATACACATTAGTTAAAATAACATTAGACCTTTCAAGGCTCCATCAGCCTCATCTTCAGATGGAAAAAAACTACATCGTGAAACACACATGGGCACATATTTACGTAGGAGTAAATAAGAGCAGTTGCCACTCAAAGAGATACAAATATAATAGTAAAAAAATTTAAGTCACGACACCTAAGGTACGAAGGTGAAATGAAATGAAGTTTGACGTCGGTAGACTTGTGAGTAACGACAGTTAGTGACAGATTTCATTTAGCAAACATTTCCATGCTTATACAAATAAAGAAGATAGCTGTCTAAGCACGAACACTTTAGCTCAAACCAATTACAACACTCAAATGAAGCTAAGACGTATCACCGGTATCAAAAGTATACACAGTTAAAACCATGACGACACAAATAACTCATTCCATTGAGGTTTAAAAAGGTTTAATGTTAAAAACTTGCGAGATCTTTCGAACCTACGACTTATAGGTTCATCATCAGGCACCAAAACTGGCAAGGTGCACATGAAACTTAGTGGTTATATACACGTGTGGTTATGGGCAATGACCGCGCATGCGAACAAGTCGGAACAGTATGAGGTCATAAAATACATACATTTAAAATAACCTGTAGGGTAAAAAACACATAATGGTTGTCATAAATATAAGAAATATAAAATGAAGGTCAAAGTTCCCTCGCCTGAGTTTTATATATGTACAATAAAATCAATGGTTGTCTAATCTTGTTTCTTGGTTTTTCAGTAGGTATCGCCAAGGTGCTGGTATATTGGATGGAGCTTCATCATTACAACATTGTTCATTCAAATGATAAATATACAAGCTCTCGAGGAACAACAGGCCATTTTTAGTTTTGGTCGTCGACAACAGTTTTACATTGTCCCAGTCAGGATAGTGCTCTCCTTTTAGTACCTCTCGCGCTAAAGAAGTTGTTAAGGCATGTGTACGAACACTGTATTTGTGTTCTGTAATTCGTGTCTTTAATGATCTACAAGTGGATCCCACGTAAGAAGTAGACTGTGAGGTAGTTGAGAAAGAGTACTACTACTTCTTACGTGGGATCCTATAAGTCGTAATGAACCTATAAGTCGTAGGTTCGAAAGATCTCGCAAGTTTTTAACATTAAACCTTTTTAAACCTCAATGGAATGAGTTATTTGTGTCGTCATGGTTTTAACTGTGTATACTTTTGATACCGGTGATACGTCTTAGCTTCATTTGAGTGTTGTAATTGGTTTGAGCTAAAGTGTTCGTGCTTAGACAGCTATCTTCTTTATTTGTATATCAATCAGCACGATAGTCTCTTCATCATATCTATTTCCATGCTTGATGAAATGAAGCCATGGAGGAAGAAAAAAGGAAATTGGTTTACATTGGATCAACATCAAGGAGGCTTAAAACAAGACTTTATGAACATGTGCATAACGTTAAGGTTGGTTCACAATCTACCGCTTTATATCGCCTTGTTTACGCTTTAAAACAGTAGGTTGAAGAAGCGTATATGTTCCAACTTTGTCAGTCTGTCTGTCTGTCCGCCCGACAACTCGCATAAAAATTGTTCGATTTCGATGACATTTTAGTATGTGGTAGAGGACTACCTGGGGATGAATTCTGTTGAAAATGGACGAAATGGGGTCAAAGGTCAGGAGCGGGATCCATTCAATTGCTCTTATGTGCCATTACTTGCGTAAAAATGGTTCGATATAGATGACATTTTAATATGTGGTAGGGAACCAAATGGGGACGAACTCTATTGAAAATGGGCGTAATGGGGTCAAAGGTCAGGCAGGACATAAGAGCGGGATCCATTCGATTGCATTTATGCCACATGACTTGCGTAAAAATGGTTCGATTTCGATGAAATTTTAGCATGTGGTAGGAAATACACTGGGACGAACCCTATTGAAAATGGGCGAAAAGGTGTCAAAGGTCAGGCAGGACATAAGAGCGGGATTTATTCTATTGCCTTTATGCGTCGTAACTTGCGTAAAAATGGTTCGATTTTGATGGAATTTTTGTATTTGGTAGGGAACCACTGAGGACGAACCCTATTGAAGATGGGCGAAGTGGGGTCAAAGGTCAGGACACAGGAGCAACATTCATTCCATTGCCTTGTACGTCATAACTTGCGTAAAAATGCTTCGATTTCTATGAAATTTTTGTATGTGGTAGGGAACCACTGGGGAAGAACCCTATTGAAAATGGGCGAAATGGGGTCAAAGGTCAGGAGATACGAGCGGGATCAATTCCACTGCCCTTATGCATCATAACGTACGTAAAAATGCTTCGATTGCGACAAAACTTTAGTATGTTATTCCTAAGGTATTCTGAACCGGTTCAGTTGAATGTCATCGAAATGGAGTTTCCTGTCAGAACACAGGAGTAAGATTTATTCCACAGCCATTATCCTCATAACTTGAGAAATAACTTGAGTAATGATTTCTGGTATGTTGGAAAGCTTATCATAATCAGTGCATTGCCTGATTTCACTAACTTGTTTATATACCTGTTGCAATGAGAACTTACCTGATTTTGTTAATAAAGCAGGGAAACGTTTGCTAAATGATACTTGTCACTAACTGTCGTTACTCACATGTCTACTAACCTCAAATTTTATATCATTTCACCTTCGTACCTTAGGTGTTATGACCTAAGCATTTTTACTATTACCTTTGTGTCTTTTTGAGTGGCAACTGCTCTAATTTACTCCTACATTAGGTATATATGTGCCCATGTGTGTTTCACGATATAGTTTCTTCCATCTGATGATGAGGCTGATGCAGCCTTGAAAGATCTAATGGTATTTTAACTAATGTACTTGTGTTTCTTTCTACGGCTAAAGTCTACACTTATCTATATGCTGCACGAAAATAACCTTAATATTGCTATACATGGAAACAGCCCCAAAGCATAGCACCTCCTCCACCAAACTTCACAGTTGGCACAACACAATCAGGAAAATAGCGTTGACCCGCAATTTTCCTCACACAGACTCGCCCGTCGGACTGCCAGATGGAGAAGTGTCACTCATCACTCCAGAGAGTACGTTTCCACTGCTCCAGATTCCAGTGTCCCCGAGCTTTACAAAACTCCAAAGACGCTTAGCGTTAGTCTTGCTGATGTTAAACTTGTGTGCGGCTGCTCTGCCATAGAAGCACATTACCTCCAGATGCCGATGAACCGCTATGGGTCGCCACGGTGTCGCCGTGGTCTAAATGCTGGCTTATGACCATTCATCCGTGAAATATCCGGGCTCGAATCCCGGTTAGGCATGGATACCTTATTTGCCTTACGGCACTGGCTCTATCCATTCCATGGAGCCAATGACCCTAAATTAGGGATGGGCGACGGCTTATAGCCCATTGAGTTGCTCACGGTGGTCGTTGAACCTTTAGGCAAGAAAAAGAGAACCACTATGGTTCAAGCGTTGCTTCTAGAATAATTCTATGAGTGTAGTAACCGAACAGGCGAATTTCTTGCAGCAGCCGCTTCATCTTTCGGCCGTACGACTCGCATTTTATGTGGTATGTCAGGTCGCGAATGTACTGTTGTTGTCGTAGCTGTCACCACTTCACAATAACATAAGTTACAGTTCATTAGGATATCTCTGGCAGGGTTGAAATTTCCCGAATTCACTTGTCGCTGTTTTCTGGGAATGGAAAGAGCCAGTGAGATAAGTCAAACACATCCTATGACGCACCAAGTTAAATCTCAGTGCACTTTGCCCCACGACCCACTCTGCCGACCGTGATTGTTTATGATGTTTACAAAGCCACGTGGGTAATTTGTGACGTGACTGTCTCGCAGGACGCACATGAGATAAATGCAGATAGCAGCGAAACATTCTGTCCGCGTAGCTCTGTTGGGGGAGCGACTTGTTCCGGAGTGAGGGGACAAACTTGTACGTTACATTGGCCCCCCAGCTGTTAAGTTTCTCGCAATGATGTGATGTTCTTTCTACTCGGCGAGACAGGAAAAATAAGAATCACTTCTTCAGTGCTCCGAAAAATAAATTAGTGTGACCTTACGTTCCAAACACCAAATTGTCTGGGATTTCTCAAATGCACGTTCTTCATGGGATGACTGCATACAGCAGCGACACATGGTCACTGCTGACCCGTTGGACATGCCCACGGCTTCCTTTCTGAGAAAGGGGGGTGGGAGATGTGACGTGCCTGTTCCGCAGTACACACATGAAATAGAGGCAGATAGCAGCGAGACGTTCTGTCGGCGTAGCTCAGTTCGGAGAGCGATTTACTTCAGAATGAGGAAACCCGAGTTCGACGTCCGGCGCGGACAAACTTGTACGTTATACCTTTTATAAACCCGAGTTCGATGTCCGGCGCGGACAAACTTGTACGTTATATCTTTTATAATCCCAAGTTCGATGTCCGGCGCGGACAAACTGGTACGTTATGCCTTTTATAATCCCAAGTTCGATGTCCGGCGCAGACAAACTTGTACGTTATACCTCTTATAAACCCGAGTTCGATGTCCGGCGCGAACAAACTTCTACGTTATACCTTTTATAATCCCAAGTTCGATGTCCGGCGCGCACAAACTTGTACGTTATACCTTTTATAAACCCGAGTTCGATGTCCGGCGCGGACAAACTTTTACGTTATACCTTTTATAATCCCAAGTTCAATGTCCCGCGCGGGCAAACTCGTACGTTATACCTTTTATATTCCAAAGTTCGATGTCCGGCGCGGACAAACTTGTACGTTATACCTTTTATAAACCCGAGTTCGATGTCTGGCGTGGACAAACTTGTACGTTATACCTTTTATAAACCCGAGTTTGATTACCTGCTTGGACAAACTTGTACGTTATACCTTTTATAAACCCGAGTTCGATGTCCGGCGCGGACAAACTTGTACGTTATACCTTTTATAATCCCAAGTTCGATGTCCGGCGTGGACAAATTTGTACGTTATACCTTTTATAAACCCGAGTTCGATGTCCGGCACGGACAAACTTGTACGTTTACCTTTTATAAACCCGAGTTCGTGTACGTTATACCTTTTATAAACGCGAGTTCGATGTCCGGCGCGGACAAACTTGTACGTTATACGTTTTATAAACGCGAGTTCGATGTCCGGCGCGGACAAACTTGTACGTTATACCTTTTATAAACGCGAGTTCGATGTCCGGCGCGGACAAACTTGTACGTTATACCTTTTATAAACCCGAGTTTGATGTCCGGCGCGGACGAACTTGTACGTTATACCTTTTAGAAACGCGAGTTCGATGTCCGCGGCGGACAAACTTGTACGTTATAGCTTTTATAAACCCGAGTTCAATGTCCGGCCCGGACAAACTTGTACGTTATACCTTTTATAATCCCAAGTTCGATGTCCGGAGCTGACAAACTTGTACGTTATAAATTTTGTACCTGTACTGGCCATGGCTGTGTTGCATATGGGCAGATCCACTGCACAAAAGGTTTCTCCAATTACTTTTCTGTATGTTAGCCTAGGACACATGGGTCAGTTTCTGACCATTCGTCCGATATAAGCCCAGGATGATGGGTGTGTAGCAGATCTACCTGATGGCGTTGGCTCCGTCTTTTACATAGAAGAAGCAACTCTAAATTAGAGACAGGAGACCTCCTACTACGAGTTGGATGCGACGGCCATTAAGTTATAAACTCCCCTTCAAGAATTTGCATTAATTTATACGTGAGGGATAGTGAAGAAATTAAACTTTTCTTATATCATAAGCTAAATCATTAAACATTTCTTGAATGATTTTAACATTGTGTTGCTATTGTGCCTTTGTGTTGTGGCGACGCAGGTGTTAGCCAGCTGAGTCATTATTTTGAGTACAAAAGAGCTGTTACATTGATTGATATAAAATGTGTCGTTGATTGATATAAAACAGATCTTTTAGCAACGTTGTCTCCTGAACATGTGTGCGGTGTTTATCGCTTTTTGTTAGGCAGATATGTTTCGCCCATATATATTTAGAGACACTTGAGTTCACCCTGGAAACGTAATAACTGTTCACAATGAGAGAAAATGGTTAGCAGTTTCACATGAGGCAGAGAGAACATTAGTTATGAACAGCGCAATTGTCTATCGGATTTTCTTTTTAATGCAAGTAGCGCCTACAAAAACAAAAGAGTACCATGTATACTGGGATAAAGGGGAAGAAAAGTATGACATCAGCTCACAATTACATAACAGCTACAAAATATAATAACACTTCCCTGCATCATATTAAGTGGCGTAAGGGATCAACTGATATTTGATGTTGAGTTATCATGTTTTGCGGATGTGCAAATTTTTTGCTATTTTTACCTATTTTTCGAGCTAAAACCAAAAAATCATACCCTTTTTTTACGCTTTCCAACCGTAGGTTGAAGAAGCATGCTCCAGCCTTGTCCGTCTGTCCGTTCGTCCGCACGTTAACTCGCGTAAAAATGGTTCGATTTCGATGAAATTTTAGTATGCTGTAGGTGACCATCTGGGGAGGAACCCTATTGAATATGGGCGAAATGGGTATAAAGGTCATTACATAGGAGCGGGGTCCATTACAATGCCCTTATGCGTCCTAATTTACGTAAAAATGCTTCTATTGCGACAAAAATTTAAAATGTTGTTCTATAGGTATACTGAACCGGTTCTATTCAATATCATCGAAATGTGGTCAAAGGTCAGGAAACAGGAGCGAGATTTATTCCACAGCCATTTTCCTCATAACTTGAATAAAAATGTTTCTATTGCGACAAAACTTTAGTATGTTGTTCCGGTGGTATACTGAACGAATTTTGTTTAACATTATTGAAACGGAGTCAAAGGTCAGGACACAGAAGCGATCTTTATTCCATAGGCATTTTCCTCATAACTCGAGTAATGATTTTTGGTATGTTGGAAAGCTTATCATAATCAATGCATTGCATGATTTTACTAACTTGTTTTATGTTATTCTGTATTTTTAGCCATATTCCATTATAAAATGCAGAAGAGAAAACAAATTCAAATAATTTGAAAAACTCCTCTCGTAAGGTGTACGGATATCTTAATTTTGGTCACCTAATCACAAAAGCTTCAACTTTAGGTCATTTAATCTCCAAAAGCTTCAACAGAATCTGTTGGAAAGAAATATGGATGAAGGGAGGAATGGAGTCTGTCTGAAAAAAACAGCCACAACAGTCAGCTTTCTACGAGTCACTAGACGAGGTAAAAGAATGCCCACTAATGTTAATATTTATTTGACATATTAAATGATAAAAGAAAATATTGTTCACTTTCCAGGGAGCCTTAGTCTTGAATGAGCCATCCAATGAACATTTATCTGTTGCCCTTTGCAAATAAATATATGAATACTACTAATCATTACTTAGATAAATCCTTTTGAGGCAGAATAAAGTCTTCTAATTACTATGAATAGTTGAGTGATTACTTTGGTCGTGTTATTTCGCAGAAGTGTTAAAAAATGCACGATATTCAGAGGCACATTTATAATTGGCAAGAGAAAAGTAGTTTTCATCGCAGCTGTTTCAGAAGTAGGATTGTAGATCATTAGCTTTCGAACTTCTATACGAATAAAATATGCGTTCCATGAGAATCCCAAGTTTTCAGGGGATGTAGATGTACTGAAAATTTACATGTTTATGACAGCTCATAGATAGATTACCCATCCTATTATTATCTCAGAATGATTATTTATTAAGACTGCCTAAAACAGCTATGGTCATTAATAATGGTTTCACTAAGATGCACATTAGCAATTTAAATAACATTTGCAATGACTACAAACACCTCTATCACTCCGAAGAAATCCTTTTATGAAATTTATTGTTATTTTACCACACTATGTTTTATTTATATATATCTTTGGTAGATCAAACAGATTTTTACTCTGGATGATGTGACGTATTTACTACAGAGGTGAAAACATGTGTCAAAACGACAAATCGGCAGCGAGGCATTCTGTTCACGTAGCTCAGTTGGGAGAGCGACTTACTCCGGAGTGAAGGGACATATTTCATTTTTTTGGGGGGGGCGGGGGTTGGAGGTTTAACGACCACCTTGAGAAAGGGTCACTGGTTCCAGGGAAGGGAGAGAGCCAGTGCCGTAAGACAAACACGAAATCCATGCTTCACCGGAATTCGAACCCGGACCCCTTTCGAACGAATGATCAGAGGCCATCTCTTAGACCACTGCTCCACCGGGGCGGTCTACATTGTTTGGAATTAATACAAAATTCCTACTTCGCTTCAAAGACAAAAAAAAATAAAATAAGAGGTAGATGACGTGACGTTTTACAGATTTGAAAACATATGTCCAGACGATAATCCTGCAGTGATACATTCTGTCCGTGTAGCTCAGTTGAAAGAGCGACTTACTCCGGAGTGAAAGGACAAGGACAAACTAGTTTTTTTCACAATGAGCTTTTTCCTTTAATATTTATAGTAAAATAGCAAATACACTGACTAGTTATGAGCTATTCCTGAATGATTCTTTCACAACAGATGACTATTCATCGAATAGCGATTTATTTATTGCAGCGAGTGATCATTCAGTCGGCAATTACTGAGACACGCACAGATGTCGTAGCATGTTTAACTTAATTCCGGCCGAACGATTTGGCAAACGAATTCCCGTTAAGAAAATTAATGTCAAATATCAGTAATTCTCAACTGTTATGTGTGTGAGAGGTCAGCAGTCAATAATGGGGAAACTTAAGAATCGGAATGATACGGGAACATCATTCATTCATTTGAATGGTGTTCCCAAAATGTTCGTCACAAGCCGGCTCGCGGTTAGTAATTCATTGTGAACGGTAAATGGAGTAGCGCTCGTACTCGTTTTGGCAATTTGCCAAAACGAGCTGTGAATGATATTCCATCAGTAATTACAGCAACACCAACTGAAGTTGCAGCATATATAACTTTATCCCGCTTCTATAAGTTCGGAAATGAATTTTCAGTAAGAGAAAGGTAATTTCGAGAATTGATAAGTGTCAACCATCATGTGAGTATGAAATGAGCAGTCAGCTATTAAATAATGGTGAA
Organism: Macrothele yani; assembly: GCA_039090855.1. NCBI lineage: Eukaryota > Metazoa > Arthropoda > Arachnida > Araneae > Macrothelidae > Macrothele > Macrothele yani. The sequence continues at coordinate 39,477,360 of CM076998.1, forward strand.
ACGTAAGAATAGGAATGATACGGGAATGTCATTCATTTGAATCAAGGAGGTTATATTACTGGAGACACCACTGGCTCTGCCGCCATAGGTCACAGCTAATCTGTGGTGTGACGTCACAAGCAGGCAAAAATGAACTAAATTATATCGTTGATGAAACAGTAAGCTTGTGTATCATTGATAAAGATTATTGAATTACTCTTTTTATCTGTTTATACGCTTAGAAGCTTTTGTTCCATTGGTTTCCAAGCAGCTTCTCTTCTGCGGCTGCGTCGTGCCTGCTCATGACGTCATTTGCAGCACTGACGGTGACTTATGGCGGCCAATGGTGCGTGAATAGGAGTGGTGTCTCCAGTAATATAACCTCCTTGATTTGAATGGTGTGCCAGAATCGTTCGCTCGTGGCAGACCATTCATCTTGAACGGTGATTAGATCGCGCTCTTCTGTATAGTTTGCCAAAAATAACTCAGGCCTTGAAAGTGGCTTTTTTAGCACGTCTTTTGTAAAAAAGATCGTGCTTATGTTATCGGTTTGTCCGTCTGTGGGCGGCACCATATATGGTCGAACCTAGTAAGATGAGGGTCAAAAAGGATTTTTCACCAGTGACAACTTAATGGTCGATGTCTAAAACTTTTATCACTTAATGGTCGTATATCAAAAACTTTTATCACTTAATGGTCGTATATCAAAAACTTTTATCACCAATGACAACTTAATAATCGATCCTGCTAAGATGAGGGTCGAAAAGGATTTTTCATTTGTGGGAGATTTCGTAAAACCCGGATGCTTTCTGAGCATTTCCTTTTGGAAAGGGCAAAAAATATTGGGCGCTTTTCGGTTCAGGTTTTCGGCCATTTAAATGGTTAATGTTGCTTTGTAGGAGTTTTACACATTCCTGTCATCTTCTGTAATACGTGCTAGAACAATTAGAAAGCGTCTGACATTTAAAAATGTTGTGCGAAATTTAATATATTTTCTGACGAGTTAATTTTTAATTTTAATGCGAATTGTATGCATGAAGTGCTACACTCTGTTTAAGAGCTTTGAGTGTTTTTCAGCGGCTCGAGGACTTTAAAAACACGTGTATGCGGAATTACACGTATTTTGAACACCGTTCAGATATCATCTAATGAGTAGTTCGCAAAATTACCAAATTAACTTTTCACGAGATTACCGAACTAGTTCATTTACTACATAATTTGTTTCAAAGAGCTAATATATTCCCCAGCTGAGCCATTCTAAAGCGCCTAGCGTATCGATGACGATTCCCCCAAACATCATTCCAATTAGGAAATTCCGATAAACTAACAAATAGATGATAACAGTTATCTGCCGGCTGCAGTAATTAACCCCAGTGAATTCCTCAGTAATGACTGCGAGAGATGTGAAGTTCTCCAGATATGTACACGAAATTCAGTGATGCAGGTGATTTTCAGCGTATCGGGAGGAGTTGGGGATGATGCCTGTGCTAATTTAAGACCAACATTTGGAACGCAAACATTCCAGTCAGAAATGTTCTCGTTCCAATATCTGTCAGCAGGGTATTTGCAGCGAAAATGAGGGCCTACTTAAGCCGGAATAATCATATGACGAACAACTGCCTGTGTGTGGGGGAGTTATTCGATAACGCTCAGAAACGCAGTCGCTCGGTGTATACGAAGGCACGAAAATTTGATTACTAAATTAAAATTACTTTTTTGGCTCCTAGGAGTAATTTCGACCTTTTATCACCTCTCATAGAATTTATATTGCTGTGTGGGAGTTTCTGAATTAACGAAGAGCATCGCGCGTGTAAGAAACTGGAACTGATGTACTTAGTATTCATATTCGAGAGAAAAGCAAGAAACATTAAGAAACCTTAATAGAATTTGAATACTAAAGTAAGAAACCTTAGTATTCAAATTCAAGAAAGAAAGCTCATAACCTACGCTGTTAAAATTTAATACATGCACAGAAGTATTTACAAGTTAATAACGAGGACCTATATTCCAACTATGTAAAAAAAGTAAAACTATACTAGTAATCCGATTTATTGGCGTAAGAATACATAAATAGGCGTTTTCAAGCTTTCGCACATTAACCAGATGATTATTTTCAAGAAAGATAGGCAGAAACAACAATCTGAATAATGGAACGCTTCAACAATTTGAACGCAGTGACTTGACTTGACTATAAACAGATACGACAAAATATCCATTTAAAGACACAAGGAATCACGTTGGTTAAGTATGAGACATCCTGGTAGGAAAAAGGCGTTACTTGAAGAACTGGCTACAAATTCGGCTTACTGTCTTGAAATTGGCTTACATTTGCATGGCAGTATCGGAATTGGACCTCTGCTGATTGGGAAAGGATTGCTTTCTCTGATGAGTCACGTTTTCTGCTTCATCAAACGGAAGGACGTGGTGTATAAGGCGAGAAACATCGGAGAAGAAACAATCTTCAACCATTCCTAGAAGAACATAAGCTAGTATAAGTAGACTTCTCTGATTAGTCAAGTTTTCTGCTTCATCAAGCGGAAGGACGTTGACGTATAAGGCGAGAAACATCGGAGAACAAACACTCTTCAACCATTTCTGGAACAACATGAGCTGGTGGGGGTAACGTTATGGTCTGGGGAATGTTTTCGTGGTATTCTCTGGGTCCACTCATACCTGTAGAAGGCGCTATGGACCAAATTCGTTATGAATCCATCCTTTCAGACCACGTACACCCATAGATGCTGATTGTTTTACCTGGGGCGGATGGAATCTTCCACCACGACAATGCGACGTGTCGCACAGCCAGAAATTCCCGAAAGTGTTGGGAAGACCACGATGAAGGCTTCAAATTACTTCCCTGGATCTCTAACCCCCAGACGTAAACCCAATTAAGCATCTGTAAGACCACCTCGATGGTGTTATTAGTTCTATAGAACTTCCACCACGCACCACCCACCAGCTGTCAGATGCACTTCAGTCAGCATGGCTCCACATGCCTGTGAACACCTTCCAGCACCTCACAGTGTCACTCGCAGCCCGTCTAGCTGCTGTCCGCGCTGCACAAGGAGGTTACTCTGGATATTAGCTGGTGGTCACAATAATGTGACTCGACCGTGTATTACAGACGTGCGTTTTATGTAAATATATGCACACTAAAGTCCTTAAACCTTCAAACTAACATCAATACACTGAATATTTGTTCTTACTTCCTTCAAATAATTCATCTTATGATAATTCCTTGAATTTGGACATTTCGATGCTGCTAATTTGCCGTTTAATTGCTTTTTTTTAATTCACATACGTATATAGGTTGTTGATATGTTTAGGTTGGGATTAAAAAAAGAAACGTGCTAAGCGAACCGAAAGTGATCCGGTTATTGTATCTTGTGCGTGATCATAAACGGTAGGAGAATGGTGAGCGGTAGTAACGGTGCATGCGCCGAAGGTGCAACTTAACTAGGTCTGATATTCTTAGAAGTTGAATGGTAAAAAAGTGAGCATTGTATCCTTTCATAATCGAAGTAGATCTTCAGTTGCACAGCACAGGTTCTTGTGAGTAGCATGGCAAATACGCATAACACTATTAATCGAGGTTCGGAACATTTGCAAGCGACCTACGATCTGGGAAGGGTAATTCCTAAGGTGAATGTCTGGTCTGGTGATACCTACATGGCCTCAACGGTTCTCTTCTTTTCTTTCCCTTTGCTCTGAGCAGAGTACCCCAGGGACTATGCCTGGACAATGGACATGCTACAGCATACCCTCTTACTTCAGCTGGACCTGCGTCTTCCTTTTTCAGGAAGATGAGACCTTACATTGGAACACCACATACACCGAAAACCTGGTGCGGTTGCGGTAGGTCTATTCTTGGCCTGACACTTCTCCTGATCTCACGTACCCGATTTCTTTGCGTGGGATTCATCAACTACATCGCATATGCATGGCGATCTCAGAAATTCCTTGAGTTTGAGCAGAAAATTTCCGCAATCTTGGAAGTCACTCAGGAGCCGCCCGGGTGGTGCCGTGGTTTAAGCGCTAGCTTATGACCGTTCTTCCGAGTGAGCCCAAGTTCGATTCTCGAATGGGGAATGGGTGGTGTTTTTTGTCTTACGGTACTGGCTCTCTCCCTCTTCAGAAACAAGGAACCTTAAATTAGTTTGTGGCCTTAACTAGTTTCAGGGAAGAAAGGAAGCTAGCACAATCGGACAAACACATCATCCAGATCTCGTTCGGGACCCCAATCCCTGCATACTTCGGGAAAATTATCTGAAACCAGCCCAGTAGATCCTTAAAATTATTTTAGAAGCAGGAATATGACGCGAACAGGAACATGAGGGTATATTCATGAAAAGGAATAAAATTGCAGAGTAATTTCATAAAAAGGAATATTACAAAAATTTTATTGTTGGTGACCTATTATAGACTGTCCATTGATAATTCAACCGTTTACTATAGTTATGTATATATATTTTACGATTAGTGTTATAAAAGTTTCAGTCACAGCTTCTTCGCCTGTGCATGGCACGAGCTATGAGCTAGTATTCCGGTACTTACAAGGAAACGGACATGTAGTTGTCGCTGATTGCAAAACCAAAGTATGTTGTTTAGATAGAGGGCCATAAGATATGTTTATATCCAAACTTTGAGACAACAGGGGGAGCCACTAGAGCCTTGTTAATGAGTATTATATTATGTAATGTATATTATGGGTGTTATATTAGAACTTCTAACAATTATTTTCTATAAAAATAAGTGCAAGAAGTCCCTATAAAAATATGGTTAAATTCATAACGGACACTGTGTTGGTAACATGAGACATGAACTTTTGGCAAAGAGACTACTTTCTTCATCTGGAGACTTTTGTTCACTATAAGTTTTCAGTGCCTCGATTTCAAAACCTAATCCGCTTTACATTTTATAAGTGTAGTTATGTCACTACTCACCCTGGATACTTCCAAACACCTCTCCAGTATTGTTTCGAATCGGACTTAATTGGGGAATGTGGTAGAGAAGATTGCGAGGAAACAGCATTCATGAAATGTGCTCACTGTGAGAAATACCTTTGTATGAATCATTCCATATTTAAAGATCTTCATATTTTTGGTCGTAAATGAAAGGTGAGTGCAATGTACACTATCTACCAACAAGTAATTGGACACCCCTGCAATCGACGATATTTGCGGTCCTGATACACGTCATGACCGCCGCCGTTAAATATCGTGTGGGAAACAACAACGCAACCAGTCGCATGCAAGATGCCACGCAGTACGGAGCTCTCCGATTTCGAGAAAGGTGTAATCGTCGGGTATCACAGAAATGGCAAATCGATACGTGACATATTCAGCGAGTTGAAGTACCCAAAATCGACAGTGGCGTACGTGATTGGAAAGTGGAAGATGAGAGGTGACTGTCGGAATGTGCCCCGACCCGGCAGACCTACAGAACTGGGAGTTAGAGACCGACGGGTGCTGGCCAGATAAATTCGGAAGAACCGCACCAAATCGATGGGCCATATCCACGAGGAGTTTCAACAGGCATCCGGGAGTGTTCTCTCGATGAATACCATCCGTAAGGAATCCCATCTGCTCGGTTATCATGGACGTGCTGCCGCCCTTAAGCCTTTGATAACCAAGTTTAATAGCGCTGCTCGGCTAACGTGGTGCAAAGAACGTCGACAGTGGGCCATTGAACAGTGGAAACAGGTTCTCTGAAGCGACGAATCAAGGTTCACCCTCTACCGTTCGGATAGCAGGGTCTGGGTTTGGCGTCTTCCTGGAGAACGCCTCCTGCCGGAATGTATTGTGCCAACTGTGAAGTTCGGCGGCGGTGGAAATATGCTATAGGGGTGTTTTTCCTGGTATGGCACAGGACCCTTGGTCGCAATTCCTGGTAGACTCAACGCCGAGACCTACTGCACCATTTTGGATGAACTTCCTACGTTGTGGCAGTTTTACGGGGTGGACCCATGTAACTTTCAGGATGACAATGCCACCTGTCATGTTGCGAGGTCCACCATGGCTTGGTATGGTGACAATGGAGTTAATCGAATGGACTGGCCTGCGCAGAGCCCGGACCGTAACCTTATCGAGCACCTCTGGGACGAGTTGGAGCGTCGACTTAAGGGGTGCCCCCACCGTCGGAAATCGGTGAAGGAACTGACCTGTCTTCTTCAAGTCGAGTGGAAGAAAATACCACTAGCCGTCGTACAATGCCTGGTTGAGAGTATGCCCTGGAGGGTCGCAGCTGTAATCGCCGCTCGTGGAGGCTCTACCAACTATCGAAGGTGAATAAACTTCGTTTTCTTTTGCTATCACAGGTGTCCAATTACTTGTTGGTAGATAGTGTATATCCATTACTAAACACGCTATATTGTATATCCATTCATGAATACTTTGAAATGTATAGCAATTGCTTAAAACCAGTTAGAATTCTGTTAATCAGTTAAAATTCTGTTAATTTTATATTATTCTCTTATTTTTCCTGTATTGTCGTACTGCATTTTAATATGGGGTGAGGTTACAAGGCGTAACATAGTTCGTTTGTCTGTGTTGCAGAGGAAGTTTGTCCGATTGTTAAATATTTCGATTGATCGGAGGTTCTTTTTCGTCATTTTCAGATATTAACTGTTGAACAGCTGTATAAATACAGATTGCTGCTGATGGTCCATGATAGTATTTTTACAGGAAGATATTCCAACTTGATTGCATTACGGCGTACCACGATCCTATGCTACTCGTGGCGGGTCGGGTTTTTCTGTTCCGTGGTCTGGTACAAGTTTAATGTTTAACAATATCAATGTGTTGGGATTGTGTGAGGGGAATGGATTACCGTTGATTATTTTAGATTAGAGGCACGTTATCCGGTATTTAAGCGACTGCTAAGGAGTTTTTTGACGGGAAATTGAATTTTGGAACTGAATTTATGATTTTTAAAAGAAACTAAACGTATTGTAAAACTGCTTTCATTGTCATGACTGGACTGGAATAGTTTATTTTTATTTAAAAGTGATCAGGGACTTGACAGGCAGCATTTCAGCCTTTTCTCCTTGCGCCCCTTGCTGTACATTTAATTATGATTAACATATAATATTTGATTCATATTGACAGTTGGCAATTAATCTATTAAATTGATATTAATTTTCAATGGAATAAGTTTTGTTGTTTTGCAGAATTTGTAATATTGTGAACGTTTTGGTGATTCATCGTATTTTGTGAGTGTCATTGGTGAATGTGTTTACTTTATTTGTACAACTGGTTTATGATTGTGGCACATATTGTATTGTTACTGAGTATTATATTACTTTTCTATTATATTGTACAGCAGAAATATTATAAAAAAAATAAAAAATAAATAAATTAAACAACAAAAACAATTCCGATACGGGCCGGGCCACAAGAGCAATGGAGATTCCATGAATATTGTATCTGCCAGTATTCTTTGATGTCCTATAACGTCATCATTTACATTCCATAGCACCTAAATGCTTGCCATTATACATTACCTTTTCAGTGCTGTCGAATGATATAACAAGCACTGTACATCTACGACCGTTCCCTTGTTAGCACTCAGATATTTGGATTTCGTCATCTTGGGTGGTGTAACGGATGGCATGTTCGAACGGAAATCGGGGTATGCGGGTTCGATTCCCTCTCCAGGACATTAATTTTTAAGTTATCTGATGTGATCACTGTTACGTGCGAAACAGTGAATACTCGCCATTCAGAGGTATCTGGTTGCTGTGTTAATAACTGTCAGGGATGCGTTTGTAAAACTACTGTTGTGTGATGCGCCAAAATTAAGTTAAACCGGCTACCATTCGTGAAATATTTAATCAGCGAGGCTGTAGTTCATCTTCTTTCCCAGATGTTTCCAAAAGTGGAATACTGACACAGCGTACGCATTTTTTTTCTAAGTAAATATGCAAAATGTTAACACTACATTAGTCTAGCATGCTCGGCGTAATAAGTTTCTTTGTCGCAAAGGGCGAGTTCATCAGAAGCAGCTGTAGCTTAACGGAAAACTATCAAGTGCAGGAGAGGAAAAACTAAATTAAAATCAATAACCTCTCTTCCATAAAAACAAAGAGGCACTCATTTAATTTTAGAGCATGATGAGATGCAGGACGGGTTACAAAGTTTCACTTGAAAATTGTTTCAGTGTGGGAACGAACTTCTTTTGTTTCCACTGCCAATTATATAGGCGTGGAAGAGCTAATTAACAGTTTGTATCTGACCAAATGAAGCATTCATGTGAGTTCCATGGCTTATTTATTTTTATAAAACTAACGATGAGAAATATTTGTTAGGGAGAGCTTCGCAGGAAATATTTTAAGTCCACAGAGCGCTTCGCACACGGATCTTGCCTTTTGTTCTTCATGAACTATTTTTAACGTTTTCCTTTCCTTCCGGATTCTGAGAAAGTCGAATTTAAATTTTCATTAACTGGTGAACTGCAAGTTTCTTATTCTTCATTCGTTAACATATTTATGTAAATATTTCATTAGCAGGTTATAAGCATACCATTTGAAAATATTCCTTCAATCTACAACACTTTAACTGGATGGAAGGAATTCATATCAGATCACATGTAGAGGATTTTAAGACGGGATTGTCTGACCCCAGGTCTTAAATAACCTATAGAAAATAGGAAGCTAGGAGATTTGGGCTCGGAAAACGACACGGAAGCGAGGTAGAAAGGGGGAGAAAGACCCCCTATTTATTACCGGGCGGGCCAGAGCACAGTGCCCGACGGCTTAAAGTGCACATCCGACACACGGCGGATATTTGGTGGTTCGAGCGTTCGTACATGCCTGGGATCGAACCTGAGGTGTTCTCCGTGGCAGTCACGAACGTTGATGGAACGAATTAACTCGAGGTTAGCAAAATAAACTGAAATCAGTTTTAACAATTATATTGGCCGTGTAGGATGTAGGCCGAACGTGGCTGAACAGAGTGTATCGGCGCGTCGTTGTTTTACCGTTAGCTTTGATATTCAACTTGGCTATTTAGGGGGTGATTGACATTAATCCTTTCTGACTGATTAGCTGCTAAAAGGATTTTAACAATGGCGTAGAACCTAACAAAGAGGAGAGAAGATGTTTAAATAGTTTCTTTCTACCCAGCGGCACGACTAGCCCAAAAAGTGGTTATTTAGAGGGATGATTGAGAGTAATTCTTCCTATCTGATTACCAGCTGAAAAGATTTTAAAAATGACGTAGTGTCTAAGAAATGGGAGAGATGTTTAAGTCGTTTGTTCCTATCCAGCGACACGATGCCAGTGTCAGAGGGACCAGCTCAAAACGTGGTTATTTAACGCGATGATGGACACTAATCCTTCCTAACTGATTACTAGCTGAAATGATTTTAACAATGGCGTAGTATCTAAAAAATGGGAGAGAAGATGCTTAAATAGCTTGTTTCTACCCAGCGGCATGATGTCAGTGCCGGAGGGAGTAGCCCAAAAAGTGGTTATTTAAGGGAATGATTGATACTAATCCTTTATGGCTGATTACTAACCAAAGGAATTTAACAATGGCTTAGAACTTAAGAAATGTTAAAGAATGTCCGTGACGAAAGGACTAGCCCAAGAAGTGGTTATTTAAAGGGATGATTCACAATTATCATTTCTGACTGATTACCAGCTAAAAGGACTATGACAATGGTGTCAAACCTAAGAAAGGGTACGTTTAAGTCGCTTGTTTTTATCCAGCTACAGGATGTCCACGTCGGGGGACTATCTTCACATCATGCCTTGGGGGCATTATTACTATCGTAACTCCTTTCTCATCATGTCTTGGGGGCATTATTACTGTAGCGCAAAGGAAAAATTTCGTAAAATCGGTGCGGTGGCTTTTGCGGCCGATGCCGAAAACGTCCCAAGTAGCATACTGACATTGGCCAACGGTTGGCCTAATGATATTTTTGCGTCGGCAGCGTTGGGCGAAGGTTGCGTTGTTTATCGAAGATTGACCAACGGTTTTTCCAACCACACATGGCCAACCATTTATCAACAAATGACATCTTAACGGTTGTCCGATGGTTGTCCAACAACACATGACCAACCATGGTTGTCCAAGAACACATGATCACATTGGAAAACTGTTTGCAACAGTTTTCCGATGTGGGTCCGACCGTTGAACCAACACATATCCAATTGTTGACCGCCGAGTCGCTGGGCCGACCGTTGAAAGTCCACGGTTGTTCCAACATAATATTGCTACCTGGGGTAGCATTTGCGCCCGTTGGAGCTTTGACTCCCCCTTTCCCCAGGAGTGTGCGTGCTCTTTGAGTTGTTCCCCTAACACGGATTGCCCGCGGGAGGCTAGACATCGTATGGTTTAAAAATCGTCCTGCCTGATAGGACACATTGACAACACACAAGCATTACAAGCAATCATTGCAAGGCACGTGATCAACACACATGCCGCGTCGTTTCCGAGATTGTAGTTCCGAGGAGCCGTGCCGTCACAATCTGTCCTTTATCGAACTCCAATAAATCGGCTACACTGATCGTAGGGGTGTTAACTTTCCTACCTTTTCACTCTGCATTTGAATTCTGGACGAGAACTCCGACAAGTGGCTGAAGCACAGATCAATGATGGAACTCTTGAGAGAACCAGAAAAAGTCAGTTTGGCTCCTTTAGATGGAGTGACTCTGTCATGTCCCCCCTCCCCTCCCCCCGTTTTGTGAAGAATCGACGTACGTTTTACAATATTTAAACTCGAATTGATTTTCTTGTAGAAATTTGGCAATTTTTGTCAGCAAAAGGTGTAGCAAAATTCTATGCACATTAGCAAATTTTACGCATTGAATACTTCACTCTTTCTTTTTCTATACTTCTTAAACACATTAGACAGTATGTTGTTGAACAAATTAAGTTTTGTACTTTTAAAGAAAGGCAATATCGAAACAAAATTTTTCACCGTTGATGCAAACTGGCATGTCTTTCAAATTTTGTTTCGGAGTCTAACGAACACCGTGAGCAACTGGAAGGGCAATAAGTAACATCCCATACCGAATTAGAACTCGATTCTGTCGGATACTGACAGACAAAGAAGTCGTTCTGATTATGCCAGGGATGCAATTCGTTCTGGGAAAGATTCCGTATTAAAAAGAATTCGTTCGAACAATGCCAGAGAAAGATTCCGAGTTAGAAAGAATTCGTTCGGATAATACCAGGGAAAGATTCCTCCACAGAAGAATTCGTTCGGATAATGTCAGGGAAAGAAGTCTGTCGGATGCATCCAGGGAAAGATTACTCCACAGATGAATTCGTTTGGATAATGTCAGGGAAGGAATTCGGTCGGATCCAGGGAAAGATTCCTCCACAGAAAAATTCATTCGGATAATTTCAGGGAAAGAATTAGGCCGGATACCTCCAGGGAAAGAATTTGGTCGGATACTGCCAGGGAAATAAATTCTGATGGATACCGCCAGAGGAAGAATTCGGTCGGTTACATCCAGGGAAAGATTCCGCTACAGGGGGAATTCGTTCGGATAATACCAGGGAAAGAATTCGGTCGGATACTTCCAGGGAAAGAATTCAGACGGATACTGCCAGGGAAGGGATTTGTCCGATACTGCCGGAGTAGGAATTCGACCGCATACTGCCAGGGAAGGGATTTGTCCGATACTGCCGGAGTAGGAATTCGACCGCATACTACCAGGGAAAGGAATCGAGCTGGATACCGCCAGGGAAGGAATTCGGTGTGATACATTCGGGGAAGTAATTCGGTCAAATACTGCAGGGGAAATAATTAGGTCGGATACTGCCAGGAGAGGAATTCCGTCGATACTGCAAGGGTAGAAATTTTTGTGGGATACTGCCGTAAAATTATCCTAGAGACGATAGAGGGCCATTGCCGTATATATGATTACAAGCACACCAATAATGCCTCATCGACATGAACAGATACTTTTTCGGACTGACACGACGGTCCGACGCCAGCGCGTAGACCGATGCTATATTAGCGTGACCATATAGTGAATACAGTTATGTACATAACGTTTCTGGCATATTTATCTGTAACTACAATAAAATTAATCTGATGTTTCTCATTGTCCAGTAATGAAAGGATTTTGAAAGTTCAAACACTTTCTTTCCGATTCATTTACAGAAATGGGCATTAATAAGCTTAAGTTCCTAACCTTTACTATGCTACGCAAAGCAGTCTTAATCAGGTTTATCAAGTCCCTTATCATTATTTATGATATGCAATTGACAGAATTCGAAAAATTCTAGAATGCTAACAGTTGAGTAAAATAATTTTGTAATTTTTCATTACAGTACCTGAAACCAGTATGTTTACGCTTGTTATCCAGCCACTTGCTTTTATAGAGTGACAAACAAAAGATACACTTTCGAAATTTAATCACTAGGACAAAAATCCGAACTAACTGCTTTTGAGACAGTACTGAAGATCGATAATTTACAGTAAAAAACGGCCGGTTGGCTACGTATTTTGTGATCTAACCTGGTTAAAATTCGCGATTGTATGCGGAGCTCACTGTAACCTCAAAGGTCATTACTTTATTTGTTTTGAGAAGCTAACTCGCACCCGTACCCTTCTAGCCTGTCCTTCACCGGTAATATGGTAAGCAGTCACTGTCGCAGCACGGTCAATATTGTCTGCGGCCTGCAGCGAACCAACATTCGTATGGTTCACCCCTGACCGTAAAGCAATGTCTGCTTAAAATATGTTAAGTCTAGGAAGTTTTACCGTTTTTGTTTTTTCTTCCAGTGTTTTAAATAGGAAACTTTTCTGGTGATGGTGAGATTCTTTTAACAACCTCTGAGTACATAAAATTCTTCGAGCATTCGCTTTTTTTTTCGACTGAGTCATGAAATTTTGTCACAAAATTTTAGTAATGGTTTTTGCGATTTAGCAAAACAAGTTAGTAAAATCATACAATGCATTGATTATAATACGCTTTCCAACATACCAGAAATCATTACTCAAGTTCATGCTCACGTTATGAGGATAATGGTTGTGGAATTAATCTCGCTCCTGTGTCCTGACCTTTGACCCCATTTCGATGATATTAAACAGAATTGGTTCGGTATACCTCCGGAACAACATACTAAAGTTTTGTTGGAATAGAAACATTTTTAGTCAAGTTATGAAGATAATGGATGGGGAATAAATCTCGCTCCTATGCCTTGACCTTTGACCCTATTTCGATGATATCCAACAGAACCGGTTCAGTATATCGCCGGAACAACATACTTACGTTTTGCTGAATTAGACGCATTTTTACGTAAGTTATGACGCATAAGGGCGATGGAAGAAATCCCGCTACTATGTCCTGATCTTTGACCTCATTTCGTCCATTTTCAATAGGGTTCGTCCCCAGGTGGTCTCCTACCACATATTAAAATTTAATCGAAATTCAACCATTTTTACGCAAGTTATGACGCATAAGGGCAATGGAATGGATCCCTCTCCTATGTCGTGACCTTTAACCTCATTTTGTCCATTTTCAAAAGGGTTGTCCCCAGGTGGTTCCCTACCACATGCTAAACGTTTATTGTAATCGAACCATTTTTACGCAAGTAAGGACACATAAGGGTGGTGGAATAGATCCCGCTCCTATGTCGTGACCTTTGACCCCATTTCGTCAATTTTCAATTGGGTTCGTCCCCTGGTGGTCCCCTACTACATAGTAAAATTTCATCGAAATCGAACCATTTTTACACGAGTTATCGTGCGGACGGACAGACGGACAAAGCTGGAGCATGTTAGCTTCTTCAACCTACGGTTGGAAAGCGTAAAAAAACGAGAGACAGTTGAAACATTAGCGGTACATTTTTAGTTTTCTCCCAAAAAAATGAGAGTAACTGTCTGAGAAAATCGTATTTTTATTACCGCGCACCCTTATTTTCGCAAATGTTCAAGGAAGCATTGTATAAAATCAAAAAATGATACGTGCACCGTTTCCCTGACACGGTTTACACTTACGATGTTAGTGTTATTTTATATCGCAAATAAAATACTGCTTAACATTTAATAGCGTGGAACATGCTATAAAGCATTTTCTTTTAACATTCAAACGATATCTAAAAAATTATTTATTCTGAAATAGGAATTGAGGGTGTAGTTTTTGGAGTTAAATTAAAATGTCACTTGCCATTTTCTTTTAGCATTATTTGAATGGTGCTGGATTATCTCAAATGAGATCTCGACAGATATTACAAACGAAATGCAGTGTCTCTTTTGGTACTGTGCCGTAAACGCAAAGACTACTTGAGAATTTTCTGCAATTAACGTCCTACGATCATTACATATGCAAATTAACATTCCCCGCTGTTTCTAATTAAAGTGAAAGGATATTCACGGAAACTTTTGATTTATAGCAGATAACTTCATCACGTTTTCCAGATAATGTCTAGAAATCAGTTTTCCACGAAAATTTTCGTTCAACATCATACTCAAAGTATAAGTAAATCACTCTCATTTTGCGAGACGAATGAGTGTGCCGCCTTTCAGAAAGTACAGGTTCTTAGTCGTTCGACGATGGAAATCATGTTGCAGTGGAAGTTACAAGGGATCTCTATGTTTATTCTGATAACATTCAAAAGCCAGATCGCTGAGACACGTAATCGCAGTATACGCTAACAAAGACATTTTCTTGAAGACCGAACGTCTTCGCTGGAATGGAATTTCAAAGGCAAAGTTTTAAATATTTTTTTCCTAGCCCGCACAAAATTCGACAACACAGCGTGCAAATTTTATATTTGTTTCGAGTTTTAACATACACTAACGGAAAAAAAAATCCCAACACCACGAAAAAATAGTTGTAGAGGAATAAAATGGCGGCAATACATTTGTATAGGTAACATATTTAATCGATTAAGGTTTCAAGATAACAGCTTATTGTAAGCGCGAGAAGAGCCATTTTAAATGTGAAATGCTGGTACATTAATAACCGGTGTAACCTCCAGAATGTTGAATGCAAGCACGCAAACGTTCATGCATTGTGTCGTACAGGTGCTGGATGTCAGTTTGTGGGATGGAGTTCCATGCCTGTTGCACTTGGTCGGTCAATACAGGGACGGTTAATGCTGGTTGGGGGTGACGCTGGAGTTGTCGTCCAATGATGTCCCATACGTGCTCGATTGGTGAAAGATCTGGTGATCTAGCAGGCCACGTCACACATGTCGACACTCTGTAGAGCATGTTGGGTTACAACAGCGGTATGCGGACGAGCGTTATCCTGTTGGGAAACACCATTGGAATGCTGTTCATGAATGGCAGCACAACAGGTTGAATCACCAGACCGACGTACAACTGTGCCGTCAGGGTGCGTGGGATAACCACGAGAGTACTCCTGCTGTCATAGGAAATTTCTCCCCAAACCATAACTCCAGGTGTAGGTACAGTGTGTCTCGGCCGCAGACAGGTTGGTTGCAGGCGCTCACCTGGCCTCTTTCTAACCAACACACGGCCATCACTGGCACCCAGGCAGAACCGGCTTTCATCAGAAAACACAACAGATCTCCACTCCGTCCTCCAATGAGCTCTAGTTTGACATCACTGACGTCGCAAATCGGCAGTGGTTTGGAGTAAGTGGAATGCACGCTACAGGGCGTCTGGCTGTGAGCTGTCCTTCAAGTAACCGATTTGTAGCAGTTCGTTGTGTCACTGTGGTGGTTCGTTGTGTCACTGTGGTTAAATCCCTGAAATGGCAATGGGCTGGACATATTGCAAGAAGGACAGACCATCGATGTACAGCTGAAATTTTAGATTGGATTCCAAGGGAAAAGACCCAGAAGAAGACCATGTGGGAGATGGGTGGATGAAATTCGAAAGTATGAGGGAGTAACATGAGGAGACTGGCACAAGACAGACCGTTGTGGAAGAAACTTGGGGAGACCTTCATCCTTCAGTGCATTGATAATGGTTGACAATGATGATGATGATGATTTAAATGAGATGCAATTGTTGTGCCCCTCAGTTATTTATAAAAAAAATGGTTATCTTTTTGACGTTGTATATTCAAATGAAACAATATGCTGTACCTTTGGTACCTGTAACTTATGTAATAATTGGAACACATGCAGCTTACTGTTATCATATGACCTCATTCATTATTTATATATAATATAAAATAAAGTCCCCGGTAAGCGTCTGTCTGTTTGTTCGGGTTAATCTCGAGAATCGCTGGACGGATTTCGATGCGGTTTTCACCATTCCATAGAGCCTTTGTCGAGGAAGGTTTAGGTGTATGAAACATTAATCTATAACAAAAGGGAGCCGAGCAGTAATGATTTTAGTGACAAACAAAGAAAACACCGCCGTTCGCATTCATTCGTAGCTTCCACTGCCTATGAGGATGTAGCAGACACGTGACTTTCATCATGGCAACGAGCCTTAGTAACGTAAGTGAAGAACAACCAGTCCCCGTTGAACTGATGGTGTCTTTCTTCGAAAGTTTAACTTTCGAGTGCAAAATGCGGTGTTCGGAAAAAAATTAATGAGATTGAAAGAAAAGATCCCTATGTGCTGAATGTAAGTATCTTCGAAGGTGACGCGAAAAGTTTTCTGGAAGTGCCAATAGTAAATATTTTCTATTACTTCGTCTTTGGCCGAAGCGCCATTACCATACAACAGCTAGAGGTATCGGAATCATATAAAATTCTCGAAGCATATAACAATTTCTCATCGGGGATATTCTTTTACGTGGTAATTTAGTGAGATCACTAATTAGTAAGCAGCTAGTAACTCTTCAATAAAGAGTGTTTATCTATGCTCTGGGAAGCGATTTCCAAGACTTAGAAAAATTGAGAGAAAAATCTGGTAATCTATATACATAAAAGTGAAAGTTTGTATATTTGTTTGTTTGTCCGCTATACAAATCTACAGTTTTCAACTTAGAACCGTCAAGCTCGGTATACTATCTCATGGTACTCTTAGACCGTAGAAGGGTTTTCGAAGGGACCGGAGTCGGGGGTTTAAGGTAGGTCCCATACAAAATGTTCGTTATTTTATTTAAAATTTCTACAGTTTTCAATTTCGAACCACCAAATTTGGTATATTATCTCATGATACTCTGACTTAGACCGAAGACAGTTTTGGGAAGGAGTCAAAGAGCGCTCATTCAAAATTTTCGTAAAACGTTCTACAGTTTTCAATTTACAACCACCAAATTTGGCATTTATCTCATGGTACTCTAACTTAGACCGGACACGGTTTTGGGAAGGGGTCAAAGGGCGTTCATACAAAATGTTAGTAAAATGTTCTACAGTTTTCAATTTACAACCACCGAATTTGGCATTTATCTCATGGTACTCTAACTTAGACCGGACACGGTTTTGGGAAGGGGTCAAAGGGCGTTCATACAAAATGTTAGTAAAATGTTCTACAGTTTTCAATTTACAACAACCAAATTTGGTATAGTATCTCATAATACTCTGATTTAGACCGTAGAAAAATTTTGGAAGGGGTCGGAGCCGGGGGTCAAGGGGCCCATCATACAAAGTTTTCGAAAAACGTTCTACAGTCTTCAATTTAGAACCACCAAATTTGGTATAAAAATACTTCTACAGTTTTCAATTTAAAACCACCGAATTTGGTATACAAAAATAATTCAACAGTTTTCAATTTAAAACCACCAAATTTGGTATAAAAAAATAGTACTACAGTTTTCAATTTAAAACCAATAAATTTGGTATAAAAAAATAGTACTACAGTTTTCAATTTAAAACCAACAAATTTGGTATAAAAAATAGTTCTACAGTTTTCAATATAGAATCACCAAATTTGGTATTAATGGGAAAATTACAGGAATATTTTTTTCATTCAAAAATTTCGCCAGCTGAACTTGGTGATTCCACGAATATTTACCTGGGAAATACCGGGTACCCCTGCAAGTCGTTATACACTATCTACCAACAAGTAATTGGACACCTGTGATAGCAAAGGAAAACGAAGTTTATCCACCTTCAATAGTTGGTGGAGCCTCCACCGGGCGGCGATTACAGCTGCGACCCTCCGGGGCATACTCTCAATAAGGCGTTGTATGACGGCTAGCGGTATTTTCTTCCACTCGGCTTGGGGAAGACAGGTCCGTTCCTTAACCGATTTTGGACGGTGGAAGCACCCCTTAAGTGGAAGCTCCAACTCGTCCCAGAGGTGCTCGATATTGTTAAGGTCCGGGCTCTGCGCAGGCCAGTCCATTCGATTAAACCCATTGTCACCATACAAAACCATGGTGGACCTCGCAACATGACAGGTGGCATTGTCATCCTGAAAAAAACATGGGTCCACCCCGTAAAACTGCCACAATGTAGGAAGTTAAAATGGTGCAGTAGCTCTCGGCGTTGAGTCTACCAGGAACTGCGATCAAGGGTCCCGTTCCATACCAGGAGAAACACCCCCATAGCATAATTCCACCGCCACCGAACTTCACAGTTGGCACAATACATTCCGGCACAAGGCGTTATCCAAGCAGATGCCAAACCCAGACCCTGCCATCCGAACGGTAGAGGGTGAACCTAGATTCGTCGCTCCAGAGAACCTGTTTCCACTGTTCAACGGTCCACTGTCGACGTTCTTTGCACCACGTTAGCCGAGCAGTGCTATTGGACTTGGTCATCAAAGGCTTGTGGGCGGCAGCATGTCCATGATAACCGAGCAGATGGGCTTCCTTACGGATGGTATTCATCGAAAGAACACTCCCGGATGCCTGTTGAAATTCCTCGCGGATGTGGCCCATCGATTTAGGGCGGTTCTTCCGAATTTCTCTGGGCAACACCCGTCGGTCTCTAACTCTCCCAGTTTTGTGGGTCTGCCGGGTCGGGGCACATTCCGACAGTCACGTCTCATCTTCCACTTGCCAATCACGTAGACCACTGTCGATTTTGGGTACTTCAACTCGCTGGATATGTCACGTATGAATCGGCCATTTCTGTGATACCCGACGATTACACCTTTCTCGAAATCAGAGAACTCCGAACTGCGTGGCATCTTGCATGCGACAGGTTGCGTTGTTGTTTCCCCACACGATACTTAACGGCGGCGGCCGTGACGTGTATCAGGACCGCAGATACCGTCGATTGAAGGGGTGTAAAATTACTTGTTGGTAGATAGTTTTAATACGATAATGTAACTCGGAGTTTTTTCCATTACAATCGCGTCTGAGGACGAGATCAGTCGGCTCGAAAGATCTCACGTGTTTTAATAAAAATTATACTTTATTAAAGGTTTAATTGATCTTAGCATTTAGTGATTTTATGATTTTAATACTGTGCATGGACGGACGTTTTTAATCTTCTTCGATATTTCACTGAAATTATATTGCCTAAACAAATTCTGTGTTTATTAGGAAAAATGTAAATGAAAATTACAGCCCATGAACTCTCTAGTGTTCTAGAAACACGCGAATGAATGTTTCACTCGAATGTCGCGCTTCAGAAATACTTTATAACCTTAATTTTGTGCAGTTACTAAATCTCATAGCAAATATCCTATTTTACCAATTTTTTTTTTATCATTATGTATTTTAGATCCGCAATACCGAGTATCAGATTTCTGATTTACCATTCTTTTACTAATCACAACATCGGATTAAACGGTCGTATCACAATAATATGACCACCTAATTAATAATGGGAAACACTACTCTTTGAAAGGGGCAAGACCGGGTGGCATAGACGCAATGAGGACCTGGAAGGTTGCCCGAGGCACAGGTGCCCATTCGGACTGCAGCAGAGCACGGAGGTCCCAGAGACGACGTGGTTGTGGTTCGGCATGTCGAACCTGTCAATCCAAATAGTCCCACAAATGATCTATGGCTGTGGTTCGTAAACTTTTTCGATTCTCGGCGACCTTGCTGAATCCAGGTTTTCCCAAGGCGCCCTATGTCAAATTCTAACAAGCACACTTAGGTAAAAATAAATAAGCACGTATTGAAGATAATAAAAAAGATAATCTAAAAAATTCGACTAAATATGATTAGTGGGATGGATGAGCCTGTTAATCACCGCACATTTTCACAAATCTTGGAATCAAACTGGGCACAGCCACCCTCATTTCCTTCTATACATTGATTTTCGACCGATGCGATAAAAAAAACTAAGAAAATGGATCGGTTTTTACTGTTTAGTAAAAACCGATCCATTCTTAAAAATACATACGAGAAGAAAAACTTCGCCGCTTCGGTGGCGCAGTGGTCTAAGCGATGGCTTCTGATCATTCGTCCGGGAGGGGTCCGGGTTCGGATCCCGGCGAGGCATGGATGTTGTGTTTGTCTTACGGTACTGGCTCTCTCCCTTCCCTGGTACCAGTGACCCTAAATTCAGGACGGGCGTCTGCTTATAGCCCATTGAGTTGCTCGCGGTAGTCGTTAAACCTCCAATAAAAAAACAAAAAATAAAAAACCTTCAAGAACTTCACTTAATCACAACAATATTCAGTTGATACGCTGAAAGCTTACAAACACCGAAACTCAGCGACAGAGGATCAACATAGCAGACTGCTAACCGCTAAATGAGTCACAAATGACAACGGATGAGCGTATTTCAAGCATCTGGTGACGTTCTCGAAAAATCTGGACTGAGAGCTTTATTTCTACACGCTCGGAGAACGAGGGAGGAATGTTCATTAGAAGCACGGAGGCTGGTGCGAAAGCTCAGGTAACTTCCGGTAGCGACCGCACGGAACACACACGTGCGCCCGTTGGGCGGTAATCGTGCTGGGGGGAGGGAAGCTCACTCTTGTAACATTATTGTAGAGCGCCATCTAGTAGCCATTTGTAGAGGCCTCTGCTAACAGTTATTACTAAGTGAGTTACTGGTTTGCACCAGGTCCGCTAGATGTCGCGTCTTATCATACCGAATTGAAAATGGAAATACGATTATGAAACTTTTGTAATATTTCACGGCGCCCGTGTGAGGAAAGCCGCGGCGCACACTTTGAGAACCACTGCTCTATGGGATTAAGATCGGAGTATTTCACCAACCAAGGGAGAACGGAGACATTGCTGTCGTGTTCTTGGAAGCAGTCACGCTCCGTCTTAGTCACGTGGCATTGCGCATTGTCCTGTTGGTAGACACCATCACCAGCAGGATAAATGTCTAACGCCAAGGGATGCATGCTATCAGCAAGGATGGGCAGGTAGCCGTTGGCGTTCAGGAACCCATCTAACTGTCACAAGTCATACCAGGAAAACATCCCCTAGACATGCACACTGCCACCGTATCACCCACCTCCCGTCACTTTCGTGGAGTAAAAACCTCGATTCGTCGGAGAAGGAAACCTTATTCCACTCTTCTACTCTCCAATGACGGTAGTCCCATGCGAACGGCAGGCGTCGTTGCCGATGGACCTGGGTTAACATGGGCGCCTTGAGGCAGCGTCGACTCCGGAGACCCATGCGTAACAGAGTTGAATCTACTGTTATCGGAGACACGTACCTAGATGCCCCAGCGTTCATTTGCCTGGTCAATTGCTGGGACTTTTGCGCGTCGATTGCTCTTTACCAGTATACAGAGGCGACGTTCTACTCTGGGATTCATGGCCTCCGGAGCTCCACAGTTATGACGTCAGGAGGTACTCGGTGTGCCACTCTTACTACAGCACCGCGCAAACAGTCCACGAAGTCTACTGTTTCTGAGATGCTTCCACTCTTAGCGCGGTAGCCGATGATCATTCCTTTTTAAACGTCTGTCAAGAAACTACCTCTGTCCATTGTGATCACGTCACGCACTACGGCTCATCTGGCGTGGCCGGCCGCTTATATCTCTGTGAGGTCGACCTTGTCACGTGCACTCTGCGACGAACCTCGGCGGGTAAACTTTGATTCCAGGGTTGGTCATGTTATTTTGATACGAAAGTGTACTCATTTCTGTAATTTTGTTTCACAATCAATCTACGCTGAAGAGCACTTGAATTAAAGAAAGCTGGCATTATACAAATGTGGTGCTGTCGGCGGCCCTGTAAACGGAAACGACATGACGTATGCAGCGATCCGACAATATAAGGAGTCATGCGACGGGAATCAGTAAGATTCGGACGCAGTATGGGTAAGACGATGGATCTAAGCGCATTTGATCGTTGGCAAATTGTCGGGGCCCGACGAATGGGTCACTCCATCTCGGAAGTCGTGCAGGCACTGGGATTTTCACGAGCCACTGTGTCACGGTTGCACCGAGAGCACATTGAATCCGGTACAACCATCCCTGCAAGGGCCGACTGCCGTGGAGAACAGCAAGTGGATGAGCGGGGCCATCGTCTGCTAGCTCGCATTCTAACAGCGGATAGACGGGACACAGTGCAAGAAATCACTCGGCAATTTAACGCTGGTACACAAAAACGTGTAAGCAGCTACACCATCCAGAACCATCTACTCGCTACGGGGTACAGAAGCCATCGTCCCGCGATGGTACCACTGCTGACCACACATCACAAGGAGCAAAGATTAGCATGTGCACGGGAACATCGCCAATGGACCCTAGACATGTGGAAAAATATTGTCTGGACTCATGAGTCGAGATTCACGTTGGTACATGCGGATGGCAGGATACGAGTACGGCGCAAACCGCATAACGTGATGGATCCTTCTTGCCAGCAGGGTATAACGAAGTAAATTTCTCCGTCATTTTTATCCGCGCCGGGGTTCGAACCCGGGTCCACTCATTCCGGAATAAGTTGCTCTACCAATTAAGCTACGCGGACATTTTATTCTGATTCCTATCTGCCTTTATGTCGTGTGCGTCCTTCTGGCAGGTACGTCACATCTCCTGGTACGTTACATCATCTCCCCCTTATTTTATTTTTATTTTTTATTTTATTTTCGAAGTGCTTCTCTTATTTTTCCTATCTCGCGGTGTGGAAATAACATCACACCAATGCGAGATTTTGAACGGCCGGGTCATCCGGATAGTTCGGGCGCCATTATAACGAAGTGAATTTCTCCGTCATTTTTATCCGCGCCGGGGTTCGAACCCGGGTCCACTCATTCCGGAATAAGTTGCTCTACCAATTAAGCTACGCGGACATTTTATTCTGATTCCTATCTGCCTTTATGTCGTGTGCGTCCTTCTGGCAGGTACGTCACAAGGGCACTCTTTAGCTGGTGGGGGTGGCATTCTCGTGTGGGGACTGTTTACGTGGACTGAAATGGGACCCCTGGTACGTGTGACATCGTCCCTCACAGGTCAACTTTACCGGGATATCCTGGACGACCATTTGCTCCTGTTTGTGCGTCTTCAACATCCCACTGGGGACCTCATCCTGTAACAAGAAAATGCACCGTGCCATCGTTCCCGAATTGTATCCGAATGGTTGGATGAACACTCCAGCGATGTGACCTCGCTTCCTTGGAAAGCTAGGTCACTTGACCTCGAGGATATCTGGGATGCCATTGAGAGAGATATTCGTGGCTCTGGCACCCCTCCATCAAATCTTCGTGAACTGTGGGAGCTTGTTCAGGGGTCGTGGATCCTTATCGCTTCACAACGCTTGTGGTGTCTTGTCGTGTCCATGCCGAGACGAATCGCAGCCGTCATCAGAGCGAAATGTGGTGCTACACGTTACTAGACAGGTATCTCTAATTCAATTGCTCTTCAGTGTATTTCTACTTTAGCACAATAATCGATTTTGAAACCCTTGTAGATCAAAGATAGAGTCTTTAACACATCAACACATACAGTAGCATTAGACAACTAAAAGAAGCACAGAGCTATACAGTACATGCAATGTGTAACTAACTAGGAAAGAGGCGAAGAGGAACTCAACGTGACGACATTATGATTAAAATAAAATCTCTGAAATGTCAATACGCTGGACATATTGAAAAAAGAACTGACCACCGTTTGAAAACTTAAACATTGGCTGGATACCAAGGGACAGAAATAACAGAGAAGATGACGATGTTGTAGATCGGCGGATGAAATTCCAAAATATGCTAGAGTGACGTAGAGGAAACTGACTCAAGATAGAAATTGCCGACACGGTGCATGGCGCAGTGGTCTAAGCGATGGCCTCTGATCATTCGTCCGAAAGGGGTCCGGGTTCGAATCCCGGTGAGGCAGGGATGCTGTGTTTGTCTTACGGCACTGGCTCTCTCCATTTCCTGGAAACAGTGACCCTAAATTAGGGACGGGCGAGTGCTTATAGCCAATTGAGTTGCTCACGGTGGTCGTTAACCCTTTAAGCGACCCAATTTTCTGCTTTCTCTGAACAGAAACATTCACATAGCGGCCACGTTTTGCGAAAGCAACGGAAAAACAATTATTTGCTCTCAGCAAGGATCTATCATAAATTTGGCACTGGGAATTAGAGCTTCCTTCTAGTCCTTTACTATCTCCTCCACGACCCAAGGCGTGATGGAAATGTGCTGGTCTCTCTGTCTCAGATATCATACTGCTGAGTAGGAACAAGTTAATCAAACATTTCTCTCCATTCTTAAATTCGTCGCCATCGCCCTTTTAGCAGGTAACAAAAGACAAAAGATTAACGTCAATATGAAGGATCAGCGCTAAACAGCCATTTTTGCGAAAGGGGATGATTGACGTTAGTCAATCATCCCCTTAAATACCCACTTTGAATAATTATAAAAATAATAATGCTTTCTTATGTGCAATCCCCTCATTCAGGCCGCGTTCTGCCCTCTTTGAGAAAGAACATATTCGTTCTAGCTGATTTCATACCATTTTGTTAATCCCGAGTTAATTCGTTTCAGTCGGTTAAAGGGTTAAACCTCCAAGCAAAAAAAAAAAAATCAAGATAGGAATTTTGAGAAATTTATGGCAACCTTCATTCATTAGTGGAAAGAAAATGGTTAATGATAATGGTTGATGAATATGATAGTGATGGTAATAACGATATGTACACGCGAGTAATTTTATACCCAGATTTCCGGGTGGAGGGTTAGAATGACAAGTTTGATTCAGCTTTAGCGGCATTCGAGTCCCATCAATACAACTGATGGGACTCGAACAATTCCCAATGTTCCGCAGGAGGCGATTTCTTGTTGCATTTTCCCTTGCGTTATATACGAACAAGGTGAACATTGGTGATTGTTAGGTAACTACTTAAATTTAAGATCAGGAAGATATTTTATGTAGAACCTGCAAAAATTAAATAGTGTATGCTGAACTTTTATATTTTACTATCTTTTCAATTTTTTAAATGCACGATCATGGGAACACAGGCTAGAATTTCTCAGCACGAAATTTATTTAGTTGGAGGTGCGGCTTCCACTAATGCATGTTCCAAATTAAAAGGGGGTTTGACTGCATTATGAAATTAATATAGCCACACAACTGGTCTTCAGATAATACATCACTAAAAGAGGCAGACCACGCTTTGCTGCCCTTCCTTGCTTATTTAAAACACGGTTAGCGATAATAATAAGTTTGGCGGAGGACGCGAATTTTATTCCAGCGGGATTTCCCGCAGCTACGTGCCTTAGGATAGCTATGAATTTCACAATAAGGCAGTTAAGAATAAATGGAACGTTAAATCATGTACCAAGTGCGCACTGAGTTAATTTTGCGTCTGGTAAAACGTACGACTGTGTTCATTTCTCTCAGATATTAATGGTTTGGGTTGTCCACATAGCTGGAACTGGCAGCCGGGGGCTATTGCAGGAATGTGAGGGGAGAATGATGTGCATCTGGGTTTCCAAAATCGAACTGCGTAACTAATGATTGCTCGACACCATTTGACAAACACAGTTAATTATATCTACCATCAATCTCATCTGATCAAGGACCACATCCTCCGTATTTTCGATCTCTGCTGCCCAGATGGGCAAGTGCATCTATTGTCTAATGACTCTTGAATGAAACACAGGCGAATTCCGCACGAGGCGACTTCTTGTTCCATTTGAATTCCCCGGATGATCTCCAGCTTGCCTATCTCGAAGATTTGCAGAACGGCGCATATTTTGCATTCCGAGAATTGAAGAGAAGTGAAAGGCGTGATTAAACTTGAGAGTCATCTGCGGCGTCGCTGTTGGTTAACCTACAGGGGAATGAGCCTATGCAAAGCCCTGGGCGCTGCCTACTAATTCATTCCTCGGAATTTCGGGTGTTTCATGTAAAAGGCTTCCATTGTCTGACATGTAATATAAAAGTACTTGGGCACCTGATGGTTTCAGTGTCACGGAATCTCATTACTGCCTCGGTCTCTATTACTGTGACGGATAACATTAATAGCATTATCGCAATCCAAATCTAGATTGTAAACTCTAAGGTCTATTTGAGCTTTACAGACGCTTCAGGATCTGGATTGACTCACAGTTCCTCTCTCGCTGGAAGTGTTGCGAAATCAGTACACTCAGCTCCATTCACTAATCGTATGAATACATCGTTCGATCGCCGCCCGGTTACGCAGTGGTCTAAGCTCTGGCTTATGACCATTCGCCTGAAAACGGTCAGGGTTCGAATTCCTCTGTGGCATGGATGTTGTATTTGTGTTACGGTACTAGCTCTCTCCCTTTCCTGGAACTAGTAACCCTAAACTAGGGACAGGCGACGACTTATAGCCCATTGAGTTGCTCACGGTGGTTGTAAAACTTTCAACTAAAGATAAACACATCCTTCGATCTTTGAAAAGCAAATCCTGGTGTCAACAAAATATAGAGCGTGAGTAGTTTGTCGTTTTTTTCTACCCTGCGTTAACCGTTTTGTTTTGTGCTTCCATGACGTCACGTAACTTAAGATCGTGTCGTACATTTTTACCATTTTGTAGTCTAGCAGCATTTTCTTTAAATTTCTTTCGGGTTTTTAGCATTTAGTGGCCCCTGCGAGCTCTTAAGGCTATAGCGAATCATTCGTCTTTTAAGTGAGTGATGTAGTAATCGAAATGGTGCCCAACATTTTCTGCGCTGCTCAAATAGAAATGCGTACATAGTGGGTGGGTTTTACGAAAGCTACAACAAAATAATGACTTCATCCTCTCGCATCTCAGCAGTAGCGCCCAAAAACCCGTTATCAGTAAAAAGCCCTCGCTTCTACTTCTTTATTCTCTGCTCCATGACTCAAGGGGACTAGCCCTCCCTATAATATCCAACAAAGTAAAGCGGAAAAGAATTATAACGAAGTAAATTTCACCGTCATTTCTGTCCACGCCAGGATTCGAACCCGGATCCCCTCATTCCGGAATAAGTCACTCTACCATTTGAGCTACGCGGACATTTTATTCTGATTCCTATCTGCCTTTATGTCGTGTGCGTCCTTCTGGCAGGTACGTCACATATCCTGGTACGTTACATCATCTCCCCTAATTATTTTTTTTCGAAGTGCTGGAGAAGGGATTCTCTTATTTTTCCTATCTCGCGGTGTGGAAAGAACATCACACCATTGCGAGATTTTGAACGGTCGGGTCATCCGGATAGTTCGGGGGCCATTATAACGAAGTGAATTTCTCCGTCATTTCTGTCCACGCCAGGATTCGAACCCGGATCCCCTCATTCCGGAATAAGTCACTCTACCAGTTGAGCTACGCGGACATTTTATTCTGATTCCTATCTGCCTTTATGTCGTGTGCGTCCTTCTGGCAGGTACGTCACATCTCCTGGTACGTTACATCATCTCCCTCGTGTGCGTCCTTCTGGCAGGTACGTCACATCTCCTGGTACGTTACAGAATGCTTTCTCATTTGCCGGTTCTCTCGTTCCAGCCGTTTCCGGTCCACTCCTTAGACAGTGAAAGTATTTCTTTGAGCTGATTTCAGCATGTTTTGGTAACTCCGAATTAATTGATTTCAGCCGATTAAGAGGTTAATACGGGGCCGCTGCTCCGAGGAATATACAGTGCCCGTTTTCTGGGAGTTTTTACATCAATCTAATCCGCTGATTCGAAGACCAATACAGAGGAAAGGTTTGATGATTATAATATCGGAAACTCAGGGAATGCTATCCTACACTTCGCCTGGAGGTGGACAGATCAATCTAAACTGCAGATTCCAAGACCGTTCAATGGAAAGGGTTGATGATTATGAGATTGTAAAGTGAGGGAATACTATCCTACACTTCTCCTGGAGGTGGGCAGATCAATATAATCCGCTGGTCCGAAGCCCGTACAAATGAAACGTTTGAAGATTATAACAGCGGATACTGAGGGAATGCTCTCCTACACTTCTGGTGGAAGTGGACAGATCAATCTAATCCGCTAGCCCCAAGATCGCAATGTTTGCTGATTATAACATCGGAATATGAGGGAAAACTGTCCTATATTTCGTCTGGGAATAAAATACCCAATCAACTCGTAGTTGGTCTCATGCCCGAACAGAGGATTGGTAAGTATAACATCTAGTTATGAAAAATTTATATTCTACGAACTGCCTGGAAATAGATACGCCAATTTATTCCTAGTCGGTATCTACCCAGCTAAAGGACAGTTTGAAGATATGACGGTCGTAAAGATTTTGCAAAAACCTTATGAAATGATGAACCGTAGGACTCAACAATTTTTCTTTTAAGAATACTGCTAAATTCTTCCTTTTTTATATTATTTTTTTTTGTCTCTATATTACATTGGGGGACATCACTTTTCAAGAAACCATACTATCAAAACATTGATCTTTAGTGACAGCGGGGTAGATACACACGTACATCCACTCAAGGCGTTCTTATAATAATAATGTAGGGTGTCTCAAATGCATTTAAAATTCTTAAGCTCGTAAGGTGAAGAAATTGGATATTTGTTATTCATGGGGAAAAAAATTCTGCTTTTTCAGTCCAAGAAATTTAATCGTAATAAATAAACAGAAAGCTTTCGGGAGAAACCATGTGCAGATCATTTCTTGCTTTCTCGCGATCTCAAAAGCTCAAGGGAAGACTGCAATCTTTGTGCGAGATTTGAAATTGTAATTAAGGAATGCCATTGCCAAGGTGATTTGTAAAGTGCCTTTTTCCTTTTCTTTGCTACTCTGGTGTTTTTATTTGAGTGAAGTTCTATTATTCTATACTTAGCCAGTTTTTAGCGTGGAAAAGAAGCCTGGCTGTGAAAAGCATCTACACAAAACAGAATCGAAAATGGGAATATTTATCTAAGAGGTGTAGCATTTACTATTTAAAACCATTTGATCAAGGCCGGAAAACTGAGTTATGAGACTAGTAAAAAAATCACCCGTAAATTCAGTTTAAAGGCACATCAGTGCTGCTTGTTGGAAAATTTGCTGTTTTAATGTAATAAACTAAGCTTGACACGTCAGGAAAAATGCTATAAAAGTAAAAATCTAAAAACAGAAATTCGAGCTCGTGCAAACATTTTTTTCTGAAATACAAAGCAAATTAGAAAAACTCTTGCTAAAAGAATCTAAACTTGTTTTTTTTTATGCTGACGTGCCATTTTATGGGTATATACATAAGTTTTGAGGGATTTCCGTTCGGTGTCGTACTTATTACTGGTAGCATGTATTTTAAGGTGGCAACACTGCGATATCGCAGTACGAGACGCCAGCTGCCAGAGTCAGTATACGACGTTCGATTGATGTGGGAAGACGTGTTTGTTTTACTCGATGGAAAATGGCAACTTTCGTCCCGACAAAACAGCATTTGCGGGAAGTGTTAGTGCATTACTTTATTGCCAAGAAAAATGTTGCCGACAGCTGTCGCTTAATGTCAGAATTCTATGGTGAACATTCCCCATCCATAAAAACATGTCAGTATTGGTTTTGACGATCCAAAAGGAACGATTTCAATGTCAGTGATAAAGAACGTTCTGGACCACCCAAAATAATTGCTGATGCCGAAGCTTTACTCGACGTGGATCCGTGCCAGACCCAAAAAGAACTAGCAGCAGCATTAAATGTCAGTAAACCATGTATTTCACAACGTTTAGCTGCCATGGGAATGGTGCAAAAAGAAGGGAATTGGGCTCCACATGCTTTGCGGGAAAGAGACCTTGAACGTCAAAAAAACATTTACGAATTGCTGCTTCAAAGGCAAAACAAATTTTTTTTTTTTTTTTTTGCATCGTATTATTACCGCCGACGAGAAATGGATATAGTACGATAACCCTAAACGGCAGAAAGCATGGGTGAAGCCAGGTGAACAAGGTCCTTCAACGCCAAAATGCAATATCCATGGTTCAAAGATTTGCTGTGAATCTGGTGGGACCAGTAGGGTGTGATCCACTATGAACTGCTGAAACAGTCAGAAACTATTACTGATGATCGGTATCGAACCCAATTAATGCGTTTAAAACGAGCTCTCACGCAAAAACGGCCGCAATGGGAGAATAGACATAACAAAGTCATATTACAGCATGACAACGCAAGACCACATGTTTCTCGACCTGTGAAGAAGTACTTAGAAGGATCCGACTGGGAAGTTCTACCCCACCCGCCATATTCGCCAGATATTGCGCCATCGGATTACCATTTGTTCCGGTCGATGCAGTCAGCACTTTCTGGAGAATCGTTTAGTTTTTATGAAGACATCAAAAATTGACTGGATAACTGGATCTCTTCCAAGGAACCGGAATTCTTCCTTCGGGGTATACGTTCACTGCCCGAAAGATGGGGTAAAGTTGTAGCTTCAGAGGGAGCATACTCCGATTAATATTAAAATATTGTTTCTGTTCTCCAACAATGGGTTTTGTTCACCTCAAATCCCTCAAAACTTATTTATATTTTTTTTTCATCTAAGAAACATTAGCGGAAAAATGGGCGAATAGATCAAAAATATTTTTTGAAATAATTTTAATTCAAAACAGCATCTTATTTATTTATTTATTCGAAATTTAATATTTAAAATTATCTTTGATCATATATGTGGTGCCGTATAAATAATCCCGGCCATACTTGATTACGAGGAACGGCGGAACGGACGAACGAACGAACCTAGCTTAAGTGTCATTGCTACTTCTAGTATAGCGTGTGATGTTAAGGAGATTAGAATGAGAAACTTGAGAAGTAGACGATTCTGCACGCTTAACCCTAGTGCAGCACGCATAGAAAATGTAGTTGATGCCTTTATGAAAGATGTGCTAGACAACAGCTAGGTACCTCAAAGGAATACAGTAAAAAGAAAAAAACTTCGAAGTAATTTTATTATGTATCCCGAGCTGCAAAATCCGCGCACTAATTTTGAACATACGCGAAAGCATTTATGTTATTTAGCTGTCGCCTAACAACTTACGGTAAAGATTTTTACGTAAACCCCATTGTAAGAAAAATCTGAATTTTCTGTGCAAATATTAGAGTGATGAAAGAATTTCCGGCGTCTTTTTCTTTATATATATATAAGTTTTAAATACAGCACGAAGCTTACTTTCTTCAACCCGCTTAACACAATCTGTAAAATCTCTGGCAAAAAATGGGACACTTAGTACATCGTCAACCTAAATGGATGTCAAAATTCAGTTGTATCTGTGCTCATAATCACACCGATTCACACAGCGACGAAAAGATAAAAAACGCGGAGCAGAACGTTGAAGTGTGTTTATGACTCCACACTATTCCAAACGCAAACGAGTATGACCAGTGTTACTTTTTTAAGCGTCCACACCCTGGGAATTTAAACCTCTGTGTCGAATCCACGAGGAAATTAAAACATGACCTGTAGCGCCGTCAGGAGAGCTTTGAATTACAGTTGCTTTAATGAATTAGGGTGTCCGCTGTTAAAATAGCACTCCTGCTGCTGCAAATATTATTTAGTACGTTTTGCTTACTGAACGAATCAACGAATCTTCTCTTCTTCACGAAAATATTGCACAAGGGAATTAAGTTTAGCGGAAAAACTTCAGCGAGTCTTACTGGAAATACATAAAAATAGAAAAAAAAAACAAAAAAAAAAAAAAAAACAATATAACAGCAACTGGCTGCTCCGTAAGACTCAATCGGTGCTGATTTGGGGTAGCACACCTTAACGTCCACAAGCTCTGTGCTCTTCCCTCCTATGGTGGTGCTGGCCTACCTGATGTCCCGCTGTGCTACAAAGCAAGCCGAGTGATCAACTTCATTCACCTTTTCACGGCTCCAGTGGCTTCCGCAGTTCAGGTACGTGACGTTCTTGCCTCCTTACGTAACGCACATTTTTCCTTTCTTTCTTTAGTTCTCATGGATTGCTGTCCTTTCCCCCCCCCTCCAAACTCCCACCTGCATATTCTGAAGCCCTCACTCACCTTCGCTCTCTCCCCCTCATTCGCTCCCCTCCCTCTTCAACTCTAGAGCTTCTTTCTGAACCCCTCTTCTTCAACTCCCTTGTTCATCACCCCCATCTCCCCTGTTTTTCATTCCCCTCTTGGCTCCGAGCAGGTGTAGTAACTGTACAAGACCTCACTAACTCAGATCTATCCTGGCGCCCTTTCTCTGGCCTCCCCCTGCTATTCTCTCGTCCCCATCCGCCCATTTGGTCTATGACTCTCTGCTAACTGCACTTCTTTCGCTTTTCCCTGATCTTGTCTCCCCCACCGGTCTCGTCTCTGTCTTTTCTGCACCTCTTCCGCAGCCGTTTTTCCTCCGACTCACAAACTCGGTTCTTCCTCTCTCCTCTCTCTCCTCTAAATCTCTTTATCGTTTTCTAGTGCACCTTGCCACCCCTTCACCGCTTTCTATTCTGGAGGTTCCCCCTGCTTCTCTTCCTCTGGTCTGGGCAGCTGCCCGCTCACCCTTATCTGCCCCTCTTGAAATTAATACCCACTGGCTCTTTTTGCATAATCGCCTCCCTGTTCCGTATTTTCTCTTTCGCATGTCTCTTCTCTCCTCCCCTCTCTGCTCCTTCTGCGCACAGGAGGCAGACGTTTCTCACGTCTACCTTTACTGTCCCATCCTGATGCCTCTCCTCCACCAGGCTTTCCGGATTGCCAGTCGCTCTTGTTCTCAAGATCTTCCGTTCACTGCCTACAGACATCTTCTTCTGCGGGCTCATCCACCTACGCCTCTTCCGTCAGTATGTGCCTATCTTTTCGTGCTGGTTAAACACGTTATTTACGTATACCTTCAAGAACGCCGCAGCGTTTCCTCGCCGGTCTCTTTACACCAGGCCAGCGCAGCACTTTTGTGCCATTTTCAAGATCGATTGCTTTCTCGACCCTGCCTGGAGTACCAGTCGGCTTCTTCCAGTCGTCGAGAAGCCACCTTCTATGCTACCTGGGCGCCGGCCGCTCCATGGTTTGCGGTTGATTCTGGACTGCTACACCTATCAGTACCCTAGGACATTCTACACCTCCTTTGCTGAGTTCCGTGGCACCCTGGTGCCCCTCCTCCACTCTACGACTCGTGCAATCCACGCTACCGTTGAATTGTGAATGCTAATGCCATCTCAGTGTATTTTCATGCTTACTCGTGTACATTACTTACTTTCACCCCGCCTGCATTATGTTGCTTTGGTGCCCTCGTTAAATAACTTGCACAATTGTGCACGCTGTGTTTTTATCTCATGTATGTAATGTTTTACCTACACGGCGGTGTTTGTGCTGTTCTTTTTCTAATTGTGTACTATTGTTTTGCCTGTGTTATCCTGTAAATCATGCCCAGCCAATGTCATGTGACACGATGTGTTTCTCTCTGTCACTTCTGCAATTTTTATTCAATAAGCTTTGTTTGCATCATTTGTTATTCATCCCCATTGTCATTGCAGTGTATATACCATCATGTTTTAACAGTTTTGTATTATTTCCCAGTGAGACGCCCACTACTGTACGTCTCCCTCTTATGTTTTCTTATGATAAATTAGAATAAAGCGATTTTGAAACCTTGAGAGCTTCGCTGGTACGATTGAGACCACGGGGAAATAACAACGTGACCTGCAGCTCTCTCTGGGGAGCGCTTGTACCACAGCTGCTTTAAGGTCGTCGGATGTGCGCACACAAAACAGCACACCCCGGATTCTAGCGCGAATGCGATATGCTAACAGGACGAACCTTTTCTTATTAATGAAAACATTATGTGGGGAAATTAATTTTAATCACCACTAGATGACATAGGACGAAATATGGCGAGCTTTATTATAAACACATCCGAAAAAATATTATGGATAATATAATTGCGATTCTGCGTGGGTGTGCGCCATACACCCACCCCCGAGTATTCCGCCTTGACGTTGAATATTGTCTAATGCAAAAGACTTTTTCAAACTGAAATCTAAGAAACGGAAGTATTTAGTAAACAAGATATTCATTTAATGAGCAAAATGTACGTTATTTAAAATAGAAATGTAGGCACATCCTGAATTATATCGCATGTAATTTTCCAGTCAATGTTCGGAAGCGGAATTACATTTTACAAACAGAAAGAGAGGAACTGGCTCCTTCTGGCAGCAGAACTGTGCATTATAAAAACCCCACAAATTTAAAGGGAATGCTACGCATAGTAAAAATTATCCGAAGCAAAAAATAATCCTATAGGTCATGTAGGAGTAGATACAGCTAGAAAGGGATAATTAACGGTCAAAATGTGCGAAGTCATATATACACTGCTGGCCACCCAAAATGCAACACCAAGAAGGAAGCATCCGATAGGCCTGAAATTCGCAGCATGCGTCGCCCGCGAGAGGACATGCAAACGATTAGCATTGCAGGACATATGCAAATCATGTGCGCCAGGCACGCTACCGAGAAGCACTATAAGAAGGGTGCACAGAAGGCGGGGTGTAAGTAGTGGAAGTGTGTTGTGATGCCGGACCTGTGCGTGGGCAGCTTCCTGATGCCTCGTCGCAGAATACGGCAGTCCTTCCAGCACGTTTCGGAGTTCGACAGAGAACGAATAGCGGCTTATCGTGACAGAGGTTTATCGTACCGAGACATCGCCGCCCGTGTGGGACGACATCCAGCCACAGTGAGGTGAGTATGGATTCGGTGGGTGCAGGAGGGACGGACGGACCGAATAGGAAGGTGCATATATAAAGCTGAGATGTTCTGTCTTGTTTTAGGGCCGAGAATGGCTTAGTGGTCAACGTTTGTCATTGCCACGGAGAAATCTGAGGTTCGATCCCAGGCAGGTACAAACGCTTGAACCACCAAATAACCGCCGTGCGTCGGATTTGCATGTTAAGCTGTCAGCCCCCGGGTACTGCCCCCCGGTTATAAAAAAGGGCGTCTTCCTCCCACTTTCTAGCTCGCTTCCGTGTCACTTTCCTATCGGACACTCTAGCCCAGATCTGGGATCAGACACTCCTTTCTTAAAATCCTCTGTTTATGATCTGATCTGTCTTGTAATCAGTAATTTTGAAGCGAGTGTGACGCGTGGCCGTGAACTTTCGGATTTCCACTTAGGGCTGGTCATAAGATGTCAGTTGAGTAAATTTTCCATAGTGAGCATTGCAGCTAAACTAAACATACAAAAATCGATTGTAAGTGATGCCATGAAGAGATGGAACCAATACAGTGCAACCACAGCAAAAAAACTTTCAAGAAGGTAGCACAAACTGACAAAAATTAAGAAATCCCGTTCTCCTCTGCCGTTTCCATCGCTGCTGAAGAAGGAAATGCTTGTAATGGCTCGGTTAGTACTATAACTCTCAGTAGAGAGTTGCACATTACGGATTATTATGGCAGAGCAGCGGTACACAAGCCACACATCACTACCGTGAATGCGTAGCTCGGTTTGGGGGTGTTGTGCCTCCCGTCTTTCCTGGGCTGTGGGTGACTGGAAAATTGTTCTTTGAAGTGATGAGTCATGCCTTTCGCTCTTGTAATCTGATTGGTGTGTTTGGATTTGGCGACAGCCCGGCGAACGATTTTCGTACGACTGTGTCCATCCAACTGTTAAGTTTCGCGAAGAAACCATCATGGTATGCAGTTATTTTTTGTGGATGGGACCAAGGACGTTGGAGTAAGAATGACGTCACAAATTTGAAGCACTTTGAGCAGACGAATTTAATGCCCAAACGTCTCACCAACATGGCGGCGGAGACTGTGATTGGCTGCGACTCGTCAAACACGGCTTACCAATATGGAGGCAGAGGCTGTGATTGGCTGTGACGTCATATCGTGACGTTTCGGTGGCTTCACTCTGATTGCACGATGGGAACGCCTGGCGCTTACTCCGTCTATTCTAACCTCCTTGGATGGGACACGGTCCGTTTGTTATTATACGGCAAAGCATGATATCTGAGGTGTACCTCAACGTTCTGGATAACACTTCCCGATCAATATAGTGGTAGTATTAGGAAATAACGTTGTCTCTTCCAACACGATGAAGATCCCTGCCACACTGTACGGAGAGTGCAGGGCTGATTTATTGAAAATGAGGTGGAATTGTTAGACTGGCTTGATCACAGTCCTAATTTTGATCCCATAGAACACCACTGGGTTGAACTGGAGTGATGGATACGAAGCCGACCACAATGACCATCTTCGCTTTCCAATATGGAAGAAGTTTCCATGGCAATGGCGAGCCATTCTTATCGAGACGTGCGGGTCTCGATAGGAATGGCTCAGAGTTTCCATCAGGATGTGTATCCGCTGAAGAAAAAAATTTCAAATCGGAGTTTTAGAAGAAGAATTATCGGGAAAAATGTAATTTATTTTTACACCCCCTAGCGGAAAATCTATGCGAAATTTGAAAGAGTACCTATTTCTAAAATACTCTTACACATAAATGGAATCGAAAGACAAAATAATTTTTTCAATCGGATGTTTAGAAGCAAATATGTGGAATAAAACGTATTTTTGAATTCGACATCATCTGCAGTTACGCCCTCTAGCGGCAAAATTGTACTTCGTAAAAAAAAAAGACGAAATGAAGGATCGTCATTCGCATATTTCAAGATTCCCAATGCAAAAATATTTTTTCAAATCGGACAAATAGTTGCAGAGATATCGTGGGTACAGGCGGACGGGCGAAGAAACCGGTAACATAAGCACGGTCTTTTTTTACAAAAGACGTGCTAAAAAGGCTTCCTGGTTTGGTGTTTCTTCTTTTCGTTAAATACAAAAAACTTGCTGGTGAGTGACCAAAGAGTTTGAGTTTTTATAAACCCATAAGACTTGAGGCGTTGGGAGGCCCAGTTCAGGTGGGGCCCTGCGCACCAGCCCCGTTGGCCTATTCCTTAAGACGGCCTTGACGAGCCAAACCACTGATCGAGTTTCCGCGGTTTTCGGTTTGGTGAGAGTAAAAGTACATTGACATACTGCTCTTTGGACCAGAAATATCCAAAATACCAAGGAGAACAGCACATGACGGATTTACTAATTTTCAAAAAAAAAAAAAAAAAAAATATCCACCCGTGATACGCTTTTCTAATAAGTGGTTTAACAACTACATTGAACATCTCATTGGGCTGCAAGCAGTCTCTCGCCTCTAATTTAGGGAAACTGGCTCCACGGAAGGGAGAGAACCAGTGCTGTAAGGTAAGCACATCATCCACACCTCACTGCGGATTCAAAACCAAATTCACGTCTCACGAATGGATGCGGGTTAAGGTGGTTCCACCTAAAATCTCTGCCTGATGTTTCCAATGGTAAAGCTTCTTTACATATTTTCTTTGCAATTAATGTATTCCCAAGGATGAAAATTTGCACACTGATAAAACTAATTTTAAGTTACAGCATGGGATACTTAATACTTGTTAAAACATAGCCATAATTATATTAAAAATCAATCACTGTTCTTTGAGTAATATCCTGACATATAAATAGATGGCGCGACCTGTACACTGATGACATCAGTAGACAAACAAATATTGGATTGCCTAATAATGGTTATGTTTTAGCAAGTGTTAAGTATCCCATACTGTAACTTAAATTTAGTTTTATCTGTGTGCAAATTTTCATCCTTGGTTTAAACATGTTAACTGAGAAACTAGGATGAAAGAAACAGAGGGTCTGTATTTACAGTGCCAACAGAAACATAATTGACGACATATGTACAATGTCGATGAAAATTTACATATGCTGATGTGCTATATACAATGACAATAAAAACAAAGGAAAAGTGACAACATGGAAAAGTTGAGCAACAAAGTGAGCGGGAAACAATGATGTATGAGTAATGTTCAAGAGATACACAATGAAAGAATCAAAATGAGCAATTTTAGTAATGGGTACAGAGATGAATGTGTGGTTTAAAATGTTATGTACAGTGCAGTACTGACATGAAAGGTTAAAAAGAAAATATGTTGTGCAACAAATTAAAAATAATAAGTACAAATGCATTCAAGGGCATTAAAAAGAAAATATGTAGTGCAACAAATTAAAAATAATATGCACAAATGTATTCAAAGGCATTAACAAAATACTTCGATGTGGAAAACGCTCTTCTCAGAGAACGCGTGTGATGATCAATGTACGTCACAAAGACATGGATGAAAGTACCTGGAGAATTTCATTAACCGGTCTGTAGTGGTCCAGAAAGTTTGTTCAGCCAGTCAGTTGAGTAAGATTTAGAAGAACAGTTCTCAAAGAAGTAGTTGTAGATGAACTTTGGGATCAGTAAACCAGGCTCGATACGGAGACCAAACCTGGAAAAAGCAACGTTTCTGAGTGTCAGTTAAGGCAAACGCATATGCGACGCGCAGTCGTGACAGAAGGCTGTTGCGGAAGATACTACACGTTGCATCTCCTGCCTGGAAGATGGTGGGTGTTACTGGAACAGATCGAAGCTGTTGATGATAAAGGTATATGTGACGTGACGGGCCAGAATGAACACATAAGCACTTGCTGTAGGTAGCGGAGTAGGAGGTTGATACGAGCTATACAGGGTACTGTAAGCTCTAAATGAAAGGTTGAGTGCGCACAGATATTGCACCGTAGAGAATGCAAGATGATGGAGAGGTAGAAGCACCGGACAGAAGAGATAAACATGGGGTACATCTGCGGGCATGTGACAGAAGACACAGGTTGGAGAAGTGATGAGGGTCATTCGATAGAGCGTAGCTGGTACTGGCAGGCGACGATGCAGAAACAACCAATGGATATTCCTCTCTATCGGTGTAGACAGCACAGATGAAACTGTCGACCACGCGTACGGTAAAGCTGTGGGTGGAACTTCTGGAATCGGAAGTGGTACAGATGATGACGGAGCACGAAGGAAGCGATAGAGAGGGAGACAAAGAAACTGCAAAGCGGGAGAGTAGAGCCTTGAAAAGTGGGAAAAAGGGGAGAGGAAGGGAAGCGGAAGGAGCGAGTGACAGGCCAGTATGGGAAGCAAGGTGTGGGTAAATTGTGACTATTGCTGTGCGGATATCAGAGTAGAGTGAAAGAGAAGCAGGAGTGCTAGCAAGCATAGGAGAGATGTCAGAGAAAGGTTTCCACAGGTGATTAGTGGTAAGGTGGTCCCGAACAGTCACGCGAATATATTAATTGCGAAGAAAATATGGAAAGAAGTTTTACCATTGGAAACATAAGGCAGAGATTTTAGGTGGAACCACGTTGAACGAAACGTGCAGGGAAGAAAAGTGGTCCTTTTTCCGATAGTTACTAATCTTTCGATCTAACGAATTTTCTTTTTTAACATGATAAATTGCACTGCTTTCTGTTGGTAGTAATACGTATTGAAAGTGACATGTTACGTAATTCTTCTTTTGGAGAAAAGTAAATCAAATGCAAATTTTTCCCGTATCAAAAAGTATCTCTTTTGACGAAGGTCGCCGCTGATATTAGGTAACACAGACAATACGTTTACACTTAGGAAAAATTATTTCCGTACAAAGACGGTACAAAAGTGGAAGTTCTTCATCCAATACATCAGTGGAACGAAAAATGCTGCAATTTTTAACACATATGATAGGGAAATAATGTAGACCAAACAAACCAAAACAACAAAGAAACACTCGCGATTCGCCAGTTTTATTTTTTCAAGAGAGAAGCATACTGTTTTAACGTTATTTTAAATACGCCAGACTGTGAATACACAAAAAAAGCATATAAGCATATTAAATCCGCTTATTTTTGTGGTGTAATAAGCTTATTACATTAATTTAAAACATAAGCTGTGGGACAAATCTGCCCTTCAGTGTTAAAACAATGTTATACTTAACAGCAAAAAGCTGGGTTTTTTTCGTGTTTTTACTTGCCGAAATACATTATTCAGATCAAACTGATATCTAAGGCAAGTGCTAATTAAAATTATTAAAAAAATGCATTTTTATGTCCACCATTGCATAAAAAATGCATTTTTACGTCTATCATTGCATAAAAAAATGCATTTTTATGTCTACCATTGCCTTGAAAAAACCTTCCAGTGGAATGCGAAAGCTTGGCGAATCTTTGTGCTTATTACGCCAAAAAATTAAACGGATTTAATACATATATGCGTTTCTTGAGCATACTGTTTTATATTAAATTAATATCGCAGTTTCAATAACATTAATTTAAAACTTAAGCTGTGTGTCAAATCTTCCTTTCAGTGTAAAAACAATGTCATGTTTTGAAGCTGGGCTTTTTTTTTTTTTTTTTTCGTGTTTTTACTTGCGGAAATGCATTATTCAGATAAAACTGATACCTAAGGCAAGTGCTAATTGAAATTTGAAAACATGGCGGGATTAGTGTACTGGTGTAAATGTTCCCATGGTTCGGCGCCGATCGAACCCATAATTAGCTACCGTCCATACACCCCAAACGAGGCTTAAAATTGAACGAGTGCTGAAACCCCGACTCTCATTCCCGCCCCTTTCGTGCGTGATGACGTAATTATCTCCCTGCTCGGGGCCAGTTCAGTTGAGAATCAAGTCATTGTTACCACCATTCATAACAATGGCCTGCCAAAGGCGAGTTAGGGTTCGATTTATTGGCTCCGTTTTGGACGTTCCCTGCTCCTGTTCCAGACAATTAATCTTGATTTCACCGGGCATTCAGAAAGTGCCAAACTTAAGCAGAAAATTAAGCGAGTAAAGGAAGCGGAAAAATAAAATGAAAAAGATGGAGGAAAGGAAAGTAAGACGTTTCGATTTCAGTATCTCTCACAGTAACTTATATACGATCCCCGGAAGACATGAGAACACGATGGCTTATTAAATGTCTCTAAATGTTTGATCGTTTCCAAGAGCAGCAATTAAAGCGTTATAATTTTGATAGAAGCATAAGCTCAACACTAAGCATTGACTATTTTTCACATGATTTTGCAAATCAAAAAATTACGTACTTCCGCAAAGGGGCATACTGTAAGTTCCCTCGCAATTCCCGGAGTCACGGCTAAGAGGGCCTCTAGCATCAGCATCTTACAAATTTCTTTAATATGAACTTTTTTTAAAGAAATAGCCAGGGATTTTTGAAGGTAGCTTTGAATGAAATATTATAAAGAAAGGCAATTCTTGGCTATTTTTGTTTTCAGTGAGATATTTAGAAATCCATTTTTCGGTTTTAAGAGGGTGAGTCAAAAGTAATGAGCCATTGGACAGCAAAACTTCAAACATGTGTAAAGTACAAACGAACACAATTCAATCTTCGAAACACAAGCCATTCTGTTCTATGGTCTGCAGTCATCTTTCTGCCAAATTGTGAATTCCCGCTCTGTACTACTCCTTCGCAGCAAAAACACAAGTGCTGGGAAACTGCTGGCAGTGATGGGTCACTGCTGGCTGAAATCTGCCGCTCACGGCCCGGTAGTGGTCCGTTGGTGGCAGCGCTATCAGTTGGCGAGCCATTGATGGCCCTGCAGCATCGCCGTGAATTGCGGGCCTCCAAGTAAGTGCCACTAGTGG
This sequence comes from Macrothele yani, assembly GCA_039090855.1. Lineage (NCBI taxonomy): Eukaryota > Metazoa > Arthropoda > Arachnida > Araneae > Macrothelidae > Macrothele > Macrothele yani. The sequence goes on from CM076998.1 coordinate 39,518,875, forward strand.
CCCGTTGCTGGCAACCAATGCAACCCCCAACAGCAGGTAGAAGCAACGGGACTGGGCATGCGCAGAAGCAACACTTGCTGTGTCTCTCATGGTACAAGTTAGTTGAAGACGACGCTATCGCTATGCATCGTGTTATTTTAGTGGATGTTAAGAAAAAAATCCATATGTGGAGTGGCGAATTAATTTCCTAATGAAATTTTACGTCGACGAAGACATCTGATTAAGCCGTGAAATACTAGATTACAGCCATGACATACACCCACTCAATTCCCATGCATAACAATTCATGGAATGGAGTGGATGAATAACAAGAAAAAATTTGAAACCGCTTGAAACAAATATCGTGGAAAACCATTAAAACAACGTTTGTTGGAAATAAAAAAGAATTATACGCATACAAAATTTATTAATTATTTGAAAGAAAAAAAAAGCAACGCTATGTGGTGTACTCATCCATGGGTTGAATACACAAGACTGGGAGGAATTAGCTTCTAAAAATAACGAGAAGTAAAATAAAACATATTTTACTCTTTAAAACAAATGTAGCTTCGGACAACGGAAAGGAAAGATACAACGTTAAAAATGTAACAAAATGTGACATGAACCCGGGGTAAATATATATTTATTCAACAATCTCCTTTCAAGACGGCAAGGACTGTACAAAACTTTGGAAAGCGATTCTAAGTATGTACACGCCTTGAAAATGAGTGAAGTTCTCTTAAGGTAAAAAAACAAACTATCGTTACGTTGAAAAAATTAATTTATCAATTATATGAAACTGACTTTTATGAAAAATACCTCGCAATATTGTAAAATGAAAAAGGGAAGCATTCGATTACACATTGCATACCAAACAAACACCTTTAAGCATGTAACCCAGAGTGCTAAATTAGTCCGGTCGGTAGAGAGCTCAGCTAACTCGCGAACGGCCCAGGTTCAAATCTAGTCAGAAGCAAACGAGCGTTTTTCCGGTCTGTTGATAAAATTTCCCCAGTGTAGTGCGTTAATTCACAAGCTTCGTTAAGGGTCTAAAAAAGAAAAAAAAATGTGGCTTTGGGAAACTGCGGTTATCCTCGCTTTTTTTATTATTATTATTATTATGGCTACTACTGGGAAATTGGCGGACAAGATTCGGCAAGCAACCAGTTGCGTCAAGTGGTTGCCGGCTGCCACTAACGGCACACTAGCGGACCCCATTAGGCTAGCCAACATTTCTGGCACGTGCTTGCAGGGCCACTGAAGGGCCACTTGTGGCAGCTACTGCCTGTGATGGACCACTGATGGCCCTGGTGTGGCATATGACAACTGATGGGGTGCCAACTGTTGGCCAGCTGTTGGCCTGAACTGCTGGCCCATCTGTTGGCCGCCCGGACATTTTATTGACGGTTCGGCAGCGGCAACATAGTGCTGGGCCATTGCTGGCAGTGTTGGCTGCCAGCAATGGTCCAGTGCTGGCCCAGCAAGACTGTTTTTCCTGGGTTGGGTTTTGAGGTGAAAAACTCCTGGACTCCGGCTTCCACCTCATGACTGTTTCGGAAGGTTCGGCCACGGAAGAAATGTGCTATCGACCGAAACAAGTGGTAGTCACTTGGGGCAAGGTCTGGGCTATAGGCAGAATGTGGATGAAGTTCGATTCCATCGAGCTCCCGGTTCTAATTCCTCTTTGAACGGGCGGTATGGGGTGGTGCGTTATTGTGCTGAAGGAGAACCTGTTTTCAATTGGCTACGGCCGGGTACTTACGGACCAGAGCTTCGCACATCCTCTGTAGTTGTAGAGAGTAGAGCGCAGCTGAGACGCCTCGCCCAGCTGGAATGAATTCAAAGTGTATGGGCACCTCAAAAGTCCCCCAAACTTACAACATGACTCTGTGTTCGAAGCGTCCCCGCTTAGCGACGGGTTCCGGAAGCTAGCCCGGGTTTATACACTGGTTTCGCTTGTCGGGATTGCGGAAAAAGATCCACTTTTCATCAGACGTAACAATTCTCCTGATGAAACGCTCGTTCAGGGAGTGGTTCAGCAGCTCTATGCACAGTTCCATCTGCCTTTGAGCTTGCGCTGTGGTCAGTTTGTGGGGGTACCACTCGGCAGCTCCTATTGACCTTCCCAAGCTTGTGGAGATGGCGAACCACACTGGATTGTGATACCCCAATCTCGTCCGACAATCTACGAGTGCTTGTGGTTGTTGTTGCCTCTACGGCTTCACGCAGGGCTTCCGAATCCACCGTTGGTGGGTCTGCCAGAGCGAGGCCCATCTTGAAGGCTGGTGTCCCCCTTGTGAAAGCGAACAAACCATCTTTTTGCTGTGGCGTAGCTGACTACACCAACACCTTCCACTGCACAAATTTCGACGACCGCAGCATGCGCAGATAGTCCTTTTTCAAATAATGACGCAGCAGTACTCGAATTGTCGTTTTTTCGTCCAAGTTCTGAAAGCAAAAAGAACACAATTAATTTATATTCATGTCCACCACCAAAGCAAATTCTGATAGTCCATGAAATGCTCTTTCGACCTATAAACAAGTTCCAGTCCAAACAATCGTTCATTTCGGAAAAAACAACGCCAACTCAAAGTACCTCTCACATGGCTCATTACATATGATTCACCCTCCAAACACTAGATGGAGGGAAGTCAGCTATTCCACAGGGCTTGAGACACCTTCCCGCAGCCACAGTAATAGTTCATACACGTGAGTACAAATGTTGTACAAGAGAACGTGATAGAAAAATCACCTTAATGAAAGAAATGTTTTTTTCAATCACGATAAGGTATTACGTAATACATTTGTTTACACATGACTACGCATCGTTCAGAATATTTGTATTCTTCGCGGGGAGGAAGAAACAGAGACCTGTATTATTTTTAGCACGCCTCCTGCAAAAATAGCTCCTGATTATTTTATAACTTAGTCCGTCCGTCCGTCTGTGTAGACAACATATCTCTACAACTATTAGTCTGATTTGAAAAATTATTTTCGCATTGGGAAGCTTAAAATACGAGAACGATTTGCTTACCAGTTTTTCTATGATGTGTAACTTCGCAGGGTCAAAACGGAGGTGCTATTGATTTCAAAACGCCTTTCATTCAATATAATTGCTTCCCGACATCCGATTGAAAACATTCTTTCGGTCGCGCAGTGGTCTAAATGATGGCTTGTGATCATTCGTCCGAAAGGGGTCCGGGTTCGAATCCCGATGAGTCATGGATGCTGTGCTTGTCTTCACAGCACTGGCTCTCTGCCTTCCTTGGAACCCGTAGCCCTAAATTAGTGACGGGCGAGTGTTTGTTGCTCACGGTGGTCGTTAAACCTCCAAAAATGAACCAAAAAAACCCCCACATTCTTTCTTCTATTCGATACCAATTTTTTTTAACGAAAACTATTTTAGGGATAATTTCTTTGGCACGTAAGGCATAATTTTTTCTCTAGGAAGAGTGAAGTTAAATTGCAATTTCCCTGATATAAAGTTATAAAGTTGATTGCAAAAATTCTTCTTGCATCGGATAGAGCTCCTGGTGGAAAACGTTCATCGGATGCACTTCCATACCTGGCCTGTGTCGTTTGCTGCAATATAGCAACACGGAATCACGGGTAATATGACGTTTCCCGAGTGATATTGGGCTGCCATCTATCGGGCGACATAAGAAACAGCGTGCAGTGTATTCACGAGATAAATGTTTCTGAGGTATTCTGGCTAGCCCTTAAAAAGGCCTTTCGTGAAAGGATGATTTTGTTCGTATTCTGAAACATTTACAGGACGGTAAAGACGTGTTTCGTGCAGAATTAAAACCTTTCTAGAAAATAATTGAATAAATTAATTAAAAAGAACTATTTTATGATCAGAATCATGACCTCTAAGCAATGTACTGACGAAAGACTACAGTTCCGTTGGAATAAATATTCCAGAATATGGTCTGCCAAATGAAGTTTGCGAGTTCCAGAACCACGTTTTCATTTGAGAGGTCGTTAGTTGCTCTCAACACCTTAGGTATGAGCCCCAGTACTAGGATCCACGAAGTTCAGGGAATAATTAACTGTTCGATGTTCGTATCCGCAGCTTCCAAAATTACGATATGCAGCCCACTGATCTGTAATGACAGTTGTTCGTGGTTGTACATGTTTGTGTATGAGCGGTAGCAGTGTGCTCGCAAATCTATCATTCTCACTGCATATTTCGACCCTGAATCCCTTAGGATCACGTTTAAAGATACCAAGGACGCAAGCGCCCAATGTTGCATTCAGAGAGTTTTTTCCGGGGTGAGGGGGGGGGGGCAATTACAAATTTTGAGGGGGCTAAAACTTGTTGACTGATTATACACATATAATCACAGTTTTATTATATATATAATAAAACTGTGATTATAGGTTTATACAAATTTTAAATAGAGTACAAAGGTTCTCTTATATTCATATATCGCAAATGCAGATGCGAAGAAATCTACACATGCAAGTAATTAAAAATGTAAAAATGTTATACCTTTGTTTTAATTCAGTGATAGACTACGGATTTTACCATGGGGTGGTGTAAAATATTTAGGAAAAAATCCCCACCAAGACATTTGGAGTGGTAAAAATGTCCTCGCCTTTCTATATACATTATACAAGCGTGTTTCTGATTATTAAGGAATCATTACAGTGTTACCTGAAAACGTATGGTGTAAGCCATTTCACTGTCGTTTGGTTTCAATCCCTTTATAATATTTGGACTAGCAAACAGCAGTAAAAATACCCAAAACTAAGTAACCGTTTCGATAACACTTTAAGGTGCCACAATTTTTTTTTTTTTTTTTTTTTTTTTTTTGTCGCACAGTGTAAACCACCAGAAAAAAAGAAAAACCTTATTATGGGAACAATTTCTGATAATTTGCTATGGTTAAAAACTAGGTAGCAAATATTTTGTTGTATTGGAAGCCCTGACGTCACGTTAGCTACACTGAGGCGTATACATGGAAAGTCGGCATCGAGAAGACTGAAATAAAACTGAATGCCAGCTTCCAAAATATGATGATGAATTTCAGTGCAAACATTTCTACTGTGTGCAATTAGGTTTCTTATGCCGAAGTAGTCCGAGTTGTCAGTGCTTGAAAAATTGCCCCTTCAGCGAGGACTGTTTAATATTTTGTTGAAGGATGATAGAAATTTCAGACTGAAGTTCATGTGAATGTTTTTCTTTTTATTATCATAACATTTTCCCTCATATTTCTTATTTTTTTAAATTAATTTGTCTAAATATTCAGTTATAAACGAACACAATTAGACTAAATATAAATAAAAGATCGCCCAAAAAACTACGGGGGGGCATTCATAGATTTTCGGGGGGGCTAAGCACCCCCGAGAAGATGCCTGATTACATCACTGCAAATGCCCCATGTCTCATGAAATCTGAGCAGTCTCAAGCACGGGAAGACTGCTCAGATTTCCTTGAAACATGATTCCTCTGACACCTAAATTGTCCATAACGGTGAGACCTATCGACTCTGAGAGTCATTGTATCACCTTCCGAACAGTGTTTCTTTCAGGCATACATCCAGGGGGGCGAAGCGCTCCCGGAAACGATCATTCGTCCCCCCCCCCCCGGAGACATTTTAGGTTACCGTGCCAAATTTTAATAAATTCAGGCTATGATAAAAAAGGAAGGTTTCGTTCCTTTTTTATGCTACAAATATTTCTCCAATTATATATTTTTTTATATTTGTTCAAATGGTACTAGTTATAGTTTATTTTATTAAGAAGTGTATTACGATGCATGGTATTCTTCAAAATATAATAAGTGGACTAATCATAACTAATTGTCTGGGAATCGTGACTCAGGAACAAGAGTGCGTTGAATGAATTTTAATAGATACAAATTTCAAGCCTGCGGAGCCCCTCCCCCACCCTCCTTTAGCTGGAAAAAGTTTATTATTCCTGAAATGTTTGAACAAGTAATTATTATATCAGGGATGTATAATGTATATAGAGTTTTTCTTCGGTGTGTTGATAATGATGGGGGGGGGGGACGAAAAAGGAAGTTTTTGAAATCTACCATCTGGAACAAAATTTTAAAAAATGAAAAATTGAAGAAAAGTTAAAGCTTTTTTCTAATGTAAGTTGATACATTTTTATTAAATTAAGGCATCTTTTTCTAATGTAAGTCGCATTTTAACCGAAAAGAAAAAAATTAAACATTTTCCGGGAGCGGTTGAGTCTCCGTCTAAATGCGCCCCTGTGCTAGATATATATTAATTACTTATATATATACTATAAAGATACCTAAGCAAAAAAATACATATATAATTTTGACTCACACCTAGTACAACATAGAAAAGGTTATGTATCTACCTGTGTGAGTAAAAGGAGAAAAGAAAAAAATAAAATAAAACAACTGAATGTAGAAGGTGTCGAGAATACTGAGCCTTGGCTTTATCAAGGACCAGCAAAAACTCTGCATTTTCTCACTTCCACAAAGACCTAGTTGGAAATGGGTTTCTGCAAGGCCATAGATGCAAGTAACATTCCCACCTAAAATAGTTTAAAAAATATATATATAAGTCATGTCCTCCGTAGAGTAGCATGACCTAGCACTAGTTAACAATTTCGCTTGCATCCATTAACCTCGCTACAAAGGTAATCTAAAGTTATGAAATGACAAACGTTGTTTGACATGTAAATCTGCAGATCCTAACCTGTATTCTTCTGTTGAGGATAATTGCTCCAACAAGTTTTGCAAAGCCTACAATACCATCTATAAGCTCACCTGTACTGTCTGCAACCTTAGCTATATTGGCCAAAGTAAAAATCCTCTTCATCTTAGGATTAATGGTCACAGTTCTCTAGTAAACAAGTTCTCTAATTCAGGAGTGAACCCCTCCACAAACCCCAACCAGTACTCTATCTTTGAATTAGAGCATTTCCATACTCATGGTTTTGACAAAGTGAAAATAGAGGTACTACATATTATCCCTGACCTCTATGCTCGGCTAGAAACTGAATCCCTTGAAATTTTGCAGCATCAGTCTCTTTATCCCTATGGCCTTAATTCCACTCTATCTGACAATAAGCATAATCAGCATAAATTTTCAATTCGTGAACTCTTCTTTCTTGTTAATAATAAGAGCTGCTCTAGGGTAATAGAGGACAGAGGTTATTTCGCACATCAAGCAAAGTTGATTTTGCTAACTTGCTAAAAACTCTGGAAAGCTTTAAAACTGGCACTAATTTTGTTAAAATACTTACAAAATTCTCAAGTCCTTCAAGCACTCTGTCCTTAAATGTTTTTTCAAATTCTGGAATGAAACTGCTGACCATGTTGATAAGCATGTTTTTGCTTTGGTTCTGGACATTCTTAAACATATTCTTAAAGATAAAATTTCTCTTAAAGAATTTTCCAGTAATTTTGTTACCATCAGGTTCCTAAATAAAGCCTACGATAATCTCAATGTAAGGAAGCTGTTCTACAATAATGCAATTTTTTTTCCCCATCCACAGGCACCAGTCTATTGTAAGTTTTAAATATGTTAAGACCTTAGGGTCAATAGTTAAAAACTACAAACTTAACTCTTCGAGCTACATTCCTGTAATTACTACTTGTTCTTGTGATGAACATAAAGAAACAGTTCACTATGATAAGAATTACAACCATATTATCACCGGAAACTTGAGTTTTGTTGAAAATGAAAAGCTTAGGAATTTATTAGAGTATGGCTCTAATTTCAGACCTTCCTTCACAATTTCCAAAGAAAGGATTCTTGAGAGCTTCACTCAAGATGTAAATAAGTACATCGTAAAAACCAGTTTAACGTACAATCAGCCTATTGAGGCCTTCGCAGAATGGAAATATAATATAATCAATAGCTTCACCGGTGAGTTGGCAGGTCTGGACTTTTGTTTCGACAGAAATCTCTTTTCTCTGGAGAAGCTAAAAGGTCACTTCCAAACTACAAGACCAATTTATTTTTACCACTACGGATAAAGCTAGCAATAATTTTGCAATTATCTGTAAGAAGTTCTATTTTGAATTGTTAACTATGGAACTCAATAATAGAGTAACATACGAGCCCGCAAGTTATTCTACCAAGCAGTTAGAAAATCGGTTTAAGGCATTCTTCAAGAAACTTAAAATTCCGCAAACTAGAAGATATGGGCCTGAATTTCCATTTCTTTTTGCAACGGTTAAGTTTCATAAGGATCCTGTGAAGTTCAGGTTCATAGCTAGTGGAGTAAGGAGTCATAAAAAGAAAATAGATCTTGCTTTTGAAGATGTCTTAAAGAAGGTTTTGAAACACATTAGAAACTGTTCTAACTTGATGTACAGAGATTTTTGGATAATTAATAATAATGCAGAAGTAATTTCTACTATACTCAAAGTGTGTCCCCTAGATATTAATAGTTATGATTTTGAAAACCCATATACTAATCTGCCTCTATCAGATATAATCACTACCTTTAAAGAGCTGTATGCAGAATTTAAACTTAACCAATTTGTTGATGTAGGAACTTGGAACTCTTATCTCAATTGCTGCATAAAAAATAACCATATCTTATATAATAATACTCTCTATAAGCAAGTGAACGGTATTCCAATGGGAACATCAACGTCCACGAATATCGCTAATCTATTCCTGTTCTTTAAGGAATATAAATTCATTAAAAATCACCCCACCTGCTCAGATAACTACCTTTACACTTTTAGATATATTGATGATCTGCTGTGTATCAATAATTCCGAAGTTATAGAGAGTGATTTTGATAATATCTATCCTAGCTCTCTTAACTTATGTAAAACCAACCACAGTAATCAGGAACTTGAGTTCCTAGACTTAAGCATTAAGCTCAACAGAGGTAACCCATCTATTAGCCTCTTTGATAAAACAGTTAATTTTCCTTTCAAAGTAATTAAATATCTACACTGGAATAATAACATTTCAACCAAAGTAATTGAGAATGTACTAATTTCTCAGGTCCTAAGAATTTCAAGAATTTGCAGCAACAATTTGGACTTCAATTACCACATTAATATACTATTAGAAAGTTTTCTAGAGAACGAAATTCCTTCTTCTTTCATCAAAAGAACTTTTAAGAAAAATTATTCTGAATAATAGAGTAAGGTTGGCAGATCTGCTTTAATTTTCTACACAGTTAATAATATGATTCTGACCAATCAAAGCCGTAAGGAAGTTGGCTAGAGGATGCCTATTAATTACCTAAAGGAACCTTAGTGCTATGGATATGACGGTCCTATTAAAACAAAAAAATTAAATAATATAAACAAAATCACAAAAAAAGCTTAAAAATCTGTTTATAAAAGAAAATAAAAACAAATAAAAAAGAAAACTAGTTATTCATCACTAGGATAGCTATACTAAAAATAGTAAAACCAACATTAAAATTAATAAGATTCTGATTAATCTATAGAAGCTCACTAAGGTGATTTAATACATGCAAAGATTATTAAATAAACTGCTCGTGTATTTTATAATATTTCTCATATATTCTGGAGAGTTAATTCTGCTCATTCTGATCATACAGATCCACAGTCTTAAGTTTATATATTTTTTTCTCTGGTTAAAATCTCCGCGCGTTGGTTTCTTGCTGTATGAGGAGGCCATCAGCCCCACCCTCACTGCCCCCCAGCGTCTAGGGAGTGGCGGAAGAGGTCAGCCATGTTCTCCTCTTGTGAGGAGAAAAGTTTTTGTAACACAAGAGGTAAGCTCTCTTCCTTGTTTTTGGGTTCTAGGTTTTATAAGTTCAATGTTTGTACTTCATGTACCTTTTCTCTGTCGTTTTTTAGCTTTTCAGCTTTTAAGCATTGGTTTGTCTGTTAACATTTATGCGGGTTTTAACTCTTACTTTTCTTTGTAACTTTGAGCGTCTTTTGTGGTACCTAGGAACAGAAGATGGCTAAGCTTGTTCCTTTTCTATGCGCTGTCTATGCGCTGTTTTTTCAAAGTAGTTAAGTTCTTAATAACTAATTAATTATGCACTTAAAGCACTGCTGAAATACTTTGTACATATTGCAACTAACTGTTTAAGGTATATAACTTTCACAAAGTTTTCTTTAGTTAATTATTATCTTTAACTTATTCTCGTTTTCGTGCTGTCATAAGTTGTAGAGTAGGGGGTTTTAGACTCAAGTTTTCTTTCAAAAATCTGTTCGTTATAAATTAACATTTCCTTTTTAATTGCAATGTAAAATTTGTTTTTCAGGTTTAAATTCTCTCTCAAACGAACTTGGAATTTCGTTATAGCTGAAAATCATTTCTATTTATTATGTCACTCTCACAGCTTGAGTTCTCTTTAATCTTCTTCTCTCTGTTTAATAGTAACAGATGAAGAGCATGGGTCGGGCCATGAAGGTTAATGGATGCAAGCGAAATTGTTAACTAGTGCTAGGTCATGCTACTCTACGGAGGACATGACTTATATATATATTTTTTAAACTATTTTAGGTGGGAATGTTACTTGCATCTATGGCCTTGCAGAAACCCATTTCCAACTAGGTCTTTGTGGAAGTGAGAAAATGCAGAGTTTTTGCTGGTCCTTGATAAAGCCAAGGCTCAGTATTCTCGACACCTTCTACATTCAGTTGTTTTATTTTATTTTTTTTCTTTTCTCCTTTTACTCACACAGGTAGATACATAACCTTTTCTATGTTGTACTAGGTGTGAGTCAAAATTATATATGTATTTTTTTGCTTAGGTATCTTTATAGTATGTGAATTCTGAATTTTCAAAACTGCTGCGTTGCGCGTTTTGATTTTCAGGTTATTTTGCACCCTTCGTTTTAAATTCTAAAATTTTTTTCCTTAGTCTTCAGTTTTGCTCTTAAGTTACTTATATATATATATATATATATAGTAGTTAAAATTATATGCACCGAAGAGCAATTGAATTAGAGATACCTGTCTAGTAACGTGTAGCACTACCTTTCGCCCTGATGACAGCGGCGATTCGTCTCAGCATGGACTCGACAAGACACCGGAAGCGTTGGGAAGCCATACGGATCCACGACCCCTGAACAAGCTCCCACAGTTCACGAAGATTTGATGGAGGGGGTCAGAGCCTCGAACATCTCTCTCGATAGCATCCCAGATGTGCTCGATGGGATTGAGGTCAGGTGACCTAGCTGGCCAAGGAAGCGAGGTCACGTCGGTGGGGTGTTCATCCAACCATTCGGATACAATTCGGGAGCGATTGCACGGTGCATTGTCTTGTTGCAGGATGAGGTCCCCAATGGGATGTTGAAGACGCACAAACGGGAGCAAGTGGTCGTCCAGTATATCCCGGTAACGTTGACCTGTGAGACACGATGTCACACGTGCCAGGGGTCCCATTTCAGTCCACGTAAGCAGTCCCCAGACGAGAATGCCAACCCTACCAGCTTGAAGAGTACCCTGCTGGCAAGACGGATCCATCGCTTCATGTGGTTTGCGCCGTACTCGTATCCTGCCATTTACATGTACCAACGTGAATCTCGACTCATCAGTCCAGGCAACATTTTTCCACATGTCTAGGGTCCAGTGGCGATGTTCCCGCGCCCATGCTAATCTTTGCACCCTGTGATGTGCGATCAGCAGCGGTACCTTCGTGGGACGATGGCTTCTGTACCACATAGCGAGGAGATGGTTCTGAATGGTGTGGCTGCTTACACGTTTTTGTGCACCAGTGTTAAATTTCCGAGTGATTTCTAGCATTGTGGCCCCTCTATGCGCTGTTACAATACGAGCTAGCCTACGATGACCCCGCTCATCCACACGCTGTTGTCCACGGCAGTTGGCCCTTTCAGGGATGGTTTTACCGGATTCGATGTACACACAGTGCAACCGTGACACATTGGCTCTTGAAAATCCCAGTGTCTGCGCGACTTCCGAGATGGAGTGACCCATTCGTCGGGCCCCGACAATTTTCCCACGATCAAATGCGCTTAGATCCTTTGTCTTACCCATACTTCGTCCGACTCTTACTGATTCCCTTTGCATGACACGTTATATTGTCGGATCGCTGCATACGTCATGTCGTTTCCGTTTACAGGGCCGCCCACAGCGCCACGTGTGCATAACGCCAGCTGTCTCTAATTCAATTGCTCTTCACTGTATATAGCAAATGGAAAACTTGCCCCCTCTAAGGTTCCATTTGCCCCCCTGGTCAAAATGTCCTGAAAGAAACACTGCTTCCGAACTTGTTCTACTGGTTGGATTGATTACTAGGATCCACTCACTGAACTTTGTGAATCCTAGTAATCAATCCCTGACGCTCACACCACGAAATACAAGTCTCTTCATCCTGGGACACTTCTTGGAAAAAGCGCTTCCAATTCCATAAGGTAAAAACGCACGCAGAAATATATCTAAACACAAGTAAGCGAACGGACTGACACACGGATCAAACGACGGTGACATAACGCAGTTACCAGACTCGGCAGCGAAGCAGCGGAAACGCCACCTACGTGCTTGTTGTAGCAGACGATAGGGACGTGCTTTGTTGTATCAGACGACGCAGACCATATACGCAGGTATATCCCGATCTTTATATAATTTATATATACCATTACCTACAATCCTGGATGATCTCCAGGGTTGTAAACAACCTTTCCAATGCGCTGTTTCACTCGCTGCAGAATGTCCGTTGTCAATGACTCCACCGCACTAACAATGTGCCTTTTTAGCTCATCCAGGGTTGTTGGCAACGGTGGCATGCACACAGTATCTTTAACATACCCCTAAAAGAAGAAGTTGTACGGTGGCCAGCTGCAGAGCCCCAAAGCATGGGGTCCACTGCGATCATTCCAATGGCAAGGGAGCACTTCGTTGAGGAAACATTAAACAGCACAAAGCCAATGAGGCCGCTCCACCGCAACAGTGGTACCCTCTCATGGTGACCTACTAAAACTCACAAATTTCCTCTTTCATGTGGTGTACGCCCAGGCATAAACGGTTGATAGGTAAGTATGGAACTATGCTCTTCTGAAATCAAATGAATCATTTTGAATTACTTTGTACTGTATAACGGGAAAATGCGCTAAAATCTTGATTCATGTCGCTTTGACAAGAAAAGTGTCGAAAGACATGCTTTTTATTCCGCTCGTATCTCTAAAAACATCCTAAAAGGCGTTAGGTTTCAAAAATAATCAGGATTTGTTTCTTTTTATTTGCGTTTTTTTTTGTTTGGGGGTCTAACGACCACCGTGAGCAACTCCATGTGCTATAAGTAGTAGCTTTTCCCTAATTTAGTCCCACGTGTTCCAGGAAAGAGAGAGAACCGATGCCGTAACAGACAAACACAACATCGATACCTCACTGGGTTTAAACCCCGACCCACCTCGCACGAAATACCATTAGTCAGCGTTTAGATCACTGCACCACCGGAGACGCCATTCCTGTATTTAAAGATTTAAAAAAACGTTTACGTCTTTGCTCCGTGGCTTTATGATATGAACAGTTCTGAACCTGATGCTTTGTTAAGCATTCGTACTTTCAAATTAGCCTTAAAAATGTTCTACTTCCTTATTTCTCGTTGCTTTAAAAAGAACAGTTCTTGGCGTTACACTTTATTACACATTTATATCTCTAAAGGGATTCTAAATATACGTCTGTTTGATGAGAACAGTTCTGAAGACCTAAATGTCGTTAAACGTCTTAGATTTTCATCATATCTTACTTCTCATTTCTCACTTAAACCTTTCAGAAAGCAACGGCGTGAATTTCGAACTTTGGTTTTCTGAGCTCTCTGCTTCCTTATTTCTTGTCACTTTAAAAAGAACAGTTCTCGGCGGTAGACTTCATTACATATTTATATCTCTAAAGGGACTCTAAAATACGTCTATTTGATGTGAATTGTTCTGAAGACCGAAATGTCGTTACACGTCTCAGTTTGCCATCATCTAGCTTCTCGCTTAAACCTTTCGGAAAGCAACGGCATGAATTTCGAACAGTGGTTTTCTGAACAGGAGGCAGTTTGGCACATGTGAGAAGCAATATAGAATTTCACTTGGGCTCAACTCAGGTTATATTCAAATAAGTATCTTTGCTGCGCTATCACATGTATTTCATCGGTATTTCCACTCAAGGGGAGAAAGGTGCTGCCCACCCGTGAACTCAAACATAATTGAACCGAATAAATGAATGCATTCCGACTATTGAAACTCAACTCAAAACGTCCCTGAAGTCACCTGTCTTCGCGAAGGTGTTAAGAAGGAGCAAACGTCTTTAGCTTAATTTCATTACTTGTCATGGAAACCAACAGTATGACGCATTCAGCTACTATGCATCCCTACCCCCCGCCCTTTCCCCCTAACGTGGGGCGAATTCTCCTATGCCGGATGCCTGCAGTGACAGGAATGATGCATTGATTTTGGCTTTGTTCTGAAAGATGCGGCTGCAAGCATGAAGGCTCAACTCTCATATCTCACCCCGTGCCATGTTCCTGTCTTCTCAAACTTATCCTGAGTCAACAAACTGTTGGGCAACTACTCCCTGTTCGTAACACAAAGTATCAGAAACTGGGTGAGTTCTGTATCAATACGAAAAGAAAAGGAAGAAAAAGCGGATACAGAAATACGTTTCTTCGGAGACAGAACGGAAACTTTTTTTCATTGTGTAAGATTTTCCAAAAGCATTCAAAATATTTTCGATGTCGAGTGTTTTCCACAAGCAAGCTCAGAAGCAAAGCTCGCGAACGTATAAAGCTTTGCAACAATTCTCTCTGCGAGGCTGGAGATATCTCGGAGGAACTTCAGCAAAAACGGAAAAGAACCTACATGATTTTTTTACGCTATCAAATGAATAGTATCTGTTATATGTGAAGCAAACGCACAAGTACAGAACTCATAATATTTTAAATAATAATAGTCGATGAAAATTAAACCAGTAAAATTTAAAAATCATCAATTAGTAATCAAGCATGTGAGGTTATGAAAAGTAATTTGTGTAGAAAAAATTTTGATATCGAAAGGATTCTTTCACATAGGTTTTGAGCAAAAACGTTTAAAAATCTGCATTCTTTAAGCTACCAAATGAAAATGGTTTTTCGTTATATCTGAAATAATACGGTCTTACAGAACCATTTATTTTTTTAAATCACAAGAAAGGAATCAACATATTTTTAAGCTGTCAAATGATGTGTATCTGTTATATCTAAAGCAAACGCAAGTACAGAACTAATAATATTTTAAATAATAATAGTCGATGAAAATTAAACCAGTAAAATTTAAAAATCATCAATTAGTAATCAAGCATGTGAGGTATTGAAAAGTAATTTATGTAGAAACAATTTTGATATCGAAAGGATTCTTTCATATAGGTTTTGAGCAAGTGTTTTTCAAGAACGTTTAAAAAATCTACATTTTTTAAGCTACCAAAGGAAAATGATTTCTCTTTATATCTGAAATAATACGGTCTTACAGAATCTTTTATTTTTTTCATTTTTTTAAATCACAAGAAATTAATCAGCATATTTTTTAAGCTGTCAAAGGAATTGTATCTGTTATATCTGAAGCAAACGCAAGTACAGAACTAATAATATTTTAAATAATAATCGTCAATGAAAATTAAACCGGTAAAATATTAAAATCATCAATTAGTAACCAAGCATGTGAGGTTATGAAAAGTAATTTATGTAGAAACAATTCTGACATCGAAATGATTCTTTCACATAGGTTTTGAGCAAGGTTTTTTCAAGAACGTTTAAAAAATCTACATTTTTTAAGCTACCAAACGAAAATGATTTCTCGTTATGTCTGAAATAATACGGTCTTACAGAATATTTTTTTTTTTTTTTAGTTTTTAAATCACAAGAAAGGAATCAGCATATTTTTTTAAGCTGTCAAAGGAATTGTTTCTGTTATATCTGAAGCAAACGCAAGTACAGAACTCGTAATATTTCAAATAATAATAGTCGATGAAAATTAAACCAGTAAAATAAATAAATTATCAATTAATAATCAAGTATGTGAGGTTATGAAAAGTAATTTGTGTAGAAACAATTTTGATATCGAAAGGATTCTTTCATAAAGCAAGTGTTCTTAAGCACGTTTAAAAAAATCCACATTTTGTAAGCTACCAAATAAAAATGATTTCTTGTTATATCTGAAATAATACAGACTTACAGAACACATTATATTTTTTAATAACAAGAAAGGTAAGCCAAGAAAATTAAACCAACAAAATTTAAAAACCATCAAATAGTAACCAAATATGGGAAGTTATGAAACGTAGAAACGATTCTGGTATCGAAAGTATTCTTTCATGTCTACCATTGCCTAGAAAACGCCTCCCAGTGGAGTGCGAAAGCTTGGCGAATATTTGTGTTTACTACACCACAAAAACAAAGGATTCAATACGCTATATGCTTTTCATGAGAAAGTATTCTTTCAAATAGGGTTTGAGCCGCCCCGGTGGCGTAGTGGTCTAAGCGATGTCCTCTGATCATTCGTCCGAACGGGGTCCGGGTTCGAATCCCGGTGAGGCATGGATGTTGTGTTTGTCTTACGGCACTGGCTCTCTCCCTTTCCTGGAACCAGTGACCCTAAATTAGGGACGGGCGACTGCTTATAGCCCATTGAGTTGCTCACGGTGGTCGTTAAACCTCCTATCAAAAAAAAAAAAAAAAAAGGGCTTGAGCCAGCGTTTTTTAAAGCATGTTTAGATGTCTCGCACGATTAACTTAACCACTCCTTGAATTTTTACTTTGAATCAAATTTTGAAATATAATACGAGAAAGCTAGGATTAGGAAATCATCTTTTTTAATTTTTTTAATTAGATATTTCTGCAGTAAATAGTTTTTTAGAACAATTTTCCGCGAAAGAATTATTTTACATTTTATAACTCTCACAACAATACTTTGCTACAGATATTTGATATCAGCTTCTTTTACTCGCTTCCCAATACGGTTCAAAGAATCCAAAACACAGTGAAACCCGCCTATGCTATGACGTGGAGCTCGGAACCAACAGAAATCTTCGTTTAATCCGGAAACACGGTAAATGTGCATTTTGGGTGAAAACCCTGTCACGTAGAAATATCCATACGCGACAATATGCCTATACGTTTATTATATTACCATTGTCTGGCTCTCGAATGAAGATTACTTTATCGTTTACGGTTAACAATTTCTCTTTGACATTTTGTTACTTATAAAAAGTTTAGGGTTCCCTACTTTACACCTAGGTGAGATTGAATGCTGTTTAACTATACATATGAAGCTAAGGGAGCACCGATCTTCTAATACAACGCTCACATGGAGGATAATATATGGCGACGGAAAATTTTTATGAATTGCCATTTCCTGTTTTCCCTCAGGCCACATCTCCAGGCCACTACTCTCCTTTTCTTCTCTGCAGTCATCGTCCAGAAATTCATTAAATACATGTGACTGAATTCCACGCATCTGCTTTTCGCCTAGAATTGGTGTGCCTGTTTTCAGCACTGTTTACACGATACTCCCAAGTTGTGGTTGACGCGGTACTGCCCTTAATATACTCCCCCTGTCACGATACTCCCCTTGGTGAGGCCATATACCTGCCAAGCGGTGGGTTCGTCCACCAGCGAGAGGGGTGACATCGTCGCGTTTCTTAGGAACCAGGTATCCCGTGATTTCAGTCACATAAGTGTATATTCACAGCAAAAACAGTTTTGCTGGGCCAGCATTGGGCCATTGCTGGCAGCCAGCACTTCCAGCAATGGCCCAGCACTATGTTGACGCTGCCGAACCGTCAATAAAATGTCCGGGCGGCCAACAGAAGGGCCAGCAGTTCAGGCCAACAGCTGGCCAACAGTTGGCACCCCATCAGTTGTCATATGCCACAACAGGGCCATCAGTGGTCCATCACAGGCAGTAGCTGCCACAAATGGCCCTTCAGTGGCCCTGCAAGCACGTGCCAGAAATGATGGCTAGCCTAATGTGATCCGCTAGTGAGCCGTTAGTGGCAGCCAGCAACCACGTGACGTAACTGGTGGCTTGCCGAATCTTGTCCGCCAATTTCACAGTAGTAGCCATAATAAAAAAAAAAAAAAGGACAACCGCAGTTTCCCAAAGCTACAATTTTTTTTCTACCTTCACAAAGCTTGTGAATTAATGCACTGCGCTAAGGAAATACTTCTCAAGAGACCGGAAAAACGACCGTTTGCATCTGACTGGGTTTGAACCAGGGCCGTTCGCGTGTCAGCTGAGTTCCCTACCGACCGGACTAATTTGGCATGCCAGAGAATATGCTTAAAGCAGTCTGATTGGTATACAATGTGGAATCGAATGCTTCCCTCTTTCATTTTACAATATTGCGAGGTATTTTTCATAAAAGTCAGTTTCATATAATTGATAAATAAGTTTTTTCAACGTAACTATAGTTTTTTTCAAGGCGTGTACATACTTAGAGTCGCTTTCTAAAGTTTTGTACTGTCCTTGCCGTCTTGAAAAGAGATTGTTGAATAAATATATATTTACCCGGGTTCATGTCACATTCTGTTACATTTTTAGCGCTGTGTCTTTCCTTTCCGTTGTCCGAAACTACATTTGTTTTAAAGAGTAAAATATATTTTATTTTACTTCTCGTTATTTTTAGAAGCGAATTCTTCCCAGTCTTGTGTATTCAACCCATGGATGAGTACACCACACAGCGTTGCTTTTTTCTTCTTTAAAATAATTAATAAATTTTGTACGCGTATAATTTTTTTCCCAACAAACGTTGTTTTAATGGTTTTCCAGGATATTTGTTTCAAGCGGTTTCAAATTTTTTCTTCTTATTCATCCACTCCATTCCATGAATTATTATTCATGGGAATGGAGTGGGTATATTTCATGGCTGTAATCTAGTATTTCACGGCTTAATCTGATATCTTTGTCGACGGAAAATTTCATTAGGGAATTAATTCGTCTCTCCACATATGGATTTTATTCTTAACATCCACTAAAATAACACGATGGCGATAGCGTCGTCTTCAACTAACTGGTACTATGAGTGAAACAGCAAATGTTGCTTCTGCGCATGCGCATTCTCGTTGCTTCCACCTGCTGTTGGGGATTGCATTGGTTGCCAGCAACGGGCCACTGGTGGCACTTGCTTGCAGGCCCACAATTCACGGCGATGCTGTAGGGCCATCAATGGCTCGCCAACTGATAGTGCTGCCATCAACGGACCACTACCAGACCGTGAGCGGCAGCTTTCAGCCAGCAGTGATCCATCACTGCCAGATGGTGGCCAGCAGTTTCCCAGCACTTGTGTTTTTGCTGGGTTATTAAGGTGGTAAATCATTCGCGTTTTTTTTTGGAAAATAATGCTATTCTCAAATTTTTTTGAAAATAATGTTTTAATGACAACGCTATTAACTTCCCTACGCATACGTGATGCTGCGTGTGCTGGTCTTTCGATTGGTATCGTCGCAGATTTTATTTAGATCCTGCACGAAAAAAACTATATCCCAGAAACCTTAATTTGGTCCTGTTTACCTGCAGGTAAACAGGACCAAATTAAGGATTCTGATTTGGTCCAGGTAAACAGGACCAAATTAAGGAAATTAAGGATTCTCGTCTGTGCTTGAATTCTATCTCCAAGTTAGATTTGATATTACAGTTTGTTTGTCAAAGGCTTTTAAAAAGAGAACGCACTTCACCTTCATGCTGACCGTCGCAGAAGGATAAGTGTTTTCTAGATTACATTTTGCTGAAAATTGAATATTTCATCTTGTGTGGATACAGCTGTAATTCTAACTCTTGAGAGAATTTAAAATTTCATAAAATGCTATATTCTAGCGCATTCCACGTGAACCTCTGTCATGGGAAATAAAAGGATATGTTAATTTGAAATGTTACTTTACGTCGCCCGTTTCCTGATCTTGAAGCACGACCTGCTTAAAGGAGAATTGTACGGGCTGCAGGTAATTTAGGCAGGTAAGTAATTGCAACGTTTCGTTAATGCATTCGACAAGTAAAACTGTCGCACGTCGATGCTTAAACATTAGAATGCATGTAATCCAATCACCTGATAGTACAGAGGTTCGTCGGCAGAAATAGGACATGTTTCTCTGTCGTCAGAACTTGTCGCTTTTATAGCAGTAATATTTTAGGAACCAGTTTGTATTTCACGATTGGTACTCGCTTTTCATCAGTGAAACACACGAATCCAATTGGGGCCTTAGATTCGTTTCCTGCTATTGTGTAAGTACCCCAAAATAAATGCAATCCACAATAGTTTTGGAATAAGCAAATATGCAAAACAAGGTACAAATAAGATGGGTGTTATAATTTATATATTCGGTGCTTCGAAAATAAGTCACTCACAAATGGTTTGCACATACATATTTCTGAAATAGAACAAACATAGTTAGTGTTACCTCCTGAATTAATTTTGCAAATAAACTAACGCTCCATTTTTTTTATGATCACCAAGAAATCCATCTGGCAAAAAACAATTTTTTAATCCTGTCAAATTAATTTCCTATCAGTTTTGGAATAATAATGAGATATGTCAAAATATCTCAATATTAACGGAGTATAAAGCGTTAAAGTGGTGATAACATGCTTTTCGCTACTCCTTTGCAAATTTTTAATTCGTGTGAAGTTGCAAATTATGTACACTGAAATGGCAAATTATTAGGAACACCTACTTTTGCCTCGCAAAGAGTCTCAATTCGACACCGTACGGATTCAACGTGGTCCCGATACCGTTTCATAGGGATGTTTAGCCAACGAATGTGATGCTATAAGTCAGCTGTCCAAAGTTTATTGGATAATGACCTATGTTCCGAATGGCTCTCTCAATATCCTACTACAGGTGTCCAGTTGGGTGAAGCGCTTTTGTCTTTTTGTTGATAGCACTATGTACCGATCTTCTTCAGGTGTCGTACTGCGAACACGACCTCCCACGTGACGTTTGCTACACTCTCCATTTGTTTGAAATGATTTCCAAAGCCTTGAAACAACACTGTGGCTGACGTCGAACTCCCTGGCAACATCTGTTATTTTTCGCCCTTCTTCAATCTTGCCAATAATACGGCCACGCGTAAAATCATCTAGGTGATGTCGGGAAGACATACTGAAAATTGCAAGTTCGTCAATTGATTATTTCTCTTTCAACTTTGCGTTTGAACAACAACGGTCAATACGCGTCAAATCCTTTATATCTCTTATCAGCGCTATGACGTCACGAACAAGTTCGGCAATCCAAAATTTGCATACGCAAAACACGTCTTACTGTATCCCACACTTATGATAATTTCCACATTTTCCTGCCTTCCATTTTATGGTTGCTATCGTAGCTATTATCATCCGTCCTTAGCAATTGTCCGGCAGTGTATATTACCGGCTACAGTCTACGTCAGAGCTCGTGAACCCCTCTCTCAGTTTGTAAGCCAGTCAACCAACCAACATACATTGAAAAAATCTTCTTATCTCATCATTTTACATATTTCACTCAACCTCCGACCTCATTTCTCAATGCCAAAAAACATTAAGAAGAGGGAGAAAAATTAAACGTTAAATGTGGAAAATGCTTAAGGTGGAAAAATGCTAAATATGGAGATGCCTGAATTGAAAAGGAAAGTTAAATTAGATCATATGTAACAGCAATGAGGCTTAACCTAGGTTATAGTCATGTACGAAAGGATTATCTCTGAAAACAACAGATATATTAATATATGCATAGGTGGGAAAGAATAGTGTGAACACCACGAGAAGTGACTTTTAATGCAGCTGCATACGTCACAATACTAAAAGGTTTCCACCACATTTTGGTTGTAATAACTTTGTTTATAACCTCAAGGTCCAGTGTAAGTGCTTTGGAAGTGTCTTCTTGCAAAATTTCTTTCAAGGAGACGAAGAAATTAGCTACCTAATGGACTTCGAAACAGGGCTAATTGTTGGTGTCCCGCTAGTTGGTGCCTCCGTGACAACATTCAGTCGCCAAGGTAGTAGGAGCATCGATAGCTACTGAGTCTAGCTTCATGACAATGACAGCATACCGTGTTCGCGGCAAAACCTCGTTCGCGAAAATCTAGAGCTATCAGAAAACGATCCCGACTTATAGAGACAGGAGAGCATTAAAGAGGATTGTTACCCATAACGAGAAAACCACGGCGACGAAAATTCGTGCAGAGCTCAATCTGCATCTCCAGACTACAGTATCAACGAAAACAGTACGCAGGGAACTGCGTGAACAAGATATCCACGGCATAGCTGCTACTGCAAAATCTCTGGTGACTAGGGTGAATGCACAACGGCGATGGCAGTGCATGGTGCCAGAAACATACAACGTGGACTGCGACTGCATGGAAGCGTGCAATTTGGTCGTATGAATCTACATTCACACTTTTCCCAACCGCGGGACGTGTTTACGAGTGGAGAACACCGTCAAAAGCGTACAACCCAGACTGTCTGCTTCCAACAGTGCAACCTGGCGGTGGTCCTCTGCTACTCTCGGCGGTCATATCGTGATTTTCGGTAAGTTCCCTGATCACCTTCAAAAGGCGGATGACTGGCTGGGTGTATGAAATCATTTTGACCACCCAAGGTCATCCAATGGCTCAAGCATTGTTTCCTGCAGGGGATGCCATTTATCACGATGATAACGCCCCAATACACAGAGCTTGGAATGTCCAATCATGGTTTGAGGAACATGAGGACGAACTTTCACACCTTTCCTTGGCCTCCCTAATCACCAGACTTAAACATACCCGAGCCACTGTGGTGTGTGTTGGAAAACAGAGTAAGATCATGTTATCCTCCTCCTGCATCTCTCAACGACCTAGAGCAGTTTCTGCATTAAGAACGGTGTAACATCCCACTAACCACCATCCAGAATTTGTATGCGTCCATTCCAAGGAGGATTAAGGAGGATGTTTTGAATGTTAAAGGTGGTCCCACACCCTATCAGGTACGTAAAACCTTCTTTTCTTAGGTGTTCACATTATTCTGTCTAACCTCCGTATATCTGTTACTTTGAGATGTAATCCTGGAAAAAAAATATTTTTAGATATGACAGATAACAAATATCTGATCTCTGAAAACAAGCATATTTGTTATATACCTCGAAAAACAAGCGCATTTTTCAACTGTGTATTTATCATTCACTCGCCTTCTAGTTATTTGTTCAGTTGCTGCTGTTCATCTGTGGTGATTCCCCAGCATTGTGCGGGGCTCCAAGGAAGCAGCCCTGCCCTGTGGTTTGGCAGTTTGTCGGTTGTGAGTCTGGATAATTTTGAGGCCGCTGTGCTGCAGTGGGAGCATATCAGGCGCGTAACTGGAAGACCTTGGGTTCGATTTCCGGTGGCGGCCGATGATAATTTTTTCCGTGACTCACTTATAAACGAGGAAAGAGCGATGACTTCTATTTGATGGTTTTTTTTTAGGTATGTTTGCTTTAAGACATGTTGGCTTACAAGCACAGATAAATACAATGGAAGCCTGTTATAATGTGGATAGCCGCCCCGGTGGCGCAGTGGTCTAAGCGATGGCCTCTGATCATTCGTCCAAACGGGCTCAGGGTTCGAATCCCAGTGAGACATGGATGTTGTGTGTGTCTTACGGCACTGGTTCTCTCCCTTCCCTGGAACCAGTGACCCTAAATTAAGGACGGGCGACTGCTTATAGCCCATTGAGTTGCTCACGGTGGTCGCTAAACCTCCAATCAAAAAAAACAAAAAAACAATGTGGATATGCCGTGAAAGGCGATAACCGCGTTACGGAGATACATGCAGTATATCCGAATCTGAGTTTGTATTTTTGCCTGGGTACGTATTTTGTTTGGGAGACACGATGAGATCCGAGTTATATCCGGCTTCCACTGTATGCGCGTTCGTGTGTGTATGAGTTTGACAGCGTTGCCCATTCGGAATATCTTCACAACAAAGTATTTATTGAAATAACCCACTAGGCCTCCAGAAGGGAAACAATCTTACACATGTCAGATCTTACCAGAATTCCTTTTCTTAATGTATTTAACGGCAAGTGTCTTGAAAGATGAGAGGTGAGAGGATCTAAGATTTCTTACTGAAAGATTGAAATCTTGGAATTCCATGACCATTATATTCAGTTGTAAAGTTTAAATGCCGAAATATCGGGATTTCTGGAATGTTTGCTAATTGAAATCGCAAGCGCCAAACTTCCAGTAGACTGTTAATCTTTAACGAACATCAAAGAGTTCCTGTGCGAAACTTGAAAGACGTATTCCTCTAATGATACGAACCACGTGAGTGATAATTTCAAGTGATAAGTCAGGAGATGCATTTCACGACACTAATATATGCATTGATAATATGCGCATATTAATGCGTTTTGAATTCATCCTCGAATCCGTCTGACAATTTGTGTGACATAAAGTTAAATGTATTCTCTATAGATGGAGAATTGGGTTTATACTCCAGCAAAACCCATTTCGAATTTTTCTTCGTAATTTACTGTTTATTAGAAACTCCAAAATTAAAAACACTATGTTTCTTGAATAATGATATTTAAAAGAGGCTTTCTGGATATTTATAATGCGTACTAAATTTGTTGAGTGTTTAATAGTCTTTCACGAAATAAATTGAAAAGTTATCCTATGTGGAAGTATTTAAATGATTTGCACCTTTTTCAGCTAATTAGATTTGGAAATTACTGAAGGAATAAGATGAACCATTTTTGGGAGACATTAATGGAAAGCCATAACATTACTTCACACAGAATTTGCATGAGTAATAATTATGACTTTCAGAAACATTCTAATAGGGAGAGTACTTAGCTGAAATAAGAAACTACGGTGCCCGAGTGGTCATAGACGTGGGTATTTGTTTATTTATCGAAGTTCAGTTCGAGTTTAGATCCTTTGGGGGGGGAGGGGTCGGGTAATGGGGATTAACATCCACCTTGAGCAACTCAGTTGACAATAAGCAGTCCGCCGCTTGTAATTTGAGGCCACTGGTTCTAGGAAAGGGAGAAACACAGTGTAGTAAGATAAAAAGAAACAAAAGAGCAAACCATGCATGTCTTATCCAGGAATCGAACCTGGGCCCTTTTAGAGGAGTGGTTAGAATTCAGTTCTTAGACCACTGCGCAACCAGGGTATCACTCGGGTCTCGGGTTTGATTTCCGGATGAAGCATGAGTTGTAAACGTCCCGGTGGCGCATTGATCTTTTGATGATTCTTGCGAGATGGGTTCAGGTTCGAATCCCGTGAAGCATGATATTGTGTTTGTCTTAGGAACTGGCCCTGCATCTTCGTTGGAACTACTGACCCCAGATTAGGAATGGGTGACTGATAATAGACCATCAAGTTGCACTCGGTTAAGCCCCTAATAGCCCATCAAGTTGCATTCGGTTAAGCCCCTAATAGCCCATCAAGCTGCATTTGGTTAAGCTCCTAATAGCCCATCAAGTTGCACTCGGTTAACCTCCTAATAGACCATCAAGTTGCACTCGGTTAAAACCCTAATAGCCCATCAAGTTGCATTCGGTTAAGCCCCTAATAGCCCATCAAGCTGCATTTGGTTACGCCCCTAATAGCCCATCAAGTTGCACTCGGTTGGGCCCCTAATAGCCCATCAAGTTGCATTCGGTTAAAACCCTAATAGCCCATCAAGTTGCACTCGGTTAACCTCCTAATAGCCCATCAAGTTGCATTTGGTTACGCCCTAATAGCCCATCAAGTTGCACTCGGTTAACCTCCCTAATAGCCCATCAAGTTGACCTCGGTTAAAACCCTAATAGCCCATCAAGTTGCACTCGGTTAAGCCTCTAATAGCCCATCAAGTTGCACTCGGTTAAGCCCCTAATAGCCCATCAAGTTTACTCGGTTAAGCCCCTAATAGCCCATCAACTTTACTCGGTTAAGCCCCTAATAGTCCATCAAGTTGACCTCGGATAAGCCACTAGTAGCCCATCAAGTTGCATTCGGTTAAGCCCCTTAATAGCCCATCAAGTTGCACTCGGTTAAGCTCCTAATAGCCCATCAAGTTGCACTCGGTTAAGCCCCTAATAGCCCATCAAGTTGCACTCGGTTAAGCCCTTAATAGCCCATCAAGTTGCACTCGGTAACCCCCTAATAGGCCATCAAGTTGCACTCGGTTAAGCCCCTAATAGCCCATCAAGTTGCACTCGGTTAAGCCCCTAATAGCCCATCAAGTTGACCTCGGTTAAGCCCCTAGTAGCCCATCAAGTTGCATTCGGTTAAGCCCCTAATAGCCCATCAAGTTGCACTCGGTTAAGCCCCTAATAGCACATCAGGTTGACCTCGGTTAACCCCCTAATAGCCCATCAAGTTGACCTCGGTTTAGCCCCTAATAGCCCATCAAGTTGCACTCGGTTAAGCCCCTAATAGCCCATCAAGTTGCACTCGGTTAAGCCCTAATAGCCCATCAAGTTGCACCTCGGTTAAGCCCCTAATAGCTCATTAAGTTGCACTCGGTTAAGTCCCTAATAGCACATCAAGTTGCACTGGGTAGTGGTTAAACCCTCCCAATAGCCGATCAACCTTTCCCTGGGTGGTAGTTAAGCTCCTGTTGAGGCGTGGGTAGTGTGTTGATATAGGGAAAGAGTGGGTCTACCCCTTTGCTTTAATCAGTTCTCGAATTAGGGAGAGGCGACTGCTATACCACAAGTAGTTTCTCACCATGTTCGTTGTTAAACCCGAAACAAAGTAAAAAAATAGAATTGAGAAGCTTATTCTGATTTAGAAATACATTTCTAGAATGTTAAGCGATACAGGATTCGTTCTCAACTTTATCGTCAATAAGACCCCTGTTTAAAAGAATGGTTCGTTCTTACGTTAACGGAAATCTCTAAAACTAACTACTCGTCTCAAACGGCTTCATTTAACCTCATTCAATGAACAAAATAAGATAAAAAAAGGTAAAAAACACGCACAAAGTTTTCCCGTTCTTATGAAGCTGGGTAAATTACCAAATCCATTGATTTTATAATTACGCAAGAGCAAAAATCTCTGGCAATAAGTCTAGAGGTCAGACTGCGGCTACAATGACCGCAACCGTGTCAATAGCGCATTGAGTTTAATCCACAAAGGTAGGCTCTAATGCAAATTACTTTCCATCAGTTTCAAGGCTCAGGATGTAGATAAATTTATTCGAGATCCGTGCACGAAGAGGGGAAAAAAGGGAAACTTCAACTTATCTTAAATGGTGGCCGTTTTAATGATGTTTCTTATAAATGCCATTAAATGCACATGTGCCTTATTGCATGGTATCGATTGTCTTTCAAAACATCCCCTGCTGGAATTTTTTTATGGAATTGCCTTTGAATGAAGTTTAAGGCACATGATTGATACAGACTTTTACTTTCCTGCTGAACAAAGGGTCATGAATAAAACTAAAGCTTCATGGAAAAAAAGAGGGGAGGGCCAATGAAAGGGTAAATTTAATGCGGAACTGTTGTCCTGCAATGCCTCTATTGATAACAGCACAAATCGCTTTTTTCCCGATTCAATAGCAACATTTTTCTGCTGCGACAAAAAAATAAGAATAAATACTCAGTGAAAGGAATTGCTTTCGACTCTTTTTTTTTTTTTAGTGCAACATAGAAAATGCATCACGGTTTTTATACCTTGGTTATTTTTCAGTCTCTTTGAGAAGAATTACTTTCGGATACGTCTTTTCATTTTACCTAGAGATTTTTTGTACAATTTTGTTTCTGGATTTAGTTACCCCTGTTTGCGTATGAAAACACCTTCCCCTTATTTAAGACCACTAGTTTCCTAGTATGAAAGTAACAATACAGAGAACACCACCCTTGCTTTATCGGGAATGAAACACTTACCTTACTCAGTTAACCCTTAAACGACCATGACCCAAAAATCTTGTATCACTCTAAATACCATAACGCTGGAAATTATCTGCTGTTTCACTTCTTTGTTTAATAATAACAATAGTGACTGAGAACGACTGCTGCTGAT
Organism: Macrothele yani; assembly: GCA_039090855.1. Taxonomy (NCBI): domain Eukaryota; kingdom Metazoa; phylum Arthropoda; class Arachnida; order Araneae; family Macrothelidae; genus Macrothele; species Macrothele yani. The sequence goes on from CM076998.1 coordinate 39,546,716, forward strand.
CAAATTTTCTCATAAATCGAGAAAATTTGAACAAGTAAGAGTAGGAAATCTGACTCATTCTAGACAGACCTTTCGGGCTGCATGGCCATTTGTACGTACTGGCGTTTTGGGCGTTATGGTCGTTAAAGGGTTAATTAGACAGAACTTTGCACTTCTCACCCACCTGATTCCCACTAGATCTTTAAATTTTATAAACAAGAAACATAGATACTGGCCAGCCACCTCGGTGGCACGGTGGTCTAAGCGATGTCTTCTGATTTACTTTTGAAGGGGTGTCCGGTGACTTGTCAATATAGCGTATATCCAGCAGTGGATTGATACCAATTGACAATGATGGTGATGATGATATGTTCGAATTTATTGCTCAAAGCATATTTGTCCGTGTTAGGACCAGGTCGGGACTAGGGCGGGTCCAATTATGTGACGGCCGTGTCCGGGCCCAAAATTTTTGCTCCCCTTCCAAATCTGGACAAGACGCTGGTGGAGTACAAAATTACTCATTTACGCCTTAAAAGCTTTATTATTCTGTAAAACCACAAAAACATTGTGCATTTGGGAATACTGAAACACATATTAGAATGTAATACAAAATAAATAAGGATACGGAAGATTTCTTATCTTTTAGTTGTCTTCAGTCAGTCTTTGAGAATGTTTCTTATAATATTCTATTTTCTGATATATTGGATCCACTAATACTGTTGTGTGTTTACAATTCTTGAAATGAAATATTTTATCTGTACGCAGAAACTTCATTAAGAAATTTCATTGCTGACAAATCTTGCAACGTTAAATAAAACAGGTGCAAGTTCAAGCACGATTCTTTACTGCGAGCAATCGATTAAACCGTTCCCTCAAATCGATTTCTTCCACTACCTTCCCCGAAATGATTTGGAAGGGGGCGTCGTGGAGTAAACACACCGTGTTTGTGTAAGGCACATTCTTTGTAAGTATGTTTACATAGCTATTTAACAAATCACAGTGTCAAATACGTGTTTTCATCAAGAAGAACGTATGGTAAAAACGATGGCAAACTTGTCTTGCTGACAATAAAAAAAAATTACCAATTTGTCAAGGGACGTATATATCGTTATATTAACTCGTCTTTATACACTGGCGGAAAGTGAAAAAAGAACCCCAAGAAGGAACTGGCGGATGATCATTAAATTTACATATGTTAATGGGGTCGAGTTTACGTAGGTGTGATGTTAATGACGGGACCAACTGGTGAGCGCTTACGCCACAGCACGGCATAATATGCAAATTATCGTCGGTGGTATTTAAGGAGTACGGCGAAGTGAATGTAATCAGTCGTCGGCGTACGGACACGTGCGAAGACCCTGAAGAAGCTGCAATGCCTGGACATGGAAGACGTGTACGATTTCAGCAGCTATCGGACTTTGAGCGAGGTCGTCTAGTCGGACTCCGTGAGGCCGGGTGGTCGTATCGCCGTATTGCGGAGCAAATTGGACGGGAAGTATCGGTGGTGGTACGATGGTGGCGTAGATGGTCCGAGGAACATTCCCACACGAGAAGACGTGGAACCGGGAGTCACAGACGGACTGATGAGCGGACCGATCGACGCATGAGAAGAGCGGCGTTATTCAAGCAGAACATCCACTGCGACGCAAATCCGAGCTGCCGTTGCACCTAAGGTGACTGTGCGAACAATCCGCAACCGTCTACTGGATGCAGGACATCGTGCACGTGTGCCTCTGGTATGTGTACCTCTGACTCCAGCCCACCGTCAGGAACGGCTGCATTGGTGTCGCCAACGTCTGCACTGGAGAACGCAATGGCGATCTGTCCTGTTCAGCGATGAAAGCAAATTCTGCTTGGGAGCCTCCGATGGCGGTATGCGTGTTCGTAGACGCACAGGGGAGTGTCCCCTTCCTTCTTGCATCCGCCAGCAACACACAGGGCCTACACCTGGTCTCCTGGTGTGGGGAGCGATTAGCTATCTCTCCCGTACACAACTAGTGTATGTACCGGGTATGTTAAACAGCATCTCCTACATCAACAACATCATTCAGCCCGTTGTTGTGCCATTTGTAAGGTCGGTCCATCGTGGTATTTTCCAGCAAGATAACGCACGCCCACACACGGCACGTGCAACGCAACATGCACTTCAGGGTGTGAGATAACTTCCATGGCCTGCACTTTCACCGGATTTGTACCCCATTGAGCACGTATGGAATTTTATGGGACAGCGACTTATCTGGTCTCCACGGTCAGCAGCGACCATCTCCGATTTACGCGTCCAGTTTGAGGATGCTTGGAACTCAATACCCCAAACGTACATCCAACATCTGTACGACAGACTCCATGCCAGAATTGCACAGTGTGACGCAGTTCATGGCGGTTCAACCTCGTACTAAACATGTTACATACAAATGTTATTTTTCAGTTTATCAGCAAATACAGCTGTATTTTGCCAAAATGTTTTGATCACGTTATCTTCTGTATTTGGTTATTATGCTGTATAAATTTCGTTGGTATCAGACGTCTCCTTCTTGGTGTTCTTTTTCACTTTCCGCCAGGGTATTTAACTGGATAACAATTGGAAAAACTACAAACAATTTGCTTTCACCCTACCAATAATTCACAAATTCCATCTGTTCGTCTATGTTCTCCCACTGTTTACAAGACAACGTTTTACAGAGGGTAACATCATTCGTTGAGTGCATAAATACCAAATAGAAAATACCAGAGCTGCAATACGATATCTGAAGTCCGAAAATAGAAAAAAAAATATTCTTAACAACACAAGGCTGAGATGTGTCTAAAATTTTCCTTCAATTGTGAAAACACATATATTTAATATTCGCCGATCTTCTATACTCCAGTGGGAGCCTTCGCCATGGCTTATTTTGAGAGCATAAAGCACAGTACCACGGATATAGCACTGTTCGTTAAGTAGCTAACCAACTTTGTGGGAGGTGGAGGTTAATGAATGGCGTTCGAATCCATGTCCTGCCGGTCTTCTCGGTTATACCGGGGTTTTCTGCAGACTCCCTGTGTTTGGGAAGCGAATGCGTCGATGGTTCCCAATGAAGTCGTGCCCGGACATACTTTGTCCCTTAGCTGTATGCAGAAGAAGAGTGGCAAGCTGGCTGCATTAATTTGCCAGTAATCCTGAAGTGCGCAGAGTCGTCTTTGAGGAAACGTAACCCTCCATTGGCGGACGAGAGAGAGAACGCAATAAACAATTTGAAACGATCCTATAATTAGCGCATTTTTAATTCAGAAATTAAGGTATTAGTTTCATCTTTTCAGTTGGTATTTAGTGATTTAAGACCACTGGTTCTAAGAAAGGCAGAGAACCAGCGACGGTGGACAGCCATAGCAACTCGATGGGCTATAAACAGTCGTCCATCTGTAATTTAGGGATGCTGGTTCCAGGTAAGTGAGAGAGCCGGTGCCGGAAGACATGCACAGCATCCACTCCTCACCGGAATTGGAATCCTGACAGAAATCAGCGCATAAACCACTATACCATCGAGGCGGCGTTCTTAATTTTCACTTCCCTACAATTAGTCTTCCGCAGAATTACTTTATTCGGAGCATGAGCAAATCAAGGTTGTCATATGTAATGAGCATACAATTAATATTCAAAACTCAGAAAGGAAGTATAGCTAAATACTATTCAGTTGTCATTAAAACTATTATCGCGATCAGAGCTGGGCAGGAATGCATTACAAAGTAATGGAAGTACAGATTACAATTAACGTGTAATGAATTACAAGGTAATGCAGTAACAGGTAATGCATTGCAAAAGTAATCCCAAGTATGGTTTGCACAAGGTAACTGAATTAATCTGTGATGCATTACAATGAAGAGGATATAATTCAATTATTTAACAATGACATTCAAACGCAATGGAATTATTTCGTAATGGAATTACACAATTTGCAAATAATAACTACATACTAATAGTTCATAGAAATGTACGTGTGCGAAAATCTATGTCTGGAAAAGCCGGCCATGTCTTATAGCAGACAAAGACCGATGTGTCGTGTAGAACGTTCTAGAAGCGGCAAGAATGGGTTAGACGTTTGTACAATGTTCCAGAATGATCGCGCAGTGGGAAGTTGGAGAGTTTTATGTAAATCAAGAATATTCCAGAAGGTTCAGGTCCTGTCCTGAAGTGTATATGAAGGAGTCAGTCGCTCGCTATTCCAGTGTTCGTATCGTATAAATAATAGACAACAACACTTGAGAAGTACGGCAAAAATATCAACAGTTCGCAAATTTCTGTAATATTCGGTAGCGCACGCTGAGTTGCTGAACTGTGAGTGTAGTGAGATTGGGTTGTCGGAAAAGTCATGACGTATTTTAGCCATGTTTTTTTTTTTTTTTTTTTGATTGGAGGTTTAACGACCACCGTGAGCAACTCAATGGGCTATAAGCAGTCGCCCGTCCCTAATTTAGGGTCACTGGTTCCAGGGAAGGGAGAGAGCCAGTGCTGTAAGACAAACACAACATCCATGCCTCACCGGGATTGGAACCCGGACCCCGTTCGAACGAATGATCAGAGGCCATCGCTTAGACCACTGCGCCACCGGGGCGGCGCCATGTTTTGCAAAGGTCATTTATTGATAAAAATAACAAAGATCAATCAATGATATAATGACCGTTTTGTTCGATAACCTTCTGCCATCTTTCAGTGAGCTGCAGAATGCCTCGTTCATAGAAGGACCTGTCTTTCGTAGCGAAATACCTGTACAAGGTGCTGATTTACATCCTCATCTGAATTGAACGTTATACCACGCAAGGACTGTTCAAGACAGCGAAACAAGTGTAAGTCTGACGGCGCAAGGTCAGGCCAGTATGCTGGGTGTGGCAACACATCCCACCCAAGCTCCAATAATTTTTGGCGGGTGATCAAACTTGTGTGTGGTCTCGCGTTATCGTGATGGAACACAACACTTTTACGATGAACGAGCTCTGGACGTTTCTGGATGATAGATTCGTTCAAAATGTCCAGTTGCTGACAGTACACATTCGAATCGATTGTTTGGTTCCGTGGTAAGAGCTCGAAAAACACGACATCTTTAAAATCCCACCACACTGAGAACAGAACCTTCCGCTGATGAATTTCTGATTTGAATGTCGTTTGAGGCGAAGCAGCACTTCGGGACCAAAACCGTTTGCGCAGCACATTGTTGTACACAATCCACTTTTCGTCACTTGTTATCAGTCGCTTCAAAAAAGGATCGTTTTCCTCACGTTTGATGAACGTATCGCAGATGTTTATACGCGCCGTCAATTGAGCTTCTTCGAGTTCATGAGCAACCCACACATCGAGCTTGCTTGCGTATCCCAGTTTCTTCAGGTGGTCGTGAACGCTTTAATGATGGATGTGCAATGTGTCTGCAATCTCTCGTGTTATATAACGTGGGTAGGAATCGATAAATGCATTGATTTGGTCGTAATCAACCTCGGTTGGCCTCTGGGACTGTAGAGCATCGTTGAGGTCAAAATCACCAGCACGGAATTTTGCGAACCACCGCTGGCACTGACGTTCTTGTAGAGCATTATCACCGTACACTTTACGCAACTTTTCACAAGCTTGACGCGCGTTCTTCCCATTACAGAAGTAAAACAGTAAAATATGGCGTGAACCCCATGTCGTTGACAAGTTGGGTCGCGTATGGCCTAGTGGTCAACGTTCGTAACTGCCACGGATTATCACCAGCTTCGATCCCGGGCAGGTACGAACGCTCAAACCACTAAATATCCACCGTGCGTCGGCTGGGCACGTTAAGCTGTCAGACCCCGGTTACTCCCCGGTAATAAATAAGGACGTCTTCCTCCCCATTTCTACATCGCTTCCGTGTTACTGTTCTATCGGGCACTCTAGCCGAAATCTACTAACTTCCTATTTCTAAGTGTTGTTTCGGATTTGGGGTCAGTCATTCCCTTCCTAAAATCCTCTACATATGATCTGATCTCATTGACAAGTTGCGGAGAACTTTGTTAAATGTATGAAAATTTTCCGAAACACCTGTTAAGCTTGATGGTTGAATTCGTTTAGTCGATAAGCTTAGTTATTTCAATTAGAATAAGGGGGCGGAACCTTTAGTTCGGGTGCCTTTTAGGGTGCGCGAGGGTTTATTAAGGGGTCTCCATTTTGCTTTCTTCTTTTTTATAGAAAATATAGTAGTTACCAAACGAATACGATTAGAATTACATGTAGATAACATGCAATCTTTGTAGATTAGAATGCATAGTTTCTGACAAAACTATGCCTAATCATCCAGCGTCATTACAAAAAGAAGCTGAATCTGGTGAGACCACTATTAACTATGAAAAGATAGCGTAAATATCAGGAGAGTTACATAGTTACATAACTTTTGGGTTTACTTGTGCCATTATTAATGAACAGCGGCCTAAATGTGTCATTTGCTTAGAAATACAGAAATACTACAAAATGCGACCATGAAGCCTGCTAAGCTTAAAAAGCACCTGCAGACTAAACACCCTCAGCGTGTAATATAGGGGTGTTAACCTTTTAAAAGACAAAGAAAAGCCATAGGTGTTCAAGAAAATGCTTTTGAAACCCGATCATCCGTACCCCAGAAAGCATTAGAAGTTTCAGTCTTATTTGCAAAGACAATGAAACCTCACAAAATTTGCGAAACTCTCATCTTACCTGCAGCTGTAAAAATGGTTTCCGATATGTGTAGAAATAAATATGGAGGTGATTCAAAAACTGTTACATTATCAAGAGAAACTGTTTCAGGCGAATTCCAGCACTTTCTAACAATATAAAATTGCACTTGTTGGATGGTGTTAAGCAACACATTAGGACTATCAAACAAGGGTTGTGTATAGAAAATAACATGTGGGTTGTTACACCAGATGATGACAATTCGTGAGAAAATCCGTTTATTTGGCGTAATGAACACTAAAGGAACTTGCGAGCTTTCGCCACCAACGGGTGGCTTCTTCAGCAGGAAGTAACGTCTAAAGAATACACAAGATTTTTTTTTAAATGTTTAAAAAAAAATCAAAAAAAAAATCTTGTGTATTTTTTAGACGTTACTTCATCCTGACGAAGCCACCCGTTAGTGGCAAAAGCTCGCAAGTTTTCTTTAGTGTTCATTACGCCAAATAAACGGATTTTCTCGCGCATTGTTAAAAATTGTGTATTTTTTTTTCCCACTAACTGTGTTTATTTTTTGTTTGAATATTTCCTACCTATTATTTCTAGTTAGGTGAAATATTTTGAAATTTTCAATGAATAAATGTGATTGATATTGGTGAATATAAAATAAATGTATTTTCAAACTGCATATATGATTTAAAAACCGATGAACCATTACATAATAACCACCCCCAGGCTAGAGAAATGAGTGCACCTGGAGACCGAACGGTGGCGGAGGTGAAGTTCACAGAGCAGTGTATATACAATCCGAGGACCGGCTTTCGGTTAGTAGAGCGTTCGGAGTCAGAATGGGAAAAGCTGCCGATTTATTCGGTTTCGATAAAGGACTAATTGTGATGGAACTGCGCCTCGGAACTATGATATCGGAAACGGCGCGGCTTGTGGGTTGTTCCCGTGCCGCTGTAGTAAGTACGTATCAAAAGTGGTGCACGGATGGCCAAACGACGAACCGTCGTCAAGCCGTGTGTCGTCCCCAGCTCACTGATGCCCCGCAGATTGTAGCGCATTGTTCACAGCGACCTCACGGCCAAAGTGCGACAAATCCCCCGGAGCTACAACAGTGGTGACCAGGGTAATGTGTCACAGAACACAGTACATCGCAGCCTTCTGCGCATGGGCATGCGTAGCCGAAGAACTAGCAGTGTCCCCATGCTCGCTGAACGTCATCGTCAACAACGCATGAAATGGGCCTAATATAATCGGGATTGGACAGCGGATGAGTGGAAGAAAGTGGCCGGGTCTGACGAATCAAGATTGCTGGTGCATTACGTAGACGGCCGAGCGCGGTTACGACGATTCCCAACAAAGGCTATGGCACTTAGATGCATTATGGGACCAAAACAGGCAGGCAGTGGCGGTGTTATGCTGTGGGCGATGTTTCCTTAGGACTCTTTAGGCCCCATTATGCCAATAGCACAATCCCTGACAGCTGTCAGGTATCTGAACATCGTTGCGGACCAAGTTCACCCATTCATGATGGCAACTGTATTTCCTGCTGGTGATGGCCATTACCAACAGGATAATGCGCCATGCCACACTGCCAGAATTGTCAAGGAGCGATTTGAGGAACATGCTGGTGACTTTATGTTAATGCCCTGGCCTCCAAACTCACCTGACATACACCCAATCGAACATTTGTGGTTCGACTTGGAAAAACGGGTTCGCGCTAAATCACCACCACCCCGAAATATACGGGAACTGGAGAATCTGCTGTTGACATTATGGTATCAGATACCCCAGGATACCTATCGCCACCTCATGGAATCGATGTCTCGCCGAGAAGCTGCTCTTTTGTGGGGTAAAGGGGGTCCTACAGCTTATAAGTTTGGTGGTCATAATGCAACGGCTTATCTGTGCAATTTGTAACTTTATTTACATGGTGACAGAGGGTCTTCAGAATAAAATAATTCTTCAGCGGGGTCGCACCCATAAAAACGTTTGGAACCACTGAATTAGAAATTAGTTATTATTTTTGCTGCAGTGTTTAGATATTCGACGAATTCTTGAGATCACAAATCCTTATGTAAGTTTTGTGTTCCTTCAAATGATAACGTGTGGGTGTGTCCTATTGTCGAAAGTTCACGTTGTGTACCAAAGACAGGAAATACCACATCGCGTATGCATATACAAAAGGCTACAGAGTATACCAAATACCACAATATGTTATTTCGTATGTTTGACGGAGCAGTACAGGCTTACATTGTCGATCAAACCCTTCATCTGGCTAGAACGAATTATCTCGCGGTAAGAAAAATTGGTCAGAAATGAGCTCCAACGAAATTAATCACTATCAAAGAGGCGTGCAGAACGAGTTTTTTTTTCTTTTTTTTTTTTTTTTTTGATTGGAGGTTTAACGACCATATAACAAAATAAATTTCTCCGTCATTTTTGTTTACGCCGGGATCGAAGCTCGGTCCTCTCACTCCAGAGTAAGTCGCTCTCCCAACTGAGCTACGCGGACATGTGCTGTCACTGCTATCTGCCTTTACCTCATGTGCGTCCTGCAGTGCAGGCATGTCACAACCACCATGAGGAACTCAGTGGGCTATAGGCAGTCGCCCGTCCCTAATTTAGGGCCATTTATTCCAGAGACGGGAAAGAGTCAGTGCCGCAATACAAACACAACATCCATGCCTCACCGGAATTCGAACCCCGACCCCTTTTGGACGAATGATCAGAATCCAACGCTTAGGCAGAACGAGGTTGAAACAAGCAAACCGGTTAATCAGAAAGCGTGACTTTCCCGTAATATTGTTAGTTGAAATATTTATTTAGGGGCATGATTGATACTAATACTAGCTGACTGATTACCTGCTGAATGGGCGATAAACAAAAGACAGAGAAGATGTCCTAGTCACTTGTTTCTACCCAGGGGCATAATGCCCATGTTAGGAAGACCAGCATTTCTCCATTATGTCTTTGGGGCATGAACAAGGGAATAAAGACCGGAAAGAGAGCGCTTATCCCCAATGAAATGTTTATGGACGGTCCTTCCGGCCGTTATATGAACGTATGTGTTTAAGGAGCGCAGAGAGTTTTGGGCACCATTTCGTTTAGGTGCATCGGCAGCGTAAAGGAGGAAGGAACCCAAGATTTTCATACCGAACTGAAAACTAAAGATTTCGTCTCATGAAAATAATCAAAAACTTCTATTTGAAGAAATTTAGCTTATCGAGAAAACGGGTTCAGCCATCAAGCTTAATTATTTTGAAAACTTTTCATGTATATCAGAATATTTCGTAATTTGTCAACGGCATCATAGGAAACAGTCCATTTCTGTCAAGGGCGTGGGAACACTTTCGAGAATCCGTGATCGTCAACACCACTAATGTTGTCAGCGATTCACGTTTTTATATGACGCTGGTCCTGAGGAAGCTGGGTCAAATCAAAGAGAAGTGTTCAACCAGAAAATGAAATTGTTACTAAACGCTGATTTCTTCAATCTTAAATATTTTTCTAATTCCAAACTTTCATTCAGTTAATATTTGAATTTCTCCAGGTACCGTTTTTTCCGTGGAAATAGAGATCTTTGTTGTACTGGGTTTTTTTTTCTTTGGTTGGAGGTTTAAAATTAATTAATTATTGGACTTGGTTTAGAGATACATTGAAATATCCAGGAAGACATATACACAATAGGCATTTTGTGTTTCAACTTCAGCAATGTACATAGTAAACATTTTATGCCAGGTCAACACGTTAGTAAATCATGCAATGCATTGATTATGATACGCTTTCCAACATACTAGAAATCATTATTCAAGTTACGACGATAATGGCTGTGAACTAAATCTCGTTCCTGTGTCTTGAACTTTGACCCTATTTCGATGATATTAAACAGAATTGGTTCAGTATAACTCCGGAACAACATACGAATCGTCTGTCGCATTAAAAGCATTTTGAGTCAAGTTATGAGGATAATGGTTGTGGAATGCATCTCTGTCCTGTGCCTGACCTTTGACCCCATTTCGATGATATTAAAAAGAACCGGTTCACCTTCGGAATAACATACTAAAGGTTTGTCGCAATAGACGTATTTTTAGTCAAGTTATGAGAATAATGGCAGTGGAATAAACCTCGCTCCTGTACCCTGACCTTTGGCCCCATTTCAATGATATTCAACAGAACCGGTTCAGTATACTTCCGAAACATCATGACAAAGTTTGGTTGCAATCGAAGCATTTTTACATAAGTTATGACGCATAAGGGCGGATCCAGGTTCGAATCCTACTCCTATGTCTTAACCTTTGACCCCATTTCGCCCATTTTTAACAGGGTTCATCCCCAGGTTGTTCTTTACCACATACTAACATTTTCTTGAAATAGATCTATTTTTACGCGTGTTGTCATGCGGACAGGCAGGCTGACAAAGCTGGAGCATATACGCTTCTTCAACCTACGGTTGGAAAGCGTAAACAAGGAACACAGCGAAAAAAACAACCAAAAGACAAACACAACCCAGACCCCCTCCGTTGGGCGAATGATCAGATGCCATCACTTAGACCACTGCACCACCGGGCCAGCATCTTGTACTGTCTTTCTGAAGAAAGTGTGTTGCTAAGAAACTTCAGCATTGTTGAGAGAGTGCATGGCCGCCATGAGTGGCACAAACTCTGGTTTCCGACAATTCATCCGGATTGGATCCATGTTCGAATCCCGGTTAGGCATTGATTTTCTATTTGTCCTATACCAACGGCTCTCTTCCTTCCCTGGAACCAGTGTCCTAAATGAGGGATGGGCAACCGCTTACAGCCCATTAAGTTGCACACGGTAGTCATTAAACCTCCAATTGGAAAAACAAACAGAAGGTGCTTAAAATGTGGGCATAAATTAAATAAAAAAATTATGTACTTGAATGCTTTTCTATCGATTACGAAAGTCATCTCCGATTTTAATTCATGTTAGAGTACCGGTACCCCTTTTTGAAAATATACACCTCCGAGGACCTTGCAGATAGAAGTCCTAATCTCTTTCAAATTTCGAGACAGTGGGTCTAGGGAAAGAAAAAAAACTGCTGCCATATATGTAATTGTTGTGCGTCCAAGTCGCACAACAATTACAACCCAGAGTCAGCACGACAAAGAATCATTAGCTAACATCGTAGACAGACAGCAGGCGACAACATCCGTAAAATGGCTTTCAAGAATACTAAAATGTCGATCAAGGAACGTAATGTTTCACTAATATCTTTTCACTTTTTTATCAATTTTATTGAAGTAGCACCGCCAGTTAAGAAAATCCAAAGAAATTAACTTTTAAAAATTGTTTTTATAGACTAGCGGTTCTCAAAGTGTGATTAGCGAAACCTTAGGGGTTCCCGAGACCCTTCATTTGGTAATAATATTAAGGCATTATTTGCCTTCCTGACTCTCATTCTTTCACTAGTTTACAGTGCAGTTTTCCAGAGGCTGCATGACGTAGAATGCGTACGGTTTCCTGTGGTTGACGACTAACGGAATTCTCTCAAGGGCATTCTAGAACTTTCTAAGATACTCATAGTAGATTTAGAATATAAATATGTGCGCTTTTAGATATTAACTCAGTTTATTTTCAGTACATCTACTGTTCTCCTACTAGCAATCTTCAGTAATAACCGTTATAATCTCAGTAAGCACATGGCCGTCTAAAAAATAGTTACTTTGAAATCCTGAAATTTTCATTTCTCCTAAGCGGTAACACAATAAAATGTAAGTAGACAGTGTTGTATTATTTTAGATAAATACCTAAGAAAAATTCGAAATTTTTTTTTTAATTTTATCTTAACAGTTATCATTTTAGAATTTAATATTTTATTAAACATACACGACAATTTATTTATAACATATATCTGTGGAAGGCGGCATTTTCTTCGTATACTTCAAACAAAATATATCACAGCATATAGAATCCGAAAGCAGATATGGTAATCCAACTGTCTTCTAATGAGACATACACTGAAGAGCAATTGAATTAGAGACAGCTGGCGTTATGCAAATGTGACGCTGTGGGCGGCCCTGTAAACGGAAACGACATGACGTATGCAACGAACCGACAATATAAGGAGTGATGCGACGGGAATCAGTAAGAGTCGGATGCAGTATGGATAAGACAAAGGATCTAAGCGTATTTGATCGTGGACAAATTGTCGGGGCCCGACGAATGGGTCACTCCATCTCGGAAGTCGTGCAGGCACTACGATTTTCACGAGCCGCTGTGTCACGGGTGCACCGTGAGTACACCGATTCCGATAAAACCATGCTTGCAAGGGCCAACAGCCGTGGACAACAGCGTGTGGATGAGCGGGGTCATCGTCGGCTAGCTCGCATTGTAACAGCGGATAGACGGGCCACATTGCAAAGAATCACTCGGTAATTTAACGCTGGTGCACAAAAACGTGTAAACAGCCACACCATCCAGAACCATCTCTTTGCTATGGAGTACAGAAGCCATCGTCCCACAAGGGTACCGCTGATGACCGCACATCACAGGGTGCAAAGATTATCATGGGCGCGGGAACATCGCCACTGGACCCTAGACACGTGGGGAAATGTTGCTTGGACTGATGGGTCGAGATTCACGTTGGTAAATGCGGATGGCAGGATACGAGTACGGTGCAAACCACATGAAGCGATGGATCATTCTTGCCAGCAGGGTACTCTTCAAGCTGGTGAGGGTGGCATTCTCGTCTTGGGACTGTTTACGTGGACTGAAATGGGACCCCTGGTACGTGTGGCATCGTCCCTCAAAGGTCAACTTTACCGGGTTATCCTAGACGACCATTTGCTCCCGTTTGTGCGTCTTCAACATCCCACAGGGGACCTCATCCTGCAAGAAGACAATGCAGCTGCCGAATTGTATCCGAATGGTTGGATGAACACTCCACCGACGCGACCTCGCTTCCTTAGCCAGCTAGGTCACCAGACTTCAATCCCATCGAGCATATCTGGGATGCCATCGAGAGAGATGTTCGAGGCACTGACCACCTCCCTGAAATTTTCGTGAACTGTGGGAGCTTGTTCAGGGGTCGTGGATCCGTATGGCGTCCCAACGCTTCCGGTGTATCGTGGAGTACATGTCGAGACGACGAATCGTCGCCGTCATTAGGTCGAAAGGTGGTGCTAGACGTTACTAGACAGGTATCTCTAAATCAATTGCTCTTCAGTGTACATTAAAGAGATCTGTGCAAATCTAAAGCAATGCCACTCTTCTCACTACATAAGTCATTTCAAACGTTTCGCACCAGGTGCTGCCGCAAATGATGCAATCGCTCCAATCATTACGCCAGTTGTGATCCAGACTTCAGGACACAAAGTTGTGTCTACGTTTTCTGGCTAAATTGCTCCTGTTCCAGAACCTTCTACTTAAAAAATGGAAATTGAAAGTGAATCAGGTCGGATCTCGCGTAGCGGCTTTCAGCGATCGTACATTAAAATTGAAACTTTGCGAGGAAAATCCCCTACCGAAATTCATAAAGCTTTGTGTAAAGTTTGTGGAGTTAGTGTAGTAGATCGTGGGCTTCTCGTTTTACCTAAAGTTTGGAAGGCATCGAACACAACCAAAAAAGCTACCAGCTTTCAAGGTGCAACTGACGACACTTCCGTGGGTATCGTCAACGGCATACAATTTTGTACGCCCAAAAGAACATTTTGTACACCACCGGAAGTGGCACTTTTCGGCTCCCTAAAAGTAGCACTCCAAGTATATGCCGGAGTGCTACTTTTTCAAAATCGAAAATCCATGCTGGAGTTTTGTACTAGTTTTGTACACCGAAAAGAAAATTTTGTATACCACCGGAAGTGGTACTTTTTTGCCTCTCATTTGTGGCTCTGTACTTGGATAGCCACGTTCCAAAACACTACCAGAATGTTGTCCTAGTTTTGTTCAGTTTTGTACACCGAAAAGAAAATTTTGTACACCATCGAAAGCGGTTGTTTTGGAAAAGTACCACTCCAAGTGCATACGCGGGAGCTACAAAGGAGAATCAAAAGTACCGATACAATTTTCATTTCGGTGTACAAAACTAGTACACAACTCTAGCAGTACTGATTTTTGATTTTGAAAAAGTAGCACTCCAGCATGTATTTGGGGTGCCACTCTTAGAGAGCCGAAAAGTACCACTTTCGATGGTGTACACAATTTTCTTTTGGGTGTACAAAACTGTACAAAATTTGGCAGATTTTATTCTTTATTTTGGGAAAGTGGCACTCCAAGTTCATGTACCTCAGCATTTAGGAAGATCAATGCCCGAAGGGACCACTCTAACAGCAGAATACTACAGAATGTTTATGCAAAATGTTTTGCGCCCAAATATTCGCCAAAGAAGGCCCGGCATGCTGGAAGCTAGTTCCACGACAACGCGAGACCCCTTGTTACCCGTACAGTACAGACATTCTGGAAAAGTATGCATGGGAATTCCTTCTCCACACGCCATACAGTCCTGACATGACCCCACCAGACAATGATTTGTTCGCAAAATTAAAGAAGACACTCCGCGGGAAATGATTCAGTACAATTCAGGATGTTTCTGATGAGGTGAATAGAGCAATCCGACGCCTCAACAATGGAGGTGTCCGGACTGGAATACCAGACTTACCCAAACGTTGGGCCGCTCTCATAAAGAAATATGGAGATTACTTCGAAGGCCTGTAAAGGTATGTTGAGGTGACCCAAGTAATCCGACGCCTCAACAATGGAGGTGTCCTGACTGGAATACAAGACTTACCCAAACGTTGGGCCGCTCTCATAAAGAAATATGGAGATTACTTCGAAGGCCTGTAAAGGTATGTTGAGGTGACCCAAGTAATCCGACGCCTCAACAATGGAGGTGTCCTGACTGGAATACAAGACTTGCACAAACGTTGGGCCGCTGTCATAAAGAAACATGGAGATTACTTCAAAGGTCTGTAAAGGTATGTTGAGGTGACCCAAGTAATCCGACGCCTCAACAATGGAGGTGTCCTGACTGGAATACAAGACTTGCACAAACGTTGGGCCGCTGTCATAAAGAAACACGGAGATTACTTCGAAGATCTGTAAAGGTATGTTGAGGTGAACCAAGTAATCCGACGCCTCAACAATGGAGGTGTCCTGACTAGAATACAAGACTTGCCCAAACGTTGGGCCGTCGTCATAAAGAAACATGGAGATTACTTCGAAGGCCTGTAAAGGTATGTTGAGGTGACCCAAGTAATCCGACGCCTCAACAATGGAGGTGTCCTGACTGAAATACAAGACTTGCCCAAACGTTGGGCCGTCGTCTTAAAGAAACATGGAGATTACTTCGAAGGCCTGTAAAGGTATGTTGAGGTGACCCAAGTAATCCGACGCCTCAACAATGGAGGTATCCTGACTGGAATACAAGACTTGCACAAACGTTGGGCCGCTGTCATAAAGAAACATGGAGATTACTTCCAAGGTCTGTAAAGGTATGTTGAGGTGACCCAAGTAATCCGACGCCTCAACAATGGAGGTGTCCTGACTGGAATACAAGACTTGCACAAACGTTGGGCCGCTGTCATAAAGAAACATGGAGATTACTTCGAAGGCCTGTAAAGGTATGTTGAGGTGACATAAGTAATCCGACGCCTCAACAATGGAGGTGTCCTGACTGGAATACAAGACTTGCCCAAACGTTGGGCCGCTGTCATAAAGAAACATGGAGATTACTTCGAAGGTCTGTAAAGGTATGTTGAGGTGACCCAAGTAATCCGACGCCTCAACAATGGAGGTGTCCTGACTGGAATACAAGACTTGCACAAACGTTGGGCCGCTCTCATAAAGAAACATGGAGATTACTTCGAAGGTCTGTAAAGGTATGTTGAGGTGACCCAAGTAATCCGACGCCTCAACAATGGAGGTGTCCTGACTTGAATACAAGACTTGCCCAAACGTTGGGCCGTTGTCATAAAAAAACATTTAGATTACTGCGAAGGCCTGTAAAGGTATGTTGAGGTGACCCAAGTAATCCGACGCCTCAACAATGGAGGTGTCCTGACTGGAATACAAGACTTGCACAAACGTTGGGCCGCTGTCATAAAGAAACATGGAGATTACTTCGAAGGCCTGTAAAGGTATGTTGAGGTGACATAAGTAATCCGACGCCTCAACAATGGAGGTGTCCTGACTGGAATACAAGACTTGCCCAAACGTTGGGCCGCTGTCATAAAGAAACATGGAGATTACTTCGAAGGTCTGTAAAGGTATGTTGAGATGACCCAAGTAATCCGACGCCTCAACAATGGAGGTGTCCTGACTGGAATACAAGACTTGCACAAACGTTGGGCCGCTCTCATAAAGAAACATGGAGATTACTTCGAAGGTCTGTAAAGGTATGTTGAGGTGACCCAAGTAATCCGACGCCTCAACAATGGAGGTGTCCTGACTGGAATACAAGACTTGCCCAAACGTTGGGCCGTCGTCATAAAGAAACATTTAGATTACTTCGAAGGCCTGTAAAGGTATGTTGAGGTGACCCAAGTAATCCGACGCCTCAACAATGGAGGTGTCCTGACTGGAATACAAGACTTGCACAAACGTTGGGCCCCTGTCATAAAGAAACATGGATATTACTTCGAAGGTCTGTAAAGGTATGTTGAGGTGACCCAAGTAATCCGACGCCTCAACAATGGAGGTGTCCTGACTGGAATACAAGACTTGCCCAAACGTTGGGCCGTCGTCATAAAGAAACATTTAGATTACTTCGAAGGCCTGTAAAGGTATGTTGAGGTGACCCAAGTAATCCGACGCCTCAACAATGGAGGTGTCCTGACTGGAATACAAGACTTGCACAAACGTTGGGCCCCTGTCATAAAGAAACATGGAGATTACTTCGAAGGTCTGTAAAGGTATGTTGAGGTGACCCAAGTAATCCGACGCCTCAACAATGGAGGTGTCCTGACTGGAATACAAGACTTGCACAAACGTTGGGCCGCTGTCATAAAGAAACAGGGAGATTACTTCGAAGGTCTGTAAAGGTATGTTGAGGTGACCCAAGTAATCCGACGCCTCAACAATGGAGGTGTCCTGACTGGAATACAAGACGTGCACAAACGTTGGGACGACCTCATAAAGAACCATGGAGATTACTTCGAAGGTCTGTAAAGGTATGTTGAGGTGACCCAAGTAATCCGACGCCTCAACAATGGAGGTGTCCTGACTGGAATACAAGACTTGCACAAACGTTGGGCCGCTGTCATAAAGAAACATGGAGATTACTTCGAAGGTCTGTAAAGGTATGTTGAGGTGACCCAAGTAATCCGACGCCTCAACAATGGAGGTGTCCTGACTAGAATACAAGACTTGCACAAACGTTGGGCCGCTGTCATAAAGAAACATGGAGATTACTTCGAAGGCCTGTAAAGGTATGTTGAGGTGACCCAAGTAATCCGACGCCTCAACAATGGAGGTGTCCTGACTGGAATACAAGACTTGCACAAACGTTGGGCCGCTGTCATAAAGAAACATGGAGATTACTTCGAAGGTCTGTAAAGGTATGTTGAGGTGACCCAAGTAATCCGACGCCTCAACAATGGAGGTGTCCTGACTGGAAATACAAGACTTGCACAAACGTTGGGCCGCTGTCATAAAGAAACATGGAGATTACTTCGAAGGTCTGTAAAGGTATGTTGAGGTGACCCAAGTAATCCGACGCCTCAACAATGGAGGTGTCCTGACTGGAATACAAGACTTGCCCAAACGTTGGGCCGCTCTCATGAAGAAACATGGAGATTACTTCGAAGGTCTGTAAAGGTATGTTGTGGTGACCCAAGTAATCCGACGCCTCAACAATGGAGGTGTCCTGACTGGAATACAAGACTTGCACAAACGTTGGGCCGCTGTCATAAAGAAACATGGAGATTACTTCGAAGGTCTGTAAAGGTATGTTGAGGTGACCCAAGTAATCCGACGCCTCAACAATGGAGGTGTCCTGACTGGAATACAAGACTTGCACAAACGTTGGGCCGCTGTCATAAAGAAACATAGAGATTACTTCGAAGGTCTGTAAAGGTATGTTGAGGTGACATAAGTAATCCGACGCCTCAACAATGGAGGTGTCCTGACTGGAATACAAGACTTGCACAAACGTTGGGCCGCTGTCATAAAGAAACATAGAGATTACTTCGAAGGTCTGTAAAGGTATGTTGAGGTGACATAAGTAATCCGACGCCTCAACAATGGAGGTGTCGTGACTGGAATACAAGACTTGCACAAACGTTGGGCCGCTCTCATAAAGAAACATGGAGATTACTTCGAAGGTCTGTAAAGGTATGTTGAGGTGACCCAAGTAATCCGACGCCTCAACAATGGGTGGTGTCCTGACTGGAATACAAGACTTGCACAAACGTTGGGCCGCTGTGATAAAGAAACATGGAGATTACTTCGAAGGCCTGTAAAGGTATGTTGAGGTGACCCAAGTAATCCGACGCCTCAACAATGGAGGTGTTCGGACTGGAATACCAGACTTACACAAACGTTGGGCCGCTCTCATAAAGAAACATGGAGATTACTTCGAAGGCCTGTAAAGGTATGTTGAGGTGACCCAAGTAGTCCGACGCCTCAACAATGTAGGTGTCCTCACTGGAATACAAGACTTGCCCAAACGTTGGGCCGCTGTCATAAAGAAACATGGAGATTACTTCGAAGGTCTGTAAAGGTATGTTGAGGTGACCCAAGTAATCCGACGCCTCAACAATGGAGGTGTCCTGACTGGAATACAAGACTTGCACAAACGTTGGGCCGCTCTCATGAAGAAACATGGAGATTACTTCGAAGGTCTGTAAAGGTATGTTGTGGTGACCCAAGTAATCCGACGCCTCAACAATGGAGGTGTCCTGACTGGAATACAAGACTTGCACAAACTTTGGGCCGCTGTCATAAAGAAACATGGAGATTACTTCGAAGGTCTGTAAAGGTATGTTGAGGTGACCCAAGTAATCCGAAGCCTCAACAATGGAGGTGTCCTGACTGGAATACAAGACTTGCACAAACGTTGGGCCGCTGTCATAAAGAAACATAGAGATTACTTCGAAGGTCTGTAAAGGTATGTTGAGGTGACATAAGTAATCCGACGCCTCAACAATGGAGGTGTCGTGACTGGAATACAAGACTTGCACAAACGTTGGGCCGCTCTCATAAAGAAACATGGAGATTACTTCGATGGCCTGTAAAGGTATGTTGAGGTGACCCAAGTAATCCGACGCCTCAACAATGGAGGTGTCCTGACTGGAATACAAGACTTGCACAAACGTTGGGCCCCTGTCATAAAGAAACATGGAGATTACTTCGAAGGTCTGTAAAGGTATGTTGAGGTGACCCAAGTAATCCGACGCCTCAACAATGGAGGTGTCCTGACTGGAATACAAGACTTGCACAAACGTTGGGCCGCTGTCATAAAGAAACATGGAGATTACTTCGAAGGTCTGTAAAGGTATGTTGAGGTGACCCAAGTAATCCGACGCCTCAACAATGGAGGTGTCCTGACTGGAATACAAGACGTGCACAAACGTTGGGCCGCCCTCATAAAGAACCGTGGAGATTACTTCGAAGGTCTGTAAAGGTATGTTGAGGTTACCCAAGTAATCCGACGCCTCAACAATGGAGGTGTCCTGACTGGAATACAAGACTTGCACAAACGTTGGGCCGCTGTCGTAAAGAAACATGGAGATTACTTCGAAGGTCTGTAAAGGTATGTTGAGGTGAACCAAGTAATCCGACGCCTCAACAATGGAGGTGTCCTGACTAGAATACAAGACTTGCACAAACGTTGGGCCGCTGTCATAAAGAAATATGGAGATTACTTCGAAGGCCTGTAAAGGTATGTTGAGGTGACCCAAGTAATCCGACGCCTCAACAATGGAGGTGTCCTGACTGGAATACAAGACTTGCACAAACGTTGGGCCGCTGTCATAAAGAAACATGGAGATTACTTCGAAGGTCTGTAAAGGTATGTTGAGGTGACCCAAGTAATCCGACGCCTCAACAATGGAGGTGTCCTGACTGGAATACAAGACTTGCACAAACGTTGGGCCGCTGTCATAAAGAAACATGGAGATTACTTCGAAGGTCTGTAAAGGTATGTTGAGGTGACCCAAGTAATCCGACGCCTCAACAATGGAGGTGTCCTGACTAGAATACAAGACTTGCACAAACGTTGGGCCGCTGTCATAAAGAAACATGGAGATTACTTCGAAGGTCTGTAAAGGTATGTTGAGGTGACCCAAGTAATCCGACGCCTCAACAATGGAGGTGTCCTGACTGGAATACAAGACTTGCACAAACGTTGGGCCGCTGTCATAAAGAAACATGGAGATTACTTCGAAGGTCTGTAAAGGTATGTTGAGGTGACCCAAGTAATCCGACGCCTCAACAATGGAGGTGTCCTGACTGGAATACAAGACGTGCACAAACGTTGGGCCGCCCTCATAAAGAAACATGGAGATTACTTCGAAGGCCTGTAAAGGTATGTTGAGGTGACCCAAGTAATCCGACGCCTCAACAATGGAGGTGTCCTCACTGGAATACAAGACTTGCCCAAACGTTGGGCCGCTGTCATAAAGAAACATGGAGATTACTTCGAAGGTCTGTAAAGGTATGTTGAGGTGACCCAAGTAATCCGACGAATCAACAATGGAGGTGTCCTGACTGGAATACAAGACTTGCACAAACGTTGGGCCGCTCTCATGAAGAAACATGGAGATTACTTCGAAGGTCTGTAAAGGTATGTTGTGGTGACCCAAGTAATCCGACGCCTCAACAATGGAGGTGTCCTGTCTGGAATACAAGACTTGTACAAACGTTGGGCCGCTGTCATAAAGAAACATGGAGATTACTTCGAAGGTCTGTAAAGGTATGTTGAGGTGACCCAAATAATCCGACGCCTCAACAATGGAGGTGTCCTGACTGGAATACAAGACTTGCACAAACGTTGGGCCGCTGTCATAAAGAAACATGGAGATTACTTCGAAGGTCTGTAAAGGTATGTTGAGGTGACCCAAGTAATCCGACGCCTCAACAATGGAGGTGTCCTGACTGGAATACAAGACTTGCCCAAACGTTGGGCCGCTGTCATAAAGAAACATAGAGATTACTTCGAAGGTCTGTAAAGGTATGTTGAGGTGACATAAGTAATCCGACGCCTCAACAATGGAGGTGTCGTGACTGGAATACAAGACTTGCACAAACGTTGGGCCGCTCTCATAAAGAAACATGGAGATTACTTCGAAGGTCTGTAAAGGTATGTTGAGGTGACCCAAGTAATCCGACGCCTCAACAATGGGTGGTGTCCTGACTGGAATACAAGACTTGCACAAACGTTGGGCCGCTGTGATAAAGAAACATGGAAATTACTTCGAAGGCCTGTAAAGGTATGTTGAGGTGACCCAAGTAATCCGACGCCTCAACAATGGAGGTGTCCGGACTGGAATACCAGACTTACCCAAACGTTGGGCCGCTCTCATAAAGAAACATGGAGATTACTTCGAAGGCCTGTAAAGGTATGTTGAGGTGACCCAAGTAATCCGACGCCTCAACAATGGAGGTGTCCTGACTGGAATACAAGACTTGCCCAAACGTTGGGCCGCTGTCATAAAGAAACATGGAGATTACTTCGAAGGTCTGTAAAGGTATGTTGAGGTGACCCAAGTAATCCGACGCCTCAACAATGGGTGGTGTCCTGACTGGAATACAAGACTTGCACAAACGTTGGGCCGCTGTGATAAAGAAACATGGAGATTACTTCGAAGGTCTGTAAAGGTATGTTGAGGTGACCCAAGTAATCCGACGCCTCAACAATGGAGGTGTCCGGACTGGAATACCAGACTTACCCAAACGTTGGGCCGCTCTCATAAAGAAACATGGAGATTACTTCGAAGGTCTGTAAAGGTATGTTGAGGTGACCCAAGTAATCCGACGCCTCAACAATGGAGGTGTCCTGACTGGAATACAAGACTTGCACAATCGTTGGGCCGCTGTCATAAAGAAACATGGAGATTACTTCGAAGGTCTGTAAAGGTATGTTGAGGTGACCCAAGTAATCCGACGCCTCAACAATGGAGGTGTCCTGACGTTAATACAAGACTTGCACAAACGTTGGGCCGCTGTCATAAAGAAACATGGAGATTACTTCGAAGGCCTGTAAAGTTATGTTGAGGTGACCCAAGTAATCCGACGCCTCAACAATGGGTGGTGTCCTGACTGGAATACAAGACTTGCACAAACGTTGGGCCGCTGTCATAAAGAAACATGGAGATTACTTCGAAGGCCTGTAAAGGTATGTTGAGGTGACCCAAGTAATCCGACGCCTCAACAATGGAGGTGTCGTGACTGGAATACAAGACTTGCACAAACGTTGGGCCGCTCTCATAAAGAAGCATGGAGATTACTTCGGAGGTCTGTAAAGGTATGTTGAGGTGACCCAAGTAATCCGACGCCTCAACAATGGAGGTGTCCTGACTGGAATACAAGACTTGCACAAACGTTGGGCCGCTATCATAAAGAAACATGGAGATTACTTCGAAGGTCTGTAAAGGTATGTTGAGGTGACCCAAGTAATCCGACGCCTCAACAATGGAGGTGTCCTGACTGGAATACAAGACTTGCCCAAACGTTGGGCCGCTGTCATAAAGAAACGTGGAGATTACTTCGAAGGTCTGTAAAGGTATGTTGAGGTGACCCAAGTAATCCGACGCCTCAACAATGGAGGCGTCCCGACTGGAATACAAGACTTGCCCAAACGTTGGGCCGTCGTCATAAAGAAACATGGAGATTACTTCGAAGGCCTGTAAAGGTATGTTGTGAAATAAATTCCTTTTTTGACAGATAACTCACAGTGTGCAAAACGTTTGAAATGATCCTCGAATTTTTGTTTTGTTTTCAGCAACACAGTTATTCTTCATAAAAATATGTAATTTATATTAAAACGCAATGAGTTTATTATTGTTATTTTCAAAATAAATTAAGAAATAATCATTTCAAAATTTTCTCACTTGTAATAATCGACACGGCAAATATCGGTAGATATAACATACATGAACTAGAGCTATTTGATGTCCTCGATGATTTTTAAGGCTGTAAAAGTGCCATGTGACAAAAAAACATTTGAGAATTGCTGTTCTAAACTATAAATCCACCTTCCGAATTTCGTTTGGCAGGCTTATGAGTTTAGAAGGATTTATTTTTCCATGCTAAGAGCACCAATACTTAATATGTACAACCCTCTTCCCCCACACATACAAAGCCAGGGTGTATTTTTCACATATTTATAGCTTAAACAATACAAGTACTCACAACAGAAAAATGCGTAGGCAATTACAGTGTGTTGGATGGATGATGAATGAAAAACTGCCAAAGTATTGCTTGTAAAGCGAAAGAAATGAGAGATAGATGCAGTTCAAGAGAAAGATGAACAGATATCGAGGCAGGAACAGAAAGACTTGCCTAACTTTGATGAAAAAAAAGGAAGTAATCTATTCTTGAATGCTATGCACTTATTTACAAGAAATATATTCGTAAATCATGTATCTCCGATTTGTGCTCAATGCAAAATATTCCCTCCAGAGAAAACAGATTTCAGGTTTTGAGGGCAACAGTATCTCCGCCTAACGCGAATGATCTCAAAAATTCTTTTAACATCAACCAGATTTCTGCATGATCAATAAAATACACATACTGACAAGTTTTCCAGATGAATTATTTTCCCGGTAATGGAATCCGTTTATATCAGCATTTCGAAATGTATCTGCCCTTCCAGAAGCTCTGTTTCCCCTGTGTGCAATCAACATTTCTCGGGAATTTCTCAGATTCTTTTGCACATGATCTTCCTGTTAGATGAGTAAACTTCCATTGTTTGTTCGATGATATCTCATCTTCAGGATAAATTGAAAAAAACATTTTGGTACAGATCAGTTCTAACTTCGAACAATTTTGTCAACATGCTCACTGATTCCCTGAGACACGTTTGTCTCAAGAGAGGGCTTTAAACTGTTTCTACTTGTTACTTTAGTGCTTCTAGGAATATTTTAAGAACTGTATTTGATTTCTGCAACAATGCATTTTCCAGGTTTCCTAATTCTACTAGCTTAATGGGGCGAATTTGCTGATTTTTGACACGTCTTTTGAAAATAAAAATGCGTGCTTATAGCATCACGAGGCCCGTCTGTGTGAACCATATCTGCATCTTTAAGCCCAATTTGAAAAATTATTTTGGCGTTGAAAGGTCCCTTTCCTTTTCTCTCTCTCCCTGACGCTCTTCTTTCTCCCTGTTTCCTCTTTACTCCTCTCTCTCTCTCCCTGACTCTCTTCTCTCTTTCTGTTTCCTCTTCCCCCTCTCTCTCTCTGCTATCTCTGTTCTATTTCTCCTTGTCTCTCTGTTCTCTCTTCCCCTGTCTCTCTCTTCTCTCTTCCCCTGTCTCTCTCTTAACCTGTCTCTCTTAATTCTCTCTCCCCACACTCTTTTCTCTCTCTCTCTCTCTCTCTCTCTCTCTCTCTCTCTCTCTCTCTCTCTCTCTCTCTCTCTCTTGCTCTTCTCTTTCTCTCTCGCTTACCCTACCTCTCTCTCTCCTTTCATTTTATTTTTTTCTTTATTTGTGGATTCTTTGAGTTGAAAGTGATCAGAGTATTTCTGATGTTAAAAATACACCGAGGAGCTAAAACATTACGTCCAGAGTATACGTATGCAAATCGAAGCATCTTCAGGTAAACGACGGCTCTTGTGGAAGCTATGAAATGTGTACAAATAAAGCCTGATGGTGAATTTTGTTAAATAGTGGTGTTCTTGTTTTTCAGGTGGAGTAGGCAGCGGACTCAAGCGAGTTGGACAAAGATCAACTTGTAATGGCCAGACAACTAGATCAGATCTTTTTCGAGGTGGCAAGACTTGTGCGGTG
This sequence comes from Macrothele yani, assembly GCA_039090855.1. NCBI lineage: Eukaryota > Metazoa > Arthropoda > Arachnida > Araneae > Macrothelidae > Macrothele > Macrothele yani. The sequence goes on from CM076998.1 coordinate 39,572,240, forward strand.
TTCACAGTCAGCCGTGGTTAATAACTTCAAAATGCAGTCCG